>OX451735.1:855936378-857136378 GCA_948472305.1 Vicia faba | reverse complement strand
AGAGGTTTCTTGGGACGCCTAAACTATATTGCAAGGTTTATCTCTCACCTAACATCTACCTGTGAGCCAATCTTCAAGCTGTTGAAGAAAGATCAGGTGGTTGAATGGAACAATGATTGTCAAGTTTCTTTTGATAAAATTAAGGAGTGTTTGCTGGAACCTCCTATCTTGATGCCACCCGTCGAAGGAAGGCCTTTAATCATGTATCTGATTGTTTTGGATAACTCAATGGGGTGCGTACTGGGCCAACATGACGAGTCTGGCCGAAAAGAGCATGTCATTTATTACCTTAGAAAAAAGTTTACTGACTTTGAGACTCGCTACTCACTGCTCGAGAAAACTTGTTGCGCTTTGGTATGGGCTGCTCGCCGGCTAAGGCAGTATATGTTGACACATACCACTTTGCTGATTTCCAAAATGGATCTGATCAAGTACATCTTCGAGAAGCCTGCTTTATCTGGAAGAATCGCTAGATGGCAAATGATCCTGACTGAGTATGATATCCAATACACAACCCAAAAAGCTATAAAGGGGAGTGTACTAGCTGACCATCTAGCTCATCAAGCCGTCGAAGATTACCAATCTATGAGGTTCGACTTCCCTGGCGAGGATATTATGACTTTGGACAACATTAAAGGTAACGGACCGTATGACGGACCTGAACAAGGATCCCGATGGACTATGTACTTTGATGGTGCCTCCAACGCATTCGGGAACGGTATCGGCGCAATACTTATCTCTCCAAAAGGTTGCCATACACATTTCACTGCTAGACTTTGCTTCAGCTGCACCAACAACATGGCCGAGTATGAAGCTTGTATCTTTGGTCTCAAGGCTGCTATTGACTTGGGAATCAAATCCCTGGTTGTATTTGGGGACTCAGCTTTGGTTATCAGTCAAATCAAAGGAGAGTAGGATACTAAACACCCTAACCTCATCCCTTACAAAGAACATGTCTTGACATTGTTACCACATTTCGAGCAGATCACCTTCGAGCACTTCCCGCGAGAAGAGAATCAGTTAGCGGATGCGTTAGCTACAACGTCTTCCATGTTTAAACTTAATTGGGATAATGAGGCACCTCAAATCACCATTGAACGAATGGACGAACCAGCACATTGTCACGAGATTAATATCGAAGAAGTGGTGGACCGACCTTGGTTTCATGACGTCAAAAGGTTCTCGAAGCACAAGAGTACCCTTAAGGAGCTTCAGTCAATGACAAAAAGTTCTTAAGGAGGTTCGCTGCCAAGTTCTTTCTGAGCAATGGTATCCGATACAAGCGTAATCTTGATTATGTCCTACTCTGTTGTATAGACAATATTGAAGTTGAGCAGATCATGGCTGAACTACATAATGGCACCTTTGGCACCCACTCAAGCGGTCATACGATGGCTAAGAAGATTCTACGGGCAGGCTACTACTGGTCTACCATGGAAGCTGATTGTCATCAATATTCTCATGCTTGTCACAAATGCCAAATCTATGCTGACAAGGTACATATTCCTCCAGTTCCTCTCAATGTCCTAACAGCTCCTTGGCCATTCGCGATGTGGGGAATCAACATGATTGGAGAGATCAAGCCTACAACATCCAATGGACATTATTTCATCCTGGTGGCCATTGATTACTTTACCAAATGGGTCGAAGCAGCTTCCTTCGCCTCCGTTACAAAGAATGTGGTCGCCCGCTTCATCAAGCAGAACCTTATATGCCGGTATGGTATCCCCGATAGGATCATCACTGACAACGGTAAAAATTTGAACAATACTATGATCACCGCTTTGTGCGAGCAGTTCAAGATTCAACATCACAATTCATCTCCCTATCGGCCTAAGATGAACGGTGTTGTCAAAGCTGCGAACAAAAATATCAAGAAAATCATTCAAAAGATGACAGTCACCTACAAGGACTGGCATGAGATGTTACCATTTGCTCTACACGGATACTGTACCACGGCACACACTTCAACTGGGGCAACACCCTTTTCTTTGGTATACGGCATGGAGGCTGTTTTACCTATCGAGGTTCAGATTCCCTCCTTGAGAATCATGAAGGATGCTGGTTTGAGTGAAGACGATTGGATTCAGACCCGACTTGATCAACTTAACTTAATTGACGAGAAGCGATTTACTGCTGTTCGCCATGGTCAGACGTATCAAAAACGTATGATCAAGGCCTTCAACAAGAAAGTCAAGAGACAGGTATATCAAGTCGGGGACCTTGTAATCAAGCGAATCATCTTGCCGCAAAGTGATCACAGGGGCAAATGGACTCCTACTTACGAAGGACCGTTTGTGATCAAAAACATCTTTTCTGGTGGGGCAATGATTCTGACCACCATGGACGGTGATGACCTACCGCACCCTGCAAACGCAGACATAGTCAAAAGATACTACACATAAAAAGACCCGAGAAGTTGAAAACCAGAAAGGGCGACTTGGGAAAAATGGGCATCCCGGTGAATCGAAAACCCGAAAGGGCGGTTCAGGCAAAAATTGGATAAATAAAAAAATTTGTACACCCGGCAAGTTGAAAACCCGAAAGGGAGACTTGGGATAAAAAGGGTTTCCCGGTGGATCAAAAACTCGAAAGGACGGTCCAGGCAAAAGTTAGGGAATTAGAGCGTATGACTATGTCTCGTCGGATCACTTTAAGGACAATCTCTTCATGGACAAGCTCCAGGATTCTGATCAATCCAATCATCTATGGACAAAGCAACGAATGGACAAGATACTCAGAGTTGTAAAGGCTATAGTAGAATGGGAACCCCATGGAATTGTTACACATAGCCATCTTTCTTTGTATAAATTTTTCTCTCATTTTTTATGACAACATTCTCTTGCTAGGATGTTTGTCTCCTTTGTACAAAATACTTACACAAAGTTAATATAAAGATACTTCAAAGTACAGAAATTTGTTTGCCTTTTACACTTGTGTTTTGTTTGAAAACGTCCAATGATTTATTAAATGAGCATATGCATTTGAATATAATCACTACTTACAAATAAAACAAAATGAGAAAGGATAATTGCTAATAGGTTGAAAGTATAGGAAAACGTCTTTAGGCTATTCCAGAAGAAATCCCCTACAGCAGGTCATTTAGGTCCTCAACAGAGCGAAAACCTTGAAATACATATCCCCATCAGAGCTAAGTTTCTAAACTCCTGATCCCCAGCGGAGCCAGAAGATTTTGAACTGCAAATCCCCAGTGAAGATAAAACTTTCTTCCCGAACGGAGTCCAAAACTTCAAATCTTAAACCCCGGTGGAATACTATCCAACTTCCTCTGAATCCTCAATATATTGGCATACAACCCAAGCTTTCGAAAATTCTCCAACAGGATAAACATTCTCCCCACAGAGTTATTTCCCGGCAGAACGAAGATTTTTGTTCTCGTTTCTCCAGTTGAAGCCTCCCAGGTTTTAATTCCCCGATAGAGATCCTCGGAGTTTTCCTTATTTCCCCAGGAAGGTCATGAAGGATTCTCAATTCCCCACAAGTCACCAAGGATTTTCAATCCTCAGCAGTAGTCCAAAGGATTTCTCACCTTCAACAATCAAGATTTTGAATCTCCAACAGCAGTCAAGGGTTTGTTTTCCTCAGCAGCAGTCAAAGATTTCATTATCTCCAGTTATTAAGGATTTATTTTCCTCAGCAAGACAGCTAATTAGCTTACATGCGCATCCATTACATTCATATATCATAAACATTGATAAAGCACATTTTATTGCATCATACATGTCATGCAACATAACTTTGTGTTTTAGCTAACATTTTACCCTTTTCAGGATAAGATTAAAAGCTACCTTTAACAAGCGTTCAAAGATTTCAGATACAGTACGGATACACTCCAAGACATGGAAGTCATTCTGCTACTCATTTAGATCTCTTATTCAGATACAGTACAGATACACTCCAAGACATGGAAGTCATTCTGCTACTCATTCAGATCTCTTATTCAGATACAGTACGGATACACTCCAAGACATGGAAGTCATTCTGCTACTCATTCAGATCTCTTATTCAGATACAGTATAGATACACCCCAGACACGGAGTTCATTCTATTTCTCATTCAGATTCAACTATCAACTTTAAGATCAAATACACTCCAAACACGAACGTCATTCTGTCACTTATCCAGATCCCAGTTACAGTACAGATATACTCCAGACACAGAAGTAATTCTGCGACTCATACAAATCTCAACTTCAGATACAGCCCAGATACGCGCCAGACACGGTTGCCATTCTGTCACTCATTCGGAATTTATCCCCATCCCAGAGATGCTCCATACCTGGATGTTTCTCTATCGCCCATTCAGAATTCAGATACAATACAGATACACTCCAGACACGGTAGTCATTCTGATATTCATTCAAGAATCAAATACGGTTACAGCTCGGATACACTCTAGACACAGACGCTATTCACTTGCTCATACGAATCCAATCTCCAGATATAACTCAGATACGTTCCAGATACGGATACCATTCTGGTGTTCATTCTCCTGATTTTCAACAAACAGTCTTGGATGGCATCTCTAAGCCCATATCCAACAAGATTCTACCATCTCCAAATGGCATCTTTAAGCCCATTCCCTCAGCTATATTTTGACGAGTGCAAATTTACGGGCACTCTAGTGTCCAATCCTCTTTTACCTTCGAGTCACGAAAGGCAAACTCGCCAATCTAACTCTTCAGGTTCAAGAAGATTGAACAGGGGAAGCTGTTGTACCCAAAAAATTTCCCTCTCATTTTATCAATATTTCCCCTCATAAGGCTTCTTGAACTCAAGACCAAGTTAGGGTTTGCACTGCTCAAGACATCTCCTTGCACTGTTGACCTAAATTAGGGTTTAAGTTTGCACAAGGATTTTTTGACTTACAATGCTCAAAATGACTTTCATACTTCATTTTGGACTTATAAGTTTGTCCATACCAAGTTTCAAGCCTTGAATCAAATTTTTACACAGTCAATTGGACAGTTGACCTAGAAATCAGCTGTATTGGGGAAAAAGTCAACTATGGCCAATTTACAGTCAAACCTCATAAATTTTGATCCACATCAACATTATAAACTCATATGAACCATTTGATCAAGTTTAGACCATAATTCAACGAGAAATTTGATCAGATCACCAAAAGGGCAAAATGGTCATTTTTAGGGTTTTGACTGCACAAGGGCAATTTCTGACTTTTGACCTAGCCAATGGAAAATTGGATTCAAGCATGGATTCAAGGACTCAATGGCATCATCTTGACCTATTCACGAGGTTCAACAGATCTCAATTGCATTGGATTGATAGATGAATTTCTCAGTCAACTGATCAAAATTTGATTGTACACTGAAAAGTCAAACTTTGACTTTTTGGTCAAAATCAAGTGCCAAGGGTCGTTTTTCATCAAGAAATGTCATGAAACTTATTCATCAAGAAACCCATTTTTGCAAATTAGGGTTTAAAGTTGAAAAAATTTCATAACTTAGAATTTTTCTAAGTTATGAAATTTTCTTAATTTTTCCTATCTTTGCCCAACATTTTCACCATGATGCATTTGGATTCAAACAAAACCTCCAACATTAAAGTTGTATTCCTCCACAAAATCTACAACTTTGAATCACAAAGTTTTTCCAAAAGAATCTTGGATCTCAAGTTATGATTTTTGGAACAAGGGTCCCTAAAACTTTTAACTTAGTGAAATTTTGCCCTAGTTTAGGCAGGATTTTGACCTATCTTCATGGCCATTTTTCACATAGTTCCACTTGGAATATCAAATTATATTTCAAAGATGGATTGTAGAGCATGTTGCAAGCTTTTCAAAATGTCCAAGAACTCTCCAAACTCATTTGTGGTTAGGGAAAATCGAAGGCTTGAAGTTGGCAAAAACTCACTTTTCATCCATGGCATGTTCATGTTGATACAAATTACCAATTTAAATCAGCTTGCTTTGAACTAGATTACAGGCCTCAAAACCATTCCACACTCAATAATTAAATGTAAATCCATTGGTCTAAGGCATTGTTTTGGTCATTAGGGTATTGCATACAAGATTAATCCCTAAATGGTAAAAGGTACATTACCATTTTTGCAAAAGTATGCTTTATGTCAAAACCACAATCCTTGAACATTGAGCAAGATCTGGTGCATAAAATGAGATCCACAAACTCGAGGGGCCAAGGGCAAAGTGTGCAAGCTGATGTATAGCCTGTACAGGCCTGCTTCACATCACTTCTCACACTTTGCCTCATAACCAAGAAATTTGTCCAAAACACAAAAACTGGAACCTCAGCAAAAACCAACTTGTGCAAGCTTGTGAAACAACTTTCTCACATCCCCTTGAACCAAAAACATGAACCTTTGATCCCTCAAACATCCCATAGCTCAAAATCACCTTCCATTGGCAAAACAGGGCAGCATCTGCATCTTGACTTCCATAGCACAATTTGCTCGTGCGTTTTTCCCCAAACCTATTCAAACACCTTCCATTCAATCCATCCAAGCTATCCCAAACCTTAAACACTAACTGTAACTCCATTTACAAGGTTTGCCATTTTCAATTTGAGCTTGTGCAGGTTGAATTATGTAGGCTTGTTCAAGTGCATTCAAGGCAAGCTAGACATTAGAGAAGGTCAAGTGAAGTTCAAGCAAGCTCCCAGACATCTCAGGCCTTGCTGAAAAGCTCCACATTGCCATACACGAAGTCAGTTGAAACAGGTTTTTATCAACTTCCTATCTCTCTATTTAGGAACATTTAGACTTAGGTTTGTGAATAAGAAATGTAGTATTCATAGCCATGAAGCTGTACATATGCTCAGTTTTCATTTTTATTAAGCATGCTAAGAGAATTTGGTCCATGAACATCCTGAAAAAATTAAGTTAGATTTTAGGGCCAGAGAAATTCTCTCTGGTCTTTGAGAGTTAAGACAAGTTTTTTATATGGTTGGATTCGTCTTGAAAAGCTCTACAACTTTGATGTTATGTGTTTTTGCAATAGAGCATGTATGAAGGATCTAGCATTTGTACAGGGCGCGCGCAAAATTTGAAGCCAGAGGTTGAAGATGAAGTCTGGCTTGGGCCGGGCTTTGGTTCTTTTATTTTTAACACCCCCCCTTTTACTGAATACACCACCCTGGCCCATTTCTTCATATTTTTATGTTTTGTTATTTTATTTTCATTTTTGATTTTATTTTATTATTTCCAAACATAAAAAAAAATACCTAAAAATATTTTATAAATTTTCACATTTATTTTGCATTTTATTTCTAATTTTTCTAACATAAAAAATAATTTAATGAGTATATATTTCTATTTATTGAAAACTTGAAAATAATATAATTATACCTTTTATTTTTTATTCTTTTATTTACACTCAAATATATTTCTAAATATATTTTTATCTTGTATATATTTTATTTCATTTTTTGTACATGATTAATATAATTAACAAATATATACATACTTTTATTTTAAATACTTGAGAATAAAAACATGAAAAATATACTTTTATTTATTATTATTATTTATACTTAAATAATACTTTTCTTTTTCTAAATATATTTTATTTTTTGTGTACACGTTATTTTATCTTTTGTATATAAATAATATAATTAATATATTTATTTTCTTAAAGAAAATTAGGGTTTTAACCTTAACCAAAAAATAATCTTTTCATTTATTTCTTCCTTTTTTGCATCAAATATTTTTACATACATAAAAATAAACAAAAACCTTTTTGCATATTCATATTATTTTGTATATTTATTTAATATATTTATTTAAATATTATTTCATTTATTATTTATGCCATTTGATTTAATTTGGATGTAATAGTAAAATTAGGGTTTTAATTTCTTGTCAAATAATCCTCATTCAAAAAATTGTATCCCCCTCCCCATAATCATGTTGTAATGGTGGTAGATTTATTTTACACATTTACGCTTTCAATTATGCCATGATTAGGGATTAGGGTTTGTATGCAAAATTCCAAAATCAACAAGTAGTTTGACCTAATACAAGACCTAAATGCATGAAAATCAATACACAATGCACACTTGCACCCCCTAGGGTTTTATCCACTTGTTGCCTTAAAAATTGGCCATGTTATGCATGTTGGGTACTTTGACAAAACAAAAACAAAACAAGAGATCATAGTCCCTCGATGACGCTATCTTGGTTGCCTAAACAAAATGATCAAGTCCCTCAAAAATTGGCTAAAGACACTTAACACAATTGCTATCATGGCCTATATAATGACCCACGCCTGTCCCGTTTAACATCCTAATACAAGGTTGTTTACCAAATGCAATGGTAAAACAACACTGTCAAAAGGGTTAAAAACATATAGAAAAGATCTTTGAGTAAAAATAGGGTAGATAACTCTTAGTTACTTGATCAAAACTTGTAAAACATCCTCGCTATTTTCAAACACACTTCACAACACAATTTTAAAACCTTTCCCAAATCAAACTTTCAAACATTGAAATCTTTTCAAAAAGACAATACATCTTTGTATACATTAAAATAAGAATCATTACAAAGGTTGCCACATCGATGGCCTCTTTTCAAAACATCTTTCAAAACCACACACAAAGCACCATTTCAAACAATTGAAAATCAAAAGCAAGTGATTTAAACAAGTAACTAAGAGCCCATGGATAACCATGGATGAAAAGGGTGCTTGCACCTTCCCTTTTCATAATCTACTCCCCGAACCCAAGAAAACATCTCAAAGGTCTTTCCTGTGCTTTTTGACCTTTCCTTAGGATAAAATAAAAAGTCGGTGGCGACTCTTGCTAAACCGAAACATTTGCAAACACAAACACAAAACCTCAAGTCAGATCTCCCACTGTATCACAGTGTCCTACTAAGATATTGAAGGACGAGGTTCCTAAAGAAGTGTGGAGTGGCAAACGACCATCAGTAAGTCACTTGATGGTGTTTGGCCCTATGTGTTACAAGCATGTTCCTGATGCAAGGAGAAAGAAGCTTGATGACAAGAGTGAACCTATGATTTTGGTAGGATATCATAAAAATGGTTCATACAGACTATTCAATCCAGTTAATGAGAATATTGTGTTGAGTCGAGATATTGTGATTAATGAAAATTCTTCATGGGATTGGAATTCTAGCAATTCAATTAACAAATCATTAATGAACTTTGATTTCGATGAAGAAACTAATGAAGTAGATGTCGAAGGAATTGTTGAGAATCCAGTCGAAGTAGAAGAAGAAGCGGTTGGTGAAACTCTCTTCACAGTCGAAGTCGAAGAGGTTGTGGCTGAAACAAGCCAAAGAGCTCAAAGAAATAGAGTTCTTCCAACAAGACTTCATGATTATGAAGTGGTGGGTGATGATGAAATCACACCAGATAGAGAATTAGTTCATTTTGCTTTACTTGCAGGTGCTAAACCAATCAAATGTAGCGAAGCTTTGAAGATTAACAAGTGGAAGTTATCTATGGTCGAAGAGTTATAGGCAATCGAAAGAAATAACACATGGGAGTTAGTCGAATTGCCAGCACATACAAAAGCTATCGAAGTAAAGTGGGTGTTCAAGTTGAAACACAATGCAGATGGGTCAATAGCAAGACATAAAGCAAGATTAGTAGCTCGAGGTTTTATTCAAAGAACAGGACTTTACTACTCTGAAGTATTTGCTCCAGTAGAAAGATTAGAGACTATTCGACTAGTAGTAGCATTGGCATGCAACCAAGGCTGGTCAACATTCCATCTAGATATGAAATCAGCATTTCTGAATGGTCCTTTAGACGAAGAAGTTTATGTCACACAACCTCCTGGGTTTGTGATTCAGAAGGAAGTGAGTAAAGTATATAGATTTCACAAAGCGCTCTATGGCCTCAAGCAGGCACCTAGGGCATGGAACAAGAAGATCGACTCATACTTAGTCGAATTAGTATTTGTCAAATGCAAATCATAGTATGGTGTCTATGTTCAGGTTGTAGCACAAGATATAACAATCATTTGCTTATATGTTGATGACTTTCTAGTAACTGGAAATAGTTTGGAGAACTTGTCGAAGTTCAAAGAGCTGATGCCGAAGGAATTTGAAATTTCGGATCTAGGAAAATTATCTTATTTTCTAGGCATGGAATTTCAAATGTTGAAGCAAGGTATGGTGCTACATCAAAGAAAGTATGTCAAAGAGATACTCAAGAGATTCAGAATGGATGATTTGAATCCTGCATTCTCACCTGTCGAACCAAATGTGAAGTTGGAGAAGAATGGAGAGGAAGACAAAGTCGATACAACTTTGTTCAAGCAAATTGTGGGATCTCTGAGGTATGTGTGCAACAGTCGACCTTATAAAGGTTTAGTAGTTGGATTAGTAAGCAGATATATGGGTGAACCAAGAGTGTCTCATATAAAGGCTGCAAGAAGAATCCTTCAATATTTGAAGGGTTCAATAAATTATGGAATACTATTTCGAAGAGATTCTAAAGGCAAAGAAGCAATAGTTAATTGTTTTTCAAATACTGATTGGTGTGGAGATAAGAAAGATCGAAGAAGTACAACTGGATATTTTTTCAAGTATTTGGTACCCCAATATCATGGTGTTCGAAGAAGCAACCTGTGGTGGCATTGTCATCGTGTGAAGTTGAATATATAGCAGGATCCTATGCTGCATGTCAAGCAATTTGGATCAGATCTGTACTTGAAGAAATGACTGTCAAAGTGAAGAAACCTCTAATATTGCAAATCGACAATAAGTCAACCATAAATCTGGCGAAGAATTCATTTCTTCATGGAAGAAGTAAACATATTGAAGCAAGGTTTCACTTCTTGAGGGAAAAAGTAAATCAAGGTGAACTTGAAGTTAGGCATTTCTCAAGTGAAGCACAGTTGGCCGACATTTTCACCAAAGGATTGAAGATCGACAGATTCCTGAATTTGAGAAAGAAATTAGGAATAGTTCAGATTGATTATTTTTGAGGATTTTCAACAACTTGGATTATGGGGGTGTGTTGAAATATTAAATTAGATTAGATTAGATTTGATTAGATTTAATATTTAATATAATCTAAGTTGTGTTAGCCCAAACTAAATTAGGGTTGTATATAAATAGTCATAGTGTGTATCATTATTTGTACATTTGAATAATACAAATCCTTATTTCCTTTATTATTCTCTCTTTCCCTCCTCACTAAAAGTGCCTTACGCACTAACAGTAATGGCATGTGATGCATTATCACACAGGCTCAGTTCACATGCATCTCATTTGTGATTGTATATAACAATTGCATATCAGTGTCATAAATTGTAGCATAGTTGGAGCTTTTAGGTACCAAGACATACAATGAAAAGTAATGCAACATCCTTTCATCAATGGGAAAATTTCCAGCAGACCAATAATGCATTACATGATGTTTTCCAAAATTATTTGCTCTATTTTCAATAAATTCCTCTTCAGATACTCTTGATATACTATGATAATAATTTCTTTTAACAAGCCTCTTAATTGAGAATTATGATAATTTTTTTCTCAGCACCCTCAAAAGGAATTTTCAAACACTATCTAATTTATTGTAATGTTAATGAAATGGGTACTCTTTTAATAAAAGAAGTTATAGTGTCATTCTCAACAACCAGTCACAGTAAAAGGCTTTCACTAAAAAAGGATAGTTACACGATAATTAGACAGAAAATCATATGTCTTCTGAACTCTGAGCAATATAGGAAAATCAAAGCATTTTACAAGAAAACTTTGAAGATTACCATATTTTGGAGAAGTAATGCTCTTGTTGTAGCAGTATTTTAAAAATATTTCATGTTGTTGATTTGATGGTAGAAGCTTAGATAAATCCATTGTTGACCTTGTTTTTGAAGATGAAATATTTTCTTTTCCTTTCCTTGATGAAGACATATTGTTGATGAAGAGTAAACATTTAACCTTTAATAGAGTTTGTGAAACTTTGGAGAAGATGGAGTTGAAAAATTAGAGCCTTTATTTTTAGTAAAAGTAGTGTGATTCTTGTTACCTTTGAGAGAAGAATTTTCTTATTGTGAAGGATATGGGGCGACTACTAGGATTTTTTCTAAGAGGGATGGCCTTTTAACTTTTATAGTGGGGAGAGAAGAATGATGATTAGACCGCAAAATGTGAATAAAGTTGAAAAAAAAGTTTCAGCGCATGGGTTAATCGATTGACCTAGAGGGGTAATCAATTAACCATACCTTAAATTCATAAATAAGCGAAACATAGAGGAGGTTAATTGATTATTATAAATGGGGATAATCGATTAACTTAATAACAATTTGGAAAGATTTTAAAAATTATGAATTTTTACCACCACATCATGAAACATATCACATAGATAAGATATATTAAAACATAACACACATAATTAGATGAAATGAAGAAATACATTTATGTTAATTCACAAATGGAATTATGAATTCACTTAAGTATGCGTACCTTTAGATATCGCTTTCATTTAGAATTTTGAGCTCTCGTTGTATTTTGAAGAAAAAATTCTTTGGTAGAAGTTTGGTATAGATATCCGTCAATTGATTATGCATGTCTATGAATGATATCTTCACATTGCCTTTAATTACATGATCCCTTAGAAAGTGATGTCTTATGTCAATATGCTTGGTTTTTAAATTTATGATAGGATTTTTTTGATATGTTGATCGCACTGGTTTTGTCACATTTCAATGAGATGGACCCTAGAATTACACCATAGTCACGTAGCTTTTTCTTTATCCAGAGTATTTATGCATAACAAGTTCCCACAACAATATATTTTTCTTCTACAATATTAAGTGTTACGCAAGCTTGCTTTTTGCATGATCAAGATACTAGAGCATTCCTAGAACATGACAAGTTCTATTGGTGTTTTTCCTATAAATCTTACATTTTGCTAAATTTGAATCATAAAAACCAACAAGACAACATACACTACCTTTGGGGTACTATAACCTGACATTGGTTGTTCCTTTGAGATACTTGATTTTGCAGTATTAGCATTCAAATGTTTAAGTATTTGTTTTATCGTATTCACAGGAACTAGTGCGAGATCAATGTCGTTCAATAGTTACTATGATTTTAAGCTGAATGTTGCAAGATGTTTGAAAGTTTAAAATTACATAATGTAAAATGGAAGAATGAAAGATAAATAAAATTTCAGAGAAATGAGAACTTATCAGGATTGGATTTCATCCACTGGTAGAATATGCAGTTTATCAATCAGTTACACACATCTCAAAGCCAACATGCATAGATTCTTCAATATTTAAAGTTCTCTTATTGTAAATTATATAAGCCTTACTTGATTGAGAGTAGCCAAGAAAAATACCTTAATCGGATTTCTCGTTGAGCTTATCAAGATTATCTTTGTCATTGTTGAGGAAAAAGCATTTACATCCAAAAATATGAAAGTGATAGATGTTTGGCTTTCTTCCCTTGAAACTTCAATCTAGAGTCTTTTTCAAGATTGGTCTTATGATTATCCAATTAGTTATATAATATGTTGTGCTTACCGCATCCGCTCGAAATTACTTTCGTATATTGGAGTCACTTAACATGGTCCTTGCAAGTTTAACTAGGTATCAATTCTTCCTTTCCACTACTCCATTTTGTTGAGGAGTATTTGGTGCTGAAAAGTAATTAAAGATGTCATGATCCTCACAAAACTCTTCAAGTGATGCATTCTAGAATTTCCACCATGGTCATTTCTAATTGATGCAATCTTCATAGATTTTTCATTTTGCACTTGCTTTGCATATTTCTTGAATTCCTTGAAAGCGTCGTTTTTCTGCACTAAATATAGTGTCCAAGAATATCTAGAAAAATCATTGACAATCACTAAAGCATATACATTACCTCAAAGCTTCTTGTCCTTGATTTAACAAACAAGTCCATGTGTATCAATTGAAGAGGCCTTGAAGTTGTTACTACATTCTTTGGCTTGAGGTTTATTTTGGTTTGCTTTCCTTTTTGACATGCATCACATAATCTATCTTTGAAAAACTTTATCTTTGGTAAATCAATAGGGGTGTGAATAGGCCAGGCCGGGCTATATAGGCCTATGTCCTAGTCTACATAAGGCCAGACAAGTCTTATTCAATAAAAAGGCTAGGCTTAGGCTTTTTTAAAAGCATATTTAATTAAATAGGTCAGGTTTAGGCTATTAAAAAAATCCTATGAAGCCTTGTAGGTTGGCATCATATATATTAAAAATAGGATAAATAGGATGGCCTATGTATGTATGTTGATATTATCGATGATCATAACCTGTAATGGACCGATATGTGCGTCTGTAATGTTGGAATAATGGAGAAGGGAGGTGTACCTGCAATGCACTCTAATGCTTAAGTAAGTAAGAGTACAAAGAGATACTTGAGAGAAAAATGGTTTTAGGATTGAATGTTGAATACCTGACCCTCACAAGTGTGAGGGTTTATATAATGCCTCTGATGTTTGGCCATTGGTTCATATTTTTGGGCATGGATATTAGGCCCAAAAATAGGTAACTGCCAAGATTTTTGGACGAAAGTAGGAACGGGCAGCTCGTGCTCGTGACCATGGGAAGAGATTCCTGAAACTAGTCGTTGTCACGGGGAGAGATGTACGAAACTAGTCGTTATTGCAAGCAGAGGCGCGATTATGGGTAGTCGTGGTCTTGTCGACCTTCGGGTTACCCGACCACGTGTTCCTATTTACTAGGAAAAACCGACCATGTGCCCTATGTTGCCCAAAGTTGTATTGGCCAATGCTTTTGGATAGTCCTGGATGCAGTTATGGATTGGGCCGTGCCTAACTCCTGGCCCAATATAGAACACATGTATATTAGAAAAAAAAGGCTAAATAGGCTTACCTATATATGCATATCAATCTTATCGGTGATCAGAACATGTAATGGGCCGATATCTGCGTCTAAAATGTTGGAATAATGGATAAGATGGATGTACATCCAAGGAACTTTGACGCTCAAGTAAGTAAGAGTGCAAAGAGATAACTGAGAGAAAAAAAGGTTTTTAGGATTGAATATTGAATACCTAACCGTCACAAGTGTGAGAGTTTATATAATTTTCCTGACTCTTGGTCATTGGTTCCTATTTTGGGGCTTGGATATTAGGCCTAAAAATAGGTAACTACCAAAGCAGGAACGAGTAGATCGTGCTCGTGATCCTGGGAAGAGATTATCGAAACTAGTCGTTGTCACAAGCATATATGCTCGGAACTAGCTGTTGTTGCAAGCATAGACACAATTACGGGTATTCGCGGTGTTGTCAACCTTGGGGTCACCCGACCACATGTCCCCATTTACCAGGAAGAAGTGGCTATGTGCCCTTTGTTGGCCAAAGTTGTATGGGCCAATGCTTTTGGACCATCCTAAATGCAGGAGTTGATTGGGCCATGCCTAGCCCCTAGTCCATTCTAGATTAGGAGCCCCCTCCCAAGTCGTTACTTCTCAGAGAAGGAGTAAAGACTTAGAATCAACTCGCGTGTCGAGAAAGATCAAGGAATTGTTCACGGGGAAAGTCCTTGACGGGATCGAGGTTTGAGGCCTCACGTTGTCATTTAGTGTGCTAGCTATGGAAGCCCGTTATAAGTTTGCATGCCTAAGGATGGTATGCGGGGACCATAACCAGAGGCTTCAATTGGTGCTCGTATCAAACGCTCACTGAATTTCTGTTTTGGGGTTTTCTACTAGGAGGTGCCTATTGGGAAAACGAAATTTTGTCGTTCATGTTTGGCGTTTGAGGAATCAAAAAGCCGGATGGAGAGTTTAAAGTTGACACATTGTGTGTTTTGAGCCACATGCATTGCTACATGCGTGATGACGACTAGTCTAGGAAATATGTTCAACGATGGCTAAAACAACTGTGTGTTTCCCTAGGTGCATGCACGCATGCATGTTTTCTCTAGGGTTTATAAATAGGGGATAAGGGGAAACATTTGCAAAAGTTTCTCATTTTTCTTCTTCACTTTCTCTCGACTCTTAAGGATTCTCCTGTCGTTGTTGTTGTTGTTACTTCCAGAACACCTTCAACTAACATCTTCCTGCCGTTAATCAAGTAAGTTCCTTAGCTCTCTCTTGAATTGTACGTTCAGAGTAGTCTAAATTCCAGTCATAATTCTAGTTAGGTGAGATTTTTAGGCTTAGGTCCGACGAGTTGTTGGTGTTTGGTGGTGGCTAATCCATTTTTCAAATTGTGGCCTCCTTGTAATCCTCTTTGAAGGGCACTCAGGTGTCGTTTAGGGCGGCCGGTAGAGCTAGTGCTGGTGGTACCCATGGATGAACTTTCGGATGAATTTCATGTGTTTTTCGATGAATCTCATGAAATTTCTGGTGAGTCTCATGAGGTTTTCGATGAGTCTCGTGAATTTTTCGGTGAGTCTCATGAAGTTTCCGATGAGCTTCATCTGGTGTTCATATCCCACGAGTAGGGGAGTTTCTTTCCCGGGGGGATCTGATGCCCGGCTTCGCCTTTGAGTCTTTAGCTCTAGTTTTACCATAGTGCTAGTCCTGGAGGTGTCTCCCCGACTTTGTCGCTATCGGCCGAGGGCTTTAGTTGAGGGCGTCATCCTCTCATTTTATGCGCCCTTTCACTTAATTTGCGATGGAATGGGTGTGTTATACCCCAATTTTTGCTCCTAAGAATCCTCTATCATCTCATATTAACTCAATCACAATAAGATCACACTAGGGTTTGGCTCTCCTCCATGTCTTTAGGTTTTCTCATGATCACCAAACATATTGATTTGTATATTATGATCATTTATGTTTTGTATTGATTAACTTTTAACTAACAAATGCAATTATGTTTGCTCTAATTGATGATACTATAGGTGAGGGCACAAGACATTTCATCAGGTTGATACATATGTTCATGAGTTTATTTCCATGTCTTCTTCAATAAAGCTTCATTGAGATTCAAGCTTCATCATTTAATATGCTTTAAAGTAATATCATGAAAATGTCTACTATGATTCATCATGCCTCAATTTGTCAAAGAAAGTCAAAAGATACAAGGGTTGATTGAAGAAGTTTGACCTAATTGGACAAGCTCTTGATTCCTTGATCAAAAGTACATAACTCTCTCATTTATTAATATTTGGAAGTGGATTTTGTTTCTATGGATTCTTATTATCATCCACAACAACTTATATTCACATGGCAAGAGTAATTGTGCAAGAAAGTTTGTCAAAATTGAAAGGGGTTTCCAAGCCATTTTGGTGCTTGAGGAGCTAGGGTTTTAAACTTCTAAGGGTTATATCTTACTCATATTTTGAGATTTTTTAGTGATTCCAAAGATATTCTTATCTTTAAAATTTATAAACTAATCACTTCAAGAGTTTCAAGGAAATTTTGTGTGGAAGATGTCTAATGATGAAGAAAGATTACATGTCCTCTAGATAGGTTATCAAATTCCCTTATGTAACTTCAAAAGATTATAACTTGGTAAATTTTTATCTCCTTGAGCCCATTAATTTTCCCCAATGATATTAAGGATGTTATATTCAACTCTTCTTTTATGTGCAAAGCTTGAAAATGAGTGGAGGATGCTCTAAGAACTCAAAAGATTATAGTTCACCTCATGAATTTTCACCAATTTTACAAGGCCATAACTTTTTCAATAATTGGTATTTTTGAGTGATTCAAGTTTCACAATGCTCTTTGGGAAGTCTACTTCAAGCTAGCATCAATGATTAAATCTAAATTTTGGAGGAAGTCTTTGTTTAAACTCAAAACATTATAAGTCATTTTTGAAAAAAGCTTAGAATTTTTTCTAAGTACAACAAGTCAGCGTCTTTTTCTCAACTTTGACGCATCACAACTTTTAGCTCAAACATCCATCTGATCTCATTCTTGGCACATTGCAAAGATTTTGACCTTATCTTTCAAATGCTTTAAGAATCATACTGTAAGACCCCTTGAGCTATGAATACCATTAATTCAAAGGTAGTGCCTTGAAACTGAAGATTCACTTCAAGTCAGATTCCAAAATTCATAATTTGGCTTCTAATCACCAAATTTCCACACGTTTTTCACTTAAACGTGATTAGAAAATATGCTTGGGTCATTTAGAATGATAAAATGCATCGTTTGATTGAGTTTTGATGCACATGTGATCACAATTTCTTCATGATCACATGTGTGCACGAACTCAAGGGAAATTTCATCATTCACCCCTCCTCTTGATTCCATTCAATTATTCTATAAATACATGCTCTATTCAACTCATTTTCACAAGCTTGAACAAGCAAAATCACTCTGCCAAACACCCTCCATAACTCACTTTTATGAGATTTCGAATTCCTATATTCTCCACTTTTCAATTCAATTTCTTCATTAATCCTTCATCCTTGAACTTCATTGAAGCTAACAGAAGAAGAATCAAGCCTTGAGGTGCCCTAAATCGTGCTATCTAAGTCCATTTACAGAGCAAGTTCATATGACTTTGTTCAGGTAATTTAAGGCACCAAATCTTCTAACTCAAACTACTGGGATGGTCTATGATGTTCATTAATGCTTTCTCTTAACTCAATTTTGGTGAAACAATGCATTTGATGGTTCTGATTTTCGATTTTAACATTTTTAAACATCTCTGGTTTTTTCAAAATCAACTATGTTGTGCTTTATATAAATATTTCGTGAGCATATGGTTGTGATCATCTCAAGTAGACGCATCTGATGGTACCACTATGAACGCGTAAATTTACAGATTCAAGGATCTTGGATTTGCCCTACTTGCAGGAGGCGTGAGGTTGAAGACGACCTACGTGTCGTTCTTCAACCAATGACACTCAGCCAAATATTTTATTTTAATTGGTTGGACTTTCTTGTGTTGTATGCGCGCGCCTTAGCTTGGGTCCAGGATACTCCTTCACCTCAGATCCATTAGATTTGCCAGCGTGTATAAGTGAAAGAGATCCAACGCGCGTGGTTTTTTCTGATTTATTTAAATTTTACAAAATTATTTCTAAATTTCTTTTATCTTTAAAAATTCACAACTCTTTTAATTTTATCCAAAATTTATGAAAAAAAATATACAAAAATACTTTGAATTATTTCTGACTTTGTAAATATATTTGCATATTTTTATTTTAATGTTTGATATTTTTCATAATTTTTGCTTTGTTTGCCTTATTTTAATCGTTTTAAAAATACTTTTTGATATTTTTTAAATTCTAAAATTTTTTATAAAAATCATGTTCATTATTTCTGACTTTCTGATTTTTTTCTAGAATTTTAGTTTGACTACTACTATTTTTTATCCTTTGTTCCATTTATTTGAATGATTTTAATCAATTTAAAAATGTTTTTTTCCTGTTTAAAAAATTACCAAAAATTTTATAAAAATATTTGAGATCATTTTTGACTTTTCTATGGTCTCTTTTAAATTTTCTTTGATACTCTGAATTCAGTTTGCTATTTTACCCAATGCTACTTCTACCTAGGTTCTCCTTAGGTCTGAGAAATCGAAATTCCACTTCCAATCACAACAGTGATAAAATAGACCTACCTTAATCCTTGATGCAGTGTCTAATCAAGTCATAGTCATAACAACCTAAAGATAAATGTAGGATGATCTCACTTCCAAATCAAATACTTAGCCAAGACTCTTGACCAAGAATAATACTTAGAGTTTCTTAAAAGCTTCCTCTAAGAACAATACTCAACTCATTGCCTAAAGGCTTCTGAGTGAGAACAATAAGCCAACTACATGTATCGTGTGATACAAGGGTGACAAACACCTACACAATACACAAGAGACTCTTAAAACCTAAGACTAGTTTCTTCCCTTAATTTTACAATTGTTGAAAGATTAAAAGATTCATTAGGTTAGGTCTTCTTTAAATACACTTCTTTAATCCATGGGCTTCGATATTATGAGTCAGAAGTTTCCTTATCCACAAGTTGAGTGTTGTATCTGTTGTGCAGCAAAACCTCCTTAAATCTTGGAACAACCAATACAAAGTTTCCTAATTATTCTCAATCAACCAATTTAGTAACTAATGCACAATCGGAGATATAAACTTGTTTCCAGATAAAATCTTCTTGACTTGCGAAGTTTGTTGAAACATTTCCAGAAGGAATATTTTAGAATCAAAATAAATCTATCAAGATTTAAAACAGTAACGCCTACTGTACTACAAAACCAAATCAAGATGTTAAGACAATTCCTTCGACATCTGGCTGAAAAACACATAAAAGTAAAAAATTTATGACAGTTGATAAGGATGCTACAACATTTTCCTCAACAATTACTTAGAACCATGTTTAGAAACATGCCTAGAAAAAATTTAGCCAACCATAAAAGCATGGAACTAACATGAGTCATTCCTCGATATCAATTTTAATGTTGTTTTCGTGTTACCTTATGAGTATGATCAGGTGACGGAAGTCGAAGAGACTGAGGAGACTGATGAAGCTGAAATAGCCAAACATAGGCTAGTATGTTATCCTATCATGAACAATGGTGCAATCAAATAACAAAATGCCTTCTTCAAAAGGCTAGATGAGGGGATGAAGAACCATTTAAAGTCCCTATTTATAAGGGGCAATGTGGAAAGTACTTGCGTCAATAAGATCCTAGTGGACAGTGAGCGACAATTAATTTAATGTTGTAGTTCATGTTAAAGATAATAGGAAAGTTCGATAAAGACCTGAAGCCTCAATACAAGATTTTATTGAATTATGAAGGGAAAATTGGCCATAGCTTGGGGGTCATTTAGCTCAATCTAATAGTGGGTACAATCACCAGACCAACTATTTTTATGGTGATAGCTTCGAGTGCTAACTACAACTTAATCCTGGGAATAAAATGAATCCATGGCATCAAAGCAGTGTCATCCTCACTCCACCAAAGAATATCAATCTGAAGGGAAGATGGAATTGTGGAAAACACTTAAGCAGGTCAGTTCTACTACATGGTCGAGGTTAACCATGTAGATAGACGTCACATCAATAGGAATCTGGAGAATATAGGGCCTTGCGGCTCTGTAGATCATGCATATTCGCCATCGAACAATACCCTTTATTTACTCAACTTAAACCCAACCCATGTGTGATACGGTGGTAGAACCGACTATTAATATTGGTTTGCATTTCGTATTCGCAAATGTTGCAGTAAGCAAGAGTTGCCACCGACTTTTATTTCATCCAACAAAGGAAAAGGAAAAAGAACAGAAAAAACATTTTTCGAGATGTTTCTGAGTACGGGGGTAGATTATAGAAAGGGAAGGTGTTAGCACCCTTTCTATCCATGGTTTTCCATGGGCTCTTAGGTATTTTCTCATTTTTCAAATTGCTTGTTTGTGCTTGTTTTGAAAAGTTTTGTTTTACTTCGTGATAACCCTTGTTTCTTTCCTCAAGAGTGTGACGAAGTTGTTTCGAAAACTATTTTTGAAAAGTGTTTGTGTGAAATTTTTTTTTTTGAGAAAGTACCTAGGAACTAATCTACCTACTCGAAAAAAGTTTGTTCGTTTTCCTTTAGACAGCGTTATCCTATTATTAAGGAATAGGTAGCACCGCCGTTGGAATTTTAAGGGACGTTCGAAGGGACAAGTACGATCACAAAAGCAATGTTAGGAAATTTTAGTAATCATCCTAAAGCCTTAAAGATCTTTTTCCGAGGCAACATCTGAATGGTTCATTTTAGATCTTTTGGGACTAGAGAACGACCACTAATATTCCCTATACTTCATGACCGTTTACCGAAGGCAACCGGAGTGGAGTAAACCCTAGGAGTGAGAATGTGCAAGTGTGTTTTTTTTAGTTTATTTATCTTTGCACATTTAGGGTTTTCTACTGTATTAATTGCAATTTGTCTTTCCATACAATCCTATTAACATACATCTAACAGTTTATAGTTTGCGGAAATTAAAATGCAAGAAATTAAAGTCCTAGCTATTACAAGGCTTTCGCAGATACATAATTATTTTGACTGTAAATAAATATGCGGAAATTTAAAACCCTATTTACTATTACAAACTCGGAGTAGTTACAATAATAGAAAAAGGAAAATTAAAGGCGCACGTGGCGAATTAAATGCTACAAATAATTGGAAAACCTAAAAATCTTATTGAAAGAATATTTAGGTTATTTTTTGAGAAGAAATTAGGCTATGTACAAATTTAACCCTAATTCTAATTATTTTAAATTATGAAGAAAAAAAAGAATTAAATTACCCTAAATTAAATTAACCTAATTAATTAAGGAAATAAAATATTTTTATGAAAATATTTGATTTTTTGATGTTTTTCTGATTTTTTGATTTAATGGAAAAAATGATTTTTGATGTTTTTTTTTTTAAAAAGAAAATAATTAAGGAAATAATAAAAAGGAATTAAAATAGAAAAATAAAAGAATTGGGCCTATTTAAGCAATCCAGGGGGGGTATGATGCTGAATTTGTCGAGGCCCATTATGGCTGAGCCCATTCCCAACGCCTGATTCAGTATTGCCACGCCTGGAGAATGTACCATGGTCTTCCCTTAACTGAGCGTTAGATCTGGGTTGGTAATGATCCATTGGCTGGATGCTGAGACTACATGGTAGGCGCTTGGAACGTGTACACATAGAATATGCAAATGAATGTTACGAAAATAAAGAAAACGCAGGGACCTGGGATCGAACCCAGGTCCTCTCCATTATCCAACGCGCGCTTCACCACTGGGCTATATTGTTCAGTTGTCGATATAATAAGACCAAATTATAATATACAAAACAAAGTGGATAAACTGAATAAAATAAAAAAACGCGTGTGATTCAGACAAGCCAATGGTGTTGTGCCAAATCATCATCTTCTTCTCCTTTCCGTCGTCTTAGGTACCAAACTTATACCTACGTACATTTTCCATAGCTATAAACCTGCAAGCTTCAAAAATTCACAAAACGCATGATAAATTAATTCTATCTATACCAATCAACTCGTCTTGATCTCACGAGTACCATGGCACTATTTTCTTGGTCCAATTTAACCTATACAGAGAAACCCTAAAACGGCCCCCTAAACCCTAGCAATGGAAATTAGCAAAACAGTCATCAAAACACAAAATTAATTGAACCAAAGCATTCCAAATGATGATACAAACACAATGCTATACTTAAAAGTGGTTAATCATGCGTAAATTGTAAGATCAAAATCAAGCTTGTATATGCAAACCGCGGGTTTACCAGGAGCGATTCTGGGCTTGAGAAGGCTTGCAAACGATCGTATTAGCTTCAGGAGATGTCCAGGAAGCAATTAGAAGCTTTGAATGGCCTTGAATCCTTCTGTAGGTTAGAAATCAGACCACACTTTTGTCCAATTTTTGACTTTTCTTAGCTAGCTTGCACGACTTCAACCCTTGTTATTTTGTATTGTTTGTGTTCCGTATATGTAGTAGGGTGAATTAGGGCAACAAAAACATATTGAATCTTTTTGAATCATGGAAATTGGATGTGATTTGCTCCTTATATGATATATTTCCAAAACCACCATAATCATGCTATTTTTGCCTCAATTTTCCTTGATCTGGTTTGATCTGATTAGGCCAGCTTGATTAGATTTGATTCTAACAAAAATCAGATCAAAAAATCAATCTTTTATATTTTTTGCCATTTATTTGATTTAATTTGACTTTTAAATAATAAAAATCAAAATAAAATAAATAAATAAAGAAAATAATATGTGGATGATGATTTGGGTCGTGGACCATGTCCCCAACAAGATACAATCCTAAAAGGTTAGGCCCATTTGACAAAAATGCAATTTTGAGCACATTTGACTTTTGACAATTTTCCAAAAATGGCCAACTTTGACAATGCATATATCCTCCAATTTTGACCCTAGTAAGGTGTTCATTAACATTTTAGAAATTTAGGATGTCCCCTAAACAACCCTTTTGGTTTCATCTCAATTGGGTCTTCCATGTTCATGTAAGAAGCTTTGACCCAAAAGGTGTTTTTGTTGACTTTTCAAAAGGACATATAATATAGAAATTCATATATTTTTATGAGTTCATTTTTTGAACTTGAGGTCTGAAGATGAGTTGTAGGAAATTGGATTCTCTTCAAAATGATCCTTGGATGAGAAATTTCTGATAAAGTATGAGAAAGTTATGCTTGGTCAAAGTTTGGTTGACTTTTCCTAAGAAACCCTAATTTAGCAACTTTTGAGTTTTGATGAATTAGGAGCATTCCTTGAGGAATCATGATCTACCCTTGATCAAATGATGGATATCACTTTAAAATATTGATGTTGACCAAAAATCTTGAAGTTTGACTGTATGTGGGTCACAGTTGACTTTTGACTTAATACAGTTGATTTTCAAGCATCTGAGCAGTTGTCTGAGCAAACTTCTTTTGTAAGGCATGCAACTTGACATGGATGATCTTGAGTAGGACCATGGAAAATATTTGAGGCCTTTGGAGCTCACCCATCTTGATGAAAAGGGAAACCCTAGTTGGAGGTTCCTTGCTTTAGGAGAGGGTTTGTCTGGTCAACTCTTGGGTATCCTTGAGCAAGTTGAGGATCTCCATGAACATATGTTGAGTAAAATGGGAGGGAAAATTTTGGGGTACAAAAGCTGCCCCTGTTCAATCTTCTTAAACCCGAGGATGTAGATTGGTTGGTCTGCCTTTCGTGATCTGAAGGTGGAAGATGATTGAACACTAGAGTGCCCAGAAATTTGCACTCGCGTGGAGTAATACGGATTGGTGATATCGGGAATGGGATTACAAATGCCATTTGGAAGTTGACAAAGAATCATTGGAGATGGGCTTAAAGATGCCATCCAAAAAATATATCGATCGCATAAGAGATTCTTTTGCGAGAAACTTTGTACCTGTCGCTGAGGAGGACTTCACCAAGGAAAGTTGATTTGTGTCTTAGGAGATAGAGTATAGGACCTTCGGTTGTCCATTACTCTATCGGGGAATTAATTCTTGATTGAGGAGGTGGAAGTGAACTGCATATCTGGTCAGGGTCCAGGCTACACAGTGACTTACTGGGGAAAGGTGAACTCGACTGTAACTGGTCGGGTCCAGGACTTACAGTGTTGTAAACTGTTATCTGGAGATAAGAGAGAAGGAACCTGGATAGTAGGGTTTCTTCGAGGTCAAAGTCTGGATAGTAGGGCTATGAGAAGGAACCTGCATAGTAGGGTTACTTCAGGATGAAATCCTGGATAGTAGGGTTATGAGAAGGAACCTGGATAATAGGGTTACTTCAGGATGAAAGCTTGGATAGTATGACTATGAGAAGGAACCTGGATAGTAGGGTTACTTTGAGATGAAAGCCTGGATAGTATGGCTATGAGAAGGAACCTGGATAGTAGGGTTACTTCGGGATGAAAGCCTGGATAATAAGGTTATGAGAAGGAACCTGGGTCGTAAGGTTACTTCGGGATGAAAGCCTGGATAGTAGGGCTATAAGAAGGAACCTGAATAGTAGGGTTACTTCGAGATAAAAGCCTAGATAGTAGGGCTTATGAGAAGGAACCTGGGTCGTAGGGTTACTTCGAGATGAAAGCCTGGATAGTAGGGCTTATGAGAAGGAACCTGGGTCGTAGGGTTACTTCGAGATGAAAGCCTGGATAGTAGGGCTTATGGGAAGGAACCTGGATAGTAGGGTTACTTCGAGATGAAAGCCTGGATGGTAGGGCTATGGGAGTGAACCTGGATAGTAGGGTTACTTCGAAATGAAAGCCTAGATAGTAGGGCTATGGGAAGGAACCTGGATAGTAGGGTTAGTTCGAGATGAAAGCCTGGATAGTAGGGTTATTGGAAGGAACATGGATAGTAGGGTTACTTCGAAGTGATAGTGTAGATTAGTTGACCCATTTGGTTTCGAGAATTGAGTTTCCATTAGTCGTCTGCAGACGTGACCTGTATAACTGCTGGATTTGTTGAAGATAATTGTCTTTCCTGAAAAGATACCAGGGTTAATTATATGCAATGCATGAAAATCCTTGTGAGATGATGTTCTCAAAATAAACGAGATCCTGCTGTATATGATATGTATGCGCATGTCATGATGTATGTACATGAAATGCTATTGGGGTATGTACGAGTCTGGGAAAATAAATCCCTGTATGCTACTGGAGAATATAGCATTCCTGACTGTTGTAGAGAATTGTGGTTCTTCTACTTCCGCCAGGGATGGTGAACGGAAATGACTATGCTGGAGATTTACTCTTTGTTATTTATGAATATTCTGTCAGGGAGAGATTCTGTTTGAGAATAACTCTGCGGGGAACAACTTGGAAAGTGAATTTCCGTAGCTGAAGTAATGAGCTCTGTCGGGGATTGAGCTTCTGTATCCATAGAAATAAACTCTGCTTGGGAGAAAATTTATTGACTCGCTCACGATTATGAAATTCAGCTGGGGGATATAGCTGTCAGGTTTCTGAATGACCTTGGTTGGGGAGATTACTTCCTGTTTAGAGAAAGCCGACATCAATGTTTTTGAATACTTTTAATCTATGAGGAGTGTATGTACTGATGATTGTGCTCCAAAGCTGTCTTTATCCCAGTACCTGCTGGGCAGAGTAACTGTCGGGTTTGACACTTCTTGTTTTTTCCCCTGTTTATGGAATTACGAGTAATTGTCTTTTTGTTTCTTATGTAAATATTTATGAGCAGCAATCATATTCAAATGCATATGTCAAGAATAAATCATTGGACGTTGATGTGTCTGCGATCGACCTAATGTCTAACGGTATCTTAACTGCAAGCGCACAGCCTATCGCGGTAGTAATAAAAGATTGTCGAATCCACAGGGACTTTGTAATCACTCTAGTGCGGGAAAGTAATGCTAGTTTAGCTAAGGCGGAAATTGTCACGTTTGGTTTTGGGAAGGTTAAGGAAGGTAAACTAATTGATTTTAAAGTAATTATAAAATGAAATGGTCGGTATGCAATAGAGTCGACCTAAAGGATCTAATCGGACCTAGGCATATAAGGATGGTCAACTTGGTTTATCTATAGAATTAATCAGTTTAAAAACCCTCAACTCACACTTTCATGGTCTTATCTCGGATTATACGTCTAAAGCCCTATACCTGCTTTCGCTAGCCTATAAGTGTTTAGAAGTATTTTTTGGAAACTTAATTAATTCTAATTTGGTTTAAAGCGCTTTCACTGTATTTAAATCAAATGCCTAACTTTAGCTATCCGGTTAAAAACCTCACACTTTCGTGGTCTCGATCTAACCTATTTACTCTTCTTACTTTTGTAACAAAGGTTTTATTTTTAAGCATAAAAAGTTATAACCAGAGTTAAGTTGATTAAAGTTTTAGCCTAAGTTTGATCAGATGCCTAATGTCTCTTACTATCCCATACTGACGCTAAAGGTTTAGCTAGCCATGGAAATTATAATGAACGTACGGGAAATAAAAACAAACAAATATAGATTGGACATTATAAATAATAAATTAAACTTGCATTAATTAATTAAAAGGTATGTAATACAATTGCAAAATAGAAACCTGAAAATAAAGCCAATACTTCAATCCCTCTTCCACAAATCAGAAACTCGGACTTGGTATCGGTAATATGACAAATTCTGAGGCTTGAATAATAAATCCTAAACTATAATAATAATTTCCTGATGTTGGAAATTATTATTTGGGCAATGAAATTAAAAGAACGGAAATAAACGAATGTAGAAAAATAACAACTGAAGGAATAATGGGTTATGATTTCGGCAGAGCTTCCGCACAAGTAAACTGTAAAAATGCTCTGTACCTCTAACGTTGAATGTTGAGGTATTTATAGAGGAATGAATTTGGCAGTTGGCTTGAAGACTTGTCACGAAGCTTTCCTTAAAAATCTCCATAAATGTAGGAACGTAGGTAGTTGAGGAAGAAGTGGTGAACGTGGGGTTTGGCTGGAGAGAAATCAGGAGTTTGAAAACTCCTTCTGTTTTGCTTTGCCATGATCTGCACTTTCAAATAACTGGTATGCGCATTACGGTCGTCACTGAGGTGTTACGAGCAGGTTTGGTGTTTCTCCGTGTTACGGTCGTGGCAGATGTGTTACGGTCATAACACGCTTCATGATGGCTTACGGTCGTGGCAGATGTGTTACGACCGTCACAGCTACAAAATATGTAATTCTTGACAGATTTATCTTTTTCTTCTATTCTTTTGATGCTTTCTTGCATTGTTTCATGTTTTCTTCTGTTTTGAGTTGAGTTATGAATACCTGCAAAAAGTAATGACAAACTCAAAATATTCGGGAGTTAATCGGGTCAAAATAATACAGAACGGGTAAATTTCATGGAAAATAAACGATACAATTTCGTGTTATCAAATTCCCCCATACTTAAACCTTTGCTTGTCCTCAAGCAAAATAATCAATTAAAAATATCGGACGAGTTTTTATAAACGCACATAACTGGTATACCTTTCGTTTTCAAATAATTACAAGAAATCCTAAGTTAGTTCGACCGAGAAAATCGAATGAAACAACAACGATACGTAAATGACACAAGCAACAAGTTAGTCGACGACTATCCGTTTTAAACGAAACGTCCAATTAAACCGTTATAATTCAACTCAAGGTTTCTCGTTCATATTTCACCCGGTTTCGTTCTTGCGCAATCACATTAAGCCCATTATCCTTGCACACACGTAGTGGAATAGCCGGTTAGTGGTTCTGATCAAAACACGACGGTTTCTGGCACAATTATGTGGCAACCTCTTTTATCCAATTGCAAGATGCGGGGGATCAAACCGTAGTCTGCCCTACCGAGTTCAGTACCAGATGCTTCTGAACCACCTAGACAATGGATTCTCATGTTACTTAGTAGAAGCTTTTGCATCCGTTGGATTAAACGATCGGGTGAGGATCGCCCAATTTAATTGGTGCAATACCTATTTCCTTAAAGCATGTAACATTCTTTTTAAATCAATTTGCAAGATCATCCACTTATGTTCATCGACTTTCCACGTGGTTTGTGTTAAGACTGGTGCCGACTGCTAATATAAACTACTAGGGGCTAATTTGAGACTTAAAACTCAAAGTATCGGTATAACGAAAATGGAGACGATTCGCGTAAGTAGGGAGTCGAAGGTGTCATAATCGTATAGTTCTCGTTGGATCGCTCTCAGCCTTCTAACTAAGATTTCAGTTAAAGTAGGTAACTAACGGTTATGCGAATATAAAAGGCGAAAAATTTTGGTATGGCTAAATAAAACGGGGAGAAAATGAAATAACGAAATATAACTGAAATAGGAATGAAATTACTCGTTCTGAAAATAAGAATGCAGTGCTCCTCCCACACTATATCAAACATTGTCTCAATGTTATGATATAATGGCGAGGTTAAATGAAAAATACATCGGAAAAACAAGGAAAACAACAAGAAAAGGAAAAACTACTAGCGACCACGGCGGCTTCGGGTTCGTGACCTTCTGGAAGGAGTAGCTTCAGAGTCAGTGCTATGGGGTCCAAGATATGTAACATCCATCCTTAAAGCATTAAGCTCGCTTAGCACTTCATCAAGCCTTTCATTCGTCGAGCGTTGACCACTCAAGATTTGGGCACTTTGCGCGAGTAAGGCGTCGAAACGCTCCTGATGCTTTCTTTCAAGAGCTACAACCATATGATTTTGCTGATGGAGGGCTCTGAGGACGTTGTTGTACCCCAAAATTTGCCCTCCCATATTCTTCAAGATTTGCCAAATCAAAGCTTCAAAATCTCCCCAGGGGTTGCACAGTTCAAGGGCCTCCTAACAGTCAAAAACTAGGGTTTTGGTTCTGGCAAAGAAAATGAAGTTTCCAAGGGTCCAATCAAGTTCGACATGCCTACAAACATGGCCAAGCATCCTCATACAAAGTTTCAAGACTTACAGCACAAGATTGCACAGTCAAAAACCCTAATTGCACTACAGTCAACTGTAGGGGCAAAATGGTCATCTGACAGTCAAAAGTTCAAATTTTTGGTCAACATCTCATTTTGAAGCCACAAACATCATTTGATCAATGCTTGATCATGATTCTCAAAGCTTGGCTCAAAAATCATCAAGATGCAAAAGTTTCCATATTTGGACAGTTGAAAAAGTTAACTGTAACTTAACCAAGGCATAACTTTCACATGGATTATCAGAAAAATTCCATCCAAAGCTCATTTTGAAGAGAAAGACATTTCCTACAACTCCTCTTAACACTTCAAGTCCAAGAAATGCTCTCACAAAAAGTTATCAATTTCAACATTATAGGTCATTTTCAAAAGTCAACAAAAGGGACTTTAGGTCAAAGGCCATAACTTGAGATTGGTAAATCAAAATGACATGGGACCTAAGGCATTGGTTAGAGTACTCAAAGACCTTTCCAAAATGTCCAAGAACATGAGCAAAGCTTAAAAATTGAGCAAGTTATGCCTTGTGGAAGTTGGGAAATTTTTGAATATTTTGAAAAGTCAACATTGCTTCAAATGACCTAAAAATGCTAATGGGCCTCTTTTTCCTCCACAAATCATTATCCAAGACATGTGCACGACCATTTGGCCCAAAGGGAAGTTTTTTATCATTTTTATTTATTTATTTGGATTTTTAATTATTAATAATTCATTTAATTAAAATAAATATGTGGAAAATACTAAGCCTAACTTTTTAAATCTTTTTGTGCATGAAATAGTCCCAAGATTTTGTGTATAATCAGATTTGGAAAGAATCTTGGTGATTGAACATGATTTGAACCAAGTTTGCATGAAAAAAGATTTGAAAACTTATGCCATAAAAATCAAATATCTCTTCATCAATTCATGGATTTTTTTGATCAAATTCTCAACCCTAATCACTCACACATATATACATATGCAAACCCTCGTGCCCATGACCTCCCAGCTGCGCCATACCTCCATAATAAAACTTGCAATTTTCTCAAAAAATTCCAATACTGAAAACTGTCTTCCAGGTCGATTCAAGCAAAAAGACTTGTTCCATTACCTTCCTGAGGCTTCAAGGAAGGTTTTCAAATCAAAACCATCCATCCTAACACCAAGAAACGTGAGAATATTGGTGTTCTGTACAGAATTTTTTTTACATTCTTGCATCACGACTCATGCATCTTTAGTAATTTTTGATGTTTGATTTATGTTCCTTGATTAATTCTGAAGCTAACTACATAATTTAATTGAGTTTTTATGTATTATACGCGATTCCACCATTGATACAGGCTAGGGTTTTTCAAGCTCTAATTTGGGCGTTTCCAGCTATTGTAAAATTAAGACATGCCAATGCCATGAATGAATTCAGCTTTCTTGGACGAGAACAAAACAACCCTCGCGCCTAATTTATGTATTCACATGGCATATTCGCTATTTCAGGAAATTGCATATTTTGGGGGGGTTCAAAACCCCCGCTAACCATCTCTTATTTTCAGGAAATCAACAAATGATGAAGAAGATGATTATGTGGCCAAGACTAATTGGTTCATTCAAAATTTCGCGTGAAAAAGTCATTAACGCTTTGTTTTATTTTATAATAATTGTTTGTTATTTAATATACAAAGAAGTCAAGTGGTTCAACTGGCAAGGCACATTACTGGTAATCTCTAGGACCTGGGTTCGAGCCCCAGGTCCCTACCCCTTTCCATATTATTTTTCCATTCACGCTTCTGTGCAATTTCAGTACCAGGGAACACCATACGTCCATGATCTCAAGCTTGCCACGCGTATAGAAAGACCAATCCAAAGGCGCTGATTGGGAGAACACCCTGGGCAGGAGTCAACGCCTATGCATGCTAGCAGAAAAGTCAATCAGGCCAAAGGCTTAATGGGCCTGATTACTGGACTTCACCTCCCATTTGGGGACAGACCCCCCCTAGGTTTGCAATCTTTTATATTTTTTTCATTTTTTATTTATTTCAATTATTGTTTTTTTAATTAATTCCTTTAATTTAATATTTTCATGAAAAAACATAAAAAACAATATAAAATCAGAAAAGAGACAAAAAATAAATATTTTTATTTAATGTTATTTTTTTGTAAATAAATATTATTCATTGATTTTAGTTATTAAATTAGGTTTAATTCAAGCATTTTCTTAACTAACTTAAAATTGGTAGAATTAGGGTTTGTATTAATTTTTTATCCTTTTTTCTTTTCTTTTCACTAATAATTAAATATTATTTATCTTTATAAATCAAAGTGCATGTAATTAATTAATTTAATTTTAGGTTTAACTATTAATAGGTTTTTCTTAATAAATAAAAGTTGTAGAATTAGGGTTAATTAGTTAATTTCATTTAATTCTCATAAAAATCATAAATATCAAAATCTCAAAAAAAACAATTTCCTTTTCTTTTAATTTAATTAATTTGTAAATAATAATTTCATTAAAAAGGGTCCAACGCCCTCGTTTCTAACTTTAATTCCAATTCGCGCATTTATTTTCTTTCCATATAATTTTTATGTACTTCTCCCAAAGCCGTGTAATATTTATTTCTCGCACTTTTACTTTATTTCTTTATTTTTCTGTCAAATCGGGTCCTGGAAATTTTGGCGATGTGGACCCGCGCCTTTGTAATAGCTTAGAACTTTTAATTTCCGCATCTTTTTTAACTGTTAAATAAATGCATGCAAGAATGAATGGCCTAAAATAAAAACAAACGCATAGATCACTTTGACATGTACAAGACAAAAATAAATGAACCTGACACACAAATCACACACCACCCCTAGGGTACGCCTCATTGTTGCCTTGCCTCGAAAGGTGATCGTCGAGTAGAGGATGTTTTAGTAAGTCCTCATGATCCGGGAACCTGGCATGAGGGTAGCTTCTAAGGTATCTTCCTATTACTCCGGTGATCACACTGTTGCCTTGTCCCTCGAAACGTGGTCGCCGACTATAGGACGTCTTAGTGAGTCCTTATGTCCCATTGATCTGGTTGCCTTAAAATAAGTTGCCTCGGAATAGTTGCCTCGGAATAATTGCCTTGGAATAAAAGATCAATGGCATAAGGGTAGCTCCTAAGGTATCTTACCTTTGCTCGGTGGCCACACTGACCCTAAACTCGAATTGACCCGAACACCTCCAACGGTGGTGCTACCTACCTCTCAATGGTGGGATGGCACTACTTTAAGGACATTTACACAGACGAATTCCTTAGGGTAGGTAGATGACTCATAGATACTTGCTCTAATTCCAAACAAATCAAACTCTTTTCACACCGACACTTTTCAAAAAGCTTTCAAAAGCAATTTTTCAAACACTCTTGAGGACTGATACAAGAGTCGAACTGAAACTTTCAAAGAAACTTTTTCAAACCCACTCACCTTGAAAAGCAAACAAACAATTTTGAAAACACAAATGAGCAAGTATCTAAGAGCCCATGGATAACCATGGATAGAAAGGGTGCTAACACCTTCCCTTTCTATAAATCTACCTCCCGAACCGAGAGCAATCTCTATAAGGAATTTTTCGGTGCTTTTGTCCTTTCCATTTGGAAAAAATAAAAGACGGTGGCGACTCTTGCTTCCGCGACATTTCGCGAACCAGCGTTAAACAGTCAGTTCCAGATCCACCGATCACAGAACTGGCGACTCTGCTGGGGAACGCTTTAAAGTGAGGTGTACCTTAGGATAGCTCATACTTGTGTTTTCAATTGTTGTGTTTTGTTTGCTTTATTATTGTGGGCATTGTCTTGGAGTTTCATAGATCCTAACCCGGATCTGGGGATACCCTGTTAGGTAGCATAAGTTGTGAGGGACCTGTCCGGCGTAGACCGACACGGGTGAAACAGTGGCTACGTTAGTGTGGCACCTTGGTCCGTACCGATATCCCTTGTGTCGCAACGAGGAGAATATGGGTCTTCTGAGGAGTCATTAAGCACCAACCGACCTTAGAACCCTAATTTGACCCAACTTGGCCAATAGAACAGTAGCAGTATGCTACACCCATTGAGGCTAAACTCTCGCGATGGTTCTGGCCGCAAGAAAAGATTGCGATGCTGGAGTTATGACCGATTGAGGGTAGTCAGTGATATTGGGATCCTCTAGAACCCGATTACTTCTGATAGGACAGGTCTTAACCAACAAACTGAAAGAGGGTAATACCTAGACCCCATGCTGGCCTAAACTCTAAAGGCTCTTATGTATGACTTGTGTGCCTTCCAACTTGACTACTTGCATACTGGTTGTCTGACACTTGAGTTTCTTGCAGGTTTTGTTTACAGTCCTTAATCTGGACTCATAACAGGGTTTACCTACATTACCCAATGCATCATGACATCATACCATTGCATGCATCCTACATAAAGACTAATCCATTTCAAGGATCTCAAGGGCTTGCGATGCAGGTCATGATAAACCAACATGTCTGGCAAAGGGCAAAGGGGATTTATTTTCCTCTAGCCAAGGTTGTCAGGGGCTATGACCCACTAGATATGGCGAGCCTTGACCCTTGAAGAAGGACTCTCAACAATATGAAGTGCCTTCAATCAAGCCACCAGTTACCAGATTCTAATAATTTTTCTTGTTTACCCCGCGAGATCCTTGAAAACATTGCATGCGTACATACATATCATCACATTACATGTACCCTTGTTACAGGTCGCTTACTTGCCTCGCTGTTTATTTCAGCCATGGCTTGCCAACAAGACAACCAGGACCTTCATGCTCAAGAGACTCAGTTCGGGGAAATCCTCCTGAATCTATCCAAGGGGCAGGAAGATCTGAGGACACTTCTCATGGGGACTTTGGTCAGGAACAGCGCTGAGGATGAACGGCTGAAACGCCTGCAAGCTGAGATGGATGCAATGAAAGCCCAGATACTGGGGTAGGTGACTATCATTCAAGGCTTAGCTCAAAGACAAGAAGAGCTCGGAGTTCTCGTCAACCAACTGCTTCAGGGTAACCAACTGGGGCAAAGGTCTAAGGGTAAAGAGCCAATCATCATTCAACCATCTTTGAGACAAAGAGATAAGGGGAGAGCTCCTCAAATGGCTCCAGTGTCACAAATTCAGCATCAATCTCACCAGCTTCAGCCAGACAAGCCCAGGAGGCAATTCACCCAGCTCAACATGTCGCTGTTTCAAGCTCTACAACGCCTGTTGAGATTAAATCTGATCACATTAAGGGCTCATCCCCAGAACCCCAACACGGAACATCCTACTTATGATCCCAATAAAAGGTGTGCCTACTGTGATACGGTGGGAGAACTGACTTGAGGTTTTGCGTTTGTTTTCGCAAATGTTTCGGTTGAGCAAGAGTCGCCACCGACTTTTTATTTTATCCTAAGGAAAGGTTTAAAAAGCACATCAAAAACCTTTGAGATTTTTCTTGGGTTCGGGGAGTAGATTATAGAAAGGGAAGGTATTAGCACCCTTTCTATCCATGGTTATCCATGGGCTCTTAGTTACTTGCTTAGATCACTTGCCTTTTGTTTTCAATTATTTGAAATGGTGCTCTTGTGTGTGTGGGTTTGAAAAATGTTTTGAAAAGAAGCCAATGTGGTGGCAACCTTTGTAATGATCCATGTTGGGATGTATACAAAGGTGTATGTCTTTTGAAAAGATTTTCATTTGTTTTTGAAAGTTGTTTTGAAAGTGTTGTGAGGTGTGGTTTTAGAAAATAGGCAAGTGTTTTTGTATTGCAAGTTTGATTCAAGTAACTAAGAGGTTATCTACTCCTAAATTTCTCAAAGTTTATTGCTATGTTTTAACCCTTTTAATAAGTTTGTTCCACCATTGTATTTGGTGGGCAATCTTATGTTAGGATGTGAAAGGGACGGGCATGGGTCATCGTTTAGACCATAATTGCAATGGTGCCAAGTATCTTTGGGCAATTTTCCTTTAAGGGACTTGATCATTTTTAGGCAACTTTTCGAAAGCGTCATCGAGGGACTATGATCATTTGATTGTTTGTTTTGCCCAAAGAGACCTAACGTGCAATATGGCCCAATTTTGAAAGGCAACAAGTGGAATACCCTAGGGGGTGCAAGTGTGATTTGTGTGTCCATTTTCATGCTTGTTTGTCTTGAGATTAGGTCATGACTATTTTTTTCATTTTATTCGCATATAAACCCTAATTCTAGCATTGTATATTTAGAAAGCGATAAAGTGCGAAATTTAAACTCCTACGCTATTACAACACAATAATATGGGGAGGGGGGTACAATGTTTCAAATGGGGATATTTAGCAAGAAATTAAAACCTAAGTTATTACATCCACATTGAATTATACAAATTATTTAATTGCACAATAATTAAATAAAATACAATAAAATATGCAAGATGCAAAAAATGATTTTTATATGTATGTGAAAAGTATTTTTATGTGACAAATAAACAAAAATAAAAAAGGATTAATTTTTGGATATTTTTACATTTTTAGGGCAAACCCTAATTTTGCTAAATAAAATGTATTTATTATTTAATGTATGCAATATTTATTAATTATGTACAAAAAAAATAAATAAAAGAAAGTATATTGTAAAAAAGTATTTTTGAGGTTAAATATTAATAAAAATAAGAATGTATTATTTTTGTATTTTTTTATCCTAAATATTCTAATAAATATATATGTATTTATATTATTTACCAAATATATTAAATATGTACACAAAATAAAAAGATTAATATTTACAAAAAAGTATATTTGTTAAGAAAATATTTTCAAAAGATAAAATAAAATAAAATCAGAAAATAAAATGTATTTGTATTATTTTAAGTATTTTAAGTAAAAAGTAAATATCTATTTATTTACATATAAACTAAATGAAACAAAATAAATACCAAATAAAATGCCAAAAATGTGAGAAAAATAATTTTAATGTTTTTTCGTGCTTAAATAAAAATATAGAATCAAAATCAAAAGGAAAAAATCAAAAATGACAAATATATCTCAAAATGGGCCAGGGGGGTGTATGTGTAAAAGGATGGTGCAAAAAGAAAGAACAACACAGGCCCAGCCCAAAGACTTTGTCTTCAACCTCCAGCACTTTTCAAAAACAAAAACGCGCGTTTTGCCTTGTCCCTGCTATCTCTTGATTCCTTGACTTTTAACAAAAACTTAAAACATGAAACCTGTAGAGCTTGAAGCCACGATTCTAGACATATAAAGAAGTTAATCTAACTCTCAGAAATGAGAGAGAATTTCTTCTCCCCCAATTCCTGACCTAGTTTTTTTTCAATGTTCAGAACCAAAATTCTCTAAGCATACATAATATAAATGAAATCTAATCATATGGGCATGTTCAGGGCTATGATTGTGACATGTTTCCTTCACAAACCTAAAGCTAACAATGCCTATACTGAGAGATAGAACTTCATGAATATACATGTTCAGTTGGAATCATGCTTGCAATGGAGGAGTTTTCAGAGCAAGATGATGATTTGTATAGCTTCCTTGAAGTGTGAGGATGCTATTCCAAGTTCTACTTTATCTTGAAACTCCCTGAATCGTGTTAGAGAACTTCAACTGCAAAACAAAAAAATAAAAATGGTGAAGTTGGTTAGAGGTGTTACAGTCTGAAGCTAGGGCTTGGAATAGTTTGTATGGATGTTATGGAGTGTGTATGAACTGGTTTTGGCCAAGGCGGACGAATGGATTGAGTTGTGGACCTCAATCTGCAGCAGGTGCCCTGTTTTGTGCAGTTCAATGGTGTTTTTGTGAATGGGGAGGTATTGAAGGTGGTTAGGTCGTGTCTTAGCTCAGGCTTGATGTTTGGAATGTGTTTAACAACTTTTCTTAGGCTTGTGTTGACAGAAATGTGAGTTGGTTCAAGTTATGTCAAGTTACTTCTAACTTAAGCAAGAAATGGCAAGTTGGTTTTACAAGCTTGTGCAGGCCCCTCTAATGTGCTGAAACTATCCCCCTTGATCAGTGTGACATGCTTCTGAACTTGTGCCCAAAGATATGGCCTTGTACTTCTTGATTTTCAAACTTGACATAAAGTTCTACTTTTCAAAAATGGATAAATCACTTTTTCTAATTATGGTTCAATCTTGTATGCAATGCTTAAACACACAAGATAAGACCTAAACATGAAGGATTGGCATTAAATTTATGAGTCTGAATGAGATAAAGGACCTGTAATCTAGCTTAGAGTATGCTGAGTTGAAAATGGCCTAAGTTATGAACATGTTCATGAACCATTCAAAAGTGGATTTTTGCCATATTGTGAAATTCGATTCTCTCAAGTTATGAGGTTGTTTGAGAAGTTCTTGGACATTTTGGAAAGCTTGGAATGTGTACTACAATCCATATTTGAAATTCAAATTGAAATTCCAAGTGGAAGTGTATGGAAAATGGTCTTGAAGTTAGGTAGAAAACCTTGTCAAAAAGGTCAAATTTTCACTAAGTTATGAATGGTTTAGTGCCCTTATTCAAAAATTTATAACTTGAGATACAAGCCTCAAATGGGAAAACTTTGTGAATCAAAGTTGTAGATTATGCAACAAGCTACAACTTTCATGTTTTGACCTTTGTTTGAATCCAAATGAATCTTGGTGAAAAAGTGGGGGCAAAGTTGGGAAAAAATTAGGGTTTTCCATAACTTAGAAAAATTCTAAGTTATGAAAAAATTCCATTTCAAACCCTAATTTGCATTTCTTGGTTTCTTGGTGAACAAGTTTCATGATTTGGCATGTTTTGATTAAAAATGAATCTTGACTCTTGATTTTGACCAAAAAAGTCAAAGTTTGACTTTTTAGTATACAGTCAAAATTGATCAATTGACTGGGAAATTCAATTATCAATCTTGTGTATTTGGGATCTTTTGAACTTGTTGAACATGTCAAGACAATTCCATGGGGTCCTTGAGTCTATATGTGAGCTTGTTTTGCCATTGGTTAGGTCAAACAGTCAAAAATTGCCTTTGTGCAGTCAAAACCCTAAAAATGACCATTTTGCCCTTTTGGTGATCTGATCAAATTTCTTGTGGAATTGTGATCCAAACTTGATAAAATGGTCCATGTGAGTTCATAATGTTGATGTGGGTCAATTTTCATGAGATTTGACTGTCAATTGGCCACAGTTGACTTTTTCCCTAATACAGCTGATTTCTAGGTCTACTGTCCAATTGACTGGGTAGAACTTGGAATCAAGACTTGAAACTTGGTATGGGTAAACTTGGGAGTCCAACATGAAGCATGAAAGTTATCTTAGGCATTTTAGGTCAAAACATCTTTGTTCAAACACAAACCCTAATTTGGGTCAACAGTGCAAGGAGAAGTCTTGAGCAGAGGAAACCCTAACTGGATCTTGATCTTCAAAGGTCTTGTGATGAGAAAATGTTGAGGAAATGGGAGGGCAAATTTTGGGGTACAACAGTTGCCCCTGTTCAATCTTCTTGGACCTGAAGAGTTAGATTGGCAAGTTTGCCTTTCGTGACTCGAGGGTAAAAGAAGATTGGACACTAGAGTGCCCGGAAATTTGCACTCGCATGTTGGAGTCTCAACAATGTGATGTCGGGAATGGGCTTACAGATGCCATTTGGAGAGATGGTGGATAGGGAGATGGGCTTATAGATGCCATCTGAAGATGTGACAGAACCTTGTCGGGAACGGGCTTATAGATGCCATTTGGAAGTGTTGATCGCATAAGAGATTCCTTAGCGAGAACTTGTGTATTTGAGAAAGACAGATGTTTTCCTGGCTTGTTACATGTGTTTGATCTTCAATCTCTTTATGCAGATATGCCCTGGCTAGATACAGGTGTCGAGTCTACAAATGGTTGCTCACAGATGTGCCCTGGCTGGATACAGGAATCGAATCCAGAAATAGTTGTCAACAGATATGCCCTGGCTGGATACAGGAATCGAATCTTCGAACTCTTCAGACGTGCCCTGGCTAGATACAGGAATCGAGTTTGGAAATGTGGTCAACAGATATGCCCTGGCTAGATACAGGAGTCGAATCTGGAAATGTTGTAGTTGATAGATGTGCCCTGGCTGGATACAGGAATCGAATCTTCGAACTCTTCAGACGTGCCCTGGCTAGATACAGGAGTCGAGTCTGGAAACTGATCACTCTCAGATGTGCCCTGGCTAGATACAGGTATCGAATCTGGAATTGCGACAGTTGAAGGTAGTTGTCTTTGGGATTGTCTTCTTCCCTGAAAAGGCAAAAACATAAGTTGTATGCAATGTCATGATGTATGATATGCATGATGTCATGATGTTCAACATGAGATAGTGTTGTATGCACTTTATCATGTATGTAAGCAAGATGTATGAAAATGTGAAATATTTATGAGTGTAACTTCGTCTTAGGAAAATAAATACTTGACGACTGGCCGGGTAATTGCTCTGTGGAAGAGATACTTTGCTGGAGTTTGACGAGAGGCCTGCTGAGGACTTCAATGATGGATTCCGCTGGGGATAATGATGATAAACTCTGCTGGGGAATACCAAAGACAAACTCCTGCCGGGGATTGAAAGAACCTTGCCGAGGGCGATCTTCCATGGCAATTAGCTGAGGATAACCCAGTTATAAGCCCTTGTGAGGAATAACTCTGAATAAAGCTCGAGAGAGACGTCCGTATTCTGCAGGGAACAAGCTTCTAGAATCTACTGGGGATAAGCTTTTAGACCTGCCGGGGAAAGTTGGCGACTTTACTGGGGAAAGTATTGTTGAATCTTGTCTTACTCTGCGGGGAGCTGAGATCACTTGGTCACATTCTTCAGTCGAATCTACCTTGGTACCTTGGCGGACAAAGCAACTAGACTGCATCAGACAATTCCACATTGCCCCTGTTTCTGATGTCACCTGTAATTAATCTTCCGTTTTATATGCAAATATTTATGAATCAGCAATTTAATGTCAAATGCATATATATAAAAAAATGAACATTGGACGTTCTTCGCAAGACAAAACAGAAAAAAGAAAAATATTTGACAATTTGTACGGAAAAGTGAATTTGTATTGATTTTGAATTTTGCCTGTGAATAGGCGTTTTTTGTACAAGAGGCTGACATCCCAGTAAGAGAATGTCGCCGAATATCATAGAATTTACAATTTTGAAAAAGAAACAAAACAGCTATGTGAACAATCCCACTGGGTTCCAACTCTGCTATCGCCTTTATGCCTTCAAGCGTCTCATCACTTTGCTGCCTTAGTTGAAGATGCAGCTGATTGGTCGATGCCGAAGTCTGAGTCAGATAGTTGATACCGAATTCCAGATGCCAGGTGATCCAATGAGACATAGTGTTACGCTTTATCCCTAACTTTTGCCTGGACCGCCCTTTCGGGTTTTCAGTCCACCGGGATACCCATTTTTGCCCAAGCCGCCTTTTCAGGTTTTCGACTTGCCGGGTGTACAGATTTTTTTCATTTCATCCCTTATTTTTGCCCGAACCCTTTTGGTTCGTCGGGAAGCCCTAATTTTTTCCTAGGTATGTCAACCGAGCGGGTCTTTTATTTATGCGTAGTATTTTTTCACTATGTCTGCATTGGCGGGGTGAGGAAGGTCGTCACCGTCCATGGTGGTTAGGATCATGGCTCCTCCTGAGAACACATGTTTAACCACAAATGGCCCTTCGTACGTAGGGGTCCATTTGCCCCGGGGATCACTTTGAGGAAGGATGATGCGCTTGATTACCAGGTCCCCAACTTGATACTCTTGTGGTCTGACTTTCTTGTTAAATGCCCTGATCATGCGTTTTTGATACGTCTGACCATGACAGATAGCGGTAAGTCTCTTTTCGTCGATCAGATTTAATTGATCAAGTCGAGTCTGGATCCAGTCATCTTCACTCAAGTCTGCATCCTTCATTATCCGGAGAGAGGGTATCTGGACTTCAATTGGCAAGACTGCCTCCATGCCATAGACCAAGGAGAAGGGAGTTGCCCCGGTTGACGTCCTTGCTGAGGTACGGTACCCATGAAGAGCGAACGGTAACATCTCGTACCAATCTTTATAGGTCACTGTCATCTTCTGCACAATTTTCTTGATATTTTTATTCGCTGCTTCTACAGCCCCATTCATCTTCGGCCGGTAGGGAGAAGAGTTGTGGTGTTGTATCTTGAATTGTTCGCAGAGTTCAGTGATCATCGTGTTATTGAGATTGGTACCATTGTCCGTAATGATTCTTTCCGGGACGCCGTACCGACAGATCAGATTATGCCGGATGAAACGTGCCACGACGCTCTTGGTTACTGTGGCGTAGGAAGCTGCCTCAACCCACTTTGTGAAGTAATCAATCGCTACCAAGATGAAGCGATGCCCATTGGATGCCGTCGGTCGGATCTCACCGATCATATCAATCCCCCACATTGCAAAAGGCCAAGGTGCCGTCAGGACGTTCAGAGGAACTGGAGGAATATGCACCTTGTCAGCATAGATCTGGCATTTGTGACAAGTTCGAGAGTGTTGGTAACAATCGGCTTCCATTGTGGACCAGAAATATCCTGCCCTAAGGATTTTCTTCGCCATGGTGTGCCCACTGGAATGTGTTCCGAATGTACCTTCATGCAATTCTATCATGATCTTCTCTGCTTCAGCCTTATCCACACAACGCAGTAGAGTTGAATCATGATTCCGTTTGTACAGGATGTCGTTGCTAAGGAAGAACTTCGCTGCGAACCTTCTCAGAAACTTCTTATCGTTGACAGACGCACCTTCAGGGTATTCCTGAGTTTCCAAATATCTCTTCACCTCATGGTACCAAGGCTTCTCAGTCACCAATTCAGTCTCAAGATCACAACAGTATGCTGGTTCGTCCAGCTTCCAGATGATGATCCGGGGAGCCTCATTGTCCCATTTAACTTTGAACATTGAAGACATCGTAGCTAGTGCGTCTGCTAGCTGATTCTCCTCTCTTGGGAAGTGCTCAAAAGTTATTTCTTCAAAGTGGGGAAGCAAGGTTGACACATACTCCTTGTAAGGAATAAGATTTGGGTGTTTCGTATCCCACTCGCCCTTGATCTGATTGATCACGAGAGAGGAATCTCCGAAGACACTCAGAAACTTGATCCTTAAGTCGATTGCAGCTTGTAAACCCATGATACATGCTTCATATTCTGCCATGTTGTTGGTGCAGTTGAAACACAATCGGGCGGTGAGTGGAGTATGAGTTCCTTTGGGAGATATGATTACAGCGCCGACGCCGTTACCCAAAGCATTGGAGGCTCCATCAAAATGCATAGACCATCGGGATCCTTCCTCAGGTCCTTCATCCGGTCCAGGTACTTCACAGTCAGTTACCACCATGATGTCTTCGTCCGGAAAATCAAAGTTCAATGATTGGTAATCGTCCACAGGTTGGTGTGCCAAATGATCTGCCAGTACACTTCCCTTAATAGCTTTCTGAGTTGTATACTGGATGTCATATTCTGTCAAGATCATTTGCCATCTCGCTATCCTTCCAGACAGAGTAGGCTTTTCAAATATGTACTTGATGGGATCCATCTTTGAAATTAATAGAGTAGTGTGAGTCAGCATATACTGTCTCAGCCGGCGAGCAACCCATACTAGAGCGCAGCAAGTTTTCTCAAGCAGTGAGTAACGAGACTCACAGTCGGTAAACTTTTTGCTCAAGTAATAAATAGCGTGCTCTTTTCGGCCAGACTCGTCATGCTGCCCCAGCACACACCCCATTGAATTATCAAGTACTGTCAAGTATAATATTAGAGGTCTTCCTTCCACTGGTGGCATAAGAATGGGGGGCTCTTGGAGATATTCCTTTATCCTTTCAAAGGCAGCCTGACATTCATCGTTCCAGCGTACTACTTGATCTTTCTTAAGTAATTTGAAGATTGGCTCACAAGTAGCAGTCAGATGTGAGATGAATCGGGCAATGTAATTCAGTCGTCCCAGGAAACCTCTGACTTCTTTCTCTGTCTTAGGAACTGGCATCTCTTGAATGGCTTTAACCTTGGCAGGGTCCACTTGAATACCCTTATCACTTACAATGAAGCCTAGCAATTTTCCGGACCTTACCCCAAAGGTGCATTTGTTGGGATTCAATCTCAGCTTGTATAACTTGAGTCGGTCAAACAGCTTCCTCAGATGGTCAAGATGCTCCTCCTCAGTTTGAGACCTTGCTATCATGTCATCAACATATACCTCAATCTCATGATGGATCATATCATGAAATAAAGCAACCATGGCGCGTTGGTAGGTTGCTCCAGCATTTTTCAACCCGAATGGCATGACCTTGTAACAGAAGGTGCCCCACTGAGTCACAAAGGTAGTCTTTTCCATATCTTCCGGAGCCATCTTGATCTGATTATACCCTGAAAAACCATCCATGAAGGAGAACACCTTGTGTTGAGCAGTATTGTTAACGAGGACGTCAATGTGAGGTAGAGGAAAATCATCCTTGGGGCTGGCCCTGTTCAAATCCCTGTAGTCGACACACATTCTGACTTTACCGTCCTTCTTCGGCACTGGCACCACATTGGCAACCCACTGAGGGTAAGAAGTTACTGCTAGAAACCCGGCGTCGAATTGCTTCATAACTTCAGCCTTGATCTTTTCAGACATCTCTGGGCGCATACGGCGGACCTTTTGCTTTACCGGAGGACAGTCTTCCTTGGTTGGCAGGTGATGAACTACAATGTCGGCATCCAAACCAGGCATATCTTCATAGGACCAAGCAAATATCTCCATGTAATCCTGTAGCATCTGGATCAATCGTTGCTTCACGCTGAGCTCTAGATTGGCACCAATCTTGACCTCTTTCCTATTTGTCTCAGTACCCAGGTTAATTGTTTCCACCGGCTCTTCATGTGGTTGAATAGCCCTCTCTTCCTGGAGTAGCAGTCTTGCGAGTTCACCAGGCACTTCGCAATCATCTTCACCTTCGTCTTCGGCCAAGTTGATCGGATTCTCGAAGTCATAACTGGCGGTAGCAGAGCTGTTACCAGTGAGATCCAGAGTGGATTGAAACCTGTATAAGTGAGTGTGTGTAAATATAGCTGTTTTGCAATATATATATAACACAGAAAGAAAAAGAGCATAAGATTTGAAATGCAACAAACGTCCAATGTTTTGATTGATGATATATGGAAATGTCATACAAAAAAGCCCTCACAAATGGAGCTACGATGCCCCGGGTAGGACACCGAGCCAACAAAGTTTTAACATATTGTTTGTTACAAATTGGAAATCAAAAGAAATTAATTACTGCGTGACAAATGTGATAGGTGTAAAGTCCTTTGCCGTCCAATTGCTCGGTCCGTTGTTGGTAGTCGGGTAGATCCAACTGTCAAACTCTGCTTCCTCTACGTCCTCCTCGATAGCATTCACCCTTGGGTTGGAGATAAACACCGGAGCCTTTCTGATCTTTTCCTTGCGCACATCCCTCTGAGCCTCTGTAGTAAAGCCCAACCCAAACTTGTCGTTCTTTTGAGTGAAGTCAGGAAGCTGACCCCAGTTTGCACAATTGCCTTTCTTGATTACAGCCCGGGCATCCTTCAAGGACGCCATCTTCAACGGAAAATCTTCTTCAACCACTGCCTCAGCTGATGCCAACACTGGAGGTACTTCCTCAAAATGCTGAAAGGGGGTTTCAATAAACTCCCCGTCCATCTCGATATACCGGAATGAATTCAAGTGACTAACCATGTATTCCTCCTCACCCTACACAGTAACAATCTTCCCTTTGACAGGGTATTTGAGCTTTTGGTGTAGAGTGGATGTTACTGCCCCAGTTTTGTGAATCCAGGGTCGACCCAACAAGCAGGAGTAAGATGGACGAATATCCATTACATAGAACGTTGAGTTGAAAACTTGGGAACCCACACGAATAGGGATATCCACCTCACCGTGCACCATCCTCTTAGAACCGTCGAAGGCTCTAACAATGATGTTACTAGGTTTCAGCTCCAAACCCTCACAATCCAGACGATCCAATGCCTTCTTGGGCAAAACATTCTGGGAAGAACCGGTATCCACCAACACGTGTGCGAGGGTAGTGCCCCTGCACTCTATAGATACGTGCAGGGCATCATTGTGATTTTTCCCTTTGGCGGTAAGGTCAGCATCTGAGAACCCCAAGCCATTGTCAGCCGTCAAATTAGCCACACAGTCAGTGAATTGATCCGCGGAGGTCTCTTGCGGCACATGGGCCATTTTCAGAAATGAAATCAGGGCTTTTGCATGGGCCTCTGAGCATAGCAGTAATGATAGCATAGAGATTTTGGAGGGGGTATGCCCCAACTGTTCAACAACATTAAAGTCACTCTTTTTGATAATTTTAAGGATTTCCTCCATTTCTTGTTGGGAGGCTTCCACAGCAGTCTTCTTTGGTGCCTCCGTCCTGGCAGGCGAATCGGTAGCAACTTCTTTGCCCTGAGTATCAGAGGACTCGGCGGCAGTAGTAGACACAGGAACTTGAACTGGAACATGCACACTTGCGGGTGTGATGGTGAGAGGTTTTCGGATAACTGGCGGTGCAATGTCAGGCGAGAAGAGCTTACCACTGCGGGTAATCTTGGCGGGACCAGTGATGTTACTGATACTGGTATTGGTGTTGAACTCCTGCTTCACCCCAAGCACATACACGTCGGCTCCATAATGCCATGGAACAGCTTTATCCTACTCATACGGGAGAGGCCCCGGGACAGTAATAGTGATGGGTGCAACAGACATAATTTGGACTGGTTTCTTTACGGGAGCTTTGGCAGGATTGTAGATTGTGACAACAGATATTTCTTCAATGGAAACAGACGGAACAACAGTTTTCTTGAATAGAATTTCCTTGCTATCCATCAGGCTTTGGATGCCTGATTTCAGCAGTGGACAACCGGTAGGAATAACAGCACACAGGAGGCAACCCTTACTACAACCCGGAAATAAACCGGCTAGTAGTAAGTTCCTCTTAACAGTCAAAAGAGGGGTAACAACTTCATTTACCGAAACAGCATACGACTCTTCCTCAATGGCACTCACTCTATGCTGGGGCATAGGAGCAGTTACAACATTTGGTCTCTCAGGCGCTTCAAACTGAATTTCCTTCGCGTCGATAAGATCTTGCACTTTGTTTCTCAAGGCCCAGCAATCATCAGTAGTGTGCCCGGGACTATCAGAATGATAAGCACACCGGGCATTTGGGTTATACTTAGGAGACGCAGTGTTGACGACCTTAGGAGCTTCTTTGAGGGTTACCAAGTTGGTTGATAATAGTTGGGGTAAAATTTGTGATAAGGTCATACTCAACCGAGTATACTGCCTCTTGGGCCTTTCACCTCTTTGTTGATTGTACTGCTGAGGAGCGGCAACAGGTTTGGAAATGACCAAAGAATTGACGGCTTGGCGACTTTCTGGCTTGACTTGTCTTCTAGGACCATAGACGGCACTTGCCTCTTTCTTAAAAGGCCTCTTCTCAGTACTTGCAGCAACACCCTTCTGAATCTTTCCTGACTTGATGCCAGCTTCTATTCTTTCGCCCGTTAAGATCAAATCGGTAAACCCCGCGGAAGAGTTACCAATCAGATGATTGAAAAATGGCCCAGATAGGGTCCCTAGAAACATATCAACAAGCTCACGATCGGTTAAAGGAGGCTGCACCCTGCCAGCCAAATCCCTCCATTTTTGTGCGTACTCTTTGAATCCTTCGCCTGTTCCTAACGACATACCCTGAAGTTGGGTACGAGTAGGGGCAAGGTCAGAATTGTATTGGTATTGTTTGTAAAAAGCGGTGGCCAAATCTTCCCAATTTCGAACGCTGGTTCCCTCTAGCTGATAAAACCACTCCAACTGAGCTCCAGAAAGGCTGTCTTGAAAGAAATGAATCCAGAGGTTTTTATCTGCCGTATAGGGCTGGATCTTTCTCACGTAGGACCTAAGATGCATTTTTGGACAGGACAGCCCATCATACCTTACAAACACTGGCACTTTGAATTTTGGGGGAATCACAATCCCAGCAACCAAACCCAAGTCTTCAAAATCCAAACCCGGTACTCTTTGTAGCTCCATGGCGGCCAACCTGTCTTCTAGCCCTTTGTATTTATCATCAGCTGGAGGGTATTGTTGATCAGTATAGTCTTCATCCTCTTCGACCTCCTCTTCTTCTGCATCAGACTCGGAAGGTACCGCAGCTCCACCTCCTTTCCTTGTTCCTTCATCAGAAGTAGGAGGAAATTCAAGCACTCTCCGAGCTTCTCCGTCAAATCTTCTCCCCAAAGTAGCCACCCCGAGTCTCTTTTTCTTCTTTTTCACTGGGTCTTTGTTCCCCAATTGAGTCTTGATATCCTCCTGACCCTTAGCCAAAGTCATTAGGAGTTGCTGGAACTGTGCATTTTGAGCTTGTAGGTCTTTGACTGTTTGCTCGAGATCCATCCTACTGAAATAAACAGCAGACAGATAAGGAAACCTGGAACGAGACCTGCTTATGCACATGATGAATGGTATGCTTATGTATGCAATGAATTCAAGGATTTAGGACATTCAAAATTATTTCAGACAAAAAGGAACGCACGTCATATTAATAAGAAGAAATTTGTCAGTACATAAATGCCCCATGGGCCAAATATTACAAAATAAACTTCTTAAGGCAAAAAGACATTGTGCATCCTTTTTGGTGCGATGTAGGTATTGAGGGCCTCTTGCTCGTGGAGTCGGCGGGTAAGCTCTAGAACCTTCTTTTCACTGGCGTAGTAGCTAGCTTCAAAAGTATTCCGTTCCTCCTTGAGCTGAATCCAGCTTTTCTGCATTTCCTCCCACGATGTAGGCATGTCTGAATGTAGGATGGTGTAGGGAACCTCTCCTTCATTGACGGGCTCTTTAATCACTGGGAGTACATGGGGATAAGGCATCATTAGACTTTGGGCTCGGGCTCGTACCCACTTGAGATAGGGCTCAAGAGGGATGGAGTTCTTGTGTCCCAGAGTCTTGCTATCAACCTTGTTGAGTTTTCCCCAAGCTCTGATGAATCTTTGGCGAAATCCTTGCGCATCGTTGTCGAAGTCAAAAACTAGGTCAGGAATCAACATGTCATGAGGGCCATCCCTCCGTGCATATCCAAATTGCCTCAAAGCTAGGCAAGGGTTGTAGGTGATACCTCCTCTAATTCCAAGTAAAGGAACATTAGGAAATTCTCCGCAACGATCGACAATGATGACATTTTCTCTGGACCGAGAACACCAATGTACATCAGAGTGAGTAAGAGTCATCAACCGTTGGGACCACCTTGTACCTTGGTCATTCTTCAAGACAGATTGTGGAAGGTGCAAAATAAACCACCTTGCAAGGATAGGAGTACAACACATGAGAACACCCCTCTTTCTCATTGTTCGTGTGTAAAATGAGTGAAGAATGTCCCCAAGCAATGTCGGTATCGGATTTCTGGACAAGAAGATTTTGACAGCGTTGACATCTACCAATTGGTCAGGATTTGGGAATAAGACCAACCCATAGATAAGGAGTGCCACAATCTTTTCAAAGGCTTGTAGGTCCAATGAGTTCCAACATTCTTGTGCCTTCTCAAACAAGAATTTTGCTAAGAATCCTTTGATGCTGCTTCTGGTCTCCCAATGCCCCTTGATGTCGGATGGTTGTAGATGTAATGCTCGAGCAACATCTTCCGGCTTTGGTTCCTTTTCCGTACCGTTGAACGGTAGTTGATTAAGAATAGGGATTCTTAGGAGTTGAGAAAACTCCTCCAAAGTGGGTACCAACTGGTAATCAGGGAAAGTGAAACAGTGGTGAAGAGGGTCAAAGAACTGGAATAGCACTTTCATCATGTCTTCTTCAATGTTGGTGTTGACTAGGCTGAGCAGTCTACCATGTCTTTCACTGAAGGATGAATTTTCCGGAATTCTTGAGGTGAGCTCCTTGAGTTGAGGAGAGATTCTTACAAGATTGACTTGAATGGTGTTTCTGCGAGGAATTTCCATGTCCTACAAAAACAAGAACAAAGATGAAGATCCAAAACCCTTGAAATGGTTAGTGAATGCATATGATGTTTTATGATGTTTATGATGTATGCACAAAACATATGTACAAGCAAATCACACCAAACCCTAGTTTCAGGCTTGCATGGGGTTTCATAGGTAAGTACCCTCTTGAGTGTAGTTGGCTTAAAAACCTGTCCTATAAATAGTAACCGGGTTCTAAGGAGCTCAATATCACTGGATTGTTTTCATTGTTCATTGTTTTGGTTTAGCCACTTAACTAGCGACCAAAATATTCCAAGAAAACAACCCTCAATGAGTGTAGTATCGAGTATCTACCAACTTCAGACTGCACCAAAGCCGGTCATCTCACTACCCCTAATAAAAGGCCAAGATGGTCAAGTAAGGTTCTAGGTCATTATTGTTTAGTGACATCACTCAGCGGCCACGTACTCTCCTTGATTGAACTCAAGGGTTACCGGTACTCATAAATATGTCGCACTAATATAGCTATTGCTTCGACCGTGTCGGTATACCCCGCACAGTTTCCACAACGTATTGCTATCTATGAATGTTTCCCAAAATCCGGGTGTAGGATTGCAAACCCAAACAATAGAGCCAAGGTATAAAGCAAACAAATCAAACAATTAATCATGCAAGAGGGTGATCTAAGCCCTAAGGTTACTCCACTTTTAAAATTGTCCCCAGCAGAGTCGCCAGTTCTGTGATACGGTGGGAGAACTGACTTGAGGTTTTGCGTTTGTTTTCGCAAATGTTTCGGTTGAGCAAGAGTCGCCACCGACTTTTTATTTTATCCTAAGGAAAGGTTTAAAAAGCACAGCAAAAACCTTTGAGATTTTTCTTGGGTTCGGGGAGTAGATTATAGAAAGGGAAGGTATTAGCACCCTTTCTATCCATGGTTATCCATGGGCTCTTAGTTACTTGCTTAGATCACTTGCCTTTTGTTTTCAATTATTTGAAATGGTGCTCTTGTGTGTGTGGGTTTGAAAAATGTTTTGAAAAGAAGCCAATGTGGTGGCAACCTTTGTAATGATCCATGTTGGGATGTATACAAAGGTGTATGTCTTTTGAAAAGATTTTCATTTGTTTTTGAAAGTTGTTTTGAAAGTGTTGTGAGGTGTGGTTTTAGAAAATAGGCAAGTGTTTTTGTATTGCAAGTTTGATTCAAGTAACTAAGAGGTTATCTACTCCTAAATTTCTCAAAGTTTATTGCTATGTTTTAACCCTTTTAATAAGTTTGTTCCACCATTGTATTTGGTGGGCAATCTTATGTTAGGATGTGAAAGGGACGGGCACGGGTCATCGTTTAGACCATAATTGCAATGGTGCCAAGTATCTTTGGGCAATTTTCCTTTAAGGGACTTGATCATTTTTAGGCAACTTTTCGAAAGCGTCATCGAGGGACTATGATCATTTGATTGTTTGTTTTGCCCAAAGAGACCTAACGTGCAATATGGCCCAATTTTGAAAGGCAACAAGTGGAATACCCTAGGGGGTGCAAGTGTGATTTGTGTGTCCATTTTCATGCTTGTTTGTCTTGAGATTAGGTCATGACTATTTTGTTCATTTTATTCGCATATAAACCCTAATTCTAGCATTGTATATTTAGAAAGCGATAAAGTGCGAAATTTAAACTCCTACGCTATTACAACACAATAATATGGGGTGGGGGGTACAATGTTTCAAATGGGGATATTTAGCAAGAAATTAAAACCTAAGTTATTGCATCCACATTGAATTATATAAATTATTTAATTGCACAATAATTAAATAAAATACAATAAAATATGCAAGATGCAAAAAATGATTTTTATATGTATGTGAAAAGTATTTTTATGTGACAAATAAACAAAAATAAAAAAGGATTAATTTTTGGATATTTTTACATTTTTAGGGCAAACCCTAATTTTGCTAAATAAAATGTATTTATTATTTAATGTATGCAATATTTATTAATTATGTACAAAAAAAATAAATAAAAGAAAGTATATTGTAAAAAAGTATTTTTGAGGTTAAATATTAATAAAAATAAGAATGTATTATTTTTATATTTTTTTATCCTAAATATTCTAATAAATATATATGTATTTATATTATTTACCAAATATATTAAATATGTACAAAAAATAAAAAGATTAATATTTACAAAAAAGTATATTTGTTAAGAAAATATTTTCAAAAGATAAAATAAAATAAAATCAGAAAATAAAATGTATTTGTATTATTTTAAGTATTTTAAGTAAAAAGTAAATATCTATTTATTTACATATAAACTAAATGAAACAAAATAAATACCAAATAAAATGCCAAAAATGTGAGAAAAATAATTTTAATGTTTTTTCATGCTTAAATAAAAATATAGAATCAAAATCAAAAGGAAAAAAAAATCAAAAATGACAAATATATCTCAAAATGGGCCAGGGGGTGTATGTGTAAATGGATGGTGCAAAAAGAAAGAACAACACAGGCCCAGCCCAAAGACTTTGTCTTCAACCTCCAGCACTTTTCAAAAACAAAAACGCGCGTTTTGCCTTGTCCCTGCTATCTCTTGATTCCTTGACTTTTAACAAAAACTTAAAACATGAAACCTGTAGAGCTTGAAGCCACGATTCTAGACATATAAAGAAGTTAATCTAACTCTCAGAAATGAGAGAGAATTTCTTCTCCCCCAATTCCTGACCTAGTTTTTTTTCAATGTTCAGAACCAAAATTCTCTAAGCATACATAATATAAATGAAATCTAATCATATGGGCATGTTCAGGGCTATGATTGTGACATGTTTCCTTCACAAACCTAAAGCTAACAATGCCTATACTGAGAGATAGAACTTCATGAATATACCTGTTCAGTTGGAATCGTGCTTTGCAATGGAGGAGTTTTCAGAGCAAGATGATGATTTGTATAGCTTCCTTGAAGTGTGAGGATGCTATTCCAAGTTATACTTTGTCTTGAAACTCCATGAATCGTGTTAGAGAACTTCAACTGCAAAACAGAAAAATAAAAATGGTGAAGTTGGTTAGAGGTGTTACAGTCTGAAGCTACGGCTTGGAATAGTTTGTATGGATGTTATGGAGTTAGTATGAACTGGTTTTGGCCAAGGCGCACGAATGGATTGAGTTGTGGACCTCAATCTGCAGCAGGTGCCCTGTTTTTTGCAGTTCAATGGTGTTTTTGTGAATGGGGAGGTATTGAAGGTGGTTAGGTCGTGTCTTAGCTCAGGCTTGGTGTTCGGAATATGTTTAACAACTTTGCTTAGGCTTGTGTTGACAGAAATGTGAGTTGGTTCAAGTTATGTCAAGTTACTTCTAACTTAAGCAAGAAATGGCAAGTTGGTTTTACAAGCTTGTGCAGGCCCCTCTAATGTGCTGCAACTATCCCCCTTGATCAGTGTGACATGCTTCTGAACTTGTGCCCAAAGATATGGCCTTGTACTTCTTGATTTTCAAACTTGACATAAAGTTCTACTTTTCAAAAATGGATAAATCACTTTTTCTAATTATGGTTCAATCTTGTATGTAATGCTTAAACACACAAGATAAGACCTAAACATGAAGGATTGGCATTAAATTTATGAGTGTGAATGAGATAAAGGACCTGTAATCTAGCTTAGAGTATGCTGAGTTGAAAATGGCCTAAGTTATGAACATGTTCATGAACCATTCAAAAGTGGATTTTTGCCATATTGTGAAATTCGATTCTCTCAAGTTATGAGGTTGTTTGAGAAGTTCTTGGACATTTTGGAAATCTTGGAATGTGTACTACAATCCATCTTTGAAATGCAAATTGAAATTCCAAGTGGAAGTGTATGGAAAATGGTCTTGAAGTTAGGTAGAAAACCTTGTCAAAAAGGTCAAATTTTCACTAAGTTATGAATGGTTTAGTGCCCTTATTCAAAAATTTATAACTTGGGATACAAGCCTCAAATTGGAAAACTTTGTGAATCAAAGTTGTAGATTATGCAACAAGCCACAACTTTCATGTTTTGACCTTTGTTTGAATCCAAATGAATCTTGGTGAAAAAGTTGGGGCAAAGTTGGGAAAAAATTAGGGTTTTCCATAACTTAGAAAAATTCTAAGTTATGAAAAAATTCCATTTCAAACTCTAATTTGCATTTCTTGGTTTCTTGGTGAACAAGTTTCATGATTTGGCATGTTTTGATGAAAAATGAATCTTGACTCTTGATTTTGACCAAAAAAGTCAAAGTTTGACTTTTCAGTATACAGTCAAAATTGATCAATTGACTGGGAAATTCAATTATCAATCTTGTGTATTTGAGATCTTTTGAACTTGTTGAACATGTCAAGACAATTCCATGGGGTCCTTGAGTCTATATGTGAGCTTGTTTTGCCATTGGTTAGGTCAAACAGGCAAAAATTGCCTTTGTGCAGTCAAAACCCTAAAAATGACCATTTTGCCATTTTGGTGATCTGATCAAATTTCTTGTGGAATTGTGATACAAACTTGATCAAATGGTCCATGTGAGTTCATAATGTTGATGTGGGTCAATTTTCATGAGATTTGACTGTCAATTGGCCACAGTTGAATTTTTCCCTAATACAGCTGATTTCTAGGTCTACTGTCCAATTGACTGGGTAGAACTTGGAATCAAGACTTGAAACTTGGTATGGGTAAACTTGGGAGTCCAACATGAAGCATGAAAGTTATCTTAGGCATTTTAGGTCAAAATATCTTTGTTCAAACACAAACCCTAATTTGGGTCAACAGTGCAAGGAGAAGTCTTGAGCAGAGGAAACCCTAACTGGATCTTGATCTTCAAAGGTCTTGTGATGAGAAAATGTTGAGGAAATGGGAGGGCAAATTTTGGGGTACAACACCTACCACTCTGCCAGTCCAGGACATGATACAAATGAGTGTTGGGCTCTGAAGAACAAGATCCAGGACCTGATTGATGAAGGAGCACTGGAGTTCACACAAGATGGTCAGGCTGAATTTTTTTGCCATTCCTCCAAGGCTCACCATTTGAAGTGACAAGCCCTGAGATGAAAAGACTTTTGTTTATTCGAATGTTCAAGTTGTGTTGTTCTTTGATTGTTTAGACATTTATTCATGTTAAACATTGTTATTCCATTAATGCATCGCTTATGTCTATTTTGAATCAATATATTCGTATTCACTCTATGCAAATTATTTTCATTTTTTTTTTGATGATCAACTCTCAATAATTCTAAGCCTCTTGAGGGAGGATGACGAAAACGATATCGCAATCTTACGGTATGCTTTTGAACAGACCCCGCTGATGAAGTACAGGCATTATTTCAAATCCCTAAACACTGGAGTTATAAGGAAGATAATCCCTCGTCAACCCCTCTGAGCCAAAGAAGTAGGAGTTTTTCTTTTCGAAATTTAAAACCCTTAATCATAACCTGGGGCAGGGTAGTTTCTCAGTTGATCCAAGTGCATAACAAATGGCACCAAAGAGGTCCTTGCAAAACAAAGAAAGACAGTGATGGTTCCGAATAATCAATAAAGAAAGGCAGTCATTATCTCAACAAAAAAAAACCATTAAGTCAAAACCTATGAAGGAGACTTACAAAACTGGGGCATCCCGCTGACTGTAATTTCAAAAAGAAACAGCTCAGGCAAAAAAAAATAGGGATAACGAAATCAAAAAAGAAAGAGGTCTTACAAACCCTCAACAAAAACAAAAAATAACTGCCTATTCAGAATAAATCATCAATATCTGAATCATCATTGGAACATCAGGACAAAGACTCGAACAAGGTCTGACGCACGATCAACTGAGTTTAGGTTTGAAGAACATCACGAAGAATGGGTGGGTACAAATAATTTGAGCCTTTATCCTTTGTTTCTTAAACCATGAACCAGGCCACGTTATAACCCTTAAAAGTCCTAGCTGAAGCATGGGTTAGTTCGAAAGCATACTGTTACGAAAGGTATCCTGACTCCTTAAGGCTCACGTTAAAATACGGAGTTGACATCACGTTTACAAACATTCACTTGTTTTATGAAAAAGAATGCATTTTTCAAAAACTTCAAGACAGACATAAGCTTTGCATTTTTAACATAACTTTGTTTGCATATTACTTTTTGTTTGAACAGCATAGAAATTCGCACGACGAATGCCTAATGAACAAAAGCACTTCCAATCAAGGGGCATGACTATGGTCCATCATCTGGGGCAGTCCAATCAAGATTCAGAGAACCTCTCAAAGGCTAAACAGCCTGGGGCAAAACTCCGCCTAAGTCACTTGGGGCACTCCAGCAACGAATCTTGCCTGATCAAACACCTTCTGGTGGCATGACAAAACACTTCTAACAGGGGCAACTCCCTACATTCTGAAAGCACGGACATAGTCGAAAAAATACTACGCAAAGTAAAAGACCCGCTAGGCTGACATGCCTAGGCAAAAATTAGGGCTTCCCGGCGAACCAAAAGGGTTCGGACAAAAATAAGGGATGAAATGAAAAATCTGTACACCCGGCAAGTCGAAAACCTGAAAAGGCGGCTTGGGCAAAAATGGGTATCCCGGTGGACTGAAAACTCGAAAGGGCGGTCCAGGCAAAAGTTAGGGATTAAAGCGTACGACTATGTCCTGGCATCTCGTCACTTGCCTACCAGAAGAAGAGTTGTCAATCGGCAGTTGTTGTACCCCAAAATTTGCCCTCCCATATTCTTCAAGAAATTGCCAAGTCAAGCTGCAAAATTCCCCAAGGGTTGCACAGTGCAAAGGTCTCCCATACAGTCAAAACTAGGGTTTGTGTTCTGATCAAGAAAATGAAGTGTTCAAAGGTCCAATCAAGTCTCACATGCCTACAAATATGGTCAAGCATCCTCATATCAAGTTTCAAGGCATTCAGCTCAAAATTGCACAGTCAAAAACCCTAATTGCACTACAGTCAACTGTAGGGGCAAAATGGTCATTTGACAATCAAAAGTTCAAATTTTTGGTCAACATATCATTTTGAAGCCACAAACATCATTTGATCAATGCTTGATCATGGTTCTCAAAATTTGGCTCAGAAATCATCAAGATGCAAAAGTTTCCTTATTTGGACAGTTGAAAAAGTCAACTGAAATTGACCAAGGCATAACTTTCACATGGATTATCAGAAAAATTCCATCCAAAGCTCATTTTGAAGAGAAAGACATTTCCTACAACTCATCTTCATATTTCAAGTCCAAGAAATTCTCTCACAAAAAGTTATCAATTTCAACATTATAGGTCATTTTCAAAAGTCAACAAAAAGGGACCTTAAGTCAAAGGCCATAACTTGAGATTGGTAAATCAAAATGACATGGGACCAAAGACATTGGTTATAGGACTCAAAGACCTTGCCAAAATGTCCAAGAACATGAGAAAAGCTTAAAAATTGAGCAAGTTATGCCTTGTGGAAGTTGGGAAATTTTTGGATATTTTGAAAAGTCAACATTGATTCAAATGACCTAAAATTGCTAATGGGTCCATTTTTCTTCCATAATTCATCATCCATGACATGTGCACGACCACTTGGCCCAAAGGGAAGTATTTTCTCATTTTTTATTTATTTATTTGAATTTTTATTTATATTAATTCACTTAAATCATTTAAATATATGAAAAATATCTAACTTAACCTAACAAATCCTTTTATACATGTTTTAGACTCAATATTTCGTGCCTAGCTAAATAAGGAAAGAATTGGACTGATTGATCCTAATTGACACAAAATTGCATGGAAAAAGATATGAAAAGATCTTAAAGAATCAAATTTTCAAAAGCCATGAATGCATTGGATTTGTGCTATTTTTCTTGACCTAATAAACTCACTACATATGCCTGAACATAACCCTAATGCAAGGACACGCGCAGCTGCTCAGAATACTCCATTGCAAACTTGAATTTTTCTCTAAAAACTCAAATCTGAAAAACACTTTTTAGGTGGATTCAAGGCACGAAACTTGTTCCATTAGCTTGCCAAGGTTGCCCAGAAGCGATTACAATCACAAACATCCATTCAAACTCCAAGAATTGGTAACATGAACGCAAGCTGTATCAAGAAAATTTCATAATCGTATATCATATTCCACGCATTCTTTGTGAAATTTAATTGTTGATTCATGTTGGTTATTTGATTCTGAAGCTAACCTATGTATTTAATTGTGTTTTTGAGCTGTATACACGATTTCGCCATTATCAATTCTTAGGGTTTATAGGACCTCCAATTGGGGATTTTGAAACCAAGAAAAATTGGCCTTCAAGAGTACCATGGTTGTATTCAGCAAGCTTGGACGAAGAAGAATCCATATTCGCGCCTAATTTATAGGGCCCCCAGGGCTAATCGTTATTTCTTGATATGTTACCTTAGGCAACGCGTGAAAACCGTTGCCTATGTTTCTTTTATTTCAGGAAAAAAACAAAGACGCGAGGAAGACGACTACGTGGGAGGCGTTGGTTGGTCCGTTTAAATTTAGCGCGCGTTGGGGGCCACTGACTCTCTTTTCTTTTATAATATTCATTAACTATTATATATTAAATACATACGTAGTGGCTCAGTGGCAAATGAAGTTGTTGGTAAAGTGAATGACCTGGGTTCGATCCCAGGTCTTCACCCTTTCCATTTGTTTTTTCCCAATATGCGTTCATATGCAGGCATCATATTGAGGACCATCATAGTCCTTCATCATCTATCCATCCACGTGCACACTGAGATCCAATCAAGGGCATAGATTGGAAGCGCATCATAAGCCTGGTCAAAAGTGCCACATAGCGTCTGGAAAAGTCAACGAATTTGAAGGCTATTGGGCTCAGATTTCTTGGGCCAGACCTCCACTTTGGGGACTACTACCCCCCCTGGTTTGCAATTCTCTATATTTCTTATATATTTTTTTCAATTATTATTTTATTTTCTTTATTGTTTTAAATTGATTAATTATTTCTACAAAATATAAAAAATGCCTAAAAATCAGAAAAGACAAAAAACATAATAAATATTTTATTTTAATATTTTCTTGTAAATAAATGCATGTAAATAAATTTAGTTTTAAATTAGGTTGCAATTTTAATTCTTTTCATAATAAAAATATAAAAAAACATAGAATTAGGTTTAATAAATGTTTTATTCCTTTTAATTTTTCTTTTTCACAATAATATTATTTATTTTATTTATTTTCATAATTAAAATTGTAAATAAAAATTAGGTTTAATTTAGGTTAAATTTAATGTTTTCTTAAATAAATTAAAAGCCATTAGAATTAGGGTTTGCGTCTCATTTTAATTTTCATTAATTCTCTTTCTATATTAAATCATAAAACACTAAAAAACATCCAAAAAAAAAAACAAATTCTTGCTTTCTTTTAATTTTAATTTTAATTCCTCATTAATTTTAATATTTTGCAAAAGGGTCCAACGCCCTCGTTCTTAATTTCTTATTTGTTCGCATATTTATTTTATTTCGTTTAAACAATTATGTACCTCTCCCGAAGCCTTGTAATTACTTCTCGCACTTTTTAATTCTTTATTTACTTTGTTTATTTATTTTCTGTCAAATCGGGTCCCGGTTAATTTTGGCGATGTGGACCCGCGCCATTTGTAATAGCTTTAGATTTACTTTTCCTCGCAACTTTTAACTGTTAAACAAAGCATGCAAGAATGAATGGCCTTAAGTAAAAACAAGCGTAGAACACCAATAACATGACAAGACGAATACAAATGAAAACGACACACGAATCGCACACACCACCCCTAGGGTACGCCTCACTGTTGCCTTGCCTCGAAAGGTGATCGTCGAGTAGAGGATGTCTTAGTAAGTCCTCATGATCCGGGAACCTGGCATGAGGGTAGCTTCTAAGGTGTCTTCCCATTGCTCTGGTGATCACCATGTCCCGAACCTCGAATTGACTCGAACACCTCCAATGGTGGTGCTACCTACCTCTCAATGGTGGGATGGCACTACTTTAAAGGACATTTACACAGACGAATTCCTTAGGGTAGGTAGACGACTCTAGATACTTGCTCTAAATTTCAAAACAAAACAAAATACTTTTCACACCAACACATTTTCAAAAAGCTTTCGAAAGCAACTTTTCAAACACTCTTGAGGACCGATACAAGAGTCGAACTGGAATTTTCAAAAGAAACTTTTTTAAAACCCACAGTTGAAAAGCAAACAAACCACTTTTTGAAAACACAATGAGAAAGTATCTAAGAGCCCATGGATAACCATGGATAGAAAGGGTGCTAACACCTTCCCTTTCTATAATCTACCTCCCGAACCGAGAGCAATCTCTTTAAGGAATTTTTCTGTGCTTTTGTCCTTTCCATTTGGAGAAAATAAAAGACGGTGGCGACTCTTGCTTCCGCGACATTTCGCGAACCAGCGTTAAACAGTCAGTTCCAGATCCACCGATCACAGAACTGGCGACTCTGCTGGGGACCATCTTATAAAGTGAGGTGTACCTTAGGGATAGTTCATAACTGTGTTTTCACTTGTATTGATTTGCTTGCTTTACTATTGTGGGTTGCATCGGAGTTACATAGATCCTAACCCGGATCTGGGGATACCCTGTTTAGGTAGCATAAGCTGTGAGGGACCTGTCCGGCGTAGACCGACACGGGTGAAACAGTGGCTACGTTGGTGTGGCACCTTGGTCTGTACCGATATCCCTTGTGTTGCAACGAGGAGAATATGGGTCTTCTAAGGAGTCATTAAGCACCAACAACCTTAGAACCTTAATTGACACAACTTGGCCATTAGAATTGTAGCAGTATGCTACGCCCATTGAGGCTAAACTCTCGTGATGGTTCTGGCCGCAAGAAAAGATTGCGATGCTGGAGTTATGACCGATTGAGGGTAGTCAAGGATATTGGGATCCTCTAAGAACCCGGTTACTTTTGATTAGGACAGGTATGAACCAACAAACTGAAATAGGGTAGCACCTAGACCTCATGCTGGCCTAAACTTTAGGGGCTTGCCTTGTGTGACTTGTGTGCCTTACCATGTTTGCCTTTGTATCTATTTGTGGTGTGCTTTATCATAACATCATAGCATCATAAGCATTGCATGCATCCTGCATAAGGACTGACCATTTCAAAGACAAGAGGGTTTCACCTTTGCTCTGTTTTGTAGGACATTATGATGCCTGTGCGAAGGAATACTATCCGGTTCAACTTTGTTCGTTCACCTGAGTTGCTTGATGAGTTGGTTAGCAGAATTCCAAATACCACTTCCTCCATTCAGAGGCATGGTTCCCTTCTCAGTTTAGTCACAGCAAAGCGGGATCAACAGTTGATGAGTGTTCTGACCCAGTTCTATGACCCTCTGTACCAGTGCTTCACCTTTCAAGACTTCCAGCTGGTCCCTACCCTAGAAGAGTTCTCTGATTTGCTTGGTATTCCTATCTTGGATCAGACTCCCTTTACTGGTTGGGAAAAGACCCTCAGACTTGAGGATGTTGCTGCAGCTCTTCCTTTGACCCATCAAGAGGTAACAGACAACTGGGTGACTAGAAGCGGAGTTAAGGGTTTCTTGGCCAAATTTCTGATTGGTAAGGCTAACAGTTTCTGGAATGACCTGGACTTTAGGGCATACGAAGACATCTTGGCTCTCCTAATCTATGGGTTAGTCCTGTTTCCTAATCCTGACAACTTCATCAATGTCACTGCCATAAGGATCTTTATGTCTCAGAATCCTGTGCCCACTCTCTTGGGTGACATCTTGCAACAACTTCATGCCCGTACCACCCGAAGACGAGGAACCCTATGGTGTTGTATCCCTTTGTTGGTGAGGTGGTTTATTTCGCACCTCCCTAAGTTCGTACTGAAGAATCAAGAAGGAAGAGGTTGGGCTCATAGGTTAATGTCTCTCACCGATAAAGACATCATTTGGACTTGCAGAGGTTTGGATGAGATAGCTATTATTGATCGATGTGGGGAATACCCTAACGTTCCTCTGATTGGTACCCAAGGAGGGATCTCTTACAATTCGTGTCTAGCACTCCGTCAGTTTGGAAGAGCAAGAAGAGCAGGTCCCCATGAGATGCTGGTGCCTCACATCAGTTTTGAATTTCAGGTGGAGAGTGACGAGCTATGTCGTAGGTTCATCAAGGCTTGGGACAAAGTTCATAAAGCTGACCCACAAGAGTTAGGGCCCAAGACCTCTTTACCTATGGAAGCCTACTACAAATGGGTTCGCATCCGGGCTCAGAAGTTAGGTATGCCGTATGAAGCTGTCAGACCCGTCATTCTTGAGTGTCCTGACAAAGATGGTGTTCCTCCAACTGTCCTTCCTCCTCAGATACCTACTGATTATGAGACACTAAAGAGATCTTGGTCACAATTGCAAGAAGAACGGGATGCTTATCGGGAAAAGTTCAACGAGCAGGAATCAAAGATCCAGAAGTTGACAAAACAGTTGGAGAATGAGAGAGCTCTGAATGCCTACATCCGTACTGAGAAGAGGAGACCATGGGATCAATAAGGAACTCCAGATGTGCTTTTACCAGTTTTATTTCCTTTTCAGTATTTCCTTTCATGTAACGCCTAAGGGCAACCCGTTGAACAATTTCAGTCTCAAAGTTGAATTTAATGAAGTGCGTTCCTTTTTGTTTACAAAGTTGATTCCCGATTGTCTTTGAAAACATAATTCATACGCATTTCATACATCATGTGCATAGCAGGTTCTTCCTCTTTTCAGGTTGCTTACAGTTCTTCGTTGTTTATTTCAGCATTATGAATCCTGATTCGGCATCAACTGAGACATCAATCAAGGCTCTTCAGGTGCAGAATGCACAATTCCAGGAATTAATCAAGGGTCTGGCTCAAGGCCAAGAAGAACTGAAGGCTATGCTCCTGAAGAAGGAGAAGAAGAAGAAGAGAAGAACTGTTATGTTCAACTCGGGCCGAAGGTTTGGTAATACTCTGCAGCAGGAAGAGGCTGGTTCTTCTGTTGGCAAGGGTAGTCCTCCGGCAGAAGCAAGGGTTCCTAGTCCGGTAGTCTCCGACAACGAGACTGATTTTGATGAAGAGCAGTACCCTCCTGCAGAAGACAAATACAAGCAATTGGAGGATAGGTTGAAGGCTATGGAGGTACAACAGGTACCGGGGCCGGATTTCGGAGATCTGGGTTTGTCCACTGGTGTGATTATCCCTCACAAGTTCAAAGCACCATCCTTCTCTAAGTATGACGGGGCGTCTTGTCCCAAGCTGCATCTAAGGTCCTATGTTCGGAAAATTCAGCCGTACTCTGCGGATAAGAATTTATGGATCCACTTCTTCCAGGAGAGTCTTTCAGGGACTCATCTCGAATGGTTCTATCAGCTGGATGGGACCAAGGTTCGTAACTGGGAGGAGTTGGCTACTGCTTTCTACAAGCAGTATCAATATAATGCCGACCTTGCCCCCACACGTACCCAACTCCAGGGTATGTCGTTAGGTGCAAGCGAAGGTTTTAAGGAGTACGCTCAGAAGTGGAGAGACCTGGCTGGCAGGGTGCAGCCACCATTGACTGATCGGGAGTTGGTAGACATGTTCTTGGGGACCCTATCTGGGCCGTTTTTCAACCATCTCATTGGGAATTCTTCTGCTGGGTTCACTGATTTGATTCTGACTGGAGAGAGAATTGAAGCTGGGTTGAAGTCGGGAAAGATTGCGAAGGGTGCATCGTCTAGTTCGGAAAAGAAACCCTTCAAGAAGGAGTCTAGTGCCGTGTATGGTTCCAGGAAATCAGAGAGACCGGAGCGCCGCCAATCTGTCAGTGCGGTAATGATTGCTAAGCCTGATGCCGCTCCTCGGCCGACCAATCCTCAAAGGGCTGAAAGACCCCGGAGGGAGTTTACCCGGTTAAGCATGACCCTATCGCAGATCCTGCCACAGTTGCTATCCACCAATTTGGTGACTGTCAGGGAGGCTCCGAAGTTCCCCAATACTGCATCCCCTAAGTACAACCCGAACGCTCGTTGTGCTTACCATTCAGATAGCCCGGGGCACTCTACCGATGACTGTTGGGCGTTAAAGAATAAGGTGCAAGACCTTATCGATGCGAAGGAGATACAGTTCGAAGCGCCTGAGAGGCCGAATGTAGTGACTGCTCCTATGCCTCAACATGGGGTAAATGCTGTTGACGAAGACGTTTATGCTGTTTCTGTGGATGATCTAGCCACTCCTCTGAAGATTGTCAAGAGGAACCTACTGCAGGCCAGTTTATTTCCGGGTTGCAGTGAGGGTTGCCTGTTCTGTGCTGTGTCCCCATCTGGTTGTCCCTTGCTGAGGTTAGGCATCCAAAGCCTAATGGATAGCAAGGAGATTCTGTTTAAGAAGTCTGCTGTTCAGTTGGTTCCAATGGAAGAAGTTTCTGTGGTTACCATATTCAACAATCCAGTCCCGGCTCACCCGAAGAAGCCCGTTCAAATCATGACCGTTGCACCTGTTATTATCATTGTTCCGGGGCCCCTGCCCTATGTATCTGATAAAGCTGTCCCCTGGCATTATGGGGCAGATGTGTATGTGAAGGGGATTAAACAAGAGTTCAACGCTGGCGCCAGCATCTGTGACATCACTGGCCCAGCCAAAGTTACCCGTAGTGGCAGGCTCTTCTCGCCTGACATTGCACTGCCTGCTGCTCGAAGACCACTTCTTATAACTCCCACAAGTATACCTGTTCCTGTTGCTGATCAAGTTGTTGTTCCTACTGCCGATCAAGTTGTTTCTCCTGCTGCCGAGTCATCCAATGCTCAGGGCAAGGGAATTGAAGTTGAGCCTGCCCAGATGGAGGCACCCGTACCTATAGCTGCTGAGGCCTCCCCACAAGAGATGGAGGAGATTTTGAAAATTATAAAGAAGAGTGACTTTAATGTTGTGGAACAGCTGGGGCACACGCCCTCCAAGATCTCCATGCTCTCTTTATTGCTGTGCTCCGAGGCCCATGCCAAGGCCTTAATCTCATTCCTCAAAACGGCCCATGTGCCACATGAGACATCTGCAGTCCAGTTCACTGATTGCGTAGCAAGTCTGACAGCAGACAATGGCTTGGGTTTCTCGGATGCTGACTTGACCGTGAAGGGAAGAGACCATAATGATGCTCTACATGTCTCTGTCGAATGTCGGGGCACTACCTTGGCACATGTGTTGGTGGATACTGGTTCGTCTTTGAATGTGCTACCCAAGAAGGCTTTAGACCGTCTGGATTGTGAAGGCCTGGAATTAAAACCCAGCAATATCATCGTTAGGGCCTTTGATGGGTCAAAAAGGATGGTTCATGGAGAGGTCGACATTCCGATTCGTGTGGGCTCCCAGGTGTTTGACTCTACATTTTATGTGATGGATATCCGTCCATCTTATTCTTGTCTATTGGGTCGACCTTGGATACACAAGGCTGGGGCAGTGACCTCTACCTTGCACCAGAAGCTGAAATACCCCGTCAGAGGGAAGATCGTCACCGTGCAGGGAGAGGAGGAATATATGGTAAGCCATTTGAACTCCTTCAGATACATTGAGATGGATGGGGAGTTTATTGAAACCCCCTTTCAGCATTTTGAGGAGGTGTTTCCTATTTCAGCAGCAGCAGAAACAGCAGCAGAAGAAAGTGTTCCTCTGAAGTTGGCTTCCCTGAAGGATGCCCGGGCTGTGGTTCAGAAGGGTGAATGTGCCGACTGGGGCAGACTTCCAGACTTTACTCAGAAGACTGATAAAATTTGGGCTGGGTTTTACCACAGAAGGTCAGAAAGCTATGAGGAAAGCGAAGATCGGAAGACCTCCGGTATTCATTACAAGTTCAGGAGTGAATGTTGTTGGGGAAGACAACGAAGTGGACGAAGCTGAATTCAACAGCTGGATCTATCCGACGGCCGAAGGCGGATTGAACAACTGGATTGCTAAAGACCATACCCCTGTTACCTTTGTGACGCAGTAATAAATTTCTTTGTTTCGTTATTTTGTAATAAACAATGATAAACTCTATGGCCCGGTGTCTTACCCGAGGCACCGTGGTTCTATTTGTGAGGGCATACAAATTGTCATTTCATATATCATGAATGAAAATCTTGGACGTATTTTCGCATTACAAATATTGTGCTCCTTTTCTGTTTTTCTTTCCTTTACATATATTTCAAAACAGCTGTATTTACACACACACTCACTCATACAGGTTTCAATCCACTCTGGATCTCACTGATAACAACTCTGCTACTGCCAATTATGACTTCGAAAATCCGATCAACTTAGCCGAAGACGAAGGTGAAGATGATTGCGAAGTGCCTGGCGAGCTTGCAAGACTGTTGCTTCAGGAAGAGAGGGCAATTCAACCCCATGAAGAGCCAGTGGAAACAATAAACTTGGGTACTGAAGCAGACAAGAGAGAGGTAAAGATTGGTGCCAACCTAGAGCTCAACGTGAAGCAACAGTTGACTCAAATGCTGCATGATTATGTGGAGATATTTGCCTGGTCCTACGAAGACATGCCCGGGTTGGATACCGATATTGTGGTCCATCACTTGCCGACTAAGGAAGACTGCCCTCCAGTTAAGCAAAAGGTCCGTCGGATGCGTCCAGAGATGTCTGAGAAGATTAAGGCCGAGGTTATGAAACAGTTTGACGCTGGGTTCCTTGCAGTGACTTCTTACCCCCAGTGGGTTGCTAATGTGGTGCCGATACCTAAGAAGGACGGGAAGGTCAAAATGTGTGTCGACTACAGGGATCTGAACAGGGCCAGCCCCAAAGATGACTTCCCCTACCTCACATTGATGTCCTTGTTGATAATACAGCTCAGCACAAGGTGTTCTCTTTCATGGATGGCTTTTCAGGTTACAATCAGATCAAGATGGCACCTGAAGACATGGAAAAGACTACATTTGTTACTCAGTGGGGCACCTTCTGCTACAAGGTCATGCCTTTTGGACTAAAGAACGCTGGGGCAACCTACCAACGTGCCATGGTTGCTTTATTTCATGACATGATCCATCATGAGATAGAAGTGTATGTTGACGACATGATCACAAGGTCCCAGACTGAGGAAGAGCACTTAGACCATCTGCAAAAGTTGTTTGACCGATTGAAAAAATACAAGCTGAGATTGAACCCGAACAAGTGCACCTTCGGGGTAAGATCGGGAAAATTGCTAGGCTTCGTGGTCAGTGACAAAGGAATACAAGTGGACCCCGCTAAGGTCAAAGCTATTCAAGAGATGCCAGTTCCCAAGACATAGAAGGAGGTCAGAGGCTTTTTAGGACGCTTGAATTACATTGCTCGCTTCATCTCACATCTGACTGCTACCTGTGAGCCAATCTTCAAGCTGCTGAAGAAAGATCAGGTAGTACGTTGGAATGATGAATGTCAGGCTGCTTTTGACAAAATCAAAGAGTATCTCCAAGAACCACCTATCCTTATGCCACCGGTTGAAGGGAGACCTCTGATACTATACCTGACAGTGCTTGACAACTCAATGGGGTGTGTGCTGGGGCAGCATGACGAGTCTGGCCGAAAAGAGCATGCCATTTATTACCTTAGTAAAAAGTTTACCGACTGTGAGACCCGATACTCACTGCTTGAGAAAACTTGCTGCGCTTTGGTATGGGCTGCTCGCCGGCTGAGACAGTATATGCTGACTCATACCACCTTATTGATCTCAAAGATGGATCCTATAAAGTACATATTCGAAAAGCCTGCTCTGTCTGGGAGAATTGCAAGATGGCAAATGATCTTGACGGAATACGACATTCAGTACACAACCCATAAAGCCATCAAGGGAAGTGTATTGGCAGACCACTTGGCACATCAGGCCGTAGAGGATTATCAATCAATGAACTTCGAGTTTCTGGACGAAAGCATCATGATAGTAACTGATTGTGAAGTACCTGGACCGGATGAAGGACCTGAACCAGGATCCCGATGGTCTATGCACTTTGACGGAGCCTCCAATTCTTTGGGTAATGGTATCGGCGCCATAATCATATCTCCACAAGGTACTCATACTCCACTCACTGCCCGGCTGTGTTTCAACTGTACCAACAACATGGCAGAGTATGAGGCGTGCATCATGGGTCTTCAAGCTGCGATCGACCTAAGGATCAAATTTCTGAGTGTCTTCGGAGATTCCGCTCTCGTGATCAATCAGATCAAAGGAGAGTGGGATACGAAACATCCAAACCTGATTCCTTACAGAGAATGTGTGTTGACTTTGATCCCCCACTTCACAGAGATAACCTTTGAACACTTTCCAAGAGAAGAGAATCAGCTGGCGCACGCGTTAGCTACAATGTCTTCAATGTTCAAGGTCAAATGGGACAATGAGGCTCCCCGGGTCATCATCTGGAAATTGGACGAACCGGCATACTGTTGCGATCTCGAAACTGAATTAGTAACTGAGAAGCCTTGGTACTATGAGGTGAAGAGATATTTGGAAACTCAGGAGTACCCGGAAGGTGCATCCATCAATGATAAGAAATTCCTGAGAAGGTTCGCAGCCAAGTTCTTCCTTAGCAACGGCATCTTGTACAAGCGAAACCATGATTCAACTTTACTGCGTTGTGTGGATAAGACTGAAGCAGAAAAGATCATGGAAGAGCTGCATGAAGGGACCTTTGGTACGCATTCCAGTGGACACACTATGGCTAAGAAAATCCTACGGGCAGGATATTACTGGTCCACAATGGAAGCTGACTGCTACCAACATTCCAGGACATGCCACAAGTGCCAGATTTATGCAGACAAGGTGCATGTTCCTCCAGTCCCCCTGAATGTTCTGACTGCGCCTTGGCCGTTTGCAATGTGGGGCATAGACATGATCGGCGAGATTAAACCTACGGCATCCAATGGGCATCCCTTCATCCTGGTAGCGATTGATTATTTTACGAAGTGGGTTGAGGCAGCATCCTATGCTACGGTAACCAAGACTGTTGTGGCACGGTTCATTCGGCATAATCTGATCTGTCGGTACGACGTCCCTGAGAGAATAATTACAGACAACGGTACCAATCTGAACAACAAGATGATCGCTGAGCTCTGCGAACAGTTCAAGATACAGCACCACAACTCTTCTCCTTACAGACCGAAGATGAATGGGGCTGTAGAAGCAGCAAATAAGAACATCAAGAAAATCGTGTAGAAGATGACAGTGACTTATAAAGATTGGCACGAGATGTTACCGTTCGCTCTACATGGGTACCGCACCTCAGCTAGGACGTCAACCGGGGCAACTCCTTTCTCTCTGGTTTATGGTATGGAGGCAGTCTTACCGATCGAAGTACAAATACCCTCTCTCCGGATAATGAAGGATGCAAATCTGAACGAAGATGATTGGATCCAGACACGACTTGATCAGCTCAACCTCATTGATGAAAAGAGACTTGCTGCTATCTGTCATGGTCAGACGTATCAGAAACGGATGATCAGGGCATTTAACAAAAAGGTCAGACCACAGGAATATCAAGTTGGGGATCTGGTAGTCAAGCGAATCATCCTTCCTCAGAGTGATCCAAGGGGCAAATGGACCCCTACGTACGAAGGGCCATTTGTGGTTAAGCATGTGTTCTCAGGAGGAGCAATGATATTAACCAACATGGATGGTGACGACCTTCCTCACCCCGCCAATGCAGACATAGTAAAAAAATACTACGCATAAAAAAGACCCGCTAGGTTGACATGCCTAGGCAAAAATTAGGGCTTCCCGTCGAACCAAAAGGGTTCGGGCAAAATGAAGGGATGAAAATAAAAAAATCTGTACACCCGGCAAGTCGAAAACCTGAAAAGGCGGCTTGGGCAAAAATGGGTATCCCGGTGGACCGAAAACCCGAAAGGGCGGTCCAGGCAAAAATTAGGGATAAAGCGTAATACTATGTCTCATTGATCACTTTGCATCCCGAATCCGGTATCTACATCAAGTTCAGACGGCATCGATCAGTCAGCTTCACCTTCAACCAAGGTCATCAAGTGATGAGACGCTCGGAGTTATAAAGGCAATAGCAGAGTTGAAACCCAGTGGGATCATTCATATTTCACACAGCTGTTTTATTTTCTTTTGTACAAAACTTGTATAAGCTCTCTTGTTCGGCGGCGTTCTCTTACTAGGACGTCAGCCTCTTGTACACAAAACGCCTATTCACAGGCCATTCAAAATCAATGCAAATATATTTTCAGTTAAACGTGCCCACTGTTTTTTCTTTTTCTGTTTTGTTTTACGAAGAACGTCCAAGGTTCAATTTGTGATATATGCATTGACAATAATGTGCTAACTCATAAATATTTGCATACGAAACAAAGGATTTTATTACAGGTGACACTAGAAACAGGGGCAATAAAGAGTTGTTTGAGCAGTCTAATTGTTCTATCCTCCAAGGTACCAAGGTAGGTTCGGCTAAAGAATACGACCAGTACATCTTAATTCCCCAGAGAGTAAGTAAGTCAGTGCACCCTCTCCAAGCAGAATCATTAAATCTTAAGGAAATTGAGTATCCTCCAGTAGATCTCAATACTTCCCCAGCAGCATATATATTCATAACAAGCATCCCCGGCAGTCTTGGACTAAAGATTGTTCCCCGGCGGCAGACCAGTATTCAAAGGAATCACTTCCCCAACATATCAAAACTTCCCCAAGAGTCCAGTCCAATCCAGTTCCCCAGGAGAGTTGGAATCCACATATCCCCAAGCAATAAGCTTATCCCCAGTAGATTCTGGAAGCTTATCCCCTCGCAGAGCACGAACGCGTCGTCCGGCTTAATTTAAAGAGTTATTTCCTTAACAGGATATAACTGGGTTATCCTCAGCCAAAAGCCACGGAAAGATCGTCGTCGACAGAATCTTCTTATCCCCAGCGAAGTCTATCAGCACTTCCAATACAGCAGAGATATCCTCAGCAAGTCATTCTCAACAATTCAGCAAAAGCATCTCTGTCCCCACAGAATATCACTCCCCAGCATGGTCGCTAGAGTATTTTTCTCCCCGCAGAATCTTCCATTTGCCGAGTTTATTCCGCAACGGAGTCATCTTCTCCTACCGGTATTCTTGCAGTTATCATCCCCAGCGGAGGCAAAATCTATTCTTCAAATATCAACCCATGACACGACTTCCCGGCACTCGTCAAGGATTTACTTTCCTAGGCGAAAACATGCATTCATAAAACATCACATACATCATTATAGCATGCATAACGCATCATATCATGCAAATCTCATTTGTGTTGAGAACATCATTGCTTGATCCATATCATGCATTGCATATGACTGACCTTTACCTTTCAGGAAAGATGCAGTTAAAATTCTCAAACATATTTCAAGGCCTTCTCTAGTCCAGCTAAATCGACTCCCAACATATTTTTCTAATGAAGACTCAGTAGAAGTTATCCCAGAAGGTCCCCTCTCCGACGGTGAGTGAGGCGATCATTCCTTTTCAGATGTTTCCCTCTCCGACGGTGAGTGTGAGGTGATAGTCTCCTATGGTTCCCTCTCCGACGGTGAGTGAGGTGGTAAGTCCTTTTCAGATGTTTCCCTCTCCGACGGTGAGTGAGGTGATAGTCTCCCATGGTCCCCTCTCCGACGGTGAGTGAGGTGGTAAGTCCTTTTCAGATGTTTCCCTCTCCGACGGTGAGTGAGGTGATAGTCTCCCATGGTCCCCTCTCCGACGGTGAGTGAGGTGGTAAGTCCTTTTCAGATGTTTCCCTCTCCGACGGTGAGTGAGGTGATAGTCTCCTATGGTCCCCTCTCCGACGGTGAGTGAGGTGGTAATTCCTTTTCAGATGTTTCCCTCTCCGACGGTGAGTGAGGTGATAGTCTCCTATGGTCCCCTCTCCGACGGTGAGTGAGGTGGTAATTCCTTTTCAGATGTTTCCCTCTCCGACGGTGAGTGAGGTGATAGTCTCCTATGGTCCCCTCTCCGACGGTGAGTGAGGTGGTAATTCCTTTTCAGATGTTTCCCTCTCCGACGGTGAGTGTGAGGTGATAGTCTCCTATGGTTCCCTCTCCCACAGTGAGTGAGGTGGTAAGTCCTTTTCAGATGTTTCCCTCTCCGACGGTGAGTGTGAGGTGATAGTCTCCTATGGTCCCCTCTCCGATGGTGAGTGAGGTGGTAAGCCCTTTTCAGATGTTTCCCTCTCCGACGGTGAGTGAGGTGATAATTCCTTTCCAGATAGTTCCCTCTCCGACGGTGAGTGAGGTGATAATTCCTTTCAGATTATAATGTCCTATAGTTCCCTCTCCGACGGTGAGTGAGGTGATTCCCTTTCAGATTATAATTCCCTATGGTTCTCTTCCCGATACTGCAAAGATGGTAACTCCCGCTAAGATTTTTCTCAACGAGCGTTGTTGAAGTTAAAGTCGCCCAAGGTTCTCTTACCATTCACACTAAGGTAGCAACCATCCCTGGTTCATTCATCATCTTGCGAAGCTCCAGATTCAGCTCCTGTAACCAGTCAGGACATATCTATACCAAGCATCTGAAAACAGCTCCTGTAACGTGTCAGGTACTCATTTTTCTTTTGCAGGTATGCAGGTTCTCGCTAAGGAATCTCTTACGCGATCAACATCCAGATGGCATCTATAAGCCCATCATCCTGTTCAGCAACCTCTAAATGGCATCTATCAGCCCATCCCATCATCACTGCTACTATGTGAGCGCAAATTTCTGGGCACTCTAGTGTTCAATCATCTTCTACCCTCGGATTACGAAAGGCACGTCAGCCAATCTGCATCCTCAGGTCTAAGAAGATTGAACAGGGGCAACTGTTGTACCCCAAAATTTGCCCTCCCATATTCTTCAAGAAATTGCCAAGTCAAGCTGCAAAATTCCCCAAGGGTTGCACAGTGCAAAGGTCTCCCATACAGTCAAAACTAGGGTTTGTGTTCTGATCAAGAAAATGAAGTGTTCAAAGGTCCAATCAAGTCTCACATGCCTACAAATATGGTCAAGCATCCTCATATCAAGTTTCAAGGCATTCAGCTCAAAATTGCACAGTCAAAAACCCTAATTGCACTACAGTCAACTGTAGGGGCAAAATGGTCATTTGACAGTCAAAAGTTCAAATTTTTGGTCAACATATCATTTTGAAGCCACAAACATCATTTGATCAATTCTTGATCATGGTTCTCAAAATTTGGCTCAGAAATCATCAAGATGCAAAAGTTTCCTTATTTGGACAGTTGAAAAAGTCAACTGAAATTGACCAAAGCATAACTTTCACATGGATTATCAGAAAAATTCCATCCAAAGCTCATTTTGAAGAGAAAGACATTTCCTACAACTCATCTTCATATTTCAAGTCCAAGAAATGCTCTCACAAAAAGTTATCAATTTCAACATTATAGGTCATTTTCAAAAGTCAACAAAAAGGGACCTTATGTCAAAGGCCATAACTTGATATTGGTAAATCAAAATGACATGGGACCAAAGACATTGGTTAGAGGACTCAAAGACCTTGCCAAAATGTCCAAGAACATGAGAAAAGCTTAAAAATTGAGCAAGTTATGCCTTGTGGAAGTTGGGAAATTTTTGGATATTTTGAAAAGTCAACATTGATTCAAATGACCTAAAATTGCTAATGGGCCCATTTTTCTTCCATAATTCATCATCCATGACATGTGCACGACCACTTGGCCCAAAGGGAAGTATTTTCTCATTTTTTATTTATTTATTTGAATTTTTATTTATATTAATTCACTTAAATCATTTAAATATATGAAAAATATCTAACTTAACCTAACAAATCCTTTTATACATGTTTTAGACTCAATATTTCGTGCCTAGCTAAATAAGGAAAGAATTGGACTGATTGATCCTAATTGACACAAAATTGCATGGAAAAAGATATGAAAAGATCTTAAAGAATCAAATTTTCAAAAGCCATGAATGCATTAGATTTGTGCTATTTTTCTTGACCTAATAAACTCACTACATATGCCTGAACATAACCCTAATGCAAGGACACGCGCAGCTGCTCAGAATACTCCATTGCAAACTTGAATTTTTCTCTAAAAACTCAAATCTGAAAAACACTTTTTAGGTGGATTCAAGGCACGAAACTTGTTCCATTAGCTTGCCAAGGTTGCCCAGAAGCGATTACAATCACAAACATCCATTCAAACTCCAAGAATTGGTAACATGAACGCAAGCTGTATCAAGAAAATTTCATAATCGTATATCATATTCCACGCATTCTTTGTGAAATTTAATTGTTGATTCATGTTGGTTATTTGATTCTGAAGCTAACCTATGTATTTAATTGTGTTTTTGAGCTGTATACACGATTTCGCCATTATCAATTCTTAGGGTTTATAGGACCTCCAATTGGGGATTTTGAAACCAAGAAAAATTGGCCTTCAAGAGTACCATGGTTGTATTCAGCAAGCTTGGACGAAGAAGAATCCATATTCGCGCCTAATTTATAGGGCCCCCAGGGCTAATCGTTATTTCTTGATATGTTACCTTAGGCAACGCGTGAAAACCGTTGCCTATGTTTCTTTTATTTCAGGAAAAAAACAAAGACGCGAGGAAGACGACTACGTGGGAGGCGTTGGTTGGTCCGTTTAAATTTAGCGCGCGTTGGGGGCCACTGACTCTCTTTTCTTTTATAATATTCATTAACTATTATATATTAAATACATACGTAGTGGCTCAGTGGCAAATGAAGTTGTTGGTAAAGTGAATGACCTGGGTTCGATCCCAGGTCTTCACCCTTTCCATTTGTTTTTTCCCAATATGCGTTCATATGCAGGCATCATATTGAGGACCATCATAGTCCTTCATCATCTATCCATCCACGTGCACACTGAGATCCAATCAAGGGCATAGATTGGAAGCGCATCATAAGCCTGGTCAAAAGTGCCACATAGCGTCTGGAAAAGTCAACGAATTTGAAGGCTATTGGGCTCAGATTTCTTGGGCCAGACCTCCACTTTGGGGACTACCACCCCCCCTGGTTTGCAATTCTCTATATTTCTTATATATATTTTTCAATTATTATTTTATTTTCTTTATTGTTTTAAATTGATTAATTATTTCTACAAAATATAAAAAATGCCTAAAAATCAGAAAAGACAAAAAACATAATAAATATTTTATTTTAATATTTTCTTGTAAATAAATGCATGTAAATAAATTTAGTTTTAAATTAGGTTGCAATTTTAATTCTTTTCATAATAAAAATATAAAAAAACATAGAATTAGGTTTAATAAATGTTTTATTCCTTTTAATTTTTCTTTTTCACAATAATATTATTTATTTTATTTATTTTCATAATTAAAATTGTAAATAAAAATTAGGTTTTATTTAGGTTAAATTTAATGTTTTCTTAAATAAATTAAAAGCCATTAGAATTAGGGTTTGCGTCTCATTTTAATTTTCATTAATTCTCTTTCTATATTAAATCATAAAACACTAAAAAACATCCAAAAAAAACAAATTCTTGCTTTCTTTTAATTTTAATTTTAATTCCTCATTAATTTTAATATTTTGCAAAAGGGTCCAACGCCCTCGTTCTTAATTTCTTATTTGTTCGCATATTTATTTTATTTCGTTTAAACAATTATGTACCTCTCCCGAAGCCTTGTAATTACTTCTCGCACTTTTTAATTCTTTATTTACTTTGTTTATTTATTTTCTGTCAAATCGGGTCCCGGTTAATTTTGGCGATGTGGACCCGCGCCATTTGTAATAGCTTTAGATTTACTTTTCCTCGCAACTTTTAACTGTTAAACAAAGCATGCAAGAATGAATGGCCTTAAGTAAAAACAAGCGTAGAACACCAATAACATGACAAGACGAATACAAATGAAAACGACACACGAATCGCACACACCACCCCTAGGGTACGCCTCACTGTTGCCTTGCCTCGAAAGGTGATCGTCGAGTAGAGGATGTCTTAGTAAGTCCTCATGATCCGGGAACCTGGCATGAGGGTAGCTTCTAAGGTGTCTTCCCATTGCTCTGGTGATCACCATGTCCCGAACCTCGAATTGACCCGAACACCTCCAATGGTGGTGCTACCTACCTCTCAATGGTGGGATGGCACTACTTTAAAGGACATTTACACAGACGAATTCCTTAGGGTAGGTAGACGACTCTAGATACTTGCTCTAAATTTCAAAACAAAACAAAATACTTTTCACACCAACACATTTTCAAAAAGCTTTCGAAAGCAACTTTTCAAACACTCTTGAGGACCGATACAAGAGTCGAACTGGAATTTTCAAAAGAAACTTTTTTAAAACCCACAGTTGAAAAGCAAACAAACCACTTTTTGAAAACACAATGAGCAAGTATCTAAGAGCCCATGGATAACCATGGATAGAAAGGGTGCTAACACCTTCCCTTTCTATAATCTACCTCCCGAACCGAGAGCAATCTCTTTAAGGAATTTTTCAGTGCTTTTGTCCTTTCCATTTGGAGAAAATAAAAGACGGTGGCGACTCTTGCTTCCGTGACATTTCGCGAACCAGCGTTAAACAGTCAGTTCCAGATCCACCGATCACAGCAGTCATCAAGCACCTCCACAGGTCTTCCTCTCCCACCTCAGAAACAGGGGCAATGATGAGTTGTCCAAACGATCTAATTTCTCTGTCCACCAAGGTACTAAGACAGGTTCGGCTAAAGAACAACCAATATATCTTAAGTCCCCAAAGAGTGAGCCAACAAGTCCATACACTCTCCCCAAGCAGAGTTATACAATCAGCCTTAAGGAAGTTGGGTATCCTCCCGCAGATCTCAACATTCCCTAGCAGTATATATGCATTCTTAACAAGCATCCCCGACAGTCTTGGCCTAAAGATTGTTCCCCGGCGGTACATCAAACATTCAGTGAAGTTACTTCCCCGTTACAATTCAAGACTTCCCCAGGAGAGTCCAATCCAGTTTCCCCAGGAAAAGTTGGAATCCATCTCCCCTAGCAGTAAGCTTATCCCCAGTAGATTCTGAAAGCTTACCCCCGCAGAGCACGAACACGTCTCCCGGCTTTATTCAAAGAGTTATTTCCCTACCAGGATATAACTGGGTTATCCTCAGCCAAAAGCAACGGAAAGAGCGTCCTCGACGAAGTCTTCTTATCCCCAGCGAAGTCTATAAACACTTCCAACACAACGATGGTATCCCCAGCAAGTTATCATCAACAACTCAATAAAGTATCTCTCTCCCCACAGAGTATCGCTTCTCAGCAAGATCGTTAGAGTACTTTTCTCCCCGCAGATAATCCATTCGCCAAGTTATTCCCCAACGGAGTCATTTTCTCCAACCGGTATTCTTGCAACTATCATCCACAGCGGAAGCAAAAATCTATTCTCCAACATTAGCCCAGGAGTGACTTCCCGGCACCCGTCAAGGATTTACTTTCCTAGACGAAAACATACATAAACATCGCATACATCATTATAGCATGCATATACGCATCATATCTTACAAATCTCATTTATGTTGAGAACATCATTGCTTGATCCATATCAGGCATTGCATATGACTGACCTCTACCTTTCAGGAAAGATTCAGCTAAGTTCTCAGCTATATTCAAGACCTTGACCGGTTCAGTTAAATCGACTCCAAAGATTTTCTGTTTCTTATCCAGTCAAAGGCCTTCTCTGGTTCAGTCAGATCGACCCTAAGATCTCCCTGTTTCTTATCCAGTTGAAGACATTTCAAGACCTAGACCGGTTCAGTTAATCGACCCTAAGATTTTCTATTTCTTATCCAGTCAAAGGCCTTCTCTAGTCCAGTTAAATCGACCCCAAACAGATTTTCCTGATAAAGACTCAGTAGAAGATATCCAAGATTCTCTCAATGATTGCTGTTGAGGTTGTAATCGCCTATGGTTCTCTCCCCGATACTGCGGAGGTAGTAATCATCCCAAGATTCTCTCAACGATTGCTGTTGAGGTTGAAGTTATCCAAGATTCTCTCAATGATTGCTGTTGAGGTTGTAATCGCCTATGGTTCTCTCCCCGATACTGCGGAGGTAGTAATCATCCCAAGATTCTCTCAACGATTGCTGTTGAGGTTGAAGTTATCCAAGATTATCTCAATGATTGCTGTTGAGGTTGTAGTCACCTATGGTTCTCTCCCCGATACTGCGGAGGTAGTAATCATCCCCAGATTCGCTCAGCGTTACTGTTGAAGTGAAGTCGTCCAAGATTCTCTCAATGATTGTTGTTGAGGTTGTAGTCGCCTGTGGTTCTCTCCCCGATACTGCGGAGGTAGTAATCATCCCAAATTTCTCTCAGCGTTACTGTTGAAGTAGAAGATATCCAAGATTCTCTCAATGATTGCTGTTGAGGTTGTAGTCGCCTATGGTTCTCTCCCCGATACTGCGGAGGTAGTAATCATCCCAAGATTCTCTCAACGATTGCTGTTGAGGTTGAAATTATCCAAGATTCTCTCAATGATTACTGTTGAGGTTGAAATCATCCAAGGTTCTCTCACCGTTCCTGTTGAGGTAGTAACCATCCCTGGTTCATTCATCACCGTTTGAAGATCCAGATCCAGCTCCTGTAACCAGGCAGGACACATCTATACGAAGAGTTTGAAGACCAGCTCTTGTAACAGGTCAGGTAATCATTTTTCTTTTTTGCAGGTACGCAAGTTCTCGCTAAGGAATCTCTTACGCAATCAACACCCAAATGGCATCTATAAGCCCATCCACCCTCTATCATCTCTCAGCATGGCATCTATAAGCCCATCAGCCTATCCATGAATCTCCAAATGGCATCTATAAGCCCATTCCCCACATCACACTACTATGTGAGCGCAAATTTCTGGGCACTCTAGTGTTCAATCATCTTCCACCTTCGGATTACGAAAGGCACGTCAGCCAATCTGCATCCTCAGGTCTAAGAAGATTGAACAGGGGCAACTGTTGTACCCCAAAATTTGCCCTCCCATATTCTTCAAGATTTTCCAAATCAAAGCTTCAAAATCTCCCCAGGGGTTGCACAGTTCAAGGGCCTCCTAACAGTCAAAAACTAGGGTTTTGGTTCTGGCAAAGAAAATGAAGTTTCCAAGGGTCCAATCAAGTCCCACATGCCTACAAACATGGGCAAGCATCCTCATACAAAGTTTCAAGACTTACAGCACAAGATTGCACAGTCAAAAACCCTAATTGCACTACAGTCAACTGTAGGGGCAAAATGGTCATTTGACAGTTAAAAGTTCAAATTTTTGGTCAACATCTCATTTTGAAGCCACAAACATCATTTGATCAATGCTTGATCATTATTCTCAAAGCTTGGCTCAAAAATCATCAAGATGCAAAAGTTTCCATATTTGGACAGTTGAAAAAGTTAACTGTAACTTGACCAAGGCATAACTTTCACATGGATTATCAGAAAAATTCCATCCAAATCTCATTTTTAAGAGAAAGACATTTCCTACAACTCCTCTTCACACTTCAAGTCCAAGAAATTCTCTCACAAAAAGTTATCAATTTCAACATTATAGGTCATTTTCAAAAGTCAACAAAAAGGGACTTTAAGTCAAAGGCCATAACTTGAGATTGGTAAATCAAAATGACTTGGGACCAAAAGCATTGGTTATAGGACTCAAAGACCTTTCCAAAATGTCCAAGAACATGAGCAAAGCTTAAATATTGAGCAAGTTATGCCTTGTGGAAGTTGGGAAATTTTTGAATATTTTGAAAAGTCAACATTGCTTCAAATGACCTAAAAATGCTAATGGGCCTCTTTTTCCTCCACAAATCATTATCCAAGACATGTGCACGACCATTTGGCCCAAAGGGAAGTTTTTTATCATTTTTATTTATTTATTTGGATTTTTAATTATTAATAATTCATTTAATTAAAATAAATATGTGGAAAATACTAAACCTAACTTTTTAAATCTTTTTGTGCATGAAATAGTCCCAAGATTTTGTGTATAATCAGATTTGGAAAGAATATTGGTGATTGAACATGATTTGAACCAAGTTTGCATGAAAAAAGATTTGAAAACTTATGCCATAAAAATCAAATATCTCTTCATCAATTCATGGATTTTTTTGATCAAATTCTCAACCCTAATCACTCACACATATATACATATGCAAACCCTCGTGCCCATGACCTCCCAGCTGCGCCATACCTCCATAACAAAACTTGCAATTTTCTCAAAAAATTCCAATACTGAAAACTGTCTTCCAGGTCGATTCAAGCAAAAAGACTTGTTCCATTACCTTCCTGAGGCTTCAAGGAAGGTTTTCAAATCAAAACCATCCATCCTAACACCAAGAAACGTGAGAATGATGGTGTTCTGTACAGAAATTTTTTTACATTCTTGCATCACGATTCATGCATCTTTAGTAATTTTTGATGTTTGATTTATGTTCCTTGATTAATTCTGAAGCTAACTACATAATTTAATTGAGTTTTTATGTATTATACGCGATTCCACCATTGATACAGGCTAGGGTTTTTCAAGCTCTAATTTGGGCGTTTCCAGCTATTGTAAAATTAAGACATGCCAATGCCATGAATGAATTCAGCTTGCTTGGACGAGAACAAAACAACCCTCGCGCCTAATTTATGTATTCACATGGCCTATTCGCTATTTCAGGAAATTGCATATTTTGGGGGGGTTCAAAACCCCCGCTAACCATCTCTTATTTTCAGGAAATCAACAAACGATGAAGAAGATGATTATGTGGCCAAGACTGATTGGTTCATTCAAAATTTCGCGCGAAAAAGTCACTAACGCTTTGTTTTATTTTATAATAATTGTTTGTTATTTAATATACAAAGAAGTCAAGTGGTTCAACTGGCAAGGCACATTACTGGTAATCTCTAGGACCTGAGTTCGAGCCCCAGGTCCCTACCCCTTTCCATATTATTTTTCCATTCACGCTTCTGTGCAATTTCAGTACCAGGGAACACCATACGTCCATGATCTCAAGCTTGCCACGCGTATAGAAAGACCAATCCAAAGGCGCTGATTGGGAGAACACCCTGGGCAGGAGTCAACGCCTATGCATGCTAGCAGAAAAGTCAATCAGGCCAAAGGCTTAATGGGCCTGATTACTGGACTTCACCTCCCATTTGGGGACAGACCCCCCCTAGGTTTGCAATCTTTTATATTTTTTTCATTTTTTATTTATTTCAATTATTGTTTTTTTAATTAATTCCTTTAATTTAATATTTTCATGAAAAAACATAAAAAACAATATAAAATCAGAAAAAAGACAAAAAATAAATATTTTTATTTAATGTTATTTTTTTGTAAATAAATATTATTCATTGATTTTAGTTATTAAATTAGGTTTAATTCAAGCATTTTCTTAACTAACTTAAAATTGATAGAATTAGGGTTTGTATTAATTTTTTATCCTTTTTTCTTTTCTTTTCACTAATAATTAAATATTATTTATCTTTATAAATCAAAGTGCATGTAATTAATTAATTTAATTTTAGGTTTAACTATTAATAGGTTTTTCTTAATAAATAAAAGTTGTAGAATTAGGGTTAATTAGTTAATTTCATTTAATTCTCATAAAAATCATAAATATCAAAATCTCAAAAAAAACAATTTCCTTTTCTTTTAATTTAATTAATTTGTAAATAATAATTTCATTAAAAAGGGTCCAACGCCCTCGTTTCTAACTTTAATTCCAATTCGCGCATTTATTTTCTTTCCATATAATTTTTATGTACTTCTCCCAAAGCCGTGTAATATTTATTTCTCGCACTTTTACTTTATTTCTTTATTTTTCTGTCAAATCGGGTCCTGGAAATTTTGGCGATGTGGACCCGCGCCTTTGTAATAGCTTAGAACTTTTAATTTCCGCATCTTTTTTAACTGTTAAATAAATGCATGCAAGAATGAATGGCCTAAAATAAAAACAAACGCATAGATCACTTTGACATGTACAAGACAAAAATAAATGAACCTGACACACAAATCACACACCACCCCTAGGGTACGCCTCATTGTTGCCTTGCCTCGAAAGGTGATCGTCGAGTAGAGGATGTTTTAGTAAGTCCTCATGATCCGGGAACCTGGCATGAGGGTAGCTTCTAAGGTATCTTCCTATTACTCCGGTGATCACACTGTTGCCTTGTCCCTCGAAACGTGGTCGCCGACTATAGGACGTCTTAGTGAGTCATTATGTCCCATTGATCTGGTTGCCTTAAAATAAGTTGCCTCGGAATAGTTGCCTCGGAATAGTTGCCTCGGAATAAAAGATCAATGGCATAAGGGTAGCTCATAAGGTATCTTACCTTTGCTCGGTGGCCACACTGACCCTAAACTCGAATTGACCCGAACACCTCCAACGGTGGTGCTACCTACCTCTCAATGGTGGGATGGCACTACTTTAAGGACATTTACACAGACGAATTCCTTAGGGTAGGTAGATGACTCATAGATACTTGCTCTAATTCAAAACAAATCAAACTCTTTTCACACCGACACTTTTCAAAAAGCTTTCAAAAGCAATTTTTCAAACACTTTTGAGGACTGATACAAGAGTCGAACTGAAATTTTCAAAGAAACTTTTTCAAACCCACTCACCTTGAAAAGCAAACAAACAATTTTGAAAACACAAATGAGCAAGTATCTAAGAGCCCATGGATAACCATGGATAGAAAGGGTGCTAACACCTTCGCTTTCTATAAATCTACCTCCCGAACCGAGAGCAATCTCTATAAGGAATTTTTCTGTGCTTTTATCCTTTCCATTTGGAGAAAATAAAAGACGGTGGCGACTCTTGCTTCCGCGACATTTCGCGAACCAGCGTTAAACAGTCAGTTCCAGATCCACCGATCACAGACGTCCTCCATAGTAAAAGGAGGTGGTGCAGAAGAGGACTCAGGAATGTCGGGAGCAGGTGTTTCGCGGTCCAATTCCTCCTGGATCTCGTCAGTAGGAGCAGTTGGTTGGGCATCATGCACGGGAGCATGGTCGTCAGGGGCATCAAATAGCCAATTGGCTCGGTTATTCGGATCGATACGGTCCCTACAAGGCAAAACAATGTTAGAATAAACGACGTTACGGATCACTGGATGGAACCGACCGTCGTCCCGTTCGTAAATGAGATGAGTCGATTTGCAATGGTCTAAGGTAAGAAAGACAGGTGCTCTGGAGGGCAGATGGGTAAGGGTGTCGCCATGATTCAGGGCCAATGCAATAGAAGTGACAAGCCCTCCGAAATAGAAGGGTTTGCCTCTGCGAGTGCAAATAGAGTGAATATGGGCTAAGAGGAATGACGCGACATTGATTTTCTGATTGGTTAACGCACATTGCATGAAGAACAGCTCTTTGGAGTTAAGCTTGTGGTTACTATCCCTTGCAAAGATGGTGTTGGATAAGATGCGGTGGAAGTAGCGAATGGCGGGGTTGTGGATTTGGGTAGCATTGAGGTGATCGTAGGAGTTAGCCCTATTATTGGTCAAGCTATGCCAAAGGTTGAAGGATTCCTCATGAAAGGTGTCGGGCACACGCAGGTGAGCGCCTTCATCAGTACAGAAGTCTAGTAGGCGACCGAATGCATTCTGAGAGAAATCGTATTCGGTGCCGAAAATGCGGAACCTTACCACACCGGTAAGTTGATTTCTTGGGCCATTCGGAGTGATGTAGAAAAATGAACTGAGGAACTCAAGGGTGAGATTCTCGTACGTTGGTTGGGGCTGGCTACATAGGGTCCAAAGGTTGACATTCTGTAGGAGGTGTTGGACACTTTCAAGTAACCCGAGGTCTCGGAGGCAGCCAATGTCGACGAACCTCGTGGGATGGATGCCTCGGTGTTGGAACTTCAGGAACCGCGTGCGCTGAGTTTCACCTGCTTCGCCATCGCGTAGGGTAATGCCAGGAATGGGTTGGAGGTTGTTCGCCATTTGCATGCAAGAGTGTTTGAGTGAGAATGGTTGTGGTTGGTGAATGAGAGAATGAGAAGATGATACGGGTAATGGATGTATATATAGTGGAAGGAGATAGTGGGAAGTTTGAATGGGGTTAATGGGTAGTTAATGGAGGAAGTGGGATGGTTGGGGAGTTATGGAAGAAGAAGAGAGAAAGGTTGAGGGAAGAAGAAAAGGGAATGTTCTGCTAACAGGGTTACTGATGTAGCCCGTGTTACGGTCGTAACACCAAGCTGACGAGCGTAACACGCTGAAAGGCGCGTTACGCTCGTGGGGGGATGGATTACGATCGTGGCAGCTACAAATTTTGCAAATTTTTACAGAACAGAACACAATTACACAGAGTATATATTTTTATAGCAGGCAGAACATCTCAGGCATTCCAACATAAACACAACATTAATTTATTCAACATATAATCCAATATATATAATTCGCAATAGAGTAGAAAACCATAAAACATTGTAAGCAGCATAATGATTGTAAGTTTAAAATTGAAAACAAACAATTGCATTAATTCAAATTGAGTAACTTGTTCTTTTTGACAGAAAATAAATGACTTGTAAATTGAAATGCAGTAATTTAACAAATAATTGAAACTACCTAGAAACAAAGCAGAATGGAAAAAATCTAAAAACTAAGAATTGAAAAACTGAAAACTGAAAAACTAAGAAACTAAAAACTGCTTCATCCAATCTTTTCTTTTAATATCTCTAAAGCTTGGGTGATGTTATAGAATTGCTCCACTGTGGTGTCAGTTAAACCAATAAGATCCAAACGCATAGTCTTCAACTCATTCTTTATTCCATCAATGTCAGTTTTATAAGCATCCAAAGTGGTCAGAATGGTGTTTAATTGTGTAGTATATTCTCCCTGGTTTATATCAGGGGCTACTTGTGCTTCAGCCATATTTGTAAAGTCATGGTAACCAGGAGGGGTTTCAGGATCTGTTTCGTTTTCAGACATGAAATTATTAGCAACAAAATATGATTGTGGTGTTTCTAGTGTCGAAGGATGGTCGGGTGGATTCAATTCGTACAACCAATTTTCACGGTTATGGACACTTACTCGGGTATGGTTCGGAAGGGTAAAAAGAGTAACAACTTCGTTTCTGATCAGGTAATCATAAGGTGCAGGGCCTAAATTTCCTATTATCAGGTTGTTGAAATAGAAATCAATATTCATAGGCCTAATTGATCTAAATGGTGCACAGTTATTAAGTTGGTAACAAGGTCCAAGAGCATTTGCAATCATTGTAACTAATCCTCCCACACTGACAGGAACATTAGGGTCCTCACTAATGCGGGTAAAGGTCTTCATCGGGAGTGGGACAACATTGACAGGGCGTCCTAGATTCATACAATAAAGCAGAGATAATTCATCCTTGGATACAACATTTTGATTTTGTTCTTTTCCAAACAGAGTGTGGGCAAGAATCCTATGGAAATAACGGATGGCTGGGTTATGTATCTCATTGTTATCCATACTTTCTGGGTCAGGGTGATAGTTTCCGGTTAAAGTACCCCAGAAGTAATCCAGCTCAAAATCCAATAAATCGGCCTCAGGGGTAGTAAAAGCTAAGGGTCCGCTGGGGAATCCTAATAAAGCAGCTAAGTCCATATGGTTATAGGTGAACTCAATACCAAAAAGTCTGAAGGCAATGATTCCTTTTCGGGCTCCGACACCGTGTTCAGGGATGTAAACTAGAGAACTCAAGAACTCAAGGGTAAGCTCTCGGTAAGTGATAAACCTATTTTTCAGGTGGGCTTTCTCCCATCCCAACTGGTTAAACATGTAGTAAACACTGTCAGTAATGCCTAAAGAGTCCATAGTGGGTTCATCATGATACAGGGTTAAACTGATGTCTCGCTGAGACAAAGCCTCAAATCTTCTTCGTTGGTTTCTACCTCTAAAGGTGGTTTCCATAAAGTTCTGTGGAGGAGCCATAGCAAAAACAAAGCGGGGAAACAGAGTAGAGGAGAAAGTAAAGTGAAAAAGACTATTCAAAAATCCTGTGGCAAGTAAAATTGTTTTGAAATCAGCAGCAGTTTTATAAAAGTTTTTAAAAAAATGAAAAATACTTATATAGCAAGCAAAAACAAATAATACAAACAAAATAGCAGGCAAAAACAAATAAAATGGGTTGCCTCCCATGAAGCGTTGTTTTTAACGTTATAAGCCTGACGAAATACCTAGTGAAAGATTAGTCGGGAGAAATAGGTGGCAGTTCTACGAGTTTAAGCTTATTCGTATAATCTCTATTATCTATACGATGATATTGTTTTAACCGCTGCCCGTTTACAATAAACGGGGCGCTATTTCTATCCTTAATTTCTACCGCTCCACTAGGAAAAACTCTTGTAATTTCGAAAGGACAGGACCATCTAGATTTAAGTTTTCCAGGGAAGAGTCTAAGTCTAGAATTAAATAAAAGTATGACATCTCCCACACTAAATTCTTTCCTAACTAAACGCTTATCATGCCATTTTTTAGTTCGTTCTTTGTATATTTTAGCGTTTTCGTAAGCGTCTAGTCTTAATTCTTCTAGTTCATGTAAATCGAGGATTCGTTTCTCGCCAGCAGCAGTGTAATTAATATTGAGTGTCTTTATCGCCCAATAAGCTTTATGCTCTAATTCTATCGGGAGATGACATGATTTTTCGTAAACAAGTTTGAAAGGTGTAGTTCCGAAAGGAGTCTTGTAAGCCGTCCTATAAGCCCATAAAGCTTCGTTAAGCTTGGATGACCAATCTTTTCGAGATATCGCGACAGTTTTTTCTAATATTTGTTTAATCTCTCTGTTCGAAACTTTGACTTGTCCGCTAGTTTGCGGATGATAAGGTGTTGCTACGCGGTGTTTCACTCCATATTTAGATAATAATTTATCAAATATCTTCGAAATAAAATGAGATCCACCGTCACTGATAACAAGTCGGGGAACACCAAAACGCGGGAAAATTATATTCTTGAAAAGCTTTATCACTACTCGTGTGTCATTTGTAGGAGAAGCTATTGCCTCGATCCATTTTGAAACGTAATCGACAGCGACGAGTATAAACTTGTTTCCAAAAGAAGATGGGAAAGGTCCCATAAAATCTATTCCCCAAACATCAAAGACTTCAACTTCTAGTATTCCTTTCTAAGGCATTTCATCGCGTCTTGAGATATTACCGGTGCGTTGGCATCGATCACAGTTTTTAACAGCGACGTGGACATCCTTCCACAGGTTAGGCCAGAAAAGGCCGACTTGGAGAATTTTGGCACACGTTTTAGAGGTGCTAGTATGTCCGCCATAAGGAGATGAATGACAATAGGAAATGACGTCTTCTATTTCTTCGTCGGGTATACACCGGCGGAAAATTCCATCAGGTCCTCGTTTAAATAAAAGTGGTTCGTCCCAATAGTAACTCTTGAGATCATGGAAGAATTTCTTTTTCTGTTGGTAAGTTAAGTCAGGTGGAAGCGCTTCGGCAGCTAAATAATTAACAATGTCAGCATACCAAGGCAATCCTATGGTCATGTCGATGGCTTCCACGACTTCTTTAGCTTCTGGTTTATTTAAATCCAATTGAGCTAGGTCGCTTATCATATGTGCTATCAGACGTTCATACGGAAAATCATCGTTAATTGGCACTTGTTCGGGTTTTATACCTTCTAAATGGGATAAATGATCCGCTACGACGTTTTCGGTTCCTTTCTTATCTTTAATTTCCAAGTCGAATTCTTGTAAAAGTAAGATCCATCGGAGGAGTCTGGGTTTTGCATCTTTCTTGGCAAGTAAATATCTGATAGCAGCGTGGTCCGTGTAAATGATGATTTTTGCTCCTACAAGGTAAGAACGGAATTTGTCAAGCGCGAAGACCACGGCTAAGAGTTCTTTTTCAGTGGTGGCGTAGTTCATCTGAGCTGAGTCTAGCGTTTTGCTGGCGTAGTAAATTGTGTGAAGTTTCTTATCTTTCCTTTGTCCAAGAACTGCGCCTACAGCGTAATCACTTGCATCGCACATGATTTCGAAAGGTAACCTCCAATCGGGCGGTTGCATGATTGGTGCAGAAATAAGTGCGGCTTTAAGGGTTTCAAAAGCTTTAAGACAATCGTCATCGAATATGAACTCAGCATCCTTCATTAATAGACCGGTAAGTGGTTTTGTAATTTTCGAGAAATCTTTAATAAAGCGTCGGTAAAAACCGGCGTGTCCTAGAAAACTTCGTATCTCTCGAACGGTCTTTGGTGGTTGGAGTTCTTTAATCACTTCTATATTAGCTTTATCAACTTCAATTCCTTTATTAGAAATAACATGTCCAAGTACGATTCCTTCTCTGACCATGAAATGGCATTTTTCCCAGTTGAGCACAAGGTTTACTTTCACACATCGTTCTAAAACACTTTCTAAATTAGATAGACATCCTTCAAAGCTTTGTCCACACACAGAGAAGTCGTCCATAAACACTTCCATGATGTTGTCAATGAAATCTGCGAAGATGGCCATCATACATCGTTGGAAAGTTGTGGGAGCATTACATAATCCAAATGGCATTCGTCTGTACGCGAACGTTCCATAGGGACACGTGAATGTAGTCTTCTCTTGATCATCAGGGTGAATCAGAATTTGGAAAAATCCGGAATAACCGTCTAAATAGCAGAAATATGAGTGTTTGGCTAATCGTTCTAACATTTGATCAATAAAGGGTAAAGGAAAATGGTCTTTCCGAGTAGCTTTGTTCAGTTTTCGATAATCAATGCACACTCTGTGTCCACTAACTACTCTTTGTGTTATCGATTCGCCTTGTGCGTTTTTCACGACAGTGACACCTCCTTTCTTAGGTACGACATGCACTGGGCTAACCCATTTACTGTCGGAGATCGGGTATATAATTCCAACTTCCATTAGCTTTTTGATTTCATCTCTGACTATAGTGCTTAGAATCAGATTGATTCTTCTTTGAGGTTCTCGAGAGGTTTTGCAATCCTCTTCTAATAGAATACGGTGCATACAAATTGAAGGACAAATTCCTTTTAAGTCTGATATGTTGTAACCTAACGCAGTAGGGTATTTCCTTAGAACGTCTAAAAGTTTCTGAGTTTCGAGCGTTCCTAAACTGGAATTCACTATTACAGGTCGAGTTTGTTCAGTATCAAGGAATTCGTATCGTAGATTTTTAGGTAGAACTTTCAATTCTAGTTTTGGTTTCTTGGAACATGGCATATGATCGGGTGTAAGTGCTAGACTTTCGCTTAGACTGTCATCTTTATATGGTTCTCGCCAATTGTCGTCTTCGAATATCAGAGGGGTTTCAATTTTCATTATTTCAGAATATGTGGTTTGTTCAACTTCCATCTCTCTCACGCACTCGTCTATAATATCGAGTAAATAACATGTGTCATTCATGGAGGGTGCTTGTAGAAATTGAGTGAGGATGAATTCCACTTTTTGCTCTCCGACTTCGAATGTTAATCTGCCCTTCTTGACATCAATTATAGCTCCAGCTGTGGCTAGGAATGGTCTTCCTAATATGATAGGGGTAAATGAATCTTCGGTAATGTCCATGATTATAAAATCGGTCGGGATATAGAATTGACCTATTCTAACTGGAACGTTTTCCAGTATACCTACAGGGTATTTAACCGATCGGTCGGCTAATTGGACGGACATTTTCGTGGGTCTGAGTTCTCCCATCTCTAGCTTTTTGCAGATAGATAAGGGCATGACACTAATGCTTGCTCCTAAGTCACATAGAGCTTTGTCTATGACAAATTTTCCAATATTACAAGGTATAGAGAAACTACCTGGGTCTTTTAGCTTAGGGGGCATATTGTTTTGAATGATCGCGCTACACTCGGTAGTGAGTGTAACTGTTTCGTTATCCTCTATCTTCTTCTTGTTGGATAGGATTTCCTTAAGAAATTTAGCGTACGAGGGCATCTGAGTGATGGCTTCTGTAAAAGGTATTGTTATATTGAGTTGTTTCAGAAGTTCAACGAATTTCTTGAACTGGCCAATCGTTTTGGAATTTGTAAGTCTCTGAGGATACAGGATTTGTGGTTTATAAGGTGGTGGAGGTACATAAGGCTTCTCTTGCTCCACTGCCTCTTGCGTTTCGCTTTCCTTTTCTTTTTCTCTAGGTTCATTGGCTTGTTCAGGCGGCTCGCTCTGTTTTTGGTACATGGCTGGATTTTCTAGTCTCGGGTCAACAGGTCCGTCGAGTTCTTTTCCACTTCTCAGTATCACAGCATTAGCATGTCCTTTTGGGTTGGGCTGTGGTTGACCAGGAAAAATTCCAGCCGGTGCCGCAGTAGCTGTTTGTTGTTGAGCTACCTGTGAAATTTGCGTCTCAAGCATCTTGTTATGGGTGCCGCAGTAGGTGTTTGTTGTTGAGCTACCTGTGGTTGACCAGGAAAAATTCCAGTCGGTGCCGCAGTAGGTGTTTATTTTGGTTCTTTGATTTTAAAATATGAAAAAAATTTCACTAATTTTGATTTATCTTTGTCAAATTTTGTGTCCTATAATTTTACATAAATTGATTCTTTCATTATTAATTTTTAAACAGGATTGTTCATTGCATGAGTTATCTCACGCATTGAAAAACCAAAAATATCTATATCGGATTGTCCGGAGTTTGAAATTCGGACACAACACACGCTACGACAAACTATTTTTTCCGCATTTCATCGTAAGAAATGTCTGTCTTCTATAGGCTACAAAAACCTCTTGAACTCTAGTATCTCACCATATCAACTAGTGTTTGGTAAGCTAGGAAATGTTTGGCAACTTAATGGATCAACGCTGCTGCACCTTTAAAGTCCTTTCTACTATGTGATTTTGAGAAGTTAGTAAGTGTAACTTCTTGCTCACCATAATTTCTCTGATCACCAAACATAGGCTTGGAATGTTGGTGAAACGTGCCCTTTTGGCTTCGAAACACAGAAACAAACATACTATTAAAATCACGAGCAATACCCCATTCTCTTTTTTCACTATTATCTTTTAATATCACAAAATTTCTTGCACAATTTCTTTAAAGATGTTATGACTGAACTACAAAATGGACGGTGACTGAACTACAATTTCTTGCACTATTATTCGTTTAGCAAATTCTCTGCTGTCTGCCGGATACTGTTCATCCTTATAGTTTCCAATATGTATTGCATCATCTTTAACTTGTTCATTCCCATTTGCAATTTCTGAAGTCAAATAATATCCAAACTATAGTGTTACGATTTATAAAGTCAAATAATGTTGTTTATTTAATCCCTGCCACATCCAAAAGTGTCCATGAAATATTAATATCATTTTTACTATCGACCATTCTGCAAAAAGTAAAGCACACTGAACTAATGAAAGGACACTACATTCCATATTCAAGCAATTTCGCAAGACTTTGAGAAAACAAGTATGAATATTGAGGTCTGTTTATCCAATTAACTCAGCATCAGTCAATTATATACGAGGTATACAGTTATACGTGGTACTTGTCCCAAGGCAGAAGGTTCTAAATCTAGTTATGGTAGCCCGACACCGTGGTCAGGTTTGAACTCAGTAGGTTTGAACCTTGCTAGCTAATTGTTTTATCTGCTCATTAGTATGTAAATTTTGATTCATAACGTCTTTATTAGTCTGAGCTTGGGAAGCAACGAAGTGTTCTATCATGATTTCTAGGTTAGATTTCCTAGGAGCATTAGGTCCATTACCAGGATGATTTGGGATAGCTTTTGGATAACCGGGTGGTGTGGCAGGAGCTTGTACAGGCGCGTATAACGCGTTGTTACTTTTGTATGAAAAGTTCGGATGATTTTTCCAGCCAGGGTTATAGGTATTGCTATAAGGGTTCCCTTGTACATAGTTTGCTTGTTCAGCTGGAACTCCTGTTAGAAGTGGGCATTCTGGAGCAAGATGTGATTGAAGACCACATAGATCACAAGTTTGGACAACTGCAGCCACGGTAGCTGCAGGAGCAGTGGTAAGGTTTTCTAGCTTTTGGGTAAGAGCTTCCACTTTAGCATTGATTTGGTCCAGGATATTCACTTCAGACATTCCACCTTTGGTTTGGGATTTCTCCACATTAGCTCTTTCGCTTCCCCATTGATATTGGTTCTGGGCCATACTTTCGATAAGTTGATTTGCTTCGGCATATGGTTTATCCATCAGTACGCCACCAGCAGCGGCGTCTATAGTCATTCTTGTGTTATACAACAGACCGTTATAAAACGTATGAATGATTAGCCATTCTTCTAAACCATGATGAGGACATAGTCTAATCATATCCTTGTAACGTTCCCATGCTTCGAAAAGTGATTCGTTATCTTTTTGTCTAAAACCGTTGATGTTAGCTTTAAGCATAGCAGTTTTGCTTGGTGGGAAATATCTAGCCAAGAAGACTTTTTTCAATTCATCACATGTGGTGATTGAATTTGAAGGAAGGGATTGGAGCCAGGCTCGGGCTCTGTCTCTTAAAGAAAAAGGAAATAGGCGCAATCGTATCGCCTCGAGGTTTACACCATTCGCTTTTACAGTGTCTGCGTACTGCACAAACACTGACAGATGTAGGTTAGGGTCGTCACTAGGAGATCCAGAAAATTGGTTCTGCTGAACGGAGGATAGAAGCAGAGGTTTCAGCTCGAAATCGTTTCGAGCGATAGCAGGGGCGACAATGCTGTTGTGAGGCTCCGCTTGCGAAGGAACTGCGTATTCCTTAAGAGCGCGAGGCGGATTTGGTACGTCAGCCATTGTCGATTCTTCGATAGATTCCGATAACGGGATATCAGGAATTTTAGTCGGAGGAAGATTGTTGAGAGATCGGTATTCTTGAATTCGGCGTCTTAATCTTAAGTAACGCTCGATATCGTTAATTTGTAAATGCAAAGGCTCGTTTTGAGAACGAGTGTTTGGCATACAACAGAGGGAAATATAAAAAGTTGCCTTAGTCTAGACAGCGTTGTTTTCATATTACACTACTGACTAAACTAAAGTCCCCGGCAACGGCGCCAAAAACTTGATGTGTCTGCGATCGACCTAATGTCTAACGGTATCTTAACTGCAACCGCACAGCCTATCGCGGTAGTAATAAAAGATTGTCGAATCCACAGGGACTTTGTAATCACTCTAGTGCGGGAAAGTAATGCTAGTTTAGCTAAGGCGGAAATTGTCACGTTTGGTTTTGGGAAGGTTAAGGAAGGTAAACTAATTGATTTTAAAGTAATTATAAAATGAAATGGTCGGTATGCAATAGAGTCGACCTAAAGGATCTAATCGGACCTAGGCATATAAGGATGGTCAACTTGGTTTATCTGTAGAATTAATCAGTTTAAAAACCCTCAACTCACACTTTCATGGTCTTATCTCGGATTATACGTCTAAAGCCCTATACCTGCTTTCGCTAGCCTATAAGTGTTTAGAAGTATTTTTTGGAAACTTAATTAATTCTAATTTGGATTAAAGCGCTTTCACTGTATTTAAATCAAATGCCTAACTTTAGCTATCCGGTTAAAAACCTCACACTTTCGTGGTCTCGATCTAACCTATTTACTCTTCTTACTTTCGTAACAAAGGTTTTATTTTTAAGCATAAAAAGTTATAACCAGAGTTAAGTTGATTAAAGTTTTAGCCTAAGTTTGATCAGATGCCTAATGTCTCTTACTATCCCATACCGACGCTAAAGGTTTAACTAGCCATGGAAATTATAATGAACGTACGGGAAATAAAAACAAACAAATATAGATTGGACATTATAAATAATAAATTAAACTTGCATTAATTAATTAAAAGGTATGTAATACAATTGCAAAATAGAAACCTGAAAATAAAGCCAATACTTCAATCCCTCTTCCACAAATCGGAAACTCGGACTTGGTATCGGTAATATGACAAATTCTGAGGCTTGAATAATAAATCCTAAACTATAATAATAATTTCCTGATGTTGGAAATTATTATTTGGGAAATGAAATTAAAAGAACGGAAATAAACGAATGCAGAAAAATAACAACTGAAGGAATAATGGGTTATGATTTCGGCAGAGCTTCCGCACAAGTAAACTGTAAAAATGCTCTGTACCTCTAACGTTGAATGTTGAGGTATTTATATAGGAATGAATTTGACAGTTGGCTTGAAGACTTGTCACGAAGCTTTCCTTAAAAATCTCCATAAATGTAGGAACGTAGGTAGTTGAGGAAGAAGTGGTGAAAGTGGGGTTTGGCTGGAGAGAAATCAGGAGTTTGAAAACTCCTTCTGTTTTGCTTTGCCATGATCTGCACTTTCAAATAACTGGTATGCGCATTACGATCGTCACTGAGGCGTTACGAGCAGGTTTGGTGTTTCTCCGTGTTACGGTCGTGGCAGATGTGTTACGGTCGTAACACGCTTCATGATGGCTTACGGTCGTGGCAGATGTGTTACGACCGTCACAGCTACAAAATCTGTAACTCTTGACAGATTTATCTTTTTCTTCTATTCTTTTGATGCTTTCTTGCATTGTTTCATGTTTTCTTCTGTTTTAAGCTGAGTTATGAATACCTGCAAAAAGTAATGACAAACTCGAAATATTTGGGAGTTAATCGGGTCAAAATAATACAGAACGGGTAAATTTCATGGAAAATAAACGATACAATTTCGTGTTATCAGACGTTCTTGCAAAATAAAACAGAAAAAGAAAAAACTCAAAGTTTCTTGTGAAAATGATTTTGTATTGATTTTTGAAGTTGGCATGTAATAGGCGTTTTCGTACAAGGAGGCTGACGCTCTAGTAAGAGAACACCGCTGTAAAAATAGAAGTTATACAATTTTGTGCAGAAGAAAACAGCTATGTACAAGAATCCCATTGAGTTCCAACTCTGCTATTGCCCTTATGTCTTCGAGCGTCTCATCACTTTGCTACTTGGCCGAAAGTTGATTAGATTGATTAGTGTCGTCTGAGCTTGATAGTTGATACCGAAGTCTGGTCGCAAGATGGTCCAATGGGACACAGTGATATGCTTTACATTCCTAACTTTTTCATGGACTGCCCTTTCGGGTTTTCAGTCCACTGGGATATCCTTTTTTTCCCAAGCCGCCCTTTCAGGTTTTCGGCTTGTCGAGTGTACATATTTTTCCATTTTCATCCCTTATTTTTGCCCGAACCCTTTTGGTTTGCCGGGCAGCCCTTATTTTTGCCTAGGCCAGTCAACCTAGCGGGTCTTTTAATCATGTGTAGTATCTTTTCACTGTGTCTGCATTGACAGGGTGAGGAAGTTCGTCACCGTCCATGGTGGTTAGAATCATAGCTCCACCCGAGAAAATGTTTTTAACCACAAATGGCCCTTTGTATGTGGGGGTCCATTTGCCACTGGGATCACCTTGCGGCAGTATGATGCGCTTGATCACTAGATCCCCAACTTGATATTCTTGACGTCTGACTTTCTTGTTAAAATCCTTGATCATTCACTTTTGATATGTCTGACCATGACAGATAGCGGTAAGTCTCTTCTCCTCGATTAGATTTAGCTGATCAAGTCGAATTTGGATCCAGTCGTCTTCGTTCAAACCCGCATCCTTCATAATCCTGAGAGAAGGTATATGGACTTTGATGGGTAGGACTGCCTCCATGCCATATACCAGAGAGTAGGGTATTGCCCCTGTCGACGTCCATGCTGAGGTACGGTATCCATGAAGAGCAAATGGTAACATCTCATGCCAGTCTTTGTATGTCATCATCATCTTCTGTACAATTTTATTGATGTTCTTGTTAGCCGCTTCAACAGCGCCATTCATCTTCGGCCAGTAAGGAGAAGAGTTATGATATTGTATCTTGAACTGTTTACAGAGCTTGGTGATCATTGTGTTGTTGAGATTCATACCATTGTCAGTAATAATTCTCTCTGGCACACCATACCGACAGATTAGATTATGTCAGATAAACCGCGCCACAACGTTCTAGGTCACAGTAGCAAAAGAGGCTGCCTCAACCCACTTCGTGAAGTAATCAATGGCCACTAGAATGAAGCGATGTCCATTGGAAGCAGTGGGCCTGGTTTCTTCGATCATGTCAATGCCCCACATTGCAAATGGCCACGGAGCTGTCAAGACGTTCAAGGGAACCATAGGCACATGCACCTTATCAGCGTAGATTTGGCACTTATGACAAGTTCAGGAGTGCTGATAACAATCAGCTTCCATAGTGGACCAGTAATATCCTTCCCGTAGGATCTTCTTAGCCATGGTATGTCAACTATAATGGGTTCCGAAGGTACCTTCATATAGATCTGTCATAATCCTCTCTGCTTTGCTCTTGTCTACACACCGTAGTAAGGTAGAGTCATGATTGCGCTTGTAGAGGATTCCATTACCAAGGAAGAATTTCGCAGCGAACCTTCTCAGAAACTTCTTATCATTGATAGATGCCCCTTCGAGATACTCTTGAGTCTCATGATACCTCTTGACTTCGTGAAACCAGGGTTTGTCTGCCACCTCTTCGGTATCAATCTCACAACAGTGCGCTGGTTCATCCAACCTCTCAATGGTGATTTGGGGAGCTTCATTGTCCCACCTGACTTTGAACATAGAAGACATGGTGGCTAGCGCGTCTGCTAACTGATTCTCCTCTCGTGGGAAATGTTCAAAAGTTACCTCCTCAAAGTATGGGAGCAATGTCAGCACGTGCTCTTTGTATGGGATGAGATTCGGATGCTTTGTATCACATTCGCCTTTGATCTGACTTATTACCAAGGATGAATCTCCGAAAATGTCCAAGAACTTGATCTTGAGGTCAATAGTGGCCTTGAGACCCATGATACAAGCTTCATACTCCGCCATGTTGTTAGTGCAGTTGAAACATAGTCGGACGGTGAAAGGAGTATGACAACCCTCAGGAGATATGATTACAGCGCCCATGCCATTACCAAGTGCGTTCGAAGCTTCGTCAAAAACCATAGTCCATCGGGATCCCTCTTCGGGTCCTTCATCCGGTCCAGGTTCTTTGTAGTCAGTTACCAGCATAATATTCTCATTCGGGAACTCAAAATTCATGGACTGGTATTCATCCACAGCCTGATGAGCCAAATTATGAGCCAATACACTCCCATTGATTGCTTTATGGGTTGTATATTGTATATCGTACTCAACTAAGATCATCTTCCATCTTGCTATTCTTCTGGAGAGAGCGGGTTACTCGAAGATATATTTGATTGGATCCATCTTAGATATCAACAAAGTAGTGTGGGTTAGCATATATTGTCTTAGTCGGCGAGCAGCCCATGCTAAAGTGCAACAAGTTTTCTCGAGCAATGAGTATCGTGTCTCACAGTCGGTAAACTTTTTGCTATGGTAGTATATTACGTGCTCTTGTCGACCAGACTCATCATGCTGCCCCAACACACACACCCATTGAATTGTCTAGCACTGTTAAGTACAATATCAAAGGTATTCCTTCAACCGGAGGCATCAGAATTGGCAGTTCTTGAAGATATTTCTTGATTCTTTCGAAAGCTGTCTGGAATTCGTCATTCCACTTTACCACTTGATCTTTCTTCAGAAGCTTGAAGATGGGCTCACAAGTAGCAGTTAGATGTGAAATGAACCTGACGATATAATTCAAGCGTCCCAAGAAACCTCTAACTTCCTTCTCTGTACGGGGAGCTGGCATTTCTTATATGGCCTTTACCTTCGCAGGGTCTACTTGGATGCCTTTATCGCTGACAATGAAACCCAGGAGCTTACCAGACCTTACCCCGAAGGTGCACTTGTTCGGATTCAACCTCGACTTGTATGTCTTTAACCTGTCAAACAACTTTTGTAAATGATCAAGGTGCTCTTCCTCGGTTTGAGACCTGGCTATCATGTCATCAACATAAACCTCTATCTCATGATGGATCATATCGTGGAACAAAGCGACCATGGCACGCTTATAAGTTGCCCCAACATTCTTCAACCCAAAAGGCATCACCTTGTAACAGAAGGTGCCCCACTGTGTGACGAAGGTTGTCTTCTCCATGTCTTCAGGAGCCATCTTGATTTGGTTGTAGCCAGAGAAACCATCCATGAAGGAGAAGATTTTGTGTTGCACGGTGTTGTCAACTAGAACGTCAATGTGAGGAAATGGGAAGTCATCCTTGGGGCTTACCCTGTTCAGATCTCTATAATCCACACACATCCGTACCTTACCATCCTTCTTAGGTACCAGAACGACGTTAGCAACCCACTGCGGATAAGAGGTGACAACTAAGAACCCTGCGTTGAACTGCTTCTTGACCTCTGCCTTGATCTTCTCTGACATTTCAGGGTGCATATGGCAGACCTTCTATTTAACCGGAGGACAGTCTTCCTTAGTCGGCAGACGATGTACCACAATATCAGTGTCTAAACCTGGCATGTCTTCATATTACCAGACAATGATCTCAACATAGTCGTGCAACATTTGTAGCAACCGCTGTTTGATCTTAACTTCCAAATTTGCGCCAATCTTGAATTCTTTTCTGTCTATCACCGTGCCCAGGTTTATCGTCTCAACTGGCTCTTCATGAGGGTGTATAGCCCTTTCTTCCTACTGTAATAGTCTAGCAAGTTCTCCAGGCACCTCACAATCATCCTCACCTTCGTCTTCGGCTTGGTTGATTGGATTTTCGAAGTCATAACTAGAAGTAGCATAGTTGTTATCAATGGGATCCATAGTGGATATGGATCTGCAGTATGATACACGAGTATGTGTAAGAGCATAGCTATTTTGATAAAGTGAAAACAGAAAAGAAAAATAGAGATCGCAAAATTTGTATGCAAGGAACGTCTAATGTTTTATTGATGATATATGAAATGACAAATAATAGCCCTCACAAACAAAGCCAACGTGCCTCGGGCAAGGCACAAGGCTGTAGAGTTTAAATTGTTTATTACAAGTCTAAAAAAAAGTAAGACAATTACTGCAGAATAAAAGAAACTGGTATAAAGTCCCTAGCCGTCCAGTTACTCGGTCCACCGTTGGTAGTTAGATAGATCCAACTGTCAATGTCAGAGTCTTCCTCACTGTCTTCAATGGCATTAATTCCTCGATTGATGATGCATAGGGGAGGTCCTCTAGCCCTAGCGCGCCGAACAGCCCTTTGAGATCTTGAAGTAAAGCCCAAATCAAACTTGTCAGTTTTGTGAGTAAAATCAGGGAGCTGTCCCCAATTGGTATACCCACCTTCTTTAACCACTGCTCTGGCGTCTTTGAGAGAAGCCATCTTCAGAGGAGGTTTGTTGCTGGTAGTAGTTTCAGTCGATGTCAGGATCTGGGAACCTCTTCAAAATTCTAGCAAGGAGTCTCTATGAATTCCCCGTCCATCTCTACGTACCTGAAGGAGTTGAGGTGGCTTACCATATACTCTTCTTCTCCACGTACATTGACAATCTTGCCCTTCACTGGATACTTCAGCATTTGGTGCAGTGTAGAAGTAATAGCCCCAGCTTCATGGATCCAAGGATGACCCAACAAACAAGAGTATGATAGCCTGATGTCCATCACATAGAAGATGGACTCAAAGGTTTGAGAGCCTACCTTGACAGGGATGTCCACCTCCTCATGCACCATTCTCTTCGACCCATCAAAATCCCTTACCACAATGTTACTAGGTTTTAAGGTCAATCCCTTATAATCTAGTCGGTCGAGAGCCTTCTTCGGCAGGACATTCAGTGAGGATCCAGTATCTACCAGCACATGAGCCATAGTAGTGCCCCTATATTCGATCGAGACATTTAGAGCATCATTATGTTTCCTCCCTTTCGGTGTCAAGTCTGCATCTGAAAAACCCAACCCATTGTCAGCAGTCGGGCTGGCCACACAGTCTTTAAATTGATCAGCTGAGGTCTCCTGCGACACATGCGCAGTCTTGAGGAATGCAATCAAAGCCTTCACATGGGCCTCAGAGCACAATAGCAGAGATAACATGGATATCTTTGAGGGGGTCTGCCCCAGCTGCTCGACCTTATTATAGTCGCTCTTTTTGATTATTTTCAATATTTCCTCTATTTCTTGCTTAGAGGCTTCTACGACAATTTTTCTAGGTGCCCCCGTCCGGGAAGGCTCACCTATAACTTCTTTTCCTCGGGTCCCAGATGACTCGACGGCAGGAGTGATAATTGGAGTAAGCACAGGAGTAGTAGTTGAAGTACCGGTAGGAATAGCAGACAGAATAACAACATGCCTATTGACAGTCCTTGGGGAAATCTCGGGAGAGAAAACTCTTCCATTTCTAGTAACCTTGCTGGTCCTGAAAATGTTACTGACATTAGGACCAGCCTCTTCATTCTTCAGATCTTGTTTGATGCCATGATAGTACACATCGGCACTATAATGCCAAGGGACAGCTTTGTCTGAGGCGTACAGGACAGGACCAGGAAGGGTGATTATTAACAGAGCGACTCTTGGAGCAGATGTAATCCTAACAGGTCTTCTCGAGGAGACCTTGGAAGGATTGGCGGAAATGGTTATAATAGCAACATCTTCAAACGGGACAATGGGAATCAGAGTTTTCTCGAACAAGATTTCTTTGTTGCCCATCAGGCGCTAAACACCTGACTTCAGCAAATGGCAACCAGAAGGAAGAGATGAACACATATGGCAACCTTCATAATAACCCGGAAATAAACCGGCCAACAACAAATTCTTCTTAATAATCATAAGAGGAGTAGAAACTTCATCAACTCAGGTCACAAATAGATCGGTATCAACAATATTAACTCCACGATTGTGCTTAGGCATGGGAGCAGTTATGACATTGGGCTTTTCCGGGGCATCAAATCCAATCTCCTTGGCTTCGATCATATCATGTACCTTATTTCTCAGAGCCCAGCAGTCATTGGTATCGTGGCCAGGACTCTCATAATGATAGGCACACTGAGCATTTGGATTATACCGAGGAGATGTGGTGTTCGGATTCTTGGGAGCCTCTTTCAAGGTTTCCAAGTTGGATCTTAGTAGACGGGGTAGCACTTCAGCCAACGTCATGTTAATCCGGGTAAACTGCCGTTATGGTCTTTCCACCCTTTGTTGATTGTTGCGTTGTGGAGCAGCCACAGGTCTAGGTATCATTATAGCACTTACTGTTTGACGGTGCTCAACTCTACTTTGGCCTCTCGGGCTATAGATGGCATTGGCTTCCTTCTTACCAGTAAAAGACTTCCTTACCGAACTCGAAGAGGCACTTTCTGTATCTTACCGCTCCGAATCCCAGCTTCTACCCTCTCTCCAGTTAGAATCAGCTCGGTGAAACCAGTTGACGAGCTGCCGATCAAATGATTAAAGAATGGACCAGATAGTGTCCCAAGAAACATATCGACCAACTCCCTATCAGACAAAGGGGGTTGGACTCTTCCAGCCAAGTCTCTCCACTTCTGTGCATAGTCCTTAAAGCCTTCACTTGCACCCATGGACATACTCTAGAGTTGAGTACGAGTAGGAGCAAGGTCGACGTTGTATTGATACTGCTTATAAAAAGCAGCAGCCAGATCTTCCCAGTTTCGGACATTGGCTCTTTCCAGTTGGTAGAACCATTCAAGCTGAGTCCCTGACAGGCTGTCTTGAAAGAAGTGAACCCACAAGTTTCTATCAGCGGTGTGGGGATGGATCTTCCTTACATAGGAATGGAGATGGAGTTTTGGACAACACACCCCATCGTATTTTGCCAAAATTGGAGCCTTAAACTTCTGCGGGATGACCACTCCCGACACCAATCCCAATTCTTCAAAATCCAACCAGGTATCCTCTGGACTTCCATAGCACTCAGACTATCTTCCAACTGCTTGTATCTATCCTCAGTAGGAGGATACTGCTCATCATTGTAAGCTATATCATTTTTAGAAACTTTAGGACTGGGGTCCTTTTCCCTTGTCTCTCTTTCTTGATTCTCCCCTTCCTTGGATGAAGAGGTCAGATCGACTGGTTGCTTTAACGGCCCCCTGAACCTTCTGCCCATATTCAGAATACCAGAGACCTTCTTCTTTTTCTTTTTCTACTTCAGGATGAGGGCTTTCAGATCCTCCTACCCTTTCGCCAGATTTATGAACATCTGTTTGAATTGGGCATTTTGTGCCTGAAGATCTTTGATGCTTTGTTCAGAAGACATTTTTGCTGAAATAAACAGCGAAGAAGATGAGAAGTCTGTAATGGTACCTGTTTATGAAATGCTATGGATGGGATGTATATGCAATGATTTCAAGGATTCTTAAAGGCTCAAATTTGTTTAACCAAAAGGAACACACGTTAATTGCATTAATAAGTTCGAATTGTTACAAAGAATTCCCTTTAGGCTTACAATTAAACAAAACAAAACTTAAAGCAACAAAAAAGAATCTAGGTCTCCCAGGAGCGCATCCTCTTTGGTGCAATGTAGGCGTTTATGTTCCTTTCTTCATGAAGTAGCCTAGTGAGCTCCAGGACCTTCTTCTCGCTGGCATAGAACTGAGCTTCAAACGTGTCCCGCTCCTCTTTGAGTTGAACCCAGGACTTCTGTAACTCTTCATGATCAGTGGGCATGTCAGGATGATGACCAAGGAAAGTAGTATCTCCTTCAATAACTGGTTCCACAGTTATTGGTAGGACATCAGGTTAAGGCATCATAAGACTTTGGGCGCGAGCTCGTACCCATCGGAGATAAGGCTCAAGAAGAATGGAATTCTTGTGCCCTAGCATCTTGCTATCAATTTTATGCACCATGCCCCAAGCTTTTATGAACCTTTTGCGGTATCCCTAATCATCATTCTCATAGTTGAAGGCGATTCCTTGGATAAGCATATCATGAGGACCATCTCTTCTCGCATAACCAAACTGACGCAGTGCCAAACAAGGGTTGTAAGTGATTCCTCCCCTAATGCCTAAGAGAGGGACATTAGGGAATTCACCACAGCAATCGATGATGGTAACATCTTCTGAGAACCGTGAACACCAATGAATGTCTGAGTGTGTAAGGGACATCAGCCTACGAGACCATTTCAAACCCTGTTCATTCTTCAAAGCAGACCTGGGTAGGTGCGAAATAAACCACCTAGCCAATAGAGGAGTGCAACACAGGAGGGTCCCCCTTCTCTTTAGAGTTCGAGCATGCAGAGAGTATAGAATATCCCCGAGTAATGTAGGCACCGGATTATGAGACAGAAAAACCTTAATAGTGTTCACATCTACGAGTTGATCCGCATTAGGGAAAATTACCATCCCGTAAATGAGAAGTGCCAGCACCTCTTCGAAAGCTTGTAAATCCAGGGTATCCCAAAAATGGTAAGCCTTCTCGAATATAAACTTAATCGAGATTCCTTGGACACTTCCTCTAGTCTCCTAACTTGTCACTATGTCAGACCATTGTAAGGACAGAGCTCTAGAAATCTCTTCAGGCTTTGGATGTTCTTCCGTACCGTTGAAAGGTAACTGATCAAGAATAGGTACCCCTAACAACTGAGAAAATTCCTCCATAGTAGGTACTAGCTGGTAATCCGGGAAGGTGAAACAATGGCGCACAGGATCAAAGAACAGAAACAACACTTTTAAAAATTCTTCATCAGGTTTTGTAGTGACCAAGTTGAGCAACCGGCCATGCTTTTTAGTGAATGGAGAACTTTTAGGAACCCTTAATGCCAAGTCCTTTAGTTGGAGAGGCACTTTCACAAGGTTAATCTGGATAGTGTTCCTACGGGCGGATGCCATGTCCTACAAAACAAAGTTAAAATGAGCCCTATGAAATCCTTGAAATGGTTAGTTATAATATGCCATGCTTATGATGTCATGATTATGGTAGAAAATCACATGTATAACAAACAACAAGCAAGTCACACCAAATCCTTAAGTTTAAGGCCTGCATGAGTTTTAAGGTCATACCCTCTTGAAGTTGGATTGGTTCGACCTGTCCTATAAATAGTAATTAGGTTCTAACAGATCTCAATATCACCGATCTTTCCCCCAGCTTCGTTCAATAGGCGGTTGACTCGCAACCAAACAAAACTCAAGAGTTAAACTTCAATGAGTGTAACATCGAGTATCTGTCGACCTTGTGAATGCACCAAAGCCGGCCATCTCACTACGTCTTACTGGCCAAGTTGTGCAATTAAAGGTTCTAAGGTCAGTTGATGCTTCACGACACCATGCGACGGCCCCGTACTCTCCCTGATTTACTCAAGGGTTACCGGTACCAACCAAAGTGCCACATCAACGTAGCTACTGCTTCAACCGTGTCGGTATACCCCGCACAGTTCCCTCACAGTTTATTGCTACTTACCTAAAAGGTGTTCCCCGATCTGGGTGTAGGATCTATATAACCCCAACAAAACCCTTGAATATAAAGCAGGCAAAGAAAAAGACAAGTAAGCAAGTTACAAAATGACCTAAATCCTAAGGTATACCCCACTTATAAATCCTCAACAGAGTCGCCAGTTCTATGATACAGTGGCAGAACCGTCTGTTAATACTGGTTTGCGTTTCGTATTCGCAAATGTTGTGTTAAGCAAGAGTCTTCACCGACTTTTATTTCATCCAAGAAAGGAAAAGTAAAAATAACAGAAAAAACCTTTTTTGAGATGTTTCTGAGTACAGGGGGTAGATTATAGAAAAGGAAGGTGTTAGCACCCTTTCTATCCATGGTTTTCCATGGGCTCTTAGATATTTGCTCATTTTTCAAATTGCTTGTGTGTGCTTGTTTTGAAAAGTTTTGTTTTACTTCTTGATAACCCTTGTTTCTGTCCTCAAGAGTGTGATGAAGTTGTTTCGAAAACTGTTTTTGAAAAGTATTTGTGTGAAAAAATTTGTTTGAGCAACTACCTAGGAATTAATCTACCTACTCGAAAAAAGTCTGTTCGTTTTCCTTTAGATAACACTATCCTATTATTAAGGAATAGGTAGCACCACCGTTGGAGTTTTAAGGGATGTTCGAAGGGACAAGTACGATCATAAAAGCAATGTTAGGAAATTTTAGTAATCATCCTAAAGCCTTAAAGATCTTTTTCCAAGGCAACATCCGAATGGGTCATTTTAGATCTTTTGGGACTAGAGGACGACCACTAATATTCCCTATACTTCATGACCGTTTACCGAAGGCAACCAGAGTGGAGTAAACCCTAGGAGTGAGCATGTGCAAGTGTGTTTTTTTAGTTTATTTATCTTTGCACATCTAGGGTTTTCTACTGTATTAATTGAAATTTGTCTTTCCATACAATCCTATTAACATATATCTAACAGCTTATAGTTTGCGGAAATTAAAATGCGAGAGATTAAAGTCCTAGCAATTACAAGGCTTTCGAAGATACATAATTATTTTGACTGTAAACAAAGATGCGGAAATTTAAAACTCTAATTACTATTACAAACTCGGAGCAGAAAAAGGAAAACTAAAGGCGCGCGCGCCGAATTAAATGCGAGAAATAATTGGAAAACCTAAAAATCTAATTAAAAAAATATTTAGGTTATTTTTTGAGAAGAAATTAGGCTATGTACAAATTTAACCCTAATTCTAATTATTTTAAATTATGAAAAAAAAGAATTAAATTACCCTAAATTAAATTAACCTAATTAATTAAGGAAAAAAATATTTTTATGAAAATATTTGATTTTTTGATGTTTTTGTGATTTTTTTATTTAATGGAAAAATGATTTTTTATGTTTTTTTTTAAAAAGAAAATAATTAAGGAAATAATAAAAAGGAATTAAAATAGAAAAAGAAAAGAATTGGGCTGTTTAAGCAATCTAGGGGGTATGATGCTGAATTTGTCAAGGTCCATTATGGCTGAGCCCATTCCCAACGCCTGATTCAGTATTGCCACGCTTGGAGAATGTACCATGGTCTTCCCTTAACCGAGCGTTAGATCTGGGTTGGTAATGATCCATTGGCTGGATACTGAGACTACATGGTAGGTGCTTGGCACGTGTACACATAGAATATGCAAATGAATGTTACAAAAATAAAGAAAACGCAGGGACCTGGGATCGAACCCAGGTCCTCTCCACTATCCAACGCGCGCTTCACCACTGGGCTATATTGTTCAGTTGTCAATATAATAAGACCAAATTATAATATACAAAACAAAGTGGATAAACTGAATAAAATAACAAAACGCGCATGATTCAAACAAGCCAATGGTGTTGTGCCAAATCATCATCTTCTTCTCCTGCCCGTCGTCTTAGGTACCAAACTTATACCTACAGACATTTTCCATAGCTATAAACCTGCAAGCTTCAAAAATTCACAAAACGCATGATAAATTAATTCTAGCTATACAAATCAACTCGTCTTGATCTCACGAGTACCATGGCACTATTTTCTTAGTCCAATTTAACCTGTACAAAGAAACCCTAAAACAGCCCCCTAAACCCTAGCAATGGCAATTAGCGAAACAGTCACCAAAACATAAAATTAATTGAACCAAAACATTCCAAATGATGATACAAACACAATGCTATGCTTAAAAGTGGTTAATCATGCGTAAATTGTAAGATCAAAATCAAGCTTGTATGTGCAAACTGTGGGTTTACCAGGAGCGATTCTGGGCTTGGGAAGGCTTGCAAACGATCGTATTAGCTTCAGGAGATGTCCAGGAAGCGATTAGAAGCTTTGAATGGCCTTGAATCGTCCCCTAGGTTAGAAATCAGATCCACACTTTTTGTCCAATTTTTGAGTTTTCTTGGCTAGCTTGAACGACTTCAACCCTTGTTCTTTTGTATTGTTTGTGTTTAGTAAATGTAGTAGGGCGAATTAGGGCAACAAAAACACATTGAATCTTTTTGAATCATGCAAATTGGATGTGATTTGCTCCTTATATGATATATTTCCAAAACCACCATAATCATGCTATTTTTGTCTCAATTTTCCTTGATCTGATTTAATCTGATTAGGACAGCTTGATTAGATTTGATTCTAACAAAAATCAGATCGAAAAATCAATCTTTTATATTTTTTGTCATTTATTTGATTTAATTTGACTTTTAAATAAAAAAAATCAAAATAAAATAAATAAATAAATAAAATAATATGTGGATCATGATTTGGGTCATGGAACATGTCCCCAACAAGATACAATCCTGAAAGGCTAGGCCCATTTGACAAAAATGCAATTTTGAGCATATTTGACTTTTGACAATTTTCCAAAAATGGCCAATTTTGACAATGCATATCTCCTCCAATTTTGACCCTAGGAAGGTGTTCTTGGACTTTTTAGAAAGCTTAGGATGTCCCATAAACAAAATTTTTGGTTTCATCTCAATTGGGTCTTCCATGTTCATGTAAGAAGCGTTGACCCAAAAGGTGTTTTTGTTGACTTTTCAAAAGGACCTATAATGTAGAAATTCATATCTTTTTATGAGTGCATTTTGTGAAATTGAGGGATGAATATGAGTTGTAGGAAATTGGATTATCTTCAAAATGAGACTTGGATTAGAAATTTCTTATAAAGTATGAGAAAGTTATGCTTGGTCAAAGTTTGGTTGACTTTTCCTGAGAAATCCTAATTTAGCAACTTTTGAGTTTTGATGAATTAGGAGCATTACTTGAAGAATTATGATCAACCCTTGATCAAATGATGGATATCACTTCAAAATGTTTATGTTGACCAAAAATCTTGAAGTTTGACTGTATGTGGGTCACAGTTGACTTTTGACCTAATACAGTTGATTTTCAAGCATCTGAGCAGTTGACTGTGCAAACTTCTTGTGTAAGGCATACAACTTGACATGGATGATCTTGAGAACATATTAGGACCATGGAAAAGATTTGAGGCCTTTGGAGCTCACCCATCTTGATGAAAAGGGAAACCCTAGTTGGAGGTTCCTTGCTTTAGGAGAGGGTTTGTCTGGTCAACTCTTGGGTATCCTTGAGCAAGTTGAGGATCTCCATGAACATATGTTGAGTAAAATGGGAGGGCAAATTTTGGGGTACAACACCATGGGTTCCAATGGGATAAGGAAATTATGGAAGAGGAAGATGATATAGAAGGGGTACTAGGACTTTGGTCAACTGGCTAGGGGATGAAGATGATGATCATGTATGAGTCCAACTTCTTGGAAAAGATTTTAGGTTATATGGAAGAAAAAAAGTTAAAAGTGGCCTTGGAGGCTGAAGTAATGTACATGTCTGTCGAAGCCAAAGAAACTCCAGTGCATCTAGAGGGAGCTAATGTGGACTTCGAACCCGAGCCACCTGATAGATCTGGCATCGATGCGAAAAGCCCGGGGCTCGCTGCTATTTATGATGACAAACCTTTGGGTTTCTAAAAGGATCTGGTAGATACTAATATCAAAATAATAGCACATGACCCACTTGAAGAAATAGACTTGGGAAATGGAGAAGTGAAGAGGCCAACTTACATAAGTTCCAACCTTAATCTAGAACTCAAGGTCGAAGTGATTGATAAGTGCAAATTGTAGCTATTTATATTTTTTTTTGTTTTACTTATCGACTCTTTGTTGTTAATATCGTTGAATAAACCCTACTTTTATGTAAATATGTTTAGTTTGTGTTTTTGTGTACATAGTGTAATGCTTGATATTTTCCATTCATTTTGTAGACATTTGTTGCATTTTGGAGCATCGAGGAATAAGGGGTCGAAGACACGACTATGGATGCGCGTTTTTAGAATAAAAGACAAGTTCTATCCAGCAGAGCCCGCTTAGCACACAGAAGGCCGCTAAGCACGAGTGTGCTCAGTGCATTTTGTAGCGCGCTGCTTGCGTTTTGACATTTTGGCAAAAGCAATATTTTGAAGCCCGCTTAGCGTAGATATCGCGCTTAGCGTAGATATCGCGCTTAGCGCGATTTAGGGCAAGTTGATATGTAAAATAAAGAAGTCGCGCTTAGCGCGCTAGGCCCCCTTAGAGCGGTCTACTGAGATTTGTTTTATAACTTCATTTCATTCATTTGTTAGGTGATGGTTTTAGGGAATTTTTTCTCCCAACTTCATCAACCTTTAATTTTGTTAGGATTAGCTTAGATAACAACTATAGATCTTGCATATATATGATTCAGGGTGGATTTCTCTTTGATCGGCACTGACAAACAAGTATATTTGTGGTTCATTTCTATTTTTATTTGTGTATTCTCTATTGGTTGGGTTTGTATATGTATTTACTTTGAACTCATGTATATTTGTCTCCCTTGACATTATATAAAACTTGCTTTACAAATATTTGTCGATTGCTATCCTTGATTTTTGCTCTGTAATAGGGATTTGAGTTTCTATAGACATATACTGCTTGAATTCTTATCTTGGATGATTATCTAATAGCGTCTGAATTCTAGAGATAGATTTAGAGTTATTATTCACTAAGGGTGTCTGTGATTAATGCCTCTGTGTTTTTTGTGTCACTCTGAGAGATTGTCGATGCAAGCGAGCACAATTGACTTATGTGTTATTGAGGTGCTTGAGAGGTCGCTACCGATGTGATGCACTCGGCCTCTCAATTTAGGTTAGAAATGACTTAGGTTGTGTTTGAAATGTGATGACATTGATGAATATTGTAGGTTTAGTATAACAGGTTAATAGGTTTAAGTTTGTGAGAAGTAGTATATATACATGCTTGATAAGTGATTCCTTTTTCCTTTTTATACATGTATTTTATATTAATATTTTTCTTTTCAACCCATTTATCCCCAAACTCATTAACAAGATATGTGTCGAACGACATTTCAATTCACCAATATTTTTGGACATGATACGATATAACCTATATTACCCAGTAAAATAATACTTTACTTTTTGCTTGCCGTTTTAGCGTTCCAGCAAATTGGCGCCATCGCTGAGGATTGGTGTTTATTGTATTGCATTGAGATAGTTTCTTTGTTTTCGAGTTTTGTATTTAATGTACATGTTATATAAAGTATGTATATAAACTTGTCTATTTTTACTTGTATGTGTTTTGTGTTTACTTTCCATACTTGTGCATATATGTGTTTTTCTTTGTTTTCACGTATTGTTGTGAATTGTTTCATTTTAGAAATGTTTGTTGTGTGGTTCTTAGGACACTTTCTTTAGGTTTGCACGGTGTGACAATACCATGGTATGACGAGAGGAGGTTACTAGCTCGTACAATAAAGGCGTCGAGCTTACGACAAAAAATAAGCAAGTTTTATTTGTATTCGTTTATCTATGTGTTGACTTAAATTTTAACAAGTTGAAATTGGACCTGTTTTAAATTCTCAAAATTTCAGTTTTCAACTTGTTAATTCACTTTCAATCGTTTGTTTCGTTATGTCAATTTGTGTTTTTCCGCAAGATTGTCGTGTTTAGCTTGAGGAAGTTTGTTTGTTGTAAATATTGTATGTTTGAGGTTGTGTAGGTGATTGTGGAGGGTGCTATTGCACTGCTGTTGATGTCCTTTTTTTCTACAACTGGTGTAGTGCGCTTAGCGTACTCTGTGCCGCTTACCACGCCCTAGTGTGCAGAGCTAGTGAATTCTTTTTAATTTTTCGCTTGGCTATCCTTTTTCCCACTTCACCCAAGGCTTTCTAGTATAGTAATTAATAGTAATATTTTTAATTCTTTCTTTTGTTTTTTGGACTCAAATTTTGATCTGATAGCTTGAAGTCGCATTTGGTGATTTTCTGATTTTAAGTGTGTCAACTTGCGGATGTATGGTAATAATAGTTTTTGAAGTTGATACACGCCAGGTACTCGTTTATCGCTTTCTATAACATAACATGTTTAGAAAATTTATCATTTTTATAATTACCATACCATTCATTCTTTTTGCATTACTTGCTCATGACTTGAATCACTTTAGTTCCCTTTTTATCCATAAATGTGAGGAAGCTTTCCATTGTTCATATATGTTAGAGGCCATAATTCTTGTTTAAACTGGATTTTATTATGTTTAATCTTTTGTTTGTATTGATTGTGTGAAAGCTTGAACATGATGAAGACATTTTTTGTTTCATTTTGAGCACAACTACCTTGGCCAAATAGTCATTTCACCTTGTGAGTATGTTGTAACTGGTTTTGAAATGAGAGTCGCCAACCTTAATTTTTATCTTTGAGAAGGGAATATAAAGTATAACCCTAATATAGTCAGAGATTCTAAGTTGTTGGACTCGTTCTTAGATGAAGGAAATGTGTTAGGAACCCCCCATCTACCTTGTTCACAAGGATACTAGGGTTTAGAAACACAATCTTTGAGAAATAGGGTTTTAATTTTTTTATTAGGGGAACTCGCCACGATTTTAGTCATATGCATACGTATCCTCTTAGGAGGAATCAGAGTTCCAATTCGTAGTTTGCAGTGTTGGTGGGTGTTTTTTTATAGGATTGCATAGAATTGCTTTTGAATTTATCCTTGAACCTTGTGTGGATTTTGTAAAAGAGTGATCGTAGACGCGGTTCGCAGTTAATTTTGAAAGTAATTCTCCTTAATCCTTTTTTTAAAATATCTTGATTTTGATTATATTAGTAGAAAATGATTTGATATTGTTGGTTAGCTGTTTTGAATTTCGATTTGATTGGAAAGTATGGTAGGACATAGAGTGAGGAGTCTAATAAAGTCTTCCTCATCATGTGACTAGATATTGACCATGTGTCGCCCGTTGGTGAATTGCGTGGTTTTTTATATCTTTGTAAAATATTAAAATAATTATTTTAAGAAGTATTTGTTTTAATGTATAGATTAATGGAGATTTCATTTACAAGTGATGTAATTGAATCGAAGCTTCCAAAAAATACATATAATTAATAAGTCAAATAATCTAAAACTAATGATCTAAATCATTTTGCGCTTCTTGATATTAAAATAAACTAATGACACCAAATTAATTAAAAGTTAACAACAAAAATAAAATAATATGAGCGAGTGTAAAGCTGAAAATAGCGGTGTGAGTTAGTAAAAAGAAATCAAAGCCCAAAGTCCAAATTCCAAAATCCTAATTTTAAATCTTTCTAACATAACGTAAAAAACAAAAAGAAGAAATAATATGAAAGTTACAGCGAAGATAAGTATGGGTCGGCAGATGTTTCATGGAGAAGATTTTGACCAATTTAACTTGAAATTACAGCCATACAGAAAACGACAAGTAGCATTAAATTGATTAATAAAAAATAAAATAAAAACCCAAAATACTTACACGTTGAGAGAGTTTCAGATCCAAACTCAGTTACTCTTTCTTTCTCCAACACTCTGCTTCCTTCTTTTCATCGTTTCTTTCTCCCCCATTTCAAATACAAACAAACACCACAAGTTCATGGTCAAAACAACAAATCTGGATATAGTGAGGAGAATGCGACGAGGACTTTGCTGGTGTGTGGTGGTGATCGGCCACGAGTTGTTTGCATCGAAAGTAAGCATTGGATATGTAGTTGTGTGGATGATGGTGACCACAGATCTGTAGCATGTCACCAGTTGCGCTTCCGATTCATCAGAGGGAGCGAACTTGATTTCTTCCTTTTTTCTGCAAGCAAAAAAACTGAAAAAACAACAACAAGAATGAAAGAAAAACACAATTAACAATAGAGGATCTAAGTTTTTTTATTTCTTTTCCACCACTCTTGGCTTGTGATTTCTCTGTTTGCGTTTGTTGGGTTTGACCTTTATTTGAAAATTGTTATTGTTAAATGATTATTGAAGTTGTTGTTTACATGGTGCTAATTTAATGTGTGTGTATGATTTTGAGTTAAGGTTAGTGATGATGATGTAAAATGTGTTGTTGCAAAAAATAGGATATGTAATAAAGTTGTATATGAGTCCACGTTATTGTGTGAAAATAAGTTTCTACATAATGTGTATGTGATACTTACTGTGTATGCTAATTGTTTGAAAATAATATATACAAATAGGTTTGACTTATATTTTTGTGAAAGAATTAGTAGGTGTTAACGTAAAAGAGTAAGAGAGATGATATATATGAACATTGTGTTGATATGTATAGTTTGTAGTGAGTATGCATGTATCGTGAAGAAAAAAAATATGAACGTTAGATGTTTTTTTGGATTTGTTTCACACAGAAGCCTTAGAATAAATCGAAAGTAAGAGAAAGATTGAGATTGTGAGATTGTCGATTTCTGGATCTGTGGATAAAATTGTTGATTTAATAAAAAGAACCATCAGAATCATCATTTGGTTAAAATAAAAAATAAATTGAAAAATCAAATTGAAAACAAAAAAGGTGGCTACATATTTAATCATTGGTCAATAAAAAAATCGTTGTTTGTAAATGCGTAGAAAATTGTGAAAGATGAAAAATGTTATCGTTCTTAGGTTGTTGTCTGATAAAGTCAAAACCCCTAGAATAAACCAAAAAACAAGAATTATAAGTGTTTGGAAGATAGCAAATTTTGTGGATGAAAAATTATGATACACAATAGTCTTATTTATAGGCTTAGAATTAGGTTTAAAAACTTAACCAGTAAAGTTTCTTACCAACTGTGTTATATTACTTATTCAAAATAAAAAGCCAATTGAAAGTACATGAAGACGAGCAAGTATTTGTTTATTTAAAATTACAAATGATCTGAAATAAATTATTATATTTTTAAATAGGTTTTGAAGCAAATATTTATAAAAATCAAAGAATATTATAAAACCAATGTTGAAAATATTTTTGACCGTAGAAATATAGGATGGGCAAATTTGGGGTACGATAGAGTGTGTGATCATTAGTATCTCTTTTTTTTTGTTAATACCCATGTTAGTTTTGCTTAATGTTTGTCTATAGTGTTTGGTTCATCTTTTTGTATGGATATTGATTCTTTGTTTCTTGAACTTTTAACTATGAGTTGTAGTTTGAATTTTACCTTGCCTTAAAAAGTAGTGAGTATTCACATTATGATATGGTTGAATTCAAGTTGGGAAGTGAAATGTTTATGTGCTTGTGCGTATTACTATGAGGTTGAGAAAGAAAGAGAAAAAGAAAAGAAAAAAGAAAGAAAAAAGTGAAAAAGAAAGAAAATAAAAAGAGAGAAAAAAGAGAAAAGTTTTGAAAAGCAAAAACAAAAAGAGTATGGAATAATGTTGTGTTAATAAGTGATGTGTGTTATTTTGAAATTTGGAATGAATAAGAAGTTTGATTGCAATTATTTTGCTTGAGTCTTTGTGAGTTGATCACTCCCTTAGGGTAAGGCAAGTTTTTATTTCGATTAGCTTTAGAACTTATCCTTTATTTGTTAACCAAACCACATTACAATCTTAAAAAGCCCTTGTGATTCTTGCTTTTGTATTTTCAATATGAGTTTTTAGATGAATGCATAATTTAGTCTTTTGTTTGCAAGATTATGAATGAGTATTTTTTGTCCCTCATCTTTGTGTGTTCTTCATCTACCGATGAATTTTTACTAGGCGTGATTCATTATTGATCTTGTTTTGTTTTAAAATGTTTAGTATGATTTTTGTACTTAGGATTTGTTTCTTTTACATGTTGTCGTTATAGGATTGTGGTAAGTATTTACCTTGTGTATGCGTTTTTGTTTGAATCATACATTTGTTTTCCGTTTTAAAACTTGTTGATTCATGATATTTTGGTTGATTAGTTTTGGTTCTTTGAGTTGTTTGGCCTTGTTTAAGGACAAACAAGTTCAAGTTGGGAAGATTTTGATAAGTGCAAATTGTTGATATTTTTGTATATACTTTTTGTTGAACTTATCGACTCATTGTTGTTAATATCATTGAATAAACCCGACTTTTGTGTAAATACATTTAGTCTGTGTTTATTTGTGTTTTTGTGTACATAGTATATCGTTTGATGTTTTTCCATTCATTTTGTAGATATTTGTTGCATTTTGGAGCATCGAGGAATAAGGTGTCAAAGGCACGGCTCTGGATGCGCGTTTTCGGAATAAAGATCATTTTTGTCTAGGAGAGTCTGCTTAGTGCGCAAAAGGCCACTATGCGCGAGTGCGCTCAATGCATTTTGTAGCGTGCTGCTTGTGTTTTGACATTTTGGAAGAAGCATTATTTTGAAGCTCTCTTAGAGCGGATATTGCGCTTAGTATAGTTTAGGGCGGTTTCATGTGTAAAATAAAGAAGTTACGCTTAGTGTGTCAGGCCTGCTTAGCAGGGTCTGTTGAGATTTGTTTTATAAATTCATTCCATTTATTTATTAGGTGATGGTTTTGGGGAAGTTTATTTCTCCTTACTCTATCAACCTATAATTTTGTTAGGATTAACTTAGATAACAACTACGAAGCTTGCATACGGATGATCCGGGGTGGATTACTCTTTGATCGATGCTAACAAAACTGATACATGTATGGTTCATTTCTCTTTATGTATTCTCTATTGGTTGGGTTTATATTTGTATTTACTTTGAACTCATGTATATTTGTCGCCCTTGGTGTTATATAAAACTTTCTTTATAATATTTGTCGGTTGTTGTCCTTGATTTATGCATTGTGCATGGGATTTGAGCTGCTATAGATATATACTGCTTGAATTCTTATCTAGGACGATTATCTAATAGTGTCTAAATCCTAGAGATAGATTTAGAGTTATTATTCACTTAGGGTGTCTATGTTTAATGCCTCTGTGTTGTTTATGTTGCTATGAGAGATCGTGATGCAAGCGAGCACGGTTGACTTATGTGTGGTTGAGGTGGTTGAGAGATTGCTACCGAGGTGATGTAGCTGACCTCTCAATTTGAGTTAGAAATGACTTAGGTTGTGTTTGACATGTGATGACATTGATGATTATTGTAGTTTTAGTATAACAGGTCGATAGGTTTAAATCTGAGAAGTAGTATATATGCATGCTTGATAAGTTATTTCTTTTTTCCTTTTTATACATTTATTTTTTTTTTAAAACTTTTCTTGTTCAACCCGTTTCAAAGAGAAATAGGATTATGATGAAATGTCTGGTTTAAACAGAGAAATGGTAGAACTTAAGTTTCCTATCATGTTAGAACATAATTTGGTTCTACATCTCAGTAAGAGTTTTGATAATAACAAACACATGATATAAAGAACAAATATGCTCGCTAATAAAAGTATCTTTACATGCAGGAAGTTATGATGTGAAAAAATATGTTCTGATGCAACTGGAAGTTCTGCCAGAACATCACTAGAAGTTCTGATTATGCGAGCATAGAAGTTGAGAGTACCATGATAGATTCAGACGCGTCAAATTTGTGTGACACGCTTAAGTTCTGTTACAACTTCTGAATGCACCAGCATTGTGAAACAGGATCTCTAATACTCTGATTTGCAAAGTTCTGATACAAGCTGTAAAGGACTCTCAACAGTAATATTCATCCTCTGATGTGAGAAGTTTTGAAGCGTTATAACTCCATCAATGCAGTATCATAAGTAACGGCTACAAACAGACAAGAATCTTCTGGTTTGGAAAGATCATTAAACTCGTGTTATGGACATACCAAAAGTATCTTCTTATGTCACTAGTGCATGGCCTATATAAAGCAGACAAAAAGAAGATTTCAAGTGATGAACCACTGCGCACAAAAAGAAGAAATTACGTGAAGCTACAACAACGCAACAATATATTTCATCCTTAAACACTCATACTTAAATTGTGTAAAACATCACTGTTAGTGATACTGTTTTAGTAGAAACACCATTGTAGACATTTATTCAATTAACTGTTTAGACATTTCCTTGAGAAAACCGGGTTGTGGTTTTGGACTCAAGAAGACTTTGGCAGTAGTCAAAGTAGTTGTGTAATCAAGTTTGATTAGTGAATTAAGACCTCATTAGAGAGAGGTGAAATCACCTTGGCGGGTGTACTGGAGTAGTTTGAGTTCAAACGAACCAGGATAAAAATCATCGTGTGCTTTCCATTGTTTATTGAGATCCCAATTCAACCCCTTCTTGTGTTTTTTACTTCTTCATATCAAGCCTGGGAAGAAGCCCATCAAGAAAACTCTAAGGCACATAACACCAGAGATTTTGTCGAAGATAAAGTAAGAGATCGAAAGGATTATCATGTGTAAATTCATACGCACCACCATGTATGTCGAATGGATTGCCAATATAGCTCTTGTGATTAAGAAGAATGGAACTTTAAGGGTTTGCATTGACTTCAGAGACTTGAATTATGCAACCCCAAAGGACGAATACCCCATGCTAGTAGCTGAAATATTGATAAATTTGGCTGCATGCTACAAATAACTTAGTATGCTTGATGGATATTATAGATATAATTAAATATTTATTGCTAACGAAGATGTGCCTAAAACGGTATTTTGTTGTTCGGGTTCCCTAGGAACTTACAAATGGGTAGTCAAGCCTTTCAATTTAAACAATATTGGGGTAGCCTAAAAAAGGGTGATGAACTCTATTTTCCATGACTTCATCAAAACCTTTATGCAGATTTACATTGATGGTATTGTTATTAAGTTTGTATCAGGGAAGACTCATTTAGACAATCATTCGAAAGAATGAGGACGCATAGTTTGAAAATGATCCCCCTTAAATGTGCATTTTGTGTGCAGGCATGGGACTTCTTAGGCTTTGTGGTCCACAAGAAAGGAATCTATTGTACCCCAAAATTTCCCCTCCCATATTTCTCAAACATTGCAAGAAAAATCTCCAAGTTGCTCAAGTTAGTCCAAGAGTTGGTCAGACAAGCTCTCTCCTAGGGCAGTCTACCCCAAATTAGGGTTTTGTGTTGTATCAAGATCCTTGAGTCCAAATGACCTCAAGTGCTCCCCATTGTCCTAATATGTTCTCAAGGTCATCCATGTCAAGTTTCAAGCCTTACAGAGGAAGTTTGCTCAGTCAATTGCTCAAAAGTCCAAAAGTCGATTGTGCTAGGGCAAAAGTCAATTGTGACCCAAATACAGTCAAACTTCAAGATTTTTTGTAAAAATTCTCATTTTGAAGGATATTTCATCATTTGATCAAGGGTTGATCATGATTCATCAAGGATTGCTCAAAATTCATCAAGATTCAAAAGTTGCTAAATTAGGGTTTTGCAGGAAAAGTCAACCCAACTTTTACCAAGCATAACTTTCTTATACTTTATGATAAATGACTCATCCAAAGCTCATTTTTAAGAGGATTAAATTCCCTACAATACATCTTCATACCCCAAGTTCAAAAAATTCACTCATAAGAAGTTATGAATTTGGACATTATAGGTCATTTTGAAAAGTCAACAAAAACACCTTTTTTTTGTCAAAGCTTCTAACTTGAGAATGGAATATCAAAATGATATTATACCAAAAGGGTTGATTAGAGGACATCTCAATCTTTCTAAAAAGTCCAAGAACACTTCCAAAAGTTCAAAATTGAAGAAGTTATGAATTGTTGAAGTTGGACTTTTTTGCAAAATTGCCAAAAGTCAACTATCCCCAAAACTTCAAATTTTGCCAAATGGGCCCATTCTTTTTCACTTGTTTTGAGTTTGCCTTATTGCCCACATGCCCTAGCCTTGGCCATGTGTCCATATCTTATTTTTACCATTTAATTTGATTTTTATTTGAATTAATTCATTTTAAATCAAATAAAATCACATAAAATCAAAGATATTGATAACCAAAGATTTTTTAATGATTTCAGGTTCCAATGGACATCTAGTACCTCATCAAACTAGAATCAAGGCTTGTATGCAAAAAAAGATTGAAATTAAGCCAATTTGGAAAGTTTATAAAGGCAAATCAAATCAAATATCAAAGCCTTAATGGAGAGAGATTTGGACAGCCAATTGAGACCTAATGTATTGCACAATACATAAGCAAGCGCGTCATACAAGAATAAGGGTTAAAGAGCAATCGTGGAGGCAGAATCAAACTTGCAAAAACCAGAAAAAAGTGTGACTTTGAAATCAAGGTTAGAGACATTTTCAATACTTGAGACGTATCCCAATCGCTTCCTGGCAACTCTCACAAGCTAACCCAATCCAAATCACGCGTTTTCAGACCTCCTGGTGCACTGTAAGTAGTCCAGGAATCCGCCATATTCTTGAGATTGAAAATCACTATTCTTGCATCCATTGAATGAAATAACTGCATATTCTTAACCCTCACATCATTTGCAAGCTTTTCATAATAACCAATTGCATTTATCTGACTTATATGGAGAATCACCATTGCTAGGGTTTGGTTCGTGTTTTTGGGTCTTTTTGTTTCAGGGAAAATTAGCTTCAATAAAGGCCATGGTTGTGATCAGTAGGTTGACACGAATCCAACCATGGTCTTAGAGTCCATTTTTGTGGCCTGTGCAAGATTTTGGAGATGAACAAGCTTGTAGTGACGGAACTCGGTCCGTTGGTATAAGTATTCTACTTTTTAGCCACGGTTGGGAGGTCAGGGATAATACGTGGCATCCATCCATTGGGCTATTCAAATAACGCACGTTTTTTTTTGTTTTTTCTGGAAATTGATTTGTTTTTTATATAATATATATTGTTTGTATTATTATTAACAAAACAACAACACGCCCCAGTGGTGGCCACATAAGCGCTTAAAGACCCAAAGGCTGGAGGTCAGGGGTTCGATCCCTGCCTCCAGCAATTTGCAATTTTCCAATATTTTTCAAGAGATCAAGTGCACACATGGGCCGGAATTCCACCATGGACGTTCATTATCAAAGCCCCAGATGGCCAGATGGCCAGATCTGGTGGTCAAGCAGTGGAGGTACACCATGGAATCAGTCAACGCAAATACACTGGATTGCAAAAAGTCCACATGAATCAGCTATTGGGCCAACAAAAAATGCTTTCAGCACCTCCAAAAAAGGCCCATTTCTCTACTTTCTCATATTTTCTTTTTATTGATTTAATTGCTTTATTTTATTTTAATTTATTTTCTAACCAATAAACAAATTTCCTTTTTGTATCAAAAATTACAAAAAATATTTTTATCCAATAAAATTTTAGAATTCTTTTTTTATTAATAAATACTAACTAATTAATTTAGGTTTTTAATTCTAGGAAACTTTAATTTATTTTTGTAAATAAATAAAATTAATTAGAAATGATTAGGTTTTAATTCATTTAATAATTTTAATTTCTTTCTTAAAATATCAAAAACTTCAAAATATGTCATTAATTTATTTTTCATTAATTAATTTATTTTATAATTAATTTAATATTTAACTTTAGGATTAATTTCTTTCCTTAAATAAAAACAACAAAAAAAACATTTTTCTTTCAAAAGGGTCAAAACCCTAATTTCGCCTCCGATTTAATTTCGCGTCGCGCTTTATTTTTCTTTATCCAATTAATGTATCTGCTTCTGGTATGTAATAGATAATTAGGACCCTTTTATTTATTCTTACCGCTTTATTTTATTTTCAAAGGGTTGCTTTTGGCGATGTAAATACCCGACGCCTTGTAATTTAATTTCTGCATCTTAATTTCTACAAATTATTAACTGCTAGATGTTTGATAATAGGGTTTGCATGACAAGACTGAATGTTTAATCTTAAAATCAAATTAGATCACCCTTAATATGTGCAAAGATAAAAATAACTGAAAATAACACACACGCACATGCGCACTCCTAGGGTACACCCCACTTGGTTGCCTTCGTACACGGTCATTGAGTATAGGTCGTTTTAGAGGTCGCCCTCTTGTTTAAAAGATCATAGTCGCCTTGAAATGGTTGCCTCAGATATGGTTGCCTAAAAAAAAATGATCTAAGACATTAGGGTTACCGCTAAGGCATCCTAACATTGCTTTAGTGACCGTATGTCCCTATTCGAATTGACCCTCAAACTACAACGACGGTGCTACCCACTCACTAATAGTGGGATAGCATTGTCTAAAGGAAATTAGCATAGAACGATTCCTTTTTCGAGTAGGTAGATAGTTCTTAGATACTTGCTCATCCAAAAGAAAACAAATTTTTTCACACTTACACTCTTTTTCAAACAAAGTTTTCAAAAACACTTCATTACACTCTTGAGGACAGAAGCAAGAGTTAAATCGAAGTTTCAAACAAAAACTTTTTTCAAACCCACAAGCACAAAGATAACAATTTTGAAAACAATGAGCAAGTACCTAAGAGCCCGTAGATAACTACGGATAGAAAAGGTGTTAATACCTTCCCTTTCTATAATCCCCCCCCCCCCCCCCCCCCCCCCCCGTACTCAGAAATATCTTAAAAAAGGAATTTTTCTGTGCTTTTTTACTTTCCTTGTTGGATAAAATAAAAGTCGGTGGAGACTCTTGCTTACCGCGACATTTTGCAAACAAAAAACGCAAAATGCAAACCAGCATTCCAAAAAACAGTCAGTTCTTCCCACCGTATCATAGAACTGGCGACTCTGCTAGGGATATTAAAAGTGGGGTGTACCTTAGGAATAGTTCATATTGTTTTCAATTGCTTGACTTATATGCTTTATCTTTGTGGGCTCGAATCAGAGTTACTATAGATCCTAACCCAGATCTGGGGGATACCCTTTAGGTAAGTAGCAATAAACTGTGAGGGAATCGTACGGTGTAGACCAATACGGTTGAAGCAGTAGCTACGTTGGTGTGGCACTTTAGTTTGTACCGATATCCCTTGTGGCGCAACGAGGAGAATATGGGTCTTCTAAGGGGTCATTAAGCACCAACTGAACTTAGAACCTATAATTGACCAACTTGGCCATAGAACAGTAGCAGTATGCTACACTCATTGAAACCAAACTCTCGTGATGATTCCGGCTGCAAGAAAAGGTTGCTAAACTGGAATTATGACCGATCGAGGGTGGTCAGTGATATTGAGATCCTCTAGAACCCGGTTACTATTTCTAGGACAGGTTTGAACCAACTATACTGAAAGAGGATAGTACCTAAGCTCCTTACCAGTCTGAAATCTAAGGGCTATCTGTGTGACTTGTTTGCCCTTATCATGTTTGCTATCTGTGAATACTTGTGGTGTGTTTCTATCATGATATCATGCATCATGACATTGCATGCATATTGCATTGGACTAACCATTTCAAAGACCAATGGGATTCATCTTTGTTCTGTTTTGTAGGTCATGGCATCTATGCGTAGAAACACTATTTGGATCAACTTTGTACAGATTCCCACTCAGCTTAAGGATTTGGTTGCAAAGGTTCCTGACATTTCCTCCTTTATCAGAAGACATGGGCACCTCCTTGGTTTGGTCACCTCCAATATGGATGAACAGATGATGAGTGTCTTATGCCAGTTCTTTGATCCACTATACCACTGCTTCACTTTTCCGGACTACCAGTTGGTCCCTACCTTGGAAGAGTTCTCTGATCTGCTCGGTATCTCCATTCTAGAGCAGACCCCGTTTACAGGTTGGGAGAAAGTCCTTAGGCTGGAAGAGATTGCTTCAGCTCTCCATCTGACAAAGGCTGAGGTAATGTCTAATTGGGAAACTCGTAGTGGGACAAAAGGTTTCTTGACTAAGTTCTTGGTTGGTCGGGCTAATCAGTTCTGGGATAGTTTAGACTTTCATGCGTTTGAGGACATCCTGGGTCTTCTTATTTATGGTCTGGTTCTGTTTCCAAACTCAGATTCTTTTGTTGACGTGAATGCGGTGAAGATTTTCATATCATGTAATCCAGTGCCCACTCTCTTGGGTGATATCCTTCACACTCTCTATGCCCGTACTGCTCGGAAACGGGGAACCCTTATGTGCTGTGCACCATTGCTGGCGAGGTGGTTTATTTCTCACCTCCCCAAATCAGTTTTGAAGAACAAAGAAGGCATGGGTTGGGCCTACAGAATTATGTCCATTGCTTACACGGACATCATTTGGACTACTAAAGGCATGGAAGACGTAGCTATTATTGATCGCTGTGGGGAATACCCTAATGTTCCACTGCTAGGAATCAATGGAGGGATCACCTATAACCCTTGTTTAGCCTTACGCCAGTTTGAGCGAGCTAGGAGGGAAGGACCTCATAAGTTGCTGATGCCAAGCATTGTCTTTGACTTCCAAGGGGATAGTAACGAGCATCGCCGCCGATTCATACGAGCCTGGGATAGGGTGCACAAGTCTGATCTGCACAAACTAGGTGTGAAGACTTCTCTTCCAATGGAACCATATCTCCGGTGAGTTCGTACTCATGCTCAGAAGCTAGGGATGCCTTACGAAGTTGTCTTGCCTGTAATAGTTGAGCTTGCTGATGAAGAAGGGGTTCCTCCTACCATCCTCCATCCTTACATGCCTACTGCCATTGGGGCACTAAAGAGGTCTTGGATCCAACTAAGGGAAGAGCGGGATACTTACAGAGAAAAGTATCACAAGCAAGAGCAGAAGATCCTGAAGTTGACAAGGCAACTGGAGAACGAGAAGATCCTCAACGACTACGTCAACACCAACGGAAAGCGACCATGGGAGCGTTGATGTCTTTTGTTATTTCTAATTTTGATTTACTTTTCAGTTTTTCTTTTTGTAACGCCTTAAAGGCATTTGTTGAACATTTGAATTCAAGTTTATCTAATAAAAGTGTGTTTCATTTTGGTTTACGAATTTGAATCCCTAAAGTCTTTAAAATCATATCATACACATATCATTACCATGCACTTCATCACAGGTACCCTTACAGGTTTCTCATCTTCTTCGCTGTTTATTTCAGCACATCATGTCTTCTAAAACATCAACTGATTAAGCCATCAAGGCTCTGCAAGCTCAAAACGCCCAGTTCCAGGAATTGTTCATGAGTTTAGCCAAGGGTCAGCAAGATCTGAAGACCCTTACCTTGAAGGATAAGAAGAAGAAGAAGAAGAAGAAGAAGACGGTCCTACTGAATATGGGTCGCAGATTCGGAAACAATTTGCGAGAAGAGTTTGTTTGACTCACTCATCTGGAGGGGTAGATAATCAGGAAGAAAGGAGGGCTCCTAGCCCTGTGGTTTCAGACAACGAGACTGACTTTGATGATGACCAGTATCCTCCGACTGAGGATAGATATAAAAAACTCGAAGACCGGTTGAGCGCAATGGAGGTCCAGAAAGTCCCTGGTCTGGACTTTGGAGATTTGAGTTTGTCATCTGGAGTGGTGATTCCCCATAAGTTTAAAGCACCAGTCTTTTCTAAATATGACGGGGTCTCCTGCCCAAAGCTGCACCTTCGCTCGTATGTTAGAAATATTCAGCCATACACCGCTAACAAGAACCTCTGGATCCACTTCTTTCAAGATAGTCTTTCAGGGACTCAACTTGAATGGTTTTACCAGCTGGAAGGAGCTAGTATCCGTAATTGGGAAGACCTTGCTGCTGCTTTTTACAAGCAGTACCAATACAATACCGACCTCGCTCCCACGCGTACCCAACTTCAGGGTATGTCAATGGGTGCGAGCGAAGGTTTCAAAGACTACGCTCAGAAGTGGAGGGACCTTGCTGGAAGAGTACAACCCCCTCTGGCTGACAGGGAGTTAGTAGATATGTTTCTGGGGACCTTGTCTGGTCAGTATTTCAACCATCTGATTAGAAGTTCATCGTCCGGGTTTACTGAGTTGATTATGACCGGGGAAAGAATTGAGGCCGATATCAAGAGCGGTAAAATACAGAAGGGTGCTTCATCAGGTACCGAGAAGAAACCTTTTAAGAAGGAATCCAACGTTGTTTATAGCTCAAAGAGCCATAATAAACCTGAACTCCGCCAAGCAGTCAATGCGGTTGTTATATCAAGACCTGCTGTTGCTTCTCAGCGCAACAATCAGCCAAGGGCCGAGAGGCCGCGAAGACAATTCACTCAGCTCAACATGACTTTATCCCAAATTCTGCCGCAGTTATTGAAGACCAACTTGGTGATTCCGAAGGAGGCCCCAAAGAATCCCAATACAACATCACCCATGTACAATCCGAACGCCCACTGTGCTTTTCACTCTGATAGCCTGGGGCATGATACGAATGATTGTTGGGTTCTGAAGAATAAGGTGCAGGACCTGATCGATGCTAAGGAGATTGAGTTTGAAGCGCCTGAAAGGCCTAATGTTATGACTGCTCCTATGCCCAAGCATTGAGTGAATGCTATAGATGAAGACTCGTTTGTGGTTTCTGTGAAAGATATTTCTACTCCATTGATGACTATGAAGAAGAACCTTCTGTTAGCCGGTTTATTTCTGGGTTGTGACGAAGGTTTCCTTATGTGTTCCGTCCTATCTACCGGTTGCCATCTTTTGAAGTCAGGTGTCCAACGCCTGATGGATAATAAAGAAATTCTGTTTGAGAAGACTTTTGTTCCTTTGGTTCCTACTGAAGAAGTTGCTATAATCATCATTTTCGACAATTCTTCCAAGGCTTCCTCGAGAAATCCTGTTAGAATTACATTTGTTCTAAGAATTGCACCATTGATCATCACCATTACTGGGCCTATCCCCTATACGTCAGATAAGGATGTCCCTTGGCACTACGGGGCTGACGTGTATTATCACGGGGTTAAACAAGATTTGAATGCTGAAGAGGCTGGTACTGACATCAGCAGTATTGTTGGATCTAGTAAAGTCACCCGCATCGGAAGGCTTTTCTCCCCTGAGATCTCTCCACCAACTGTTCGGAAGCCTATTGTTATTACACCAACCAGTACATCTGCTACTGTCCCTGTTCATGTTCCAATTCTTACCCCTGTTGCCGAGTCATCTAACACTCAGGGAAAAGGGACCACCGGTGAGCCTGCCCGGACGGAGGCACCGAAGAAGATTACTATTGAAGCCTCTAGACAAGAGATGGAGGAAATTTTGAAGATCATCAAAAAGAGCGACTACAATGTAGTCGAGCAGCTGGGGCAGACCCCGTCAAAAATCTCTATGTTGTCTCTGTTGCTATGCTCAGAAGCCCATGCCAAGGCTCTGATTGATTTCCTGAAAACAACATACGTACCCCAGGAAACATCTGCTGACCAGTTCAAAGACTATGTAGCGAGTTTAACTGCTAATAATGGTCTGGGATTCTCCGACGCCGACTTGACTGCCAAGGGGAAGAATCATAATGACGCTCTGCATGTCTCTATTGAGTGCAGGGGCACTACTCTAGCTCACGTGTTGTTAGATACTGGGTCTTTGTTGAATGTGTTACCCAAGAAGGCACTAGACCGGTTGGACCGTGAAGGGTTGGAGTTGAAACCAAGCAACATTGTCGTCAAGGCTTTTGATGGGTCCAAGAGGATGGTGCACGGAGAGGTGGATATTCTGGTGAAGGTTGGTTCTCAGATTTTCGCATCTATATTCTATGTGATGGACATTCGGCCATCTTATTCTTGTTTGCTGGGTCGCCCGTGGATCCACAAAGCTGGGGCAGTAACGTCTACGCTCCACCAGATGCTGAAATACCCAGTGAAGGGGAAAATTGTTACAGTACGAGGAGAAGAGGAGTACATGGTGAGCCACCTCAACTCTTTTCGGTATATGGAAATGGACGGGGAGTTCATTGAAACCCCGTGTCAACATTTTGAAGAAGTCCCCCAAACGCTGGCGTCAACTGAAACTGTTACTGAAGATCCTCCAATGAAGATGGCTTCCCTCAAGGATGCCCGGGCTGTTGTTGAGAAAGGTGGGTGTGCAAATTGGGGCCAACTCCCTGATTTTTTACATAAGACTAACAAGTTTGGTTTGGGTTTCACTGCAGAAGTTCAAAGGGCTGTTCGGCGTGCGTGGATTGGAGGACCTCCCCTGTTTATCAGCAATTCAGGAGTGAATTCCATTGAAGACGATGTTGAAGAATCTGAGTTTGACAGTTGGATCTACCCGACTGCCGATGGTGGATTAAGCAATTGGATGGCAAAGGACTTCGTCCCAATTTCTTTTATTACCCAGTAATGAGACTTTTGTTTTAAGTTTGTAACAGACAATTTTTAAACTTTACGGCCCAGTGTCTTACCTGAGGCACCGTGGTTTTGTTTGTGAGGGCTTGATATTTGTCATCTCCATATATCATTAATAAAAGCATTGGACGTTTCTTGCATTTCAAATTTTGCGCTCTTTGTTTTTCTTTTTCTATCTTGCAAAACAACTATTTTACACACACTCACATATACAGGTCTACATCCACTCTGGATCTCACTGGTAACGACTCTGCTACTGCCAGTTATGACTTCGAAAGTCCGATCAACTTAGCCTAAGACGAAGGTGAAGATGATTGCGAAGTGCCTGGTGAACTTGCTAGACTTCTACTTTAGGAAGAGAGGGCCATACATCTGCATGAAGAGCCGGTGGAATCAGTAAATCTGGGTACAAAGGTAGACAAGAAAGAGGTCAAGATCGATGCAAATCTGGAGTCCAGTGTTAAGCAACGGCTGATTCAGATGCTGCGTGACTATGTTGAGATCTTTGCCTGGTCTTATGAAGATATGCCTGGGTTGGATACCGATATTGTGGTTCACCGCCTGCCTACCAAGGAAGACTGTCCTCCAGTAAAACAGAAGGTCCGCCGAATGCGCCCGGAGATGTCTTAGAAAATCAAGGCTGAAGTTATGAAACAGTTCAATGCCGGTTTTCTAGCAGTTACTTCTTACCCACAATGGGTGGCCAACGTGGTTCCAGTGCCGAAGAAGGATGGTAAGGTTCGAATGTGTGTTGATTATAGGGATCTGAACAGGGCGAGCCCCAAGAATGATTTCCCTCTACCTCATATCGACGTTCTGGTTGACAACACCGCACAACACAAGGTATTCTCCTTTATGGATGGTTTCTCCAGTTATAATCAGATTAAGATGGATCCCGAAGACATGGAGAAGACAACCTTTATTACTCAATGGGGTACCTTTTGCTACAAGGTCATGCCTTTTGGATTAAAGAATGTTGGGGCAACGTATCAGCGCGCTATGGTCGCTTTGTTCCATGACATGATCCATCACGAGATTGAGGTATACGTCGATGACATGATTGCAAGATCCCAGACCGAGGAAGAACATCTTGACCATCTTCAGAAGTTATTTGATAGGTTGAAGTTGTACAAGCTGAGGTTAAACCCGAACAAGTGCACCTTCGGGGTGAGGTCCGGTAAGCTGCTGGGTTTCGTCGTTAGCGATAAAGGTATTCAAGTGGATCCTGCAAAGGTGAAGGCTATACAGGAAATGCCAGCTCCCCGAACAGAAAAAGAAGTCAGAGGCTTTCTGGGACGTTTAAACTATATTTCCCGATTCATCTCGCACCTGACTGCTACTTGTGGGCCAATCTTCAAATTACTGAAGAAAGATCAAGTGGTAAGATGGAACGATGAATGTCAGACCGCCTTCAAAAGGATCAAGGAATATCTCCAAGAGCCACCCATTCTGATTCCTCCAGTTGAAGGGAGACCTTTGATCTTATACTTGACAGTACTCGACAACTCAATGGGGTGTGTGCTGGGTTAGCATGACGAGTCTGGCCGAAAAGAGCATGCTTTTTATTACCTTAGCAAAAAGTTTACCGACTGTGAGACCCGATACTCACTGCTCGAGAAAAATTGCTGCGCTTTGGCATGGACTGCTCGCCGGCTGAGACAGTATATGCTGACTCACACTACTCTATTGATATCAAAGATGGATCCAATCAAGTATATCTTCGAAAAGCCTGCCTTGTCCGGAAGAATAGCAAGATGGCAGATGATCTTGACTGAGTATGACATCCAATACATGACCCAAAAGGCAATCAAGGGAAGTGTATTGGCAGATCATTTGGCACATCAAGCAGTGGATGATTATCAGTCTATGAACTTTGAATTTCCGGATGAGAATATCATGTTGGTAACTGATTGTTAGACACTTGGACCGGATGAAGGACCTAAGGATGGATCCCGATGGTCTATGTACTTTGATGGAGCTTCAAACGCTTTGGGTAACAGAATTGGCACCATGATCATATCTCCTAAAGGCTCTCATACTCCGTTCACCGCCCGACTATGTTTCAACTGCACCAACAATATGGTAGAGTATGAAGCGTGCATCATGGGTCTTCGAGCAGCAATTGACCTAAGGATTAAGTTCTTGAGTGTATTCGGAGATTCCGCTCTCGTGATCAGTCAGATCAAAGGCGAGTGGGATACGAAACACCCGAATATTATTCCTTACAAGGAGTATGTACTGACGTTGCTTCCCCACTTCGAGGAGATGACCTTTGAACACTTCCCTAGAGAGGAGAATCAGTTAGCGGACGCGCTAGCTATGATGTCTTATATGTTCAAAGTCAATTGGGACAACGAAGCTCCCCAGATTACCATTGAAAGGTTGGACGAACCTGCACATTTCTGTGACATTGAGACTGAAGAGGTAACAGATAAACCCTGGTTTCACGAGGTAAAGAGGTATCTCGAGACTCAGGAGTACCCCGAGGGTGCATCCGTTAATGATAAGAAGTTTCTGAGGAGGTTCGCAGCGAAGTTCTTCATCAGCAATGGTATTCTTTACAAACATAACCATGATTCGACCTTACTGTGATGTGTGGATAAGAACGGGGCAGAAAGGATCATGGCGGAGTTACATGAGGGTACCTTTGGAACTCATTCCAGTGGACACATCATGGCAAAGAAAACCCTACGGGCAGGATATTATTGGTCCATAATGGAAGCCGACTGTTATCAGCATTCTAAGACCTATCACAAGTGCCAAGTCTATGCTAATAAGGTGCACATACCTCCAGTACCTCTGAATGTCTTGACAGCTCCGTGGCCTTTTGCAATGTGGGGCATTGACATGATCGGCGAGATCATACCTACAGCGTCCAACGGGCATCGTTTCATCTTGGTAGCAATTGATTACTTTACGAAGTGGGTTGAAGAAGCTTCCTTTGCTATTGTGACCAAGAACGTCGTGGCACGGTTCATTCTGCACAATCTGATTTGTCGATACGGTTTACCAGAGAGGATCATTACAGACAATGGTATGAATCTCAACAATAAGATGATCACCGAGCTCTGCAAGCAGTTCAAGATACAGCATCATAACTCTTCTCCCTACCGGCCGAAGATGAATGGGGCTGTTGAAGCGGCTAATAAGAACATTAAGAAGATTGTGCAGAAGATGACGGTGACATACAAAGACTGGAACGAGATGTTACCATTTTCTCTTCATGGGTACCGTACCTCAGCATGGACGTCAACATGGGGCAACACCCTATTCCTTGGTATATGGTATGGAGGCAGTCTTTCCCATTGAAGTTCAGATACCCTCTCTTTGGATTATGAAGGATGCAGGTTTGAGCGAAGATAACTGGATTCAGACCCGGCTTGATCAGCTGAACTTAATCGACGAAAAGAGACTTACTGCTATTTGTCATGGTCAGAAGTATCAAAAACGGATGATCAAGGAATTTAACAAGAAAGTTAGACGACAAGAGTATCAAGTCGGGGATCTAGTAATCAAGCGCATTATCTTACCTCAAGGTGATCCCAGGGGCAAATGGACCCCTACTTACGAAGGGCCATTTGTGGTTAAGAACATTTTCTTAGGAGGAGCTATGATTCTAACCACCATGGATGGTGACGACATTCCTCACCCCGTCAATGCAGACATAGTGAAAAAATACTACGTAGAATCAACGACCCGCTAGGTTGACTGGCCTAGGCAAAAATAAGGGCTTCCCGGCGAACCAAAAGGATTCGGGAAAAAATAAGGGATGAAAATGAAAAATTTGTACACCCGGCAAGTTGAAAACCTGAAAAGGCGGCTTGGGATAAAAAGGGTATCCCGGTGGACTAAAAACCCGAAAGGGAGGTCCAAGCAAAAATTAGGGATCAAAGTGTAACACTATGTCTCATTGGATCGCCTTACAACCAGACTTCGGTATCGACTATCAAGCTCGAACGACACTAATCAATCTGATCTACCTTCAACCAAGTAGCAAAGTGATGAGATGCTCAAGGACATAAAGGCAATAGCAGAGTTGGAACCCAGTGGGATTATTCCCATAGCTATTTTGTCTAGTTTTTCACAAATTGTGTAAATTCTATTATTCAGCGGTGTTCTCCTACTAGGACGCCAGCCTCTTGTACAAAAACGGTTATTTACAGGCCAAACTTCAAATCAATACAATTCATTTTCAGAGAAATTTTAAACGGTTTTTTCCTTTTTCTGTTTTGTTTTGCAAGGAACGTCCAATGTTCAGTTTTGATATATGCATTTGACATTAATTACTGGTCATAAATATTTACATGCGAAACAAAAGATGATTACTCATAATTACAGAAATAGGGGCAGATGAGAAATGTCCAAACTGTACAGTTGCTTTGTCCACCACGTACAAGGTGGATTTAGCTAAAGAATATGGCCAAGGTGCTTTCACTCCCCGTAGAGAAAGAGAAAGACAGTAATATTAACTCTTCCCAGCTTAGACTCACAACCGTGAACGAGTCGGCAATGTTCTCCCCAAGCAGAGTTTATCTACCATCAGCACTGAAAAGTCTTACCATCCCCAACGGAGTATAAAATATCCCTGGTGGAGTTTGAAAATTTCCCCAGTGCAGTCTGGAAAAAGCTTCCCCGGTGGAGTGTGGAGAATCATCCCCAGTAGACTTTAGAAGTTTGTCCCCAGTAGACTTTGGAAGTTTGTCCCCAGTAGAGTCTAAAAGGTTATCCCCAGTGAAGTCGCAACTGAAGATCACCCCCAGCGGAGTTCTTTCCTTTCACAAAGTAGGATTCAATCCCCAACAGAATTCAGCATCACCAGCAACGGTAATTCATCCCCAATGGAATTTATCAGTGGAATCCTCAGCAGAACGTCTCTTCCCCACAGAGTAATCTCCTCATCAGTTTATTCCCCAACGGAGTTATCCTCTCCTGCAGGTTTATTCTCACAATCATCTTCATTCGCTATCCCCGGCGGAAACGAAGAATTCAAATCTTTTTCTCCAGCAACTATCCGAGATTTATTTTCCCCATCTAAAAACATTACATTTCCATACATCATGACACATGCATATACGCATCATACAACACAATCTCATTTATTTTGAGAACATCATTGCTTGATACATATCATGCATTACATACAGCTAACCTTTACCTTTCAGGAAGGATACGGTTAAATTCTCATAAAATTCAAAGCTATGAAGATTTTATCTCAGTCGAATTACTGACAAGTTCTTAAATCTCAACAGAATTTTTTCAGTTGAATTACAGACAAGGTTCTAAATCTCGACAAAGTTCCTCCATTAAATTACAGACGAGTTACTAAATCTCAGCGGAGATGTTTCCCCAAGTCGAATTACTGACAAGTTCTTAAATCTCAACAGAGTTACCCTCAGTTGAATTACAGACAAGGTCCTAAATCTCGACAAAGTCCTCCGTTGAATTACAGACAAGTTCTTAAATCTCAGTAGAGAAGTTTTCTCAGTTGAATTATGGGCGAGTTCTTAAATCTCGATGAAGATGTTTATCTCCAGTTGAATTACTGACAAGTTCTTAAATCTCAACATAGTTTTTCTCAATTGAATTACAGACAAGGTCCTAAATCCCGACAAAGTTCCTCCGTCGAATTACAGACGAGTTCCTAAATCTCAGCAGAGTTTTCTCAGTTGAATTACAGGCGAGTTCTTAAATCTCGATGAAGATGTTTCCCCAAGTTGAATTACTGACAAGTTCTTAAATCTCAACAGAGTTATCCTCAGTTGAATTACAGACAAGGTCCTAAATCTCGACAAAGTCCTCTGTTGAATTACAGACAAGTTCCTAAATCTCAGCAGAGAGGTTTTCTCAGTTGAATTACGGGCGAGTTCTTAAATCTCGATGAAGATGTTTCCCTCCAGTCGAATTACTGACAAGTTCTTAAATCTCAACAGAGTTTTTCTCAGTTAAATTACAGACAAGGTCCTAAATCTCGACAAAGTTCCTCCATCGAATTACAGACGAGTTCCTAAATCTCAGCAGAGTTCCCTCAGTTTAATTACTGGCAAGTTCTTAAATCTCGATGAATATGTTTCCCCAAGTCAAATTACTGACAAGTTCTTAAATCTCAACAGAGTTTTTCTCAGTTGAATTACAGACAAGGTCCTAAATCTCGACAAAGTTCCTCCGTCGAAGTACAGACAGGTTCCTAAATCTCAGCAGATAAATTTTCTCAGTTGAATTACGGGCGAGTTCTTAAATCTCAACGAAGATGTTTCCTCAAGTCAAATTACTGACAAGTTCTTAAATCTCAACAGAGATGTTTTCTCAGTTGAATTACAGACAAGGTCCTAAATCTCGACAAAGTTCCTCTGTTGAAGTACAGACGGGTTCCTAAATCTCAGCAGAGAAGTTTTCTTAGTTGAATTACGGGCGAGTTCTTAAATCTCGACGAAGATGTTTTCCCAAGTCGAATTACGGACAAGTTCTTAAAACTCAGCAGAGATGTTTTCTTAGTTGAAGTACAAGCAAGTTCCTAAATCTCAACAAAGATCAGACTCCCCCAACAGAATCTTCCACGACAACAGGTATGCAAGCTCTCGCTAAGGAATCTCTTATGCGATCGACACTCCTTCAGATGGCATCTTTAAGCCCATCCCCTCGTCACCAATATCCAAATGGTATCTGTAAGCCCATTCCCGACATCACAAGGCTGATACCACTTCATGCGAGTGCAAATTTCTGGGCACTCTAGTGTTCAATTCTCTTCCACCTTCGGATCACGAAAGGCATGAAAGCCAATCTACATCCTCATGTTTAAGAAGATTTAACAGGGGCAGCTGTTGTACCCCAAAATTTTCCCTCCCATATTTCTCAAACATTGCAAGAAAAATCTCCAAGTTGCTCAAGTTAGTCCAAGAGTTGGTCAGATAAGCTCTCTCCTAAGGCAGTCTACCCCAAATTAGTGTTTTGTGTTGCATCAAGATCCTTGAGTACAAATGATTTCAAGTGCTCCCCATTGTCCTAATATGTTCTCAAGGTCATCCATGTCAAGTTTCAAGCCTTACAGAGGAAGTTTGCTTAGTTAATTGCTCAAAAGTCCAAAAGTCGACTGTGCTAGGGCAAAAGTCAACTGTGACCCAAATACAATCAAACTTCAAGATTTTTTTGTCAAAATTCTAATTTTGAAGGATATTTCATCATTTTATCAAGGGTTGATCATGATTCATCAAGGATTGCTCAAAATTCATCAAGATTTAAAAGTTGCTAAATTAGGGTTTTGTAGGAAAAGTCAACCCAACTTTGACCAAGCATAACTTTCTCATACTTTATGATAAATGACCCATCAAAAGCTCATTTTGAATATGATGCAATTCCCTACAATCCATCTTCATACCCCAAGTTCAAAAAATGAACTCACAAGAAGTTATGAATTTGGACATTATAGGTTATTTTGAAAAGTCAACAAAAGCACATTTTATGTCAAAGCATCTAACTTGAGAATGGAATATCAAAATGATATGAGACCAAAAGGTTTGATTAGAGGACATCTAAAGCTTTCTAAAAAGTACAAGAACACCTCAAAAAGTTCAAAATTGAAGAAGTTATGCATTGTTGAAGTTAGACTTTTTTGCAAAATTACCAAAAGTCAACTATCCCCAAAACTTCAAATTTTGCCAAATGGGCCCATTCTTTTTCACTTGTTTTGAGTTTGCCTTATTGCCAACGTGCCCTAGCGTTGGCCATGTGTTGATATCTTATTTTTACTATTTAATTTGATTTTTATTTGAATTAATTCATTTTAAATCAAATAAAATCACATAAATTCAAAGATATTGATAACCAAAGATTTTTTTAATGATTTCAGGTTCCAATGGACAGGTAGTACCTCATCAAACTCGAATCAAGGCTTGTATGCACAAAAAGATTGAAATTAAGCCAATTTGGAAAGTTTGTAAAGGCAAATCAAATCAAATATCAAAGCCTTAATGGAGAGAGATTTGGACAGCCAATTGAGACCTAATGTATTGCACAATACATAAGCAAGCGCAGCATACAAGAATAAGGTTTAGAGAGAAATCGTGGAGGCAGAATCGAGCTTGCAAAAACCAGAAAAAAGTGTGACTTTGAAATCAAGGTTAGAGACATTTTCAAGACTCGAGACGTATCCCAATCGCTTCCTGGAAACTCTCACAAGCTAACCCAATCCAAACCGCGCGTTTTCAGACCTCCTAGTGCACTATAAGTAGTCCATGAATCCGCCATATTCTTGAGATCAAAAATCACTATTCTTGCATCCATTGAATGAAATAACTGTATATTCTTAACCCTCACATGACTTGCAAGCTTTTCATAATAACCAATTGCATTTATCTGACTTATATGGAGAACCACCATTGTTAGGGTTTGGTTCGTGTTTTTGGGTCTTTTTGTTTTAGGGAAAATTAGCTTCAATAAAGGCCATGGTTGTGATCAGTAGGTTGACACGAATCCAGCCATGGTCTTAGAGTCCATTTTTGTGGCATGTGCAAGATTTTGGAGATGAACAAGCTTGCAGTGACGGAACTTGGTCCGTTGGTATAGGTATTCTGCTTTTTAGCCACGGTTGGGAGGTCAGGGATAATACGTGGCATCCATCCATTGGGCTATTCAAATAACGCGCGTTTTTTTTTGTTTTTTCTGGCAATTGATTTATTTTTTATATAATATATATTGTTTGTATTATTATTAACAAAACAACAACACGCCCTAGTGGTGGCCACATAAGCGCTTAAAGACCCAAAGGCTGGAGGTCAGGGGTTCGATCCCTGCCTCCAACAATTTTCATTTTTCCAATATTTTTTAGGAGATCAAGTGCACGCATGGGCCAAAATTCCACAATGGACGTTCATTATCAAAGCGCCAGATGGCCAGATGGCCAGATCTGGTGGTCAAGCAGTGGAGGTACACCATGGAATCAGACAACGCAAATACACTGGATTGCAAAAAGTCCACATGGATCAGCTATTGGGCCAATAAAAAATGCTTTCAGCACCTCCAAAAAAGGCCCATTTCTCTACTTTCTCATATTTTCTTTTTATTGATTTAATTTCTTTATTTTATTTTAATTTATTTTCTAACCAATAAACAAATTTCCTTTTTTATCAAAAATCACAAAAAATATTTTTATCCAATAAAATTTTAGAATTCTTTTTTTATTATTAAATACTAACTAATTAATTTAGGTTTTTAATTCTAGGAAACTTTAATTTATTTTTGTAAATAAATAAAATTAATTAGAAATTATTAGGTTTTAATTAATTTAATAATTTTAATTTCTTTCTTAAAATATCAAAAACTTCAAAAATATGTCATTAATTTATTTTTCATTAATTAATTTATTTTATAATTTATTTAATATTTAACTTTAGGATTAATTTCTTTCCTTAAATAAAAACAACAAAAAAAACATTTTTCTTTCAAAAGGGTCAAAACCCTAATTTCGCCTCCGATTTAATTTCGCGTCGCGCTTTATTTTTCTTTATCCAATTAATGTATCTGCTTCCGGTATGTAATAGATAATTAGGACCCTTTTATTTATTCTTACCTCTTTATTTTATTTTCAAAGGGATGCTTTTGGTGATGTAAATACCCGACGCCTTGTAATTTAATTTTCGCATCTTAATTTCTGCAAATTATTAACTGCTAGATGTTTGATAATAGGGTTTGCATGACAAGACTGAATGTTTAATCTTAAAATCAAATTAGATCACCCTTAACATGTGCAAAGATAAAAATAACTGAAAACGACACACACGTACATGCGCACTCTTAGGGTACACCCCACTTGGTTGCCTTCGTACACGGTCATTGAGTATAAGTCGTTTTAGAGGTCGCCCTCTTGTCTAAAAGATCATAGTCGCCTCGAAATGGTTGCCTCAGATATGGTTGCCTCAAACAAATGATCTAAGACATTAGGGTTACCGCTAAGGCATCCTAACATTGCTTTAGTGACCGTATGTCCCTATTCGAATTGACCCTCAAACTACAACGACGGTGCTACCCACTCACTAATAGTGGGATAACATTGTCTAAAGGAAATTAACATAGAACGATTCCTTTTTCGAGTAGGTAGATAGTTCTTAGATACTTGCTCATCCAAAACAAAACAAATTTTTTCACACTTACACTCTTGTTCAAACAAAGTTTTCAAAAACACTTCATTACACTTTTGAGGACAGAAGCAAGAGTTAAATCGAAGTTTTAAACAAAATCTTTTTTCAAACCCACAAGCACAAAGAAAATAATTTTGAAAACAATAAGCAAGTACCTAAGAGCCCGTAGATAACTACGGATAGAAAGGGTGCTAATACCTTCCCTTTCTATAATCTACCCCCATACTCAGAAATATCTTAAAAAAGGAATTTTTCTGTGCTTTTTTCCTTTCCTTGTTGGATAAAATAAAAGTCGGTGGCGACTCTTGCTTACCGCGACATTTTGCGAACAAAAAACGCAAAATGCAAACCAGCACTCCAAAAAACAGTCAGTTCTTCCCACCGTATCACAGAATCGAAAGCAATAAAACTAGACCAAAGCCATCATGGAGGCAAAAATTTCATCAACAAAAAAGGAATTGCAGTCTTTTCTAGGGAATCTCAACTTCTTAAGGAGGTTTAACTCGAAATTAAGCGGCAAGACTCAAGCCTTCTCTCCTCTTCTTCGAATAAATAAGGAATGTTTCGAATGGAGGCAAGTGCAGTAAGAAGCTTTTGACAAAATTAAAGACTATCTTGTACACCTTTAATTCTTTCACCACCTTGTAGAAGTAGGAATATGAGACTGTACATCTCTACATATGAAGCCACCTTAGGGAGCATGCTTGCTCAAGAAGATGAAAATGGAATTGAAAGAGCTATTTATTATCTTAGTTGTGTCTTAAATGATGCAGAAACTAGATATAGTATGGTCGAAAAACTATGCCTATGCTTGTATTTCTCTTGTAAAAAATTGAAGCACTATATAAAACCAATTGATGTTTACATTTCCTCTCATTTTGACATAATTAAACATATGCTTTCAAAACATATCTTGCATAGTAGAATTAAAAAATGAGCATTAGCCTTAACTGAATATTCTATGACTTACATGCCTTTAAAAGCTATGAAAGGGAAAGTGGTTGCAGATTTTACAATTGACCATGTCATGGTCGAGGTTCCCCGAAATCTGGTGCAACTCGAACCTTGGAGATTGTACTTTGATAGTTTAACGCATAAAGATGGTACCTGAGTTGGAGTTTTTATTATTTCTCCTAACAAAATTCCAACAAAATTCAAGTACCAGATATATGGTCTGTCATCCTCAAAAAATTAGGATGAATATGAGGCTTTGATAACCGGCCTTGAAATCTTGGTTGAATTGGGGGTAAATAGGGTGGAAATAAGAGGAGACTTTGAGTTGGTGGTTAAACAAATAACCAAGCAGTATAAATGTGTCAAGGAAAATCTAATTATGTACTTTGTTGTAGCAAATAGGTTGCTACAAAAATTTGATTACGTGAACATCAAACACGTTCCTCGACTCAAGAATCAAGAGGCTAATGATTTGAGCCAGATAACACATGGGTATAAGGTTTCGAATGAGAACTTAGAAGACCTGATCTAATTTTGAGGGAGAATGATGGCAACAAGACTATTTCCATCTTATCTAGAGATGTCAAAGTTGGGTTACACAGAAGAGGGAAAATTTGAAGTTTTTGCGATTGACAGTCTGACAGAAATAGATTGAAGAAAGTTGTTGTACCAAAAATTTGCCCTCCCATTTTTCATAGAAAAAAACAACCCTAGGGTTCCTCATATGTTCAAGTTGGCTCAAGAATCGATCATACAAATTTTCGTCTGTGCCAGTAAACCAGCAATTAGGGTTTTTCTTGAAATTCTCGAAAGGAATGAATTCTCAAAGATCCAATTGGCTTTCACATGTTTTCATGCTTTCTCAAGATTACTGGAAAAAAACAGTGTTTGTTTTCAAGGTTAACCAGATAATTTGCGTCTTTTAAAACATTTGCTTGTTTATAGAATAGACAGTACGTGTTTTGATTGGAATGCAGTTGCAAGATTACTTGATCATTGGAATTTAAGTTATCTTGATTGGAATTATTGGAATGCAATTTCAATTATCTTGATCGGGAATCTTTAAGAATCAGAGAAGATGCAAAGAGAAAATTGCGAGATATTGACAGTAATGGATTTTAATGGACATCAGAATATCTCATAGGACTTTCTCCATTTATTTCAAAAGTTGTTACAAAACAATTTATTATTTAAATACTTTAGGTTTTACAACTTATCGTATTTAAAAAATAAATTAGTACAATTAATTGAATGTTTCTCTCTAAATTACAAATAAATTGAATCTATGCCTAAGGTTGACTAAGTCTCTTGCTTCCCCTGCTTGGCCACCATCCAGTTGTGCTCACATGAAAATGAAAGACAGAAAAATAGTTAGTACATTTAATTGGACATGAGCAAAGACTTTTCAAAAGAAAAAAAGTGTTCATCATTAAAGTTTGCAATTTGGAATCAGAGGGCTATTTTTAATTCATCACATTTTCATTTGCAAATCACAAGAGAATTATTTTTCTTGGTTCACAAACAAGAGAAATGTAAGCAAGCTACCCAAACAAGAGAAATGCAGCAAGGCTGTCCAATTTGCAACAAAAAGCAAAAACAAACAGAATAATACAAACTGGATGCAACATGCTGTCCAAATAAACAACAAAGTTGTCCAAACAGCATAAACTAAACAGCAGCATGGAAAAAAAAATACAAGCAGTACAAGCAACAAGCAGCATAGCAGTGGGAAGCAGGCAGCAACACAAAGAAAGTGTAGTAGTATAATAACCAAGTCAAACAAGCAAGAGGCTTGTTCAATAAGCCCAAATCATCCTTTTCCAAGTTATTTGCAAACTTTTTAGAAAAAAGAAATTTGCTTTTTATCATTGAGAGAGGAGAGAGGAAAGAAATCACCTAGGTTATTGGAATTGCACAAAAGGTACAGCCTTGCTGCCCTGCCCACAGCCTGTCACAAGTTGCATAGAGTATGCTGAAAAAACAAAACTGCAACAAAGAGAGCAAAAGGACAAAAGGCCAAAGTATTCAAAATATGATGGTTTCCCCCCCTTTTTTGAACAAGCTGTAAAACCAAAGAAGCCTGAATATAATAGTAGACAAGGCTCAAGTAAGAAAAAAAGAGAATGAAACTCAGAAAACTATCAAGTCCAAAAAGCATCAAAACTGTCTCCAACTGTAAAAACTCCAAAAAAATCTCAAACCATTTTCAAAAGCTCACAAAGCCTGCAACATTTCAAACCAATATCCCAAGCCTAATCTCAAACCAAGCAAATAACAACCATCCTCAAGTCTAAAACCTGCTGAAATATCAAACAAAAATCTGTAGCAAACAGTTCAAAACCATAAGCCAACAAACCATAAGCCAACAAGGCAACAAGCCTAAAAACATACAAAATCCTCAAAACTGTCAACAAATCCAAAATAACAAAAACATTCAAAAACCCCCAAACTGTCAAACATTCAAATCCCAAACTGTAAAACCATTTTCAACACCAAACCTGCATAACCAAAAAACCTGCATAACCAAAAAATCTGATCCCAAAGCAAGCAGAAACAGTCACAAATCTGTGACAACCCACAACAAAGACTGTAATACAGTACCAACAAAGCCAAGACCTCAAAACCATCATCAACCCAAAACAAAACAAAAAGAAACAGAAAAATATCCCAAAACTGTAACCATGAAACCTGTTAAACCAAAATCAAAAACCAAAGGAAAACAAACTTTCCAACCATCCCAACCACAATCAAAAACCTCAAAAACCTGAAACTGATAAGTAATAGTATCCAAACCAACAACCTTCACAAACTCATCAAACCTGTCAAACATCTTAAACCCAGAAAACCAGAAAAAAGGTCTCAAACATCATCTAATCGTTATCATCAGCAAATATCATCAAACTAAAATCACCATCTACCAAAATCTGTCACAATCCATAACGAAAGACTTGCAATAAACTCCAACAATCAAAAACAGTTCAAACCAAATCCAACAAACAGCATCATCATTCAAAGCAAAGAGGATAGGAAAAAGATTACCAGAAACACCACGCTTTCAATCTTCATTTCCTTCCCCCCCCCTCTCCGGCCACCAAGGAACGACGCCATCCTTTCTCCATTTCATCGAAAATTTCCAAACAGGTATGGTTTCTTCATAACCTATTCTCCTGCATTTCAATGGATACTAAGTTTGATCAACAGAAAAAACATAAAAAAGACAAAAACCACAAAAAATCGTTCAAGCTTCAATTTACAGAACATCACCTTTTCAAGAAGAAAAACGTTAGAGCTTGGTTAGGAGGCGAGAGAGGGAATTCCGGCAACCGTGAGCTGGGAGGGAGGATCAGATAGAACCCTTTTAGGCATGAATACGACTTTAGGTTTTTTTCTTCAGAGAAACGTGAATCATGGCGAGATGGGGAGAGATTAGGTCGTTAATAGGCCGTTTCGGCCATGAGCTTAGAAGTTTGAGACATTTTTAGGGCGAGAAGATGAACGAAATGGGAAGAGAGGGGCGAAAGGGACGAACGGCGCTGCTGTGGATGAAAGGGGAACCACAAACCCTAATCTGTTTGTTTACTCTAATCAACATGATAAACTGATTTAAGAAGAATTGGGCCCTTTTGTTTACAAACCCTAAAGCCCATGCACGTTTTGGCTCACACCCCCCCTTGGCCTGTTTCTTTTCAGCAAAAAAAAAACATGTTTATTTGGGCCTAATATCCCTAAATCTCCTAAGCCCATTTTCCTTTTCTGTAACTTTTTTTATTTTTGTTTTTTTAAAAAAATACTAATAAAACTTAAAACATTTTTTATTAATTTAGATTTTAGTGTTTAATTATTTTCATTTTCTTTTTTTACAACTTATTTTTATTAACTTTTTACATTTAATAAAAACACCAAAAAGAATTAACTTAGCTTATTCTCTTTCTTTAAGTTAGTTTACATAATTAATAAAATACATAATAATAAAGATTATAATTCAAATCAATTTATTTTTTTTAGAATAGGTTTTATTTTTTCTCTTTTTTTCAAGTAAATACATACATTTAACATTTTATTGATTTTATTTCATAAATTGTCATAGCTTTATATTAAATCGCACAATAATTCGATTTGGTTGTATTGTTTGATATTTGGACATTGTTATTCCATTTGATTCATCCCCATTTATAACAATTGTACCCCCATTCCCGAACATTCTGTAATAGTTTAGAATTTTAATTCCTGCAATTTATTGCTTTCTATGTACTGGTTAGTGACTAGGCATGTATGGGAAGATTCAAAAATCAATCGCTAAAGAATAAATAACGTGAAACCAATACACTTTCTCACACGTGCACCTCTAGGGTAACCTTGCTCGTTGCCTCGGAAATACAATCATGTCCCTCGAATATGGGATGCTTTAGCAAATGACCCTTCAATAAACAAAGATCGTAGTCCCTCGATGACCCTCGATTTTGCCTTCGATAAAACGACCGCGTCCCTTACAAAATTGCTAAAGCATCTCACAAGTTGCCTTCAATGATTGTAAAATTGATCCACGCCTGTCCCTTTACATCCAATGGTGGGGCTTCTTACCAAATCAATGGTAAGATAGCACCATTAAAAGGAGGAAGAAAAGAACAACTTAAGACCTTTCGAGTAGATAGATTCGCTCTTAGTTACTCGCTTGCTCACAATAAAAATATTTTATACACCAACACTCTCACTTTGAAATATTTTCAAAAGATAACACTTTGTATGCGTTCTTATAGAGATGAGAGCCATTACAAAGAAAAACCCTTTTCAAAATCACTTTCAAAAACATGTCCCACAAATATCTTTTTGAACTATTTTCGAAACAACACTTTGTACGGATTCTTATAGAGACGAGAATCATTACAAAGTCACATTTTAAAATACTTTCAAAGCCCACATCACAAGCACACATTCAAACAAAAGAAAGTGATCTAAAACGAGTAACTAAGAGCCCATAGAAAACCAGGGATGAAAAGGGTGCTAATACCTTCCCTTTTCATAATCTACCTCCCGAACCCGAGAAAATTCTCAAAAGGTCTTTCCTGTGCTTTTTTACCTTTCCTTTTGGATAAAAGAAAATTCGGTGACGACTCTTGCTAACCGCACAAGTGCGAACGAAATGCAAAATCTCTAGTCAGTTCTCCCACCGTATCACAGAACTGGCAACTCTGCTGGGGAAATGATAAAATTGGGGTTACCTTAGGGTTAGATCACTTTTACTTGCTTTCATTGTTTGGTTTGTTTGATTTACATTTTAGTTCCTTGTTTGGGTTTGTTTTAAATCCTGCACCCGGATTTGGGGACACCTTGTAGGTAGGTAGCAATAGACTGTGAGGGAACTGTGCGGGGTATATCGACATGGTTGAAGCAGTAGCTATGTTGATGTGACACTTTGGTTGGTACCAGTAACCCTTGAGTTGAATAAAGGAGAGTACGGGGCCGCCGCGTGGTGTCGTGAAACATCAACTGACCTTAGAACCTTACTTGACCAACTTGGCCTTTTAGGATGTAGTGAGATGACCGGCTTTGGTGCAGTCCGAAGTTGGTAGATACTCGATACTACACTCATTAAGGGTTGTTTTCTTGGAATATTTTGGTCGCCAGTAAAGTGGCTAAACTGAAATAATGAACACAAAAGATAATCCAGTGATATTGAGCTCCTTAGAACCCGGTTACTTTTTCTGGGACAGGTTGAACCAACTAAACTTCAAGAGGGTATTTACCTATGAAACCTCATGCAAGCCTAAAAAACTAAGGGCTTGTCTGCTTTGTGTGAATATAATTATTTGTACATAAACTTGCTTACTTCGCATATCTGTACATAACATCATAACATCATACCATAGCATTTTTAATAACCATTTCAAGGATCTCGAGGGTCTTTGATGCAGGGTTACGTTGAACCAGACGTCTACCAAAGGGCAAGAGGATTCATTTTCCTCTAAACAAACACCATCAAAGATCAAGTAAAAAAACTTGAGTCAAAGGCTATGACCCACTTGACATGGTGAGCTTGATTCTCATGGAAAGACATCCACCGATATGAAGTTCTCCAATCAAAGATGTTCAACTTCCACCATTTTCTTATGTTTACCCCGCGAAATCCTTGAAAATATGCATCCACATATCATACATCTTATCATGACAGGTTTCTCCCCTTCAGGTCTCTTTATCTTCCTACTGTTTATTTCAGTAGAGATGGCTCTAGAGAAGACTATCAAGGACATCCAAAATCAAAATTCTCAACTTCAAGAGATGTTCTTGAACCTCTCCAAGGGGCAGGAGGAAGTGAAATCTCAACTCACTAAGGGCATGATCATGGGGAATCCTGAGGGCAACAAAGATGATCAACTGGAGCTGCTACGAACTGAGATAGCCATAATGAAAATCCAGATGATGGGACAACTGGTGGGCCAGATGGCTCTCATCCAAAACATGGCACGAGGACAAGAGGAGCTGAGAGTCCTCATCAATAAGCTTTATCAAGATGAATGTAACCAAATGGGGCAAAAAACTAAGGTTGAGGATCAAGTCATCATTCAGCCTCCCTTGAGACAAGAAGCCGAGAGAAAACCTCCCCAGTTTGCTTCAGGGTCACAAGCCCAACAACAACCTCACCAACGTCAACAGGGTAATCGGCGTAAGCAAAATACATCTAAAAAGCGATTCACTAAGATTAACATGTCATTATCTCATGTGCTGCAACGCTTGTTGGAAGTCAAGCTGATTGTATGAAGGGACCCCCCTCAGAATCCCAACACAGCCTTTCCAGGGTACAATCCAAATGCAAGATGTGCGTATCACTCCAACAGTCCTGGACATGACACCGATAGCTGTTGGGCATTGAGAAACAAAATTCAAGATCTGATTAAAGAAACAACGCTGGAGTTCACACAAGATGGCCAGATGAAAATCTTCCGCTGAGGGCTCTCCACCTAAAATGACAAGTTCAAACAAAGAGGCTTTTGTTCATTTTGAATTTCCAATTGTAATTTCTTTTGTTATTCAAACAATTATCTATTAATGTCAAACTCTGTTTCATTAATGCATTGCATATGTTTGTCTTGAATTCATTTTTTAGTTTTCACTATATTTAAACTATGCTTTTTATTCTTCTTATGACCTAAACCTTTAGAGTGAGGATGACGAAAGCAATGCCTTAATCTCATACAGTATGCTTTTGGACAGACCTTGCTGACGATGTACAAGCGTTTCTTTCAAATCCTAAACACTGGGGTTATAAGGAAGATAATCCCTAGTCAACCCTTTCGAGCCAAAGAAGTAGAAGTTTTCTGTTTTAACACAAGTTGAAACCTTTAGTCAAAACCTGGGGCAGGGTAGTTGTCTCTCAGTTAATTCAAACACACGATAAAGTCGCAAACTCTCATCTTGTAATACAACGAATGACATAAAAAATAATATATATTCCTTTAGAATCAAAAGACGGTGATGGTTCCCTATCACATAGGCAGTCATTATCTCTCAAAAAGAAAAGCCCACTGAGTCGAAACCTACGAAGGAGGCTTAAGAAAACTGGGGCATCCCGCTGACTGTAATCTCAAAAACAGGAACAGTCAAGCAAAATTAGGGATAACAAATCAATCAAAAGAGGTCACTACAAATCCTCAACAAAAATAATGTTGCAAAAATGACTGCCTTCCAACGAATTTAACTTGCTTGAACCATCACCAAAATGCCATTCCAGTCTCATTTGGAGTTCAAACGCACAATTAACTGAGTTTAGGATTGAAGAACATCACGAAGAGCGGGTGGGTACAAATATACTTTGAGCCTTTATCCTTTGTTTCTTAAACCGTGAACCAAGCCACATTACAACCCTTCAAAAGTCCTAATTGAAGCATGGGTTAGTTCGAAAGCATACTGTTACAAAAGGTATCCTGACTCCTGTAAGGCTTTGCTATAAATCCTGAGTTGAATTTTTCTTACAAAAGCTTTCTGCTAAAAAACGCATTTTCAAAATTTCAAGACAAGCATAAACTTTGCACTATTTGAATATCGTTGTTTGCATATGGCTATTTGTTTGGCAGCGGAGAAATTCGCACAATGAATATCCAATGAACGAAAAGCTCTCTCAGTGAATAAAGTCACTTCAAGCGGGATGAAACTTCCATTGCAAAAATCTCATATCAACAAGGGGACATGACATGTCATCATCCAACACACCTGGGGCAGTCCAGTCAAGATTTCAAGAAATCTCTCAAAGTGCAGAGTAGCCAGGGGCAAGTCTCCGTCCCCGTCACTTAGGGCATTGAATGTCAATCCCAACAAAGGGTCGCATACAGTCAAACATTTCCTGGCAAAGCCATAAACACTCGCTACTAGGGGAAGTAACAAATCTCCCCAAAATCCTTCTCATAAGAGGACTCCTAGCCAGAGTTTCAATCTTTGATAACCTCTTCCCAGCTAAGTCGACCTCAAGAATCCCTGAGGATTTTTCCCATTGAAGTCGCCCGAATTCAACTCTTTTCTGCAGTATCAATTCAGGATTTATTTTCCTCAGCGAGAGATCATCTTGAAAACATTACGTACATCAGGATATCATACAACACAATCTCATTTATTTTGAGAACATCATTGCTTGATATATGTCATGCAACTAACCTTTACCTTTTAGGAAAGATGCAATCAAATTCTCACAAAATTCAAGCTATGAAGCCTGGATCACGACCAGATAGTAGTTCATCCAACTTTCCTCTTCAACAGAGATGATTCCTCAGTAGAATAACGAACGACCGAAGTTCCCAAAATTCAACAGAGATGATTCCTCAATAGAATAACGAATGACCGAAGTTCCCAAAATTCAACAGAGATAATTCTTCAGTAGAATAACGGACGACCGAAGTTCCCAAAATTCAACAGAGATGATTCCTCAATAGAATAACGGACGACCGGAGTTCCCAAAATTCAACAGAGATGATTCCTCAGAAGAATAACGGACGGCCGAAGTTCCTAATATTCAACAATGATGGTACCCTAGTAGAATAACGGACGACTGAAGCTCCTAAAATTCTATTTCTCTCAAGACAAAAATCAACATTTCCCAGCGGAATCCTCCTCAAACAACAAAACAGGAATCCCCATTGGAAACATTCTAAGCAAAGTTTAAGGACACACATACTCTTCAACAGCAGTCCAGGATTTAACGGTTCCCCGACATCTGTTAAAGATATTCTAAGACTTTCGTCTGGTTCAGTTAAATCAATTCTAAGATTTTTCTGATTCTTATCCAGTCAAAGTTAATTCAAGACCTTCTCTGGTTCAGTCAGATCGACACTAAGATCTCCCTGATTCTTATTCCTGTTGAAGATATTCCAAGACTTTCGTCTGGTTCAGTTAAATCGATTCTAAGATTTTTCTGATTCTTATCCAGTCAAAGTTAATTCAAGACCTTCTCTGGTTCAGTCAGATCGACACTAAGATCTCCCTGATTCTTATTCCAGTTGAAGATATTCCAAGATTTCTACTGTTTCATATAAATCTCTCAACGGTTTATTCTGATTCATTTCCAGATTTTTTACTGTTACAGATAAATCTCTCAGCGGTTTATTCTGATTTACTCTGTTCAGATCCAGTTCAAACTTTCTGTCAACAATCACCTTTGAATGGCATCTCTAAGCCCATTTCCATACACAATCAAATCAGCATTTCATTAAGATCCCCAACGGAGCCAAAACTTTGAACTACCAATCCCCAGCGGAGCCGAAACTTCAAGCTATCAACCACAACGGAAATCAACCAGTTTCTCCAAATTTCCCAGCAAGTTGTCTTGAAGCCTGAAAATCAACCAGATAACGGTTAACTTTTGTTTCTCCCCAACTTAGGGTAACTACCCAGTAGATTGACATACAACCCAAACTCCTGAACTCCCAAGCGGAAATAAGCTTTTCCCCACAGAGTTTTCACTACAGGATAAATTTTTTCCCACAGAACTTTTTATTGCTTCTCGACAGAACGAGGACTCCCGTCAATAATCTCCAGTAGAAGTCTTTAAAATTCTCTGGACTCCCCAAGCAGATTCCTCAAGGGTATATGGCATTACCCTCACAACGGAATCCTCAGCAGCAGTCAAGGATTTATCTTCCCCGACAGCAATTCAGGATTTATTTTCCTCAGCCATACAGCAAATCAGCTTACATGCACATACATTACGTTCATATATCATAAACATGGATAAAGCACATTTATTGCATCATACATTTCATGCAACATAACTTTGTGTTTCAGCTAACATTTTACCCTTTTCAGGATAAGATTAACAGCTATCTTTAACAAATATCCAAAGATTACCGATACAGTCCATACACGCTCTAGACACGGAAGCCATTCTGTCGCTCATTCAAACTTAATTTCAAGATATAGTACAGATACACTCCAGACACAGAAGTCATTCTGTCACTCATTCAAATCTCGAGTACCGATACAGTACAGATACACTCCAGACACGGAAGTCATTATGTCACTCATTCAAATTTCGAGTACTGATACAGTACAGATACACTCCAGACACGAAAGTCATTCTGTTACTCATTCAAATTCCGAGTACTGATATATTACAGATACACTCCAGACACGGAAGTCATTCTGTCACTCATTCAAATTTCGAGTACTGATACAGTACAAATACACTCCAGACATGTAAGTCATTCTGTTACTCATTCAAATTCCAAGTACCGATACAGTCCAGATACGCTCTAGACACGGAAGCCATTCTGTCGCTCATTCAAACTTAACTTCAAGATAGTTCAAATACAGTTCAGATACGCTCCAAACACGGAAGCCATTCTGTTGCTTATTCAGATTCAAGGACAAATACAGTTCAGATACGTTCCAAATTCGGACACCTTTTAGATGCTTGTTCTGTCGATTTACAAACAGACATTCTTGGATGGCATCTACAAGCCCATCTCCAACAAGATTCTAACATCTCTCCAAATGGCAACTTTAAGCCCATTCCCTCAATTACACTTTTGTCGAGCACAAATTTATGGGCACTCTAGTGTCCAATATCTTTTACCTTCGAGTCACGAACGACAAAACTCGCCGATCTAACTCTTCAGGTTCAAGAAGATTGAACAGGGGCAGTTGTTGTACCCCAAAATTTTCCCTCCCATTTTTCATAGAAAAAAAACAACCCTAGGGTTCCTCAGATGTTCAAGTTGGCTCAAGAATCGATCAGACAGATTTTCGTCTATGGCAGTAAACCAACAATTAGGGTTTTTCTTGCAATTCTCGAAAGAAATGAATTCTCAAAGATCCAATTGGCTTTCACATGTTCTCATGCTTTCTCAAGATTACTGGAAAAAAACAGTGTTTGTTTTCAAGGTTAACCAGATAATTTGTGTCTTTTAAAACATTTACTTGTTTATGGAATATACAGTACGTGTTTTAATTGGAATGCAGTTGCAAGATTACTTGATCATTGGAATTTAAGTTATCTTGATTGGAATTATTGGAATGCAGTTTCAACTATCTTGATCGGGAATCTTTAAGAATCAGAGAAGATGCAAAGAGAAAATTGCGAGTTATTGACAATAATGGATTTTAATGGACATCAGAATATCTCATAGGACTTTCTCCATTTATTTCAAAAGTTGTTACAAAACAATTTATTATTTAAATACTTTAGGTTTTACAACTTATCGTATTTGAAAAATAAATTAGTACAATTAATTGAATGTTTCTCTCTAAATTACAAAGAAATTGAATCTATGCCTAAGGTTGACTGAGTCTCTTGCTTCCTCTGCTTGGCCACCATCCAGTTGTGCTCACATGAAAATGAAAGACAGAAAAATAGTTAGTACAGTTAATTGGACATGAGCAAAGAATTTTCAAAAGGAAAAAAGTGTTCATTATTAAAGTTTGCAATTTGGAATCAGAGGGCTATTTTTAATTCATCACATTTATATTTGCAAATCACAAGAGAATTATTCCTATTGGTTCACAAACAAGAGAAATGTAAGCAAGCTATCCAAACAAGAGAAATGCAGCAAGGCTATCCAATTTGCAACAAACAGCAAAAACAAACAGAACAATACAAACTGGATGCAGCAGGCTATCCAAACAAACAACAAAGCTGTCCAAACAGCATAAACTAAACAGCAACATGGCAAAAACGAAATACAAGCAGTACAAGTAGCATAGCAGTAGGAAGGAGGCAACAACATAAAGAAAGTATAGCAGTATAATAACCAAGTCAAACAAGCAAGAGGCTTGTTCAATAAGCCCAAATCATCATTTTCCAAGTTATTTGCAAACTTTTCAGAAAAAAGCAATTTTCTTTTTATCATTGAGAGAGGAGAGAGGAAAGAAATCACCTAGGTTATTGGAATTGCACAAAAGGTACAACCTTGCTGCCCTGCCCACAACCTGTCACAAGTTGCATAGAGTATGCTGAAAAAACAAAACTGCAATAAAGAGAGCAAAAGGACAAAAGGCCAAAGTATTCAAAATATGATGGTTTCCCCCCCTTTTTTGAATAAGCTGTCAAACCAAAGCAGCCTGAATATAATAGTAGACAAGGCTCAAGTAAGAAAAAAAGAGGATCAAACTCAGAAAACTATCTAGTCCAAAAAGCATAAAAACTGTCTCTAATTGTAAAAACTCCAAAAACACCTCAAACCATTTTCAAAAGCTCACAAAGCCTGCAACATTTCAAACCAATATCCCAAGCCTGATCTCAAACCAAGAAAATAACAACCATCCTCAAGTCTAAAACCTGCTGAAACATCAAACAAAAATCTGTAGCAAACAGTTCAAAACCATAAGCCAACAAACTATAAGCCAACAAGGCAACAAGCCTAAAAACATACAAAATCCTCAAAACTGTCAACAAATCCAAAATAACAAAAACATTCAAAAACCCCCAAACTGTCAAACATTCAGATCCCAAACTGTAAAACCATTTTCAACACCAAACCTGCATAACCAAAAAACCTGCATAACCAAAAAAACTGATCCCAAAGCAAGCAAAAACAGTCACAAATCTGTGACAACCCACAGCAAAGCCTGTAATACAGTACCAACAAAGCCAAGACTTCAAAACCATCATCAACCCAAAACAAAACAAAAAGAAACAGAAAAATATCCCAAAACTGTAACCATCAAACCTGTTAAACCAAAATCAAAAACCAAAGGAAAACAAACTGTCCAACCATCCCAACCACCATCAAAAACCTCAAAAACCTGAAACTGATAAGAAGTAATAGTATCCAAACCAACAACCTTCACAAACTCATCAAACCTGTCAAACATCTTAAACCCAGAAAACTAGAAAAAAGGTCTCAAACATCATCAAATCGTTATCATCAGCAAATATCATCAAACTAAAATCACCATCAACCAAAATCTGTCACAATCCATAACCAAAGACTTGCAACAAACTCCAACAATCAAAAACAATTCAAACCAAATCCAACAAACAACATCATCATTCAAAGCAAAGAGGATAGGCAAAAGATTACCAGAAACACCATGCTTTCAATCTTCATTTCCTTCCCCCCCTCTCCGGCCACCAAGGAACGACGCCATCCTTTCTCCATTTCATCGAAAATTTCCAAACAGGTATGGTTTCTTCACAACCTATTCTCCTGCATTTCAATGGATACTAAGTTTGATCAATAGAAAAAACATAAAAAAGACAAAAACCACAAAAAATCGTTCAAGCTTCAATTTACAGAACATCACCTTTTCAAGAAGAAAAACATTAGAGCTTGGTTAGGAGGCGAGAGAGGGAATTCCAACAACCGTGAGCTGGGAGGGAGGATCAGATAGAACCCTTTTAGGCATGAATCCTACTTTAGGTTTTTTTTCCAGAGAAACACGAATCAGGGCGAGATGAGGAGAGATTAGGTCATTAATAGGGCGTTTCGGCCATGAGCTTAGAAGGTTGAGACATTTTTAGGACGAGAAGATGAACAAAATGGGAAGAGAGGGGCGAAAGGAACGAACGGCGCCACTGTGGATGAAAGGGGAACTACAAACCCTAATCTGTTTGTTTACTCTAATCAACACGATAAACTGATTTAAGAAGAATTGGGCCCTTTTGTTTACAAACCCTAAAGTCCATGCGCGTTTTGGCTCACACCCCCCCCCCCCCCCCCCCTTGGCCTGTTTCTTTTTAGCAAAAAAAAAAATGTTTCTTTGGGCCTAATATCCCTAAATCTCCTAAGCCCATTTTCCTTTTCTGTAACTTGTTTTTTTTTGTTTTAAAATAAAATACTAATAAAACTTAAAACCTTTTTTATTAATTTAGATTTTAGTGTTTAATTATTTTCATTTTCTTTTTTTACAACTTATTTTTATTAACTTTTTACATTTAATAAAAACACCAAAAAGAATTAACTTAGCTTATTCTCTTTCTTTAAGTTAGTTTACATAATTAATAAAATACATAATAATAAAGATTATAATTCAAATCAATTTCTTTTTTTTTAGAATAGGTTTTATTTTTCTTATTTTTTTCAAGTAAATACATACATTTCACATTTTATTGATTTTATTTCATAAATTGTCATAGCTTTATATTAAATCGCACAATAATTCAATTTGGTTGTATTGTTTAATATTTGGACATTGTTATTCCATTTGATTCATCCCCATTTATAACAATTGTACCCATATTCCCGAACATTCTGTAAAAGTTTAGAATTTCAATTCCCGCAATTTATTGCTTTCTATATACTGTATAGTGACTAGGCATGTATGGCAAGATTCAAAAATCAATCGCTAGATGACCTAATCAAAGAATAAATAACTTGAAACCAATACACTTTCTCACACGCGCACCTCTAGGGTAACCTCGCTCAATGCCTCGGAAATAAAATCATGTCCCTCGAATATGGGATGCTTTAGCAAATGACCCTTCAATAATCAAAGATCGTAGTCCCTCGACGACCCTCGATTTTGCCTTCGATAAAACGATCGCGTCCCTTACAAAATTGCTAAAGCGTCTCACAAGTTACCTTCAATGATTGTAAAATTGATCCGCGCCTGTCCCTTTACATCCAATGGTGGGGCTTCTTACCAAATCAATGGTAAGATAACACCATTAAAATGAGGAAGAAAAGAACAACTTAAGACCTTTCGAGTAGATAGAATCGCTCTTAGTTACTCGCTTGCTCACAACAAAAATATTTTATACACCAACACTCTCACTTTGAAATATTTTCAAAAGATAACACTTTGTATGTGTTGTACCACAAAATTTGCCCTCTCTTTTTCACAAGAAATCATAGCTTCGGGCTTTTCCTGATTTTTCAGATTGGCTTAAGAATCGGTCAAATAGACTTTTCTCATCAGTCAGACAAAATTAGGGTTTCCAATAACTTTTGAATCAGTCCGAGCAGATTATTAGGGTTTCTATTGATTTGGTTGAGTTTGGCTCAGGGTTTGATCTGGCAAACGCTTCTTTGACAATAAATCAAGAATTAGGGTTTGCGCGCGCATTCTCAGAAGGAATTAATTCTACAGTTCTTTTTCAATTGACTCTGGGACATGGGTTGAGGCTTCTGATTGAAAGTTTGAAGTTTAAGTTTGATCAGTGAGATAAAGGACATGTGGACGTTTGTTTGTTTAATTGTGCAATGCTTTTGGTTATTCGGAACGCCGGACGTTTATTGATTATTTATAATTTCTAAGTTAAAATTATTGGATAATTTCCAATTATTATAATTTAAGAAATTTAAGTAATTAAATAAATAAATGCAGAAGAATTAAAGAATTAACTGACAAAGGATTTTTATTTATTTCTAATTATTGGTACAAGTGTTATTTAAATACAGTAATTTTATTTACAGTATTTATAATAATGTTTATTACAAATGATTAAAATAAAATAAAGCTATATCCTAAGTTTCTTGAGGTCTTCATCTTCTACCGCTGCTTCCTTTGCTCAACTGGTATTTACCCGCAAAGACAGAAAAAGAAGTAAACACAGATGAATTAAAAAAGTATTTTTCAGACAGTTAATCAAAAAACTCATCATTAAAAGTGTTGGCCAGAATCAGTTTGTTCGTCCTCTCTGCAAATCGCAAGAAGACTCTCTTCTTGGTTCACAAAGAGGGAAAGAAAATGTGTTTGCAAGCATATGAATTATTTTGCAAAATGCACAAAGTTGCATAAATTCAAATTGGCAAAAAAAGGGACAAGCTACTGAATATGCTAAAACAAGTTACAAAGTTCAAACTGAAACAAACAAGTTGCAAAGTTCAAATTGAACAAACAAGCTACTTGAAAAGGAAAACCAAACTGTCCAAAGAAACTGTCCAAAGAAACTGTCAAAAGGCTGTCAAAGAAGATATCAAAGCAATGCAGGAAATCTGGGAGATAAGTACAAGATGCAGAGTAAAGCTAACATTGCAAGCATATATTTCAAATTATCATCATTTTCCAACCAACACTTTTTCAGACAGAAAGTACAGTTTAAGTAATTAAATATACTTTTCTGGAGAGAGAGAAAAGGGAGAGAAGTAGAAGGCTCTTACAGTTTTTCAGGCAGGCTAGAGATAAATAAATATAACAGATCAGAATAGTTCAAGAGGCAGAACACCACATAGAAAAAATATAACACAAGCTCTCAAGCCTGTAACTTCAAAACAAGCTCTCAAACCTGCTAAGCTTCAAACTGTAACATCCTGCCTGTAACCATAATAAGCCTTCAAGAAAGCAAAAGCTCAAATCTGCATAAGCCCCATCCTGTATCAGTAAACAAAAACAGCACAGCCAAACCTGCTTTCAAGCAAGCAATAGTATCAACCTGCATAAAACAAAACTCCAAACTATCTCAAGCCTGCCTCAAGCTTAAGGACCTGTTATAGAAGCAAACCTTTCAAACCTGCTTGCCTCAAAACTGATACCATACAAAGCCTGTCAAAAACTATACAACATTCAAGCTTGCCTTTAAACCTGTTAAAGCCTTCAGCTTGCCTAAATCAAATAACCAAACTCAAACAAACCTTTGTTTAAACATAGGCCTGCCTTCATTTCAAAATCCAAGCATCAACTATTGCAATCCATCATCACAGGGTCAAACAAATAAGCATATCAAAAGCATCTCAGATTCAATATTATCATCATTGATAAAAAGCCAACTCAGAATCAAAGCCAAAAGAGAGAGGAAAAGCAATCTCAGAGTTATCATCATCAAGTTATCAGAACAACAATAAGCAAACAATATTAGAGTAATCATCATTGAAAAAAGCCAGAAAGCAACCCAGAAGCAAAAAATACTGAGGCAAAAGCAACAACAACATCATCAAACTCAGAAATGGGCAAGCAAGCAGAAGAGGAAAAGAAGTTTCAGAAACACATGGCTTAGGGTTTTCAGAAGCACAACACTCATCACAAAACAATTCAAAAGAAAGATACGAGGTTACCAGCAAGCTCTCGTCATCATACTCCCTCGCCGTGGCCGCCTAAGACGCCTCCAGTCCACTCCTCCGTCTCCTCTCCAAAGGTATTGTCCTCCTTCCTTTTTACACCTCACATAAACAAATAATACAAAAGATCAGAATATGTAAAAACATGCATGAATCCAGAACCCTAAAACGCGATAAAACAAAATCGTTACCCTTTTTTTGAATCATCGCCTTGAGCAAACCATGAGAAGGGGGAGTTGGAGGTGGCGTCCAGTGGCCAGGCATGGAAGGATTTAGTCAGAAGCTCGCCTTGGTTAAGAAAGATGAAGAGGACAACGAAGAAGAAGGTGGAAGCGGCGCTATTCAACACAAACCCTTGTTCTGAACGAAACAAAACAAACCCTAAACAAAATTTGTCCAACGCGTCGTGGGCCTCTGCCCCATAAACTGTTAAGCCCATTTGATTCTGGCACCCCCCTTTGTTGGTTATAATCCATTTTTATTTTTTTTGCATTTTGGGCCATGTATATAACCCCTAAGCCCATCTGATTTCCTAATTTTTCATACAAATCAATCCTTTCTTTTTTTTTTTCTTTCTATCACCTTATTTTCCTTTTTTATATAATCTATTTTATAAATAAAAATAATACATTAACCTTTTTATACAAAATTTTCTTAATTGCTTCTTTTTATTTTATTACATTTAAAAAATACATAAATAATAGATTTTTATTAAGTTTAAACAATTTTCCCTTTGAAACTTTTCTTTGTTTAATAAATAACTTTTATAAAACTTCCTAAAAAACATTAATAAAAATACACAAAAATAAATAAATACTTAATAAATACATTAGGTTAATATTTGCATCATTTGTAAATAATCACATACATTGCATAATACTTTTATTTCTCTTTGATTCTTATACTTTGCTATACTTTTACATTGAGAATGCGATTCGATTTGGTTGTAAATAATATTTGGACACTACTATCCTGATAAGACTCATCCCCATTTGTAAATATTTGTACTCCCATCCCCGGATACTTATTTGTAATAGCTTAGACTTTAACTTCCCGCAATTTATCGCCTTCTATATACTGTATAGTAATTAGGGTTTGTATGCGAAGATTCAAAATCAACCGCTAGATAACCTAATACAAAGACAAATGCATGAAAACCAATACACAATTCACACTTGCACCCCTAGGGTAATCCCGCTTGTTGCCTTCAAAAATGGGCCATGTTTGCATGTCAAGTACTTTGGCAAAACAATAAAAACAAATCAAATGATCATAGTCCCTCGATGACGCTTTCGAAGTTGCCTAAACGAAATGATCATAGTCCCTCAAGAAAATTTCCAAAATACTTGACACTATTGCATTCATGGTCTATACGATGACCCGCGCCCGTCCCGTTAACATCCTAACACAAGGTTGTTCACCAAATACAATGTGAAACAACACTGATAAAAGGATTAAAACATGAGAAAGACCTTTGAGAAATTTAGGGTAGACAAACTCTTAGTTACTTGATCAAACTTGCAAAACACACTTGCCTACTTTCAAACACACTCCACAAACACAACTTCCAAAACAACTTTCAAAAACATTGAAACATCTTTTCAAAAAGACAAACACCTTTGTAAAACATTTGAGTAAAGAATTGTTACAACGGTTGCCTAGACAAGGCATCTTTTTCAAAACATTTTCAAAAACACACACAAAGCACCATTTCACACTATTGAAAATCAAGGCAAGTGATCTAAAACAAGTAACTAAGAGCCCATGGATAACCATGGATGAAAAGGGTGCTAGCACCTTCCCTTTTCATAATCTACCCCCCGAACCCACGAAAACATCTCAAAGGTTTTTCATGTGCTTTTTAAACCTTTCCTTTAGGATAAAATAAAAAGTCGGTGGCGACTCTTGCTAAACCGAACAAATGCAAACACAAACGCAAAACCTCAAGTCAGTTCTCCCAATGTATCACAGAACTTGCGACTCTGCTGGGGAGTCCAGATTAAAAGTGGGGTTACCTTAGGGTTTTAGATCACCTTTACATACTTGCTTTGATTGCTTTGATTGCTTTACTTTTTTGGGTTCCTTGTTTGGGTTTGCTATAAATCCTACACCCGGATTTGGGGGCACCTTTTTAGGTAAATAGCAATAAACTGTGAGGGAACTGTGCGGGGTATACCGACATGGTTGAAGCAGTAGCTATGTTAGTGTGACATATTTGTGAGTACCGGTAACCCTTGAGTTCAATCAAGGAGAGTACGGGGCCGCTGAGTGATGTCATGAAGCACTAATGAACTCTTAGAACCTTACTTGACCATCTTAGCCTTTTTAGGGGTACTGAGATGACCAACTTTGGTGCAGTCCGAAGTTGGTAGATACTCGATACTACACTCATTGAGGATTGTTTTCTTGGAATATTTTGGTCGCCAGTTAAGTGGCTAAACCTAAACAATGAACACAAAAAATAATCCAATGATATTGAGCTCCTTAGAACCCGGTTTCTATTTTAGGACAGGATGAGCCAACTAACTTCAAGAGGGTACTTACCTACAAACCCCATGCAAGCCTAAACCTAAGGACTTGTTTGCTTTGTGTGAATATGATTACCTGTATATACACTTACTTGCTTTTGCATACATGTACATAACATCATGACATCATACCATAGCATTTTTTTAATAACCATTTCAAGGATCTCGAGGGTCTTTTGATGCAGGGTTACGTTGAACCAGACGTCTACCAAAGGGGAAAGAGGTTTCTCCTCTAAACAAATGCCATCAAAGATCAAGTGCAACAACTTGAATCAGGGGCTATGACCCACTTGACATGGTGAGCTTGATTCTCGTGGAAAGACATCCACCGTTACAAAGCTCTTCAATCAGAGATGTTGATCAAAGTTCAACCTCTAACATTTTCTTGTGTTTACCCTGAGAGATCCTTGAAAACATGCATTCATATATCATGCATTGCATCATAACAGTTTTTCCTTTTCAGGTTTCCTTATTCTCCTACTGTTTATTTCAGTAGAGATGGCTCTAGAGAGGACTGTCAAAGATATCCAGGACCAAAATTCTCAACTTCAAGAAATGTTCTTGAACCTGTCCCAGGGGCAAGAAGAAGTGAAAGCTCTCCTCACAAGGGGCATGGTCCAGGGGAATGCAAGCAATGCCAGGAGTGATCAGTTGGAAGAGCTTCAGTCTGAGCTGATTGCAATGAGGATCCAAATGATGGGACAACTGGTGGGCCAGATGGCTCTCATCCAGGACTTGGCTCAAAGACAAGAGGAGCTCAGGGTTCTCGTCAACCAACTGCTTAGGGGCAACCAAGTGGGAAAACATCTAAGGTTGAAGAGCAAGTCATCATTCAATCCCCTTTGAGACAAGAAGACAAGGGAAATGCTCCTCAACTTGCTTCAGGGTCACAAGCTCACCAACAACCTCGTCAGCGTCAACGGGGTAATCGGCGTAAGCAAAATACGTCGGGAAGACAGTTCACTGAGACTGACATACCGTCATCTCTAATACTGGAATGCTTGTTGGAGGTCAATCTGACTGCTTTGAGGGATCCTATTCGGAAGCCCAACACCTCTGCTCCTAGCTATCATCTTGACGCATTTTGTGTATACCACTCCTATAGTCCGGGACATGACACCGACGACTGTTGGGCCTTGAAGAACAAGATTCAAGATCTGATTGACATCGGAGTGCTGAGATTCATGCCCGATGGCGAGATGAAAATCTTCCGTTAAGGGTTTCTCCACCTGAAATGACAAAGCTCGAACTGAGAGACTTTTGTTCCATTTGAATTTTCAAAGTTGTAATTTCTTTTGTGATTCAAACAATTATCTGTTGATGTCAAACTCTGTCTCATTAACGCATTGCATATGTTTGTCTTAAATTCATCCATTCGTTTTCACTACTCTTATGCTTTCTTTATGATATTTAACTCTTGATAAAAAGCTGCAAGCCTTTAGAGGGAGGATGACGAAACAATACCATAATCTCATACAGTATGCTTTTGAACAGACCTTGCTGATGATGTACATGCATTTCTTTCAATTCCCAAACACTGGAGTTATAAGGAAGATAATCCCTAGTCAACCCCTTCGAGCCAAAGAAGTAGGAGTTTTCTATTCTAAACAATTTGAAACCTTTGATTTAAACCTGGGGCAGGGTAGTCTCTCAGTTAATTCAAAAAAAAAAGCGCATTGAAGTCGCAAACTCTCAGTTCGTAATACAACGAATGACATCAAAAGCATTCCTTTGGAATCAAAAGACAGTGATGGTTCCTTATCTCATAAGCAGTCAATATCTCAAAAGAGAAAAGCCCACTAAGCCAAAACCTATAAAGGAGGCTTAAGAAAGCTGGGGCATCCCGCTGACTGTAATCTCGAAAACAGGAACAGTCAGGCAAAAATTAGGGATAACGAATCAAAAGAAAGAGGTCACTACAAATCCTCAACAACATGAAAAAAATGTTGCAAAAAAGGAGATGATGACTGCCCTCCAAATTCAATTGGTGTGAACCATCACCAAAAAGTCGTTCCAAACTCGAACAGAGTTCGACGTACAATTAACTGAGTTTAGGACTGAAGGACATCACGAAGAGCGGGTGGGTACAAATATACTTTGAGCCTTTATCCTTTGTTTCTTAAAACGTGAACCAAGCCACGTTACAACCCTTCTAAAGTCCTAATTGAAGCATGGGTTAGTTCGAAATCATACTGTTACAAAAGGTATCCTGACTCCTGTAAGGCTTGGCCCTAAAATCTTGTGTTGAATTTGTCTTATAAAAAGTTTTCTTCTAAAAAACGCATTTTTCAAAACTTCGAGACAGACATAAACTTTGCATTACTTGAATATCACTGTTTGCATTTAGCTATTTGTTTGACAGCGGAGAAATTCACACAATGAATATCCGATGAACGAAAGCTCTCTCAGTGAGCAAAATCACTTCTAAAAGGATGACACTTCCAACGACAAATCTCCTATCAACAAGGGGGCATGACATGTCACTATCCAGTTAACCTGGGGAGGTCCAGTCAGGATTTCAACAAATCTTTCAAAGTTCAATTAACCTGGGGCAGTCCAGTCAAGATTTCAAGAAATCTCTCAATTTGCAGAGTAACCTGGGGCAAGTCTCCCTCACCATCATTTGGGGCATTTAAACGTCAATCTCATCAAAGGGTTACGTGCGGTCCAAGTGTCTTGACAATATCACAAGCATCTTATACTAGGGGCAAAAATCATCACCTTCCAGATTTCCTTCTAGAGACAGTTCAGATGTGACCTAGATATGGCGACATTCTGATACTTATTCCCCAAGCAGAATGAAGACTCTCATCCTTAAAACCTCAGAAGATTGGTATACTCCAAATTTCTGACCCTTAACAGAATGAAGACTCTCATCCTTGAAACCCCAGTAGATTAGCATACACCCAATTTCTGACCCCCAACAGAATGAAGATTCTCATTCTCAAAGTGGCGTATAACCCAAGTTCCAGATTAATACCTGTAACAAGCCAGGAAAACTATATGTGGACGACTGATTGTAGATTAATACCTGAAACCAGCTAGGAAAACTATCTACATGAAGAGATTGAAGATTAATACCTGTAACAAGCCAGGAAAACTATCTTTCTTTCTCAGGTCAGAGATTAATACCTAAAACCAGCCAGGACAACTATCTCACCGACCAACCTTTTCAAGATCCCAGATCAATACCTACAGCAATCAAAAGATTCTTGCAATCCCCAGCGGAGATAAAACTTCCAACTATCAATCCCCAAGCAGAATGAAGACTCATTCTCAGTTCCTCACAGAGTATTCAAATATTCTCCAGTGAAGATCCCCTCAAGACAGGAATCCCCAGTAGATTGGCATACAACCCAAGCTCCTGATTCCCCAAAAGTGGTCCCAGGACTTCTCATTTTCAACAATCAAAAGATTCTTGCAATCCACTGCAGCAATCAAGGATTCACTTTCCCCGGCAGTAGTCAAGATTCTTTTATCTCCGGCTATCCAGGATTCGTCTTCCTCAGCAAGACAGCTCATCAGCTTACATGCGCATTCATTACATTCATATCATAAACATTAATATAACATACATTGCATCATACATTTCATGCAACATAACTTTGTGTTTCAGCTAATATTTTTTACCCTTTTCAGGATAAGATTAATAAGCTTCAACTTCAACTTTTGAAAACAGTTTACGGACACTTCCCAACATGGATGCTGATCTATTGCTTATTCAATTTCAAGACTTCTGAAAACAGTTCACGGGTTCTCCAGACACGGATGTTAACCTATCGCTTGTTCGGATTCTTCAACTTCTGAAAACAGTTTACGGATTCTCCAAACACGGATGTTAATCTATCGCTTGTTCAGACTCAACTTTTGAAAACAGTTTACGGACGCTTCCCAATATGGATGTTGATCTATTGCTTATTCAATTTCAAGACTTCTGAAAACAGTTCACGGGTTCTCCAGATACGGATGTTAACCTATCACTTGTTCAGAGTCTACACTTCTGAAAACAGTTTATGGATTCTCCAAACACGGATGTTAATCTATCGCTTGTTCAGACTCGACTTTTGAAAACAGTTTACGGACGCTTCCCAACATGGATGCTGATCTATTACTTATTCAATTTCAAGACTTCTGAAAACAGTTCACGGGTTCTCCAGACACGGATGTTAACCTATTGCTTGTTCAGATTCTTCAACTTCTGAAAACAGTTTACGGATTCTCCAAACACGGATGTTAATCTATCGCTTGTTCAGACTCAACTTTTGAAAATAGTTTACGGACGCTTCCCAGCATGGATGCTGATCTATTGCTTATTCAATTTCGAGACTTCTGAAAACAGTTTATGGGTTCTCCAGACACGGATGTTAACCTATCGCTTGTTCAGATTCTTCAACTTCTGAAAAAAGTTTACGGATTCTCCAAACACGGATGTTAATCTATCGCTTGTTCAGACTCAACTTTTGAAAACAGTTTACGGATGCTTCCCAACATGGATGCTGATCTATTGCTTATTCAATTTCAAGACTTCTGAAAACAGTTCACGGGTTCTCCAGATACGGATGTTAACCTATCACTTGTTCAGAGTCTACACTTCTGAAAACAGTTTACGGATTCTCCAAACACGGATGTTAATCTATCGCTTGTTCTGACTCAACTTTTGAAAATAGTTTACGGACGCTTCCCAACATGGATGCTGATCTATTGCTTATTCAATTTCAAGACTTCTGAAAACAGTTCACGGGTTCTCCAGATGCGGATGTTAACCTATCACTTGTTCAGATTCTACACTTCTGAAAACAGCTTACGGATTCTCCAAACACGGATGTTAATCTATCTCTTGTTCAGACTCGACTTTTGAAAACAGTTTACGGACGCTTCCCAGCATGGATGCTGATCTATTGCTTATTCAACTTCAACTTTTGAAAACAGTTTACGGATTCTCCAAACATGGATGTCAATCTATTGCTTATTCAGACCCCTAGCTCAGAGATATTCCAAAACATGGACACCTTTCTGATACTCATTTTTTTACCTACAACATACATTCTTGGATGGCATCTACAAGCCCATCTCCAACAAAATACAATCACTTTCAGATGGCATCTATAAGCCCATCCTCCTACCAACAATTTCCAGATGGCATCTCTAAGCCCATCCCCCGACAAGATTCTGTCACATCCCCAGATGGCATCTTTAAGCCCATCTCGAAATGGCATCTTTAAGCCCATTCCCTCAAACTACGCTTTGACGAGTGCAAATTTTTTGGGCACTCTAGTGTCCAATCTCCTTTTACCTTCGAGTCGTGAACGGCAAACTTGCCAATCTAACTCTTCAGGTTCAAGAAGATTGAACAGGGCAACTGTTGTACCCCAAAATTTGCCCTCTCTTTTTCACAAGAAATCATAGCTTCGGGCTTTTCCTGATTTTTCAGATTGGCTTAAGAATCGGTCAAACAGACTTTTCTCATCAGTCAGACAAAATTAGGGTTTCCATTAACTTTTGAATCAGTCCGAGCAGATTATTAGGGTTTCTATTGATTTGGTTGAGTTTGACTCAGGGTTTGATCAGGCAGACGCTTCTTTGACAATAAATCAAGAATTATGGTTTGCGCACGCATTCTCAGAAGGAATTAATTCTACAGTTCTTTTTCAATTGACTCTGGGACATGGGTTGAGGCTTCTGATTGAAAGTTTGAAGTTTAAGTTTGATCAGTGAGATAAAGAACATGTGGACGTTTGTTTGTTTATTCGGAACGCCGGACGTTTATTGATTATTTATAATTTCTAAGTTAAAATTATTGGATAATTTCCAATTATTATAATTTAAGAAATTTAAGTAATTAAATAAATAAATGCAGAAGAATTAAAGAATTAACTGACAAAGGATTTTTATTTATTTTTAATTATTGGTACAAGTGTTATTTAAATACAGTAATTTTATTTACAATATTTATAATAATGTTTATTACAAATGATTAAAATAAAATAAAGCTATATCCTAAGTTTCTTGAGGTCTTCATCTTCTACCGCTGCTTCCTTTGCTCAACTGGTATTTACCTGCAAAGACAGAAAAAGAAGTCAACACAGATGAATTAAAAAAGTATTTTTCAGACAGTTAATAAAAAAACTCATCATTAAAAGTGTTGGCCGGAATCAGTTTGTTCGTCCTCTCTGCAAATCGCAAGAAGACTCTCTTCTTGGTTCACAAAGAGGGAAAGAAAATGTGTTTGCAAGCATATGAATTATTTTGAAAAATGCACAAAGTTGCATAAATTCAAATTGGCAAAAAAAGGGACAAGCTACTGAATATGCCAAAACAAGTTACAAAGTTCAAACTGAAACAAATAAGTTGCAAAGTTCAAATTGAACAAACAAGCTACTTGAAAAGGCAAACCAAACTGTCCAAAGAAACTGTCAAAAGTCTGTCAAAGAAGATATCAAAGCAATGCAGAAAATCTGGGAGATAAGTACAAGATGCAGAGCAAAGCTAACATTGCAAGCATATATTTCAAATTATCATCATTTTCCAACCAACACTTTTTCAGACAGAAAGTACAGTTTAAGTAATTAAATATACTTTTCTGGAGAGAGAGAGAGAGATAAAAGGGAGAGAAGTAGAAGGCTCTTACAGTTTTTCAGGCAGGCTAGAGATAATAAATATAACAGATCAGAATAGTTCAAGAGGCAGAACACCACATAGAAAAAATATAACACAAGCTCTCAAGCCTGTAACTTCAAAACAAGCTCTCAAACCTGCTAAGCTTCAAACTGTAACATCCTGCCTGTAACCACAATAAGCCTTCAAGAAAGCAAAAGCTCAAATCTGCATAAGCCCCAGCCTGTATCAGTAAACAAAAACAGCACAGCCAAACCTGCTTTCAAGCAAGCAATAGTATCAACCTGCATAAAACAAAACTCCAAACTATCTCAAGCCTGCCTCAAGCTTAAGGACCCGTTACAGAAGCAAACCTTTCAAACCTGCTTGCCTCAAAACTGATACAATACAAAGCCTGTCAAAAACTATACAGCATTCAAGCTTGCCTTTAAACCTGTTAAAGCCTCCAGCTTGCCTAAATCAAATAACCAAACTCAAACAAACCTTTGTTCAAACATAGGCCTGCCTTCATTTCAAAATCCAAGCATCAACTATTACAATCCATCATCACAGGGTCAAACAAATAAGCATATCAAAAGCATCTCAGATTCAATATTATCATCATTGATAAAAAGCCAACTCAGAATAAAAGCCAAAAGAGAGAGGAAAAGCAATCTCAGAGTTATCATCATCAAGTTATCAGAACAGCAATAAGCAAACAATCTCAGAGTAATCATCATTGAAAAAATCCAGAAAGCAACCCAGAAGCAAAAAATACTGAGGCAAAAGCAACAACAACATCATCAAACTCAGAAACGGGCAAGCAAGCAGAAGAGGAAAAGAAGTTTCAGAAACAGATGCCTTAGGGTTTTCAGAAGCACAACACTCTTCACAAAACCATTCAAAAGAAAGATACGAGGTTACCAGCAAGCTCTCGTCATCATACTCCCTTGCCGTGGCCACCTAAGACGCCTCCAGTCCACTCCTCCGTCTCCTCTCCAAAGGTATTGTCCTCCTTCCTTTTTACACCTGACAGAAACAAATAATACAAAAGATCAGAATATGTTAAAACATGCATGAATCCAGAACCCTAAAACGCGACAAAACAAAATCGTTACCCTTTTTTTGAATCATCGCCTTGAGCAAACCATGAGAAGGGGGAGTTGGAGGTGGCGTCCAGTGGCCAGGCATGGAAGGATTTAGTCAGAAGCTCGCCTTGGTTAAGAAAGATGAAGAGGACAACGAAGAAGAATATGGAAGAGGCGTTGTTCAACACAAACCCTTGTTTTGAACGAAACAAAACAAACCCTAAACAAAATTTGTCCAACGCATCGTGGGCCTCTGCCCCATAAACTGTTAAGCCCATTTGATTTTGGCACCCCCCTTTGTTGGTTATAATCCATTTTTTTTTTTTTGCATTTTGGGCCATGTATATAACCCTTAAGCCCATCTAATTTCCTAATTTTTCATACAAATCAATCCTTTTTTTTTTCTATCACCTTATTTTCCTTTTTTATATAATCTATTTTGTAAATAAAAATAATACATTAACCTTTTTATACAAAATTTTCTTAATTGCTTCTTTTTATTTTATTACATTTAAAAAATACATAAATAATAGATTTTTATTAAGTTTAAACAATTTTCCCTTTGAAACTTTTCTTTGTTTAATAAATAACTTTTATAAAACTTCCTAAAAAACATTAATAAAAATACACAAAAATAAATAAATACTTAATAAATACATTAGGTTAATATTTGCATCATTTGTAAATAATCACATACATTGCATAATACTTTTATTTCTCTTTGATTCTTATACTTTGCTATACTTTTACATTGAGAATGCGATTCGATTTGGTTGTAAATAATATTTGGACACTACTATCCTGATAAGACTCATCCCCATTTGTAAATATTTGTACCCCCATCCCCGAATACTTATTTGTAATAGCTTAGACTTTAAATTCCCGCAATTTATCGCCTTCTATATACTGTATAGTAATTAGGGTTTGTATGCGAAGATTCAAAATCAACCGCTAGATAACCTAATACAAAGACAAATGCATGAAAACCAATACACAATTCACACTTGCACCCCTAGGGTAATCCCGCTTGTTGCCTTCAAAAATGGGCCATGTTTGCATGTCAAGTACTTTGGCAAAACAATAAAAACAAATCAAATGATCATAGTCCCTCGATGACGCTTTTGAAGTTGCCTAAACGAAATGATCATAGTCCCTCAAGAAAATTGCCAAAATACTTGACACTATTGCGTTCATGGTCTATACGATGACCCGCGCCCGTCCCGTTAACATCCTAACACAAGGTTGTTCACCAAATACAATGGTGAAACAACACTGTTAAAAGGGTTAAAACATGAGAAAGACCTTTGAGAAATTTAGGGTAGACAAACTCTTAGTTACTTGATCAAACTTGCAAAACACACTTGCCTACTTTCAAACACACTCCACAAACACAACTTTCAAAAACATTAAAACATCTTTTCAAAAAGACAAACACCTTTGTAAAACATTCGAGTAAAGAATTGTTACAACGGTTGCCTAGACAAGGCATCTTTTTCAAAACTTTTTCAAAAACACACACAAAGCACCATTTCACACAATTGAAAATCAAGGCAATTGATCTAAAACAAGTAACTAAGAGCCCATGGATAACCATGGATGAAAAGGGTGCTAGCACCTTCCCTTTTCATAATCTACCCCCCGAACCCATGAAAACATCTCAAAGGTTTTTCCTGTGCTTTTTAAACCTTTCCTTTAGGATAAAATAAAAATTCGGTGGCGACTCTTGCTAAACCGAAAAAATGCGAACACAAACGCAAAACTTCAAGTCAGTTCTCCCACCGTATCACAGTATGCGTTCTTATAGAGACAAGAGCCATTACAAAGAAAAACCCTTTTCAAAATCACTTTCAAAAGCATGTCCCACAAACATCTTTTTGAACTATTTTCGAAACAACACTTTGTACGGATTCTTATAGAGACGAGAATCATTACAAAGTCACATTTTCAAAATACTTTCAAAACCCACATCACAAGCACATATTCAAACAAAAGCAAGTGATCTAAAACGAGTAACTAAGAGCCCATGGAAAACCATGGATGAAAAGGGTGCTAATACCTTCCCTTTTCATAATCTACCCCCCAAACCCGAGAAAATTCTTGAAAGGTCTTTCCTGTGATTTTTTACCTTTCCTTTTGGATAAAAGAAAAGTTTGTGGTGACTCTTGCTAACCGCACAAGTGCGAACGAATCACAAAACCTCTAGTCAGTTCTCCTACCGTATCACAGAAGCCAATAGTGGATCATTTGGAAAATCCAACAATAGTTCCAGAATGAAAAATCAGGTACCGCACTTTAAGCTATACTCTTATGGGTTACGAACTGTTCAAAAAGATGTTTGAAGAAATTTTGCTCAAAGGCCTTAGTGAATGTGAGTCAAATTTGGCTCTTTCGAATGTCCATGGTGGGGCATGTGGAGCCCATAAAATTGGACATCAGATGAAATGGATACTTTTTAGACAAGTTATGTATTGTCCAACAATGCTAAAACATTGCATTTAATTCGCTAAGATTTTTCAAGAATTCTAGGTACATGCAGGTATTTAACACGTTCCTGCAAGCAAACTACACTCTATTATCAAGCCTTGGCCCTTTAGGGGATAGGATTTGGATCTGGTTGGCAAAATTCTACCGGCATCTTTGAAAGGTCAAAGATACCTTTTAGTAGGGATTGATTATTTCACTAAATGGATCGAGGCCATTCCTTTGCTGAATGTAGATCAAGAAGCAGTAATCGAGTTTATCCAAAGGAATATAATATGTAGGTTTGGAATTCCTGACACCATAAAAACTTATCAAGGGTCAGTATTTACTGGTTTTAAAATGTAGGATTTTGCCAAAGAGGTGGGTATTAAACTCCTAATATCCACACCTTATTATGCTCAGGAAAATGGCCAGGTCGAAGCGGCAAATAAAGTAAATAAAGAAACATGTTGGAAAGAAGTCAAAGAATTGGCATAAGACCCTAGGTCAAATCCTTTAGGCTTGCATAACATCTCCTAAAGAGGCTATCAACACCACACCTATCGACTGACATATGGTCATGATGCAATATTACCAGTCAAAATATGTCTACAATCAACCAGGATACAAAGACAACATGAAACTCCATCGAAATCATATTGGAATATAATGTTAGACGAATTGGTTTATTTAGACGAAGAAAGACTAAAAGTCTTAAAATTATTAAGAAGGCAAAATAAAAGAGTAGAGAAAGCCTATAACAAGAAGGTTAAACTCAAGATCTTTTCAATTGGTGATCTGGTTTGGAAAGTGATTCTACCTATGGATTGAAAGGATGGTGTGATCGGTGGGAATAGAACTGACTGTTTTGGAATGCTGGTTCGCGTTTGCGTTTGTTTTTGCAAAATGTCGCGGTAAGCAAGATTCTCCACCGTCTTTTATTTTATCCAACAAGGAAAGGACAAAAGCACAGAAAAATTCCTTTTCGAGATGTTTCTCGGGTTCGGGAGGTAGATTATAGAAAGGGAAGGTGTTAGTACCCTTTCTATCCGTGGTTATCCACGGGCTCTTAGGTACTTGCTCATTGTGTTTTCAAAAAGTTTTTCTTTTCTTGTGATTGTGGGTTTTGAAAAAAGTTTTGTTTGAAAACTTCGATTTAACTCTTGTTTCTGTCCTCAAGAGTGTATGAAGTGTTGTTGAAAACTTTGTTTGAAAAGTGTAAGTGCGAAAAATTTGTTTTGTTTTGAAAGAGCAAGTAACTAAGAACCTCTACCTACTCAAAAGGAATTAAACTGTGTAAATGTCCTTTAGACAGTGCTATCCCACTATTGAGGAGTAGGTAGCACCGTCGTTGGAGTTTTCGGGTCAATTCGATTTTAGAGATGTGTGGTCACTACAGCAATGTTAGGACGCCTTAGCGGTAACCCTAATGTCTTAGATCATTTTTTATCGAGGTAACCGTTTCGAGGCAACTTTGATCTTTAGACAGGAGGGCGACCTCTAAAACTTCCTATACCCAATGACCACGTTCGAGGCAACCAAGTGAGGCGTACCCTAGGAGTGGCATGTGCAAATGTGTCAATTTTCAGTTATGTTATCTTTGTACATGTTATGGTGAGCTACAATTGATTTTAAGTTAAGATAGATCTTGTCATGCATAGCCTAGTAGCATACATCTAGCAGTTAATGGTTGCAGAAAATAAAACTAAGCTATTACAAGGCGTCGGGTATTTACATCGCCAAAAACAAACCCTTGAAAAGTAAATTGCGGAAAATAAATAAAAGCGATAAATAATCCTAATTAAAAGCTATTACATCCTCGGAGAAAATAAAAATATGAATAAAAAAATCATACGCGCGAGAAAAAAATTGAATCGGAGAGCTTTAGGGTTTTGACCCTATTTAGGAAAGAAAGAGATTTTTATTATTTTTTGGCATTTAATTAAACCTAAACTAATTAATTAATAAAAAGAAATATTTTTTGGTTTTTTGAATGTTTAAGAAAGTAAAAATAATAAAATGATTAAATATATTTAAAAAACCTAATTCTACATTGATTTTAATTTATTACAAAAGTATTAATATTATGCCTAATTAAAACTACACAAATTAAGTTAATATTTATTTACAAAAATAATGAAAGGGTGAAATTAATTTTAATAACTAAAAATATTATATATTTTTTATGTTTTCTGAATTTTTTTTAAAAAAGGGGGTTAATTTGTTAATTGGTTAATTAAAATAATAATAATAAAGATAATTAAATGAAAGAAAAAATAAAAAAGAAAGGAAAAGAAATAAACTCATGAAGGGGGTGTTGGGCCCAATTTTGTGGTGTATCAGCAATTTCTCAGGCCCATTATGCTCTTCAGCCTCATTGACTTTCCAGGATCTCACGTGCATGCATTGACCAGGGAGTATGATGATCTTTCATTCATGACCATTGGATCTAGGTTTGGAGACATCTGGCACACTGAGATTTGAGGCGTATGGTGGACCTCCCTTTGCAAAATGCACATGAATACCTAAAGGAGAAAAATAAACAAGATTTTGGGGGACCTGGGATTCGAACCCAGGTCCCAATGAACTATGCATCCACGCCTTTGCCAACTGAGCTGTGACACGCTTTTGTTAAATGGACAAGTAGAGAATATTATATACAAAAACAATTGATATGCTGTAAACAAAAAAATAAAGCGCACGTTTTTTCAAACACACGAACCAGATGACAACACATCATCACCTTCAACCTTTGTCCTGCATAATTAGAATCAGATAGCGGGGGTTTTTAACCTCCACTACCTCCCTGCACGAAAAATAGCGAATAGACACAGAGCAAAAATAAATATTTCGCGAGGTGTGTGTTCCAATCGTCTTGGTCTCACGAATTCAACCATGTATCCCATTGGTTCCAATTTTTCCTGGATTGGAAAGCCCTATTTGAAAGCTTGAAAACCCTAGAAATTCAATCATGGCATCTCTCGGTTTAGGGCACTATGGTTCAATTCAGTCATTCCATTAGCTTTGTATAATCTCTAGCAATGCAAATCAATCACAAAAACATGTCAAATGCGTATGAATTAAGAGATACAGTTTTGAATTATAAGTGCAAACCGTGAGATGGTATTTCGTGATTCCTTGAGCTTTGGTGCTTGAATTTGATTACAAATCACTCCTGGTACCTCCTGCAATGTGTTTGGATGGACAAGGCACCTTGAATTGGCCTAGATTGCAAGAACAAGTTTTGAGTTTTCTTGAAATTTCTTGAAATTGGTATGGTCGTTCTGCAGTCTTTCAGTCGTGTCTTCGATTATGCTTGGCTTGCTTACATATATGGGAATCGGTCTAGGTCAAAATTTGGACCCATATCCATGTGCATTGAAGATTGAATCTTTGATTGATAAATCAAATATTCTTGAATTTTCATGATTGAACAAGTTTCCAAAATTGGATATTTTTGTATCTTTTAGCTTGTGCACGAATTGGTCAGCATATTTGGATCATATTTGGTTCACAAATTGATTTAAGAATCAAATCTTTTATTTTCTTATGATTTAAATTAATTAAATGAATTAATATATATTAAAAATCCATTTAATCAATAAATTTAAGAAAATAAATCCAATTTAACTTGGTGGATCGTGCATAGGTCATGGATGAAGTTTCAAAAAGAGATTTGAGGCCCATTAGCAAAAAGAAGGTGTTTTGAGCAAAGTTGACTTTTGCAAATTCATGAAAATTGCCCAACTTCTCCAATGCATAACTTGCTAAATTTTGATCATATGACCATGTTCTTGGACATTTTGGAAAGCCCTTGAAGTCCTCTAACCAATGCTTTTGGTCCCATGTCATTTGGATTTACCAATCTCAAGTTATGGCCTTTGACTTAAAGTGTACTTTTGTTGACTTTTGAAATTGACCTATAATGTAAAAATTTGTAACTTTTTGTGAGAGCATTTCTTGATCTTGTAGTGTGAAGATGGATTGTAGGAAATTGCATCCTATTAAAAATGAGCTTTGGATGAAATTTTTCTGATAAACCATGAAAGAGTTATGCCCTGGTCAAAGTACAGTTGACTTTTCTACTGTCCAAAAATAGTAACTTTTGCACCTTGATGATTTTTGAGCTATTCTTGTGGGATCATGATCAAGACTTGATCAAATGATGATTGTGAACTTAAAAATAAGATGTTGACCAAGAATTCTGACTTTTGACTGCAAAATGACCATTTTGCCCTTGTAGTTGACTGTAGATCAAATGGAGCTTTTGACTGTGCAAACTGGCACTGTGAGTCTTGAAACTTGGCATGTAGGTGCTTGAGAATGTATAGAGGCCTATGAGACTTGATTGAACCATCGAGAACCCCAAATCCCTTGAAAGAACCAAAACCCTAATTTTGAATTGACTGCCTTAGGAGGTGATTTGACTGTACAACCTTTGAGCCATTTTGAGCAATTTGAAGATCATTCTTGACAAATCTTGAGGAATATGGGAGGGAAAATTTTGGGGTACAACAGTTGCCCCTGTTCAATCTTCTTAAACCTGAGGATGTAGATTGGCTTGCGTGCCTTTCGTGATCCGAAGGTGGAAGATGATTGAACACTGAAGTGCCCAGAAATTTGCACTCGTATGGTGTAGTATCAGCAATGTGATGTCGGGATTGGGATTACAGATGCCATTTGGAGATTGTTGGTAGAAGGATGGGCTTATAGATGCCATCTGGAGATTGTTTGTTGAATTGTAACTTTGTAAGTTGAAAGAAGGATCCTGTGTAGGGTTTCTTGATGATGAGTCCGTGTGAAACTTCATCTTAAAGAGAGAAGGAACCGGTGTAGGGTTGCTTCATGATGGTCAAGTAGATAATTGTCCTGTCTGGTTTCAGGTATTAATCTCTGACTTGAGAAAGAAAGTCTTCCTGGCTTGTTACAGGTATTAATCTTCAATCTCTTCATGTAGATAACTTTCCTGGCTTGTTACAGGTATCGATCTACAATCAGTCGTCCACAGATGCTTTTCCTGGCTTGTTACAGGTATTAATCTGGAACTTGAAAAGGTTGGCCGATGAGATAGTTGTCTGGCTGGTTACAAGTATTGATCTCTAACCTGAGAAAGAAAAATAGTTTTCCTGGCTTGTTATAGGTATTAACTTTCAATCTCTTCGTGTAGGTGGTTTTCCTGGCTGGTTACAGGTATTAACCTACAATCAGTCGTCCACAGAATTTTCTTGGCTTGTTACAGGTATTGATCTGGAACTGAAGAAAGGTTGGTCGATGAGATAGTTGTCCTGGCTGGTTTCAGGTATTAACCTCTGACCTGAGAAAGAAAAATAGTTTTCCTGACTTGTTACAGGTATTAACTTTCAATCTCTTCGTGCAGGTGGTTTTCCTAGCTGGTTACAGGTATTAACCTACAATCAGTCGTCCACAGAATTTTCCTGGCTTGTTACAGGTATTGATCTGGAACTGAAGAAAGGTTGGTCAATGAGATAGTTGTCCTGGCTGGTTTCAGGTATTAACCTCTGACCTGAGAAAGAAAAATAGTTTTCCTGGCTTGTTACAGGTATTAACTTTCAATCTCTTCGTGTAGGTGGTTTTCCTGGCTGGTTTCAGGTATTAACCTACAATCAGTCGTCCACAGAATTTTCCTGGATTGTTACAGGTATTGATCTGGAACTGAAGAAAGGTTGGTCGAGGAGATAGTTGTCCTGGCTTATTACAGGTATTGATCTCTGACCTGAGAAATGAAGATCTTCCTGGCTTGTTACAGGTGTTAATCTTCAATCTCTTTGTGTAGATGGTTTTCCTGGCTTGTTACAGGTATTAACCTACAATCAGTCGTCCATAGAATTTTCCTGGCTTGTTACAGGTATTGATCTGGAACTGCAAAGGTAGATGGTAATCATCTTTTGATTGACTTTTTCTTGAAAAGGTAAAGCATTAGCTGTATTCAATGTCATGATGTATGAAATGCATGATGTCATGATGTTCTCAAGAATAAATGAGATCGTGTCGTATGCACTTTATCATGTATGAAAATAGGAGGTATGCAATGTGGAATGTTTATGAATGTATTTTCGTCTGGGAAAATAAATCCTTGACAAATGCCGGGGAGTTTGTTAAATCCTGGGCTGATGTTGAAGAGTCTGGTTGAATTCTTCATTTCCACTGGGGATGATGCACGAAGATGGTTGCAAGAATAAACCTGTAGGAGAAGATGACTCCGTTGGGGAATAAACCTGGCGAAGAGATTACTCTGCGGGGAATTACTCTGTGGGAAGAGATGCTTCGTTGAGATTTTAACGATAACTCTGTTGGGGATTCCGTTGATAAGCTCTGTTGGGGATTTTGATGATGAACTCCGCTGGGGATAGAAAGAACTTCGTTGGGGATGATCTTTCAGTTGCAACTTGATGAGGATAACCCAGCTAGACTCTCGTGGGGATAACCTCTGAATTTGGCTAGGAAGATGCATTTGTATTTTGCAGGGGACAAGCTTCCAGAATCTACTGGGGAAGATGATTCAACTCTCTTGGGGAAGCTCTTTTAGACTGCGTTGGGGGATGGCTCCACTGGGGGTATCTTGTATTCTACAAGGGAACATTCTTATACTCTGTCGAGGAATATTAAGACTGCCGGGGATGCTCTTTACGCTTGTTAGGGAATATCTTTATACTCCGCTGGGGAATATTAAGACCTCCTGGGAATATCGAGCCTTTTCGGGACTGACGGTAGACTAACTCTGCTTGAGGGAGAGTATTGCTGATTCGTCCATGGTTGCGGGTCTCAGTGGGGAGAGCTTCCATTACTGTCTTACTCTGCGGGGAGTGAAGATATCTTGGTCATACTCTTCAACTGAATCTACCTTGTACCTGGAGGACAGAGCAGCTTGTACAGTTCGGACAATTCTTATTGCCCCAGTTTCTGCGGGAGAAGAAGGCCTATGAGGTGCTTGATAACTGCCGATTGACAAATCTTCTTCTGGTAGGTAAGTGACGAGAGGACGGGACATAGCCGTACGCTTTGATCCCTAATTTTTGCCTGGACCGTCCTTTTGGGTTTTCAGTCCATCGGGATACCCTTTTTTGCCCAAGCCGCCTTTTCAGGTTTTCGACTTGCCGGGTGTACAAATTTTTTATTTTCATCCCTTATTTTTTGCCCGAACCCTTTTGGTTCGCCGGGAAGCCCTTATTTCTGCCTAGGCCAGTCGACCTAGCGGGTCTTTGACTATGCGTAGTATTTTTTGACTATGTCCACGTTCTCAGAGTGTAGGGAGTTGTCACTGTCAGTAGTGTTGTGTCGCCATACTACCAGAAGATGTTTGATCATGCAAGATTCGTTGCTGGAATTCATGTCCAATGCCCCGAGTGACTCAGGCGGAGATTTGCCCCTCGCTATTTGGCATTTTGAGAGATTCCTTGAATCTTGACTTGACTGCCCCAGATGATGGACAATGATCATGTCTGCCCCTTGGTTGGAAGCGTTTCTTCCACTTGAGGTGACCCTTTTTATTGAAAAGTTTTTTTTTGTTCACTAGATATTCGTCGCGCGAATTTCTCTGCTGTTGAACAAATAGTCATATGCAAACAATGTTATTTTAAGAATGCAAATCTAATGTCTGTTTTGAAGTTCTTTGAAAATGAAGTTTTCAATAAAACAAGCGATTTTTTTTTGTACAATGTGATGTCAACTCAGGATTTTACAGCAATCCCTACAGGAGTCAGGATACCTTTTGTAACAGTATGCTTTCGAACTAACCCATACTTCAGCTAGGACTTTTAAGGGTTATAACGTGGCCTGGTTCACGGTTTAAGAAACAAAGGATAAAGGCTCAAATTTTATTTGTACCCACCCGTTATTCGTGATGTTCTTCGATCCTAAACTCAGCTAATCGTGCATTAGATCTTGTTTGAGTCTTTGCTCTGATATTCCGGTGATGGTTCGGATACCGACAATTTATTTTGAACAGGCAGTCATTTTGTTGTGAGTCTGTAGGACCTCTTTCTTTTTGATTTTATTATCCTTGTCTTTTTTCTTGAACTATTTCTTTTGTGATTACAGTCAGCGGGATGCCCCAGTTTTGTAAGTCTCCTTCATAGGTTTTGACTTAATGGGCTTTTATTTCTGAGAGATAATGACTGCCTGTCCTTACGATTATTCGGAACCATCACTGTCTCTTGTTTTGGAAGGACTTCTTTGATGCCATTCATTGTGCACCTGGATCAACTGAGAAAACTACCCTGCCCCAGGTTATAATTAAGGGTTTTAATTTGTGAAAAGAAAAACTCCAACTTCTTTGGCTCAAAGGGGTTGACTAGGGATTATCTTCCTTATAACTCCACTGTTTAGGATTTGAAACAATGCCTGCACCTCATCAGCGGGGTCTATTCAAAAGCATATTGTAAAGATCGTGGTATCGTTTTCGTCATCCTCCCTCAAAAGGTTTAGAATTTTTAATCGAGAGTTGATCATCACAAAAAATGAAAGCAATTTGAATATAGTGAATACGAATGGATTGATTCAAAACAGACATATGCAATGCATTGATAAAGTAACAAAGTTTGACATGAATAAATGTTCGAACAATCAAAAGAAAATTATAAATTGAAAATTCTAATGAACAAAAAGTCTTCTCATCTTAGGACTTGTCACTTCAAATGGTGAACCTTGGAGGGATGGCAGAAGAACTCAGCCTGACCATCTTGTATGAATTCCAATGCTCCTTCATCAATCAGGTTTTGAATTTTGTACTTCAACTTCCAACAGTCGTCAGTATCATGCCCCAGGCTGTTAGAATGGTATGCACACCTTGCATCAGGATTGTAGTTGGGTGAAGAAGTCTTAGGATTCAGATGAGGTCCTACCAACGTCACCAGATTCAATCTCAACAGGTGTTGCAAAGCTTGGGACATCGGCATGTTGAGCTTGGTAAACGGCCACTGATTAACCCGTTGTTTATGGTAAGGTTGTTGTTGGACCTGTGAGGTAGTAGCAACTTGGAGAGGTCTATTCTTTATCAAACCAAACCTTTGACTTCTCGGAAGTTGATTAATGACTTGATCCTCAGCCTTGAATATTTGCTTCATACTATTGTATCGGTCTTGATGAAGCTAGTTGATCATGGTTCTCAACTCTTCTTGCTCCCGAGCTAAGCCTTGGATAAGAGCCATCTTCCCCAGCATCTGGGTTCTCATTGCATCTACCTCAGCTTGCAGATGTTTCAGCCGTTCGTCCTTATTGTCTTCAGGACTTTTCTTGACCAAATTCCCCATGAGGAGTGTTCTCAACTCTTCCTGCCCCTTGGATAGGTTTAGGAAGATTGCCCTGAACTGAGTCTCTTGAGTATGAAGATCCTGGTTGTCTTGTTGGAGAGCCATTGCTGAAATAGACAGCGAGAACATGAGAGACCTGTAAAGGGTGACCTGTTATGCAATGATATGTATGTATGTAATGTTTTCAAGGATCTCGTGGGGTAAACAAAGAAACTTGTTAGAATTTGAATTTTGCAGCTTGATTGAAGGAACTTCATGTTGCTGAGAGTCCATCTTCAAGAGTCAAGCTCACCATATCAAGTGGGTCATAGCCCCTGACTCAAGTTATCGCGCTTGAATTTCTAGACAACCTTGGCTAGAGGAAAATAAATCCCCTTTGCCCCTTGCTATACATTTGGTTCATCCTGACCTTCATCACAAACCCTTGAGATCCTTGAAATGGTTAAGGAAATGCTATGGTATGATGTTATGATGTGTATGCTATGCGTTTAAGCAAAAGTGTGAGGTGATGTAAGTAAACCCTGCAATAAATCCGAATTGTGGGCTAAGGGCTGTAAACAAAACCTGCAAGGAACTCATGCTGTCAGATAACAAGAATGTGCAAGTAGCTCAAGTTTGAAGGCACACAAGTCACATATATAGCCTTAAGTTTAGGCTGACATGGAGTTTAGGCATTACCCTCTTTCAGTTTAGTTGGTTAAGACCTATCCTAAAAATAGTAACCGGGTTCTAGAGGATCTCGATATCACTGACTACCCTCAATCGGTCATAATTCCAGTTTGGTAACCTTTTCTTGCAGCCGGAACCATCGCGAGAGTTTATTCTCAATGAGTGTAGCATACTGCTACTGTTCTATGGCCAAGTTGGTCAATTTAAGGTTATAAGGTCAGTTGGTGCTTAATGAATCCTTAGAAGACCCATATTATCCTCGTTCTAACACAAGGGATATCAGTATAGACTAAGGTGTCACACCAACGTAGCTACTGCTTCATCCGTGTCGGTCTACGTCGGACAGATCCCTCATAGTTTATTGCTACTTACCTAAAAAAGGGTACCCCCAGATCTGGGTTAGGATCTATAAAACTCTGATACAAGCCCACAAAATTTAAAGCATACAAAGCATACAATTGAAAACACAAGTGATCTAATCCTAAGGTACACCTCACTTATAATATTCCCCAGCAGAGTCGCCAGTTCTGTGATCGGTGGGAATAGAACTGACTGTTTTGGAATGCTGGTTCGCGTTTGCGTTTGTTTTCACAAAATGTCGCGGTAAGCAAGAGTCGCCACCGTCTTTAATTTTATCCAACAAGGTAAGGACAAAAGCACAGAAAAATTCCTTTTCGAGATGTTTCTCGGGTTCGGGAGGTAGATTATAGAAAGGGAAGGTGTTAGCACCCTTTCTATCCGTGGTTATCCACGGGCTCTTAGGTACTTGCTCATTGTGTTTTCAAAAAGTTTTGCTTTTCTTGTGATTGTGGGTTTTGAAAAATGTTTTGTTTGAAAACTTCGATTTAACTCTTGTTTCTGTCCTCAAGAGTGTATGAAGTGTTGTTGAAAACTTTGTTTGAAAAGTGTAAGTGCGAAAAATTTGTTTTGTTTTGAAAGAGCAAGTACCTAAGAACCTCTACCTACTCAAAAGGAATTAAACTGTGTAAATGTCCTTTAGACAGTGCTATCCCACTATTGAGGAGTAGGTAGCACCGTCGTTGAAGTTTTCGGGTCAATTCGATTTTAGAGATGTGTGGTCACTACATCAATGTTAGGACGCCTTAGCGGTAACCCTAATGTCTTAGATCATTTTTTATCGAGGCAACCGTTTCGAGGCAACTTTGATCTTTAGACAGGAGGGCGACCTCTAAAACTTCCTATACCCAATGACCGCGTTCGAGGCAACCAAGTGAGGCGTACCCTAGGAGTGGCATGTGCAAATGTGTCAATTTTCAGTTATGTTATCTTTGTACATGTTATGGTGAGCTACGGTTGATTTTAAGTTAAGATAGATCTTGTCATGCATAGCCTAGTTAGCATACATCTAGCAGTTAATGGTTGCGGAAAATAAAACTAAGCTATTATAAGGCGTCGGGTATTTACATCGCCAAAAACAAACCCTTGAAAAGTAAATTGCAGAAAATAAATAAAAGCGATAAATAATCCTAATTAAAAGCTATTACATCCTTGGAGCAAATACAATTATATGGATCAAAATATGAATCAAAAAATCATACGCGCGAGAAAAAAATTGAATCGGAGATCTTTAGGGTTTTGACCCTTTTTAGGAAAGAAAGAGATTTTTATTAGTTTTTGGCATTTAATTAAACCTAAACTAATTAATTAATAAAAAGAAATATTTTTTGGTTTTTTGAATGTTTAAGAAAGTAAAAATAATAAAATGATTAAATATATTAAAAAAAACCTAATTCTACATTGATTTTAATTTATTACAAAAGTATTAATATTATGCCTAATTAAAACTACACAAATTAAGTTAATATTTATTTACAAAAATAATGAAAGGGTGAAATTAATTTTAATAACTAAAAATATTATGTATTTTTTATGTTTTCTGAATTTTTTTTAAAAAAGGGGGTTAATTTGTTAATTGGTTAATTAAAATAATAATAATAAAGATAATTAAATGAAAGAAAAAATAAAAAAGAAAGGAAAAGAAATAAACTCATGAAGGGGGTGTTGGGCCCAATTTTGTGGTGTATCAGCAATTTCCCAGGCCCATTATGCTCTTCAGCCTCATTGACGTTCCAGGATCTCACGCGCATGCATTGACCAGGGAGTATGATGATCTTTCATTCATGACCATTGGATCTAGGTTTGGAGACATCTGGCTCACTGAGATTTGAGGCGTATGGTGGACCTCCCTTTGCAAACTGCACATGAATACCTAAAGGAGAAAAATAAACAAGATTTTGGGGGACCTGGGTTTCGAACCCAGGTCCCAATGAACTATACATCCACGCCTTTTCCAACTGAGCTGTGACACGCTTTTGTTAAATGGACAAGTAGAGAATATTATATACAAAAACAATTGATATGCTGTAAACAAAAAAATAAAGCGTGCGTTTTTTCAAACACACGAACCAGATGACAACACATCATCACCTTCAACCTTTGTCCTGCATAATTAGAATCAGATAGCGGGGGTTTTTAACCTCCACTACCTCCCTGCACGAAAAATAGCGAATAGACACAGAGAAAAAAGAAATATTTCGCGAGGTGTGTGTTCCAATCGTCTTGGTCTCACGAATTCAACCATGTATCCCATTGGTTCCAATTTTTCCTGGATTGGAAAGCCCTATTTGAAAGCTTGAAAACCCTAGAAATTCAATCATGGCATCTCTCGGTTTAGGGCACTATGGTTCAATTCAGTCATTCCATTAGCTTTGTATAATCTCTAGCAATGCAAATCAATCACAAAAACATGTCAAATGCGTATGAATTAAGAGATACAGTTTTGAATTATAAGTGCAAACCGTGAGATGGTATTTCGTGATTCCTTGAGCTTTGGTGCTTGAATTTGATTGCAAATCACTCCTGGTACCTCCTGCAATGTGTTTGGATGGACAGGGCACCTTGAATTGGCCTAGATTGCAAGAACAAGTTTTGAGTTTTCTTGAAATTTCTTGAAATTGGTATGGCCGTTCTGCAGTCTTTGAGTCGTGTCTTCGGTTATGCTTGGCTTGCTTACATATATGGGAATCAGTCTAGGTCAAAATTTGGACCCATATCCATGTGCATTGAAGATTGAATCTTTGATTGATAAATCAAATATTCTTGATTTTTCATGATTGAACAAGTTGCCAAAATTGGATATTTTTGTATCTTTTAGCTTGTGCACGAATTGGTCAGCATATTTGGATCATATTTGGTTCACAAATTGATTTAAGAATCAAATCTTTTATTTTCTTATGATTTAAATTAATTAAATGAATTAATATATATTAAAAATCCATTTAATCAATAAATTTAAGAAAATAAATCCAATTTAACTTGGTGGGTCGTGCATAGGTCATGGATGAAGTTTCAAAAAGAGATTTGAGGCCCATTAGCAAAAAGAAGGTGTTTTGAGCAAAGTTGACTTTTGCAAATTCATGAAAATTGCCCAACTTCTCCAATGCATAACTTGCTCAATTTTGATCATATGACCATGTTCTTGGACATTTTGGAAAGCCCTTGAAGTCCTCTAACCAATGCTTTTGGTCCCATGTCATTTGGATTTACCAATATCAAGTTATGGCCTTTGACTCAAAGTGTACTTTTGTTGACTTTTGAAATTGACCTATAATGTAAAAAATTTTAACTTTTTGTGAGAGCATTTCTTGATCTTGGAGTGTGAAGATGGATTGTAGGAAATTTTATCCTCTTTAAAATGAGCTTTGGATGGAATTTTTCTGATAAACCATGAAAGAGTTATGCCCTGGTCAAAGTACAGTTGACTTTTCTACTGTCCAAAAATAGTAACTTTTGCACCTTGATGATTTTTGAGCTATTCTTGTGGGATCATGATCAAGACTTGATCAAATGATGATTGTGAACTTAAAAATAAGATGTTGACCAAGAATTTTGACTTTTGACTGCAAAATGACCATTTTGCCCTTGCAGTTGACTGTAGATCAAATGGAGCTTTTGACTGTGCAAACTGGCACTGTGAGTCTTGAAACTTGGCATGTAGGTGCTTGAGAATGTATAGAGGCCTATGAGACTTGATTGAACCATTGAGAACCCCAAATCCCTTGAAAGAACCAAAACCCTAATTTTGAATTGACTGCCTTATGAGGTGATTTGACTGTACAACCTTTGAGCCATTTTGAGCAATTTGAAGATCATTCTTGACAAATCTTGAGGAATATGGGAGGGAAAATTTTGGGGTACAACAGATGGGACTTTGGGTAAAAGGTTCCCAAATTGGGAAGGTCTGTTACAAGTTATTCAAGCATTTTCAAACAATGCTTATGAAATCGAAGAGCTAGCAGAAGATCAACGACTTCTAAGATTAAATGGTAAATATTTTAAAAAATATAATCATATACTATAAGAAGTCAAAATATCGACAGAGTAAATTCAAATGCAATTAGAAAGCCAAAATGGTAAGATTAAATGCGCCAAAATATTTGAATTCCTAAAATAAGTTACAAAAACATCTAAAATATCCAAAATATCCAAAATATTTGAATTCCTAAAAGAAAGAACAACATATTTCAATAAGTTTTGAACTAAGTTGGGAGAGAAGCCTTCATGCACTTATAATTTAAAGCAGAAATCAGCAAGCGACGCTCGATCACAAATTGGTTTTTCTTCAATTCCTCAATCCTGGTCTCCAATTGTTAGGCCTTTTCAACATGTTGGACACCTTCCTTGATTTCATTATCAAGTTGTTTGTGACCGAGTTTGCAGATCTCGTCATGACGATCCTATGCCTTCTTAATGTTTTCCTTCAATTGTTCAATTTTCTTCTCCCAATTTGAGATGTTGTTTGCATAAAGTTTGTGTTCTTCGTCATATTTGGAAAACTATTTTTCCAATGTTTTGACTTTAGTAGTTGATTTAGTTGTGTTGTACCCCAATTTTTGCTCCTAAGATTCCTCTATCATCTCATATCAACTCAATCATATCAAGATTACACTTGGATTTGGTTCTTCTCCCTATCTCTAGATTTGCTCATGAGGGATCACCAAACACTTTGATTTGTATATTATGATCATATTTGTTTTATGTTGATTAACATTAACTAACAAATACAATGAATGTTTGCTCTAAATGATGATACTATAGGTGAGGGCACAAGACATTTCATCAGGTTGATTCATAGGTTCATGAGTTTATTTCCATGCCTTTTTCAACAAAGATTCATTGAGATTCAAGCTTCATCATTGAGGATTCTTTAAAGTAATATCATGACAAGGTCTACTATGATTCATCATGCCTCAATTTTTCAAAAGAAGTCAAAAGATGCAAGAATTGATTGAAGAAGCTTGACCTAATTGGACAAGTTCTTAATTCCTTGATCACAAGTGCATAACTCTCGCAATTCTTAATATTTGGAAGTGGTTATTGTTGCTAAGGTTTATTAATATCATCCACAACAACTTATTTTCACATGGCAAAAGTGATTGTGCAAAAAAGATTATAAAAATTGAGAAGGGCTTCCAAATCATTTTGGTACTTTAGGAGCTAGGGTTTTGAACTTCTAAAGGTTATATCTTGTTTATCTTTTGATATTTTTGAGTGATTCCAAATATATGATTCTCTTTAAAGGGTTATCAATCAATCACTTTAAAGGTTTCAAGTAAATTTTGTGTGGAAGATTCCTAATGATGAAGAAAGATTACAAGTCTTCTAGATAGGCCATTAAATTCCCTTATGTGACTTCAAAAGATCATAACTTGGTTAATTTTTATCTCCTTGAGCCCATTCTTTTTCCATATTGATCTTAATAATGCGAAATTCAACTCTTATTTTATATGCAAGACTTGAAAATGGTTGGAAGATGTCTTAAGAACTCAAAAGGTTATAGTTCACCTCATGGATTTTCACCAATTTCACAAGGCCATAACTTTTTCAATACTTGGTATTTTTGAGTGATTCAAGTATCACAATTATCTTTGGGAATTCCAATTCAATATAGAATCAATTATCAAAGCAAGATTTTAGAGGAAGGCCTTGTTTGAAATCAAAACATTATAGGTCACTTTTGAAGAAGAAACTTCAAATTTTTCTAAGTATAAAAGTCAGCATCTTTTTCTCAACTTTGACTCATCACAAGTTCTAGATCAAGTATCCAATTGATCTCAATCTTTTCACATTTAAAATATTGTGAACTTATATTTAAAATGCTTCAAGAATCATTTCCTAAGACCTCTTGAGTTGTGAAAACCATGGATTCAAAGTTGGTACATTGAAACTGAAGTTTTCTCCAAAGTCAGAATTTGAAATCCATAATGTGGCTTATAAACACCAAACTAGCGTGCGTTTTTGATATAAACATGTTTAACCAACTTATGAAAGTGGATTAGAACCTTGAAACACAAAGTTTGAGTGATTTTTGATGGTAAGCAAGTCACATGTTTCTCATGTCCACGGCATCTCATGATTTCCCTCCAAACTTCACTAATTCTTTCAATTCTCATTCCCATTCATTTCCTAATAAATAGATGACCATATTGCATTCATTTACACAAGATTTGAGAGCCAAATACATCCTATCAAAGTTCATTCGCAACTCAGAAATTTGAAATTCCATTCCACAATTTCGAGCTCTCTCTTCACAATTTCTTAACATATTCATCATCGTCCATAAACATATAAACTCTCCAACACTTAAACCAAGAAAATCGAGCCATATTTTAAGTTACAGAAGTTCACTTTCGGAGCTATTTCCGTGAGCGTCGTTTTGGTAGTTTTCTCAACCAAATCGTTCCAAATAAAAGTCTATTATACTCTACTCATCCTTCTGATCCTTGTGCTTCTTACAATTTTAAAATCGTCGAGAATTAAGTGAGAAATCCCAACCTAAGGTGCTCGCTATTATTTTTGTTTTCTGCACTTTTCTCTTTTCTCAGTTTATATAAATTTTTTGCGAGGGTGAGATTAAGATCGTCTTGAAGAGACGAATCCAATGATATTAGTCTGAGCTTCTAACGTTTTCGTTTGAAGAACCTCAAAAAATCCCACGTGCAGGGTGTCTGGAGGTTGAAGACGACCTACGTGTCATTCTTCAAGCAATGAACGTTGAACATTTGTTTTATTTTCATTGGTTGTTTGTTTTTTGATTCAGTGTGTTTTGGCTTAGGGTCCATGATATGCACACTGCGCCAGGTCCTTTGGATATGTTTACTAACGCATTTTGACTTTCATCCAATAGACCAAATTTTTTCTTTTTATTTTTTTAAAATCTAATTTAAAAATTGATTTGGTGTGATTTCCAATAGTGACCATATCATGCACAACGTGTCAGATCCCTTGGATCTTCTTACTAATACCTTTTGACAATGATCTAATGCTCCATATTTTTTGGCTTTTTTTTTTAATTTTCTAAATTTTATATTTATTTGTTTAAAACTTCAAAAATCCATAAAAAAATCATTTCTGGTCCAAATATTATGAAAAAATTCACAAAAATATTTTGGAATATTATCTTTCTGATTTTTATTTTTTCATAATTTTATTTTCAGATTTGATATTTTTTATGATTTTTCACTTTCTCTTGATTGTTTTAATTGTTTAAAATTATTTTTTGATTGTTAAATTTTTTGACAATTTTTTATGGCTTTGTTTTATTTTTACTTCTGACTTTACTATTTTTTTTTACCATTTTTTGGTTTATTTTACTTATTTCTTTTATTTCTAAAAATAGTTTCTGCCTTTAAAAAAATGAAAATTTTTGTCAACAATTATTGAGTCATGTTTGACCTTTGACTATTTTTTAGGATTTTTATTTGGTATTTTAATATACTTTGTGTATTTTACCATTTATTTTCCTTTTTATTAACCATTTAAATATTTTTTTATTAAATATTATTTTATTATTTTTTATTTGGTTCTGACTTGGATTTTATTTGGTGACAAATTCCTCAACATCATTGGATCTTGGGTGTTGATAGGTTGAGAAACCAAATCCACCAAAATGGATGAATGGTGTTGATTATATTTGAAACCCTACTTTCATCTAATACATCCCCTCCCTCTTCATCTTATCCATTTCTTACTTATGCTACATGTTATTAAAGGATGATCTACATATCATTTTTCCAAACATATGGTACATAGATTGCTATTGATCGGCCTCAAAATAGATGCGACTTCTACATAACTCCACTCACGATTGCTTAACATATCGCTAAATTTTGTTCTGATTCGAGAAATGTTCATTCGTGGCCCAAACCTATGTTTGCAAGCCCAAGCATGTTTAATTTGAAACCTTTGATCCAATAACCTTGAGGTTCATTGTTAGGAGGCTTTGGTCTTATCAATCCTCTAATGAATCTTCATAAATTTTAGACTAAGTGAATCATTTAAACATCATTGATCATTTGTTGTTGCCTCGAGAATTTGAAATGAATGATATACTTGACAAAAAGCAAATGAAACTTGTTGTTGAGAGGCTGTGATTTTATCAATCTTCTAATGAAGTTTTCAAATGCAAGTCTCAAGATGGTCATTCAACTAACCTCTAATTTCTAACTCATTATGATACGGTGACAGAACCGACTGTTAATATTGGTTTGTATTTTTTGTTCGCAAAATGTCGCGGTAAGCATGAGTCGCCATCGACTTTTATTTTATCTAATCAGGAAAAGGAAAAAGAACAGAAAAAACCTTTTTTGAGATGTTTCTGAGTACGGGGGGTAGATTATAGAAAGGGAAGGTGTTATCACCCTTTCCATCCGTGGTTTTCCACGGGCTCTTAGGTACTTGCTCATTTTGAAAACTGCTTGTGTATGCTTGTTTTGAAAAGTTGTGTATTACTTCGTGTTAACCCTTGTTTCTGTCCTTAAGAGTGTTACGAAGTTGTTTTTGAAAACCTTGTTTGAAAAGTATTCGTCTGAAAAAGTTTATTTCTTTGATTAAGTACTTAAGAGTTTTCTACCTACTCGAAAAAGGACTATTCGTTTTCCTTTTTGACAATTCTATCCCATTATTGAGAAATAGGTAGCATCGTCGTTGGAGTTTTTTAGGGACATTCGAAGGGACATGTACGATCACAAAAGCAATGTTAGAAAATGTTAGTAATCATCCTAAAGCCTTAAAGATCTTTTTCTAAGGCAACATCCAAATGGGTCATTTTAGATCTTTCGGGGCTAGAGGACAACCACTAACAAACCCTATACTTCATGACCGTTTACCGAAGGCAACCGAAGTGGAGTAAACCCTAGGAGTGAGCATGTGCGGGTGCAATTTTCAGTTAATTTATCTTTGCACATTTAGGGTTTTCTACTGTATTAATTTTTAGTTAGTCTTTCCATACAATCCTATTAACATACATCTAAGCAGTTTATAGTTTGCGGAAATTAAAGCGAGAAAGTTAAAGTCCTAGCTATTACAAGAATTTTGTAGATACATAATTATCTTGGACTGAAAATAAGGATGCGGAATTTAAAACCCTAATTACTATTACAAACTTGGAGCAGTTACAATAATAATAAAAAGGAAATTAAAAGCGCACAGCAAATTAAATGCGAGAATAAATTAGGAAACCTAAAACTCTAATTGAAAAAAGATTTAGGTTATTTTTGAGAAAATATTAATTAGGTTATGTACAAAATTAAACCCTAATTCTAATTATTTTTAATTATGAAAAGAATTAAATTGCCCTAATTTTAATTAAACTAATTAATTAAAGAAATAGAAAATTTTATAAAAAAATGATTTTTAATGTTTTTGTGATTTTTGAATTGATAAAAAAATGATTTTTGTGTTATTTTTTGTAAAAGGAAATAATTAGTAAATAAAAAATAATAATTAAAGAGAAAAGAAAAAGAATTGGGCCTGTGTTTTAAGCAATCCAGGGGGTGTAATGGCTGAATTTGTTTAGGCCCATTATGCTGATCCCATTCAACGCGCTGGATCCAGTGTTGACCAAAGTGGAGGGTGTACCATGGACCTTGCTGCATGGAAGTTGGGTTGGTGATAGAGATGATCCATTGGCTGAATTGTGTGGCTGCATGGTGGAGTCTTGTAGCATAATGCATGGAACCTGCGTTCAAATGTTAAGAAAATAAAGAAAATTGTTGGGACCTGAGATCAAACCCAGGTCCTTTCACTTTCAAACATACGCCCTTGCCAACTACGCTGCATGGTTTAATTGATAATATAATAACCATAATAAGTAATATATAAAACAAAAGTGGGTAACTGAATAAAACAAAAAAAAGCGCACGCGATTCAAATAAGCCAGTGGTGTTGCGCCAACTCATCATCTTCCTCCCTATCCGTTGTCTTAGGTATGAGGTTTATACCTACAGACAGAACTCCATAGCCATAGCCCTGCAAGCTTCCAAAATTCACAGCAAGCATGATAAATCAATTGTGAGTACATAGATCAATTCGTCTTGATCTCACGAGCATCATGGTACCCTTTTCTTGGTTTAACTTGTATAGAAAAACCCTAAAACGGCAAGGTAAGCCCTAACAATGGCAGTTGGAGAAGCAGTTATCAAAATGAAAAATTACTTAAACCAAAATATTCCAAATGATGATACCGATGTAATGCTATGCTTAAAAGTGATTAATCATGCGTAAATAAGCAAAGTCAAATTCAAAAGAATTTCCAAACCGTGAGAGGCGTGGAGGCTGATTCAGGGCGTCTCAGGACGTGCAAGCGTTCGTATTAGCTTCAAGAGATGTGCAGGAAGGGATTTGTGGCTTTGAATTGCTTTGAATCATCCTCTAGGCTAGAAATCCGATCCACACTTTTTGTCAAATTTTTCAGTTTTGTTTGATGCTTTCCACAACTGCAACCCTTGTTTTTTTTTGCATTGGCTGTGTTCTGTATATGTACTAGGACAAACTAGGTTAACAAAAACAAATTGTATCTTTCAAAATCATGGAGATTTGATTTGATTTTGCTCCTTGTATGATATCTTTCCAAAATAGCCTAATCATGCCAATTTTTCTTCAATCATCCCTTGCACGATTTGATATGCTATGCCAGCCTAATTGGATTTGATTCCTGCAAAAAATCAGATCAAAACCAATCTTTTTATATTTTTTGCAATTTATTTGATTTAATTTAACTTTTAAATAATAAAAAATCTAAATAAATAAATAAATAAAGCAAAAAATGTGTGGATGCTGATTTGGGTCGTGGACCATATCTCTAACAAGATGCAATCATGAGAAGCTAGGCCCATTTGACAAAAAATGCACTTTTGAACACATTTGACTTTTGACAATTTTCCAAAAATGGCCAACTTTGATAGTGCATATCTCTCCTCCAATTTTGACCCTAGGAAGATGTTCTTGGACTTTTTAGAAAGCTTAGGATGTCCCCTAAACAAACCTTTTGGTTTCATCTCAATTGAGTCTTCCATTTTCATGTAAGAAGCTTTGACCTAAAAGGTGTTTTTGTTGACTTTTCAAAAGGACCTATAATGTAGAATTCATATCTTTTGATGAGTGCATATTTTGAACTTTTGGGATGAAGATGAGTTGTAGGGAATTGCATCCTCTTCAAAATGAGACTTGTATGGAAAATTTCTAATAAAGTATGAAGAAGTTATGTCTGGTCAAAGTTTGGTTGACTTTTATTGTGAAACCCTAATTTAGCAACTTTTGGGTTTTGATTAATTTGGGGGCATTCCTTGAGGAATCATGATCAACCCTTGATCAAATGATGGATATCTCTTCAGAATGTTGATGTTGACAAAAAATCTTGAAGTTTTACTTTATGTGGGCCACAATTGACTTTTGACCTAGTATAGTTGATTTTCAGGCATCTGGGCAATTGGCTGAGCAAACTTCTTGTGCAAGGCATGAAACTTGACATGGATGATCTTGAGTACATATTGGGACCATGGAAGGCATTTGGGACCTTAGGAGTTCAACCATCTTGATGAGGAGTGAAACCCTAGTTTGAAGCTTGTTGCCTTAGGAGGAGGATTTGTCTGGTCAATCCTTAGTCATCCTTGAGCAATTGAGGACCTCTAGAGGCATGTCTTGAGTGAAATGAGAGGGAAAATTTTGGGGTAAAACAGCTGCCCCTGTTCAATCTTCTTAAACTTGAGGATGTATATTGGTTGTCTGCCTTTCGTAATCTAAAGGTGGAAGATGATTGAACACTAGAGTGCCCAGAAATTTGCACTCGTTTGAGATGTTGCTGGACTGTGTAGGTAGTATCGGGAATGGGCTTACAGATGCAATATAGAGGATGTTGATTTCCCGAGATATTCGTTTGATGAGAATTCATGTTTCTTTTGTTGAGGAGGAATCTGCTGAGGAATGTTGGTCTCTGTCTTGGGAGAAATGGAATTTTAGGAACTTCAGTTGTCCGTTACTCTATCGGGGAATCATCTCTTAGTCGAGGAGATGAAAATGAACTACTATCTAGTCATACTCCATACCTTACAGTGATTTGCTGAGGATAATAAGACTGACTGCTATCTGGTCGTGCTCCAAGTTTTACAGTGACTTACTGGGGAGATGAGATTAAACTTGCTATCTGGTCGTGCTCCAGGCTTTGCAATCTCAAAAACTGTTATCTGGTCGTGCTCCAGGCTTCAGAAAGAATTAAGTGGTTATCTGGTCACATCCAGGTTTCAACTTGAATTTAAGGCATACTAACATCCGGTCGTTTCCAAGGTTCAATAGTAACTGGCCGAGTAAATTGCTATCTGGTCGAATTCCAAGCTTCGCAGTACCTCATACTGTTATCTGGTCGTGCTCTAAGTTTCACAGTGTCTCTTGCCGCTATATGTTCGTGCTCCAGACATCACAGCGTCTTATACCGTTATTTGGTCGTGCTCCAGGCTTCAGTAATTTGGGGAAATTAAGCTGTTATCCGGTCAGTTTCCAGGCTTCATAGCTTTTTTAACTGGAATAGAAATCTTAATATCAATTTGACTGAACCAGGGAAAGGTCTTGAGTTGTCTTCAACTAGGAGAGAAATCTTAGTATCGATTTGACTGAACCTGGGAGAGGTCTCGGATTAACTTTGACTGGTATAGAAATCAGGGGAATCTTAGTGGTGATTCGGCTGACCCAGACGAAAGTCTTAGAACATCTTCAACTAGAATAGAAACCTTAGTGTCAGTTTGATTGAACCAGAGAAATCTTGAAAACTGTTGGAATATCTTCAACTGGAATAGAAACCTTGGTGTCGGTTTGACTGAACCAGAGAGAACTTGTGAGAACTTGATTGCATCTTTCCCTGAAAGGTAAAGAGTTAGTCGTATGTAATGTCATGATGTATGAAATGTATTGAGTAATGATGTTCTCAAAATAAATGAGATTGTGTTGTATAATATGTATGCAAATGCCATGATGTATGGATATGCAATGCTATTGTGATATTCTCTAGTTGGGGAAATAAATCATGGACTACTGCTGGAGAGTATAAGGAGTTGAGTTCTTCGTTTCCACTAGGGATAGTGACCGAAGATGATTAGCTGGGGATTTACATCCATTCTGCTTGACAACATTCTATCGAAGGAGACTTTGTCTGAGAATAATCCTGCGGGGGAATGACCCTCTGGGGAAAAGAGATACTTTGTTGGAAGATCTGCTGATTTGGAGAAATAAACTCAGCTGGGGATGAACTTCCATTGCTGGAGAGAAGAGCTCTGTTGGAGATTGAGCTTCCGTTGTCAGAGAAATAAACTCTGCTCGGGAGATGGCTTTATAAACTGCTAATGGTTATAAAACTCGGCTGGGGAATGCAGATATCAACTTTCTGAAGGAACCTGCTGGGGAAGGAATTCCTGCTTGGGGTTACGGAGGTCGGACCTTGGTCGCTCGGCTCTGTGGGGAATATAGGTATCACTGGCTTGTATGTGATAGTGACTTTGCTTCCAACTGTCTCTGCCCCTTGTACCATGCTGGAAAAAGTACATGCGGAGATTTTGTGGATGCATCTATGTCGTGATTGTACTTGAACATGTATTTAATGAGTGTCAGGATGACATCTATCTCTGGATCGTATCTGAACTGTACTTGAAACATGTGTTGAATGAGTGTCAGAATGACATCCATCTCTGGATCGTATCTGAACTGAACTATTTCTAGAAGAGAAATCTGAACTGTTTCTAGAAGATAAGTCTGGAATAAGTATCAGGATAACATCCATCTCTGGATCGTACCTGAACTATTTCTCAATGTAAGAAAATCTTGAATAAGTAGTAGAATGACATCCGTATCTGGATCGTATCTGAACCGTTTCTCGATGTATGAAAATCCTGAATAAGTAGCAGAATGACATCCATATCTGGATCGTATCTGAACCGTTTCTCGATTCTGGTGCTCTTGATGAATGCTGATCAAGGTATATGTCTTCCAATAATAGAAAGGTGACGGGACATAGTCGTACATTTTAAATACCTAACTTTTGCCTGGACCGCCCTTTCAGGTTTTCAGTCCACCAGGATACCTTTTTGCCCAAGCCGCCTTTTCAGGTTTTCGACTTGTCGGGTGTACAGTTTTTTTTATGTATATCCCTAACTTTTGCCCGAACCCTTTTGGTTCGCCGGGATTCCCTTATTTTTTCCTAGGTGTGTTAACCTAGCGGGTCTTTTTTTTCATGCGTAGTATTTTCCGACTATGTCCATGCTTTCAGGATGTAGAGAGTTGTCACTGTCCATAGTGTTATGTTGTAGTACTGTCAATTTTTTTTCTTGATGACACATGAGTCGTTGCTGGAATACGTGCGTAATGCCCCAAGCAATTCAGATGGAGATCTGCCCCTGGTTATTTGGCACTTTTGGAGAGACTGCCCCAGGTGTGTTTAGACATCATGTCATGCCCCTTGCTTCTGGAAGACCTTTTATTCGAAGTGTCTTTCCCGCTGAGGTAATTATGTCCATTGAGAGGATGTCTGTTCATTGAATATCTATTGTGTGTATTTCTCTACTGTCAAACAATTAGTCATATGCAAACAATGTCATTTAAAGAATGCAAAACTCATGTCTGTCTTGAAATGTTTTTGAAAATGTGTTTTGTGTAGTAAAACAAAATTTGCAAGAATGTGATATCAACTCAGGATTCGTAACAAAGCCTACAGGAGTCAAGATACCTTTGTAACAGTATTCTCTCAAACTAACCCATGCTTCAGCTAGGACTTTTAAGGGTTATAACGTGGCCTAGTTCACGGTTCAAGAAACAAAGGATAAAGGCTCAAATTTTATTTGTACCCAACCCGCTCTTCGTGATGTTCTTCAGTACTATGCTCAGTTAATTGCGCGTTTAGATCCCGATTGAGTCTGGAATCTTTGCTCTGATACTTGGTGATGATTTAGAAATTGAACATTTATTTTGAAAAAGCAGTCATTTTTGTAATCTTCTTCTTGTCGAGGATTTGTAGTAACCTCTTTATTTTGGTTTTCGTTATCCCTTCTTTTTCCTGAACTGTTTCTTTTGTGATTACAGTCAGCGGGATGCCCCAATTTTTCTCTTAAGTCTCCTTCATAGGTTTTGACTTAATGGGATTTTATTTTGAGAGATAATGACTGTCTGTCTTGACGATTATACGGAACCATCACCGTATTTTGTTTTGTAAGGACGTCTTCGATGCCATTCATTGTGTACGAAGCGGCGGATCATGACTGAATACGCCTCTGAATTAACTGAGAAAACTACCCTGCCCCAGGTTATGATTAAGGGTTTTAATTTGTGTGAAAATAAAAACTCCTACTTCTTTGGATCGAAGGGGTTGACTAGGGATTATCTTCCTTATAACTCCACTGTTTAGGATTTGAAACAACGCCTGTACATCGTCAGCGAGGTCTATTCAAAAGCATACTGTAGAGATTGTGGTATCATTTTCGTCATCCTCCCTCTAAGGCTTAGAGTTTTTAATCGAGAGTTGAATATCACGAAAAGGAAGTATAGAGAAGTTTAAGCATAGTGAAAACAAATTAATTCAAGACAAACATGTATAATACATTAATGAAATAACAAAGTTTTGACATGACAATAATTGTTTGAATAAGCAAAGAAAATACAAATTGAGAATTTAATGAACAAAAATGTTTTCAATCCTAGCCATGTTTTGGCACGGGAGCAGTGATCTCGTTGGGAGTCTCTGGAGGGTTGAATTCAATCTCTTTGGTGTCAATCATATCTTGAATTTTGTTCTTCAGAGCCCAGCAACCATTTGTATCATGTCCAAGACTATCAGAATGGTATGCACACCTTTCGCCGGGGTGGTAACTAGGAGCAGAAGTATTGGGATTTTGCAAAGGAGCCTTTAATGTAATCAACCCTGCCTTCAACATGTATTGTAACGCTTGAGCCAGTGACATGTTAATTCTGGTGAAATGTCTTTTAGGCGTGACCTCTTTACGCTGATTCCCCTGTTGGTGTCGTTGCATAGGCGTAGGATTAGAGACCAGTATTGCCCCCACATATTGATTGTGGTCGTCTGCCTTATTAGGACCCTTCTGTCCATACACATCAATTGCTTCCCTCTTACCAGCAAGTGGCTTCTTCTCAACATTAGAAGATGCAGCCATCGGGATCTTTCCACTCTTGATACCACTTTCGATCCTTTCTCCAGTCAGAACCATCTCTATGAATCCAGATGAGGAACTCCCAATCAGCATATTAAAGAACGGGCCTGTCAGAGTGCCCATGCATATATCTACCATTTCCCGATCATTCAGAGGAGGTTGTACCCTGCCAGCTAGATCCCTCTATTTCTGGGCATATTCTTTGAAGCCTTCGCTAGAATCCATAGACATGATTTGAATTTGTGTATGAGTTGGAGCAAGGTCAACATTGTATTGGTACTGCTTATAGAAACGGCAACCAAGTCTTCCCAGGTATGAATGTCTATTCTTTCTAACTGGTAGAACCACTCCAGTTGCGTGCTAGCTAAACTAACTTGTAAGAAATGGACCTATAACTTCCGGTCGGCAGTGTGAGGCTTGATCTTCCTGACATAGGACCTTAAGTGCAACTTAGGACAGGAGACACCATCATATTTAGCGAATGTGGGGACCTTGAATTTTGGTGGGATGATCACGCCAAAAACCAGCCCTAATTCTTCAAAGTCCAAGCCAGGTATTTGCTGAATCTCCATAGCATTGAGACGATCCTCCAGATTTTTGTATTTATCATCAGTGGGAGGATACTTCTCCTCAGAATAATCAGCTTCGTCTTCATCAGTTCCCGGGTTGTTATCTTCTTCATGATTATCCACCTTATTTGATGGAGTTGAAAGATCTAGAGCTCCTTTGACCGGTCCTCTGAGTCTTCTTCTCATATTAAGGATTCCAGCCGGTTTCTTTGCCTTCTTTTTATCCTTCATAATAAGGGCCTTTAGATCTTCCTGCCCTTTAGCAAGGCCACAATCATTTGCTGAAATTGGGCATTTTGTGCCTGAAGATCCTTGATACTTTGTTCAGAAGTCATTATTGCTGAAATAAACAGCGAAGAAGATGAGAAACCTGTTATGAGACCTGTTATGCAATAATATGTATGATATGTATGCAATGTTTTCAAGGGTTCTTAAAGGCTCAAATTTTCTTAAACAAAAAGGAACAAACGTGAATTGTATTAGTAAACTTGAATTGTTACAAAGAATGTATTTTGAGAGTAAAATTAAGCAAAATAAAACAAAAAGAAGACTAGGTTTCCCATGAGCGCATCCTCTTTGGCGCGATGTAGGCGTTGATATTCCTCTCTTCATGAAGTAGCCTAGTGAGTTCCAAGACCTTCTTCTCGCTGGCGTAGAATTGGGCTTCAAACGTATCCCGCTCCTCTTTAAGCTGAACCCAGAACTTTTGTAACTCTTCGTGATCAGTTTGCATGTCTGGATGAAGAATAAGGTGAGGAGTGTCTCCATCGGCAACTGGTTCCATAATCATAGGTCAGATATCGGGATAAGGCATCATAAGAGTTTGAGCGCAGGCTCGTACCCATCTGAGATAAGGCTCGAGAGGTACGGAATTCTTATTCCCAAGTGTCTTGCTGTCAACCCTATGTACCATACTCCAAGCTTGTATGAACCTTTTGCGGTAACCCTGAACATCATTCTCATAATTGATGGTGATTCCTTGAATAAGTGTATCATGAGGACCATCCCTTCTTGCATAACCAAACTATCGTAATGCTAATCAAGGGTTATAAGTGATTCCTCCCCTAATGCCTAAGAGAGGGACATTAGGGAATTCACCACAGCAATTGATAATAATAACATCTTCCGAGAATCGTGAACACTAATGAATGTCTGAAGGCGTAAGGGACATCAGTCGATGAGACCATCTTTTACCTTGTTCATTCTTCAAAGTAGATATGGATAGGTGCGAAATAAACCACCTAGCCAATAGAGGAGTGCAACACTGGAGGGTCCCCCTTCTTTTTAGAGTGCGAGCATGCAGAGAGTGTAGAATATCCCCGAGTAATATAGGTACCTGATTCTGAGACAGAAAAACCTGGATTGTGCTCACATCTACGATTTGATCCACATTAAGGAACAGTACTATCCCGTAGACAAGGAGCGCCAAAACCTCTTCAAAAGCTTATAGATCCAGGGTATCCCAAAAATAGTAAGCCTTCTCGAACAGAAATTTAACCGAAATTCCTTGAACACTCCCTCTAGTTTCCCAATTTGTCACTATGTCGGACCGTTGTAAGGATAGAGCTTTAGCAATTTCTTCAGGTTTGGGATGTCTTTCCGTACCGCTGAAAGGTAGATGACCAAGAATGGGTATCCCTAATAACTGAGAAAATTCCTCCATAGTAGGCACTAACTGGTAATCCGGGAATGTGAAACAGCGATGTAGAGGATCGTAGAACTGAAACAACACTTTCAACATTTCTTCGTCAGGTTTTGCAGTGACCAAGTTGAGCAACCGACCATGCTTTTCAGTGGAAGGATAGCTTTCGGGAATCCTTACTGCCAAGTCCCTTAATTGGGGAGATACTTTCATAGGTTAATCTGAATAGTGTTCCTGCGGGCGGATGCCATATCCTACAAAATAGAGCAAAGATGAGCCCTAGAAACCCTTGAAGCAGTTAGTATGATATGCTATGGTATGATGTTTGTGATGTCATGATAAATCACAGGTATATCAAACACAGAAAAATCACACCAAGTCCTTAGGTTTAAGGCCTGCTTGAGTTTTAAGGTCATACCCTCTTGAAGCTGGATTGGTTCAACCTGTCCTATAAATATGTAACCGGGTTCTAAAGGGATCTCAATATCCCCGATCTTTCCCCCAAGCCTTATTTAATCAACGATTAACTCGTAATCAAACAAAACTCAGAAGTCAAACCTCAATGAGTGTAGCATCGAGTATCTGTCGACCTTGGGCATACACTAAAGTCGGGCATCTCACTACGTCCTACTGGCCAAGTTGTGCAATTAAAGGTTCTAAGGTCAGTTGATGCTTTATGACACCACGCGGCAGCCCCGTACATCTCCCTGATTGACTCAAGGGTTACGGGTACCAACCAAAGTGCCACATCAATGTAGCTACTGCTTCAACGGTGTCGGTATACCCTAGCACAGCTCCCTCACAATTTATTGCTACTTACCTAAAAGATGTTTCCCGATCCGGGTGTGGGATCAAATAACCCAAACAGTTCCCATAAATATAAAGCAAGCAAGACAATCAAGAGAAAGAAATTAAATATGACCTAGATCCTAAGGTTTACCCCACTTTATATTTTAGTCCCCAGCAGAGTCGCCAGTTCTGTGATACGGTGGCAGAACCGACTATTAATACTAGTTTGAATTTTTTGTTTGCAAAATATCGCGGTAAGCAAGAGTCGCCACCGAATTTTATTTTATCCAATCAGGAAAAGGAAAAAGAATAGAAAAAACCTTTTTCGAGATGTTTCTGAGTACGGGGGGTAGATTATAGAAATGGAAGGTGTTAGCACCCTTTCTATCTGTGGTTTTCCACAGGTTCTTAGGTACTTGCTCATTTTGAAAACTGCTTGTGTGTGCTTGTTTTGAAAAGTTTTGTATTACTTCGTGTTAACCCTTGTTTCTGTCCTCAAGAGTGTTACAAAGTTTTTTTTGAAAACTTTGTTTGAAAAGTGTTTGTGTGAAAAGTTTGTTTGTTTGAGCAAGTACTTAAGAGTTTTCTACCTACTCGAAAAAGGTCTGTTCGTTTTCCTTTTATACAATGCTATCCCATTATTGAGAAATAGGTAGCATCGTCGTTGGAGTTTTTTAGGGACATTCGAAGGGACATTGCGATACGGTGGCAAAACCGACTGTTTTGGGAAATGCTGGTTTGCGTTTTGCGTTTGTGTTTGCAAAATGTCGCGGTGAGCAAGAGTCACCACCGAATTTTATTTTATCCAACTGGAAAGGAAAAAAGCACATAAAAATTCCTTTTTTCGAGAATTTGAGTACGGGGGGTAAATTATAGAAAGGGAAGGTACTAGCACCCTTTCTATCCGTGGTTTTCCACGGGCTCTTAGGTACTAGCTCATCTTTTGAAAATTGCTTGTGTGTGTTTGTTTTGAAAAGTTTTTGTTTTACTTCGTTTTAACCCTTGCTCCTGTCTTCAAGAGTGTTACAAAGTGTTTTTGAAAACTTTAGTTTGAAAAGTGTTTATGTGAAAAAAGATTGTCTTTAGCAAGTACCTACTAGCATCTACCTACTCGAAAAAGGATTGTTTCTGTTCTTATTTCCTTTAGACATCGCTATCCTACTATTGAGAAATAGGTAGCACCGTCATTTGATTTGTAAGGGTCAATTCGAAAGGGACGTGCGATCACTAAAGCAATGTTAGAACGTCTTAGTAATAACCCTAATGTCTTAAGATCATATTCGAGGCAATATTTCCGAGGCGACGTTTCCGAGGCAATATTTCCGAATGGGATATTTGATCTTTGTTTAGTCAGAAGGGCGACCACTAAAACACCCTATACTTAATGACCGTTTACTGAAGGCAACCGAAGTGAGAGTATACCCTAAGAGTGCACATGTGCGAGTGATTTGATTTCAAGTTATTATCTTTGCACATTAGGGTTTGCTAGCCGTTTTAAATTAACATGCAATCTTGTCATACAATCCTATTAACATACATCTAACAATTAATATTTGCGAGAATTAAAATGCGAGAAATAAAAACTACACTATTATAAGGCTTCGGGGTAGGGATTACATAGCCAAAAAACCCGTAAAACGATAAATAAAAGGAAATCCTAATTAAACTATTACATACTGTAAGCAGTTACATTAATATCACAAAAATAATAAAATAATAAGCGCGCGCGACGAATTAAATGAAAAGGAATTAGGGTTTTGACCCCATCTAAACCTAATTAAAACTTAAAAGGAAAAATCATTTTTTTTTGTTTTTGATTATTTTGAAAAAAGCAAAGTTTTAATTGAATAAATAAAAGAAAACTAATTACTAATTAAGTTAAATTGAGAAAATAACTAAATTAACTTATTTTTGTATTTTTGTTTTATTGAGAAAAGAAATAAAATTAAATCACATGATAACCCTAATTTGCTAATTGATTTTAATTATACACAAAAATAGTTAGAATTACCCTAAATTAAATTAGACTAATATTAAATTATATTTGATAAAATAAAACTAAAACCTAATTCTATATTTGTGAAATTGATTTTGTGATTTCTTGTAAAAAAAAGAAAATTAATTTGTGTTAGAAAATAATTAAATAAAGAAATTAAGTAAAAGGAAAAATTTAAAAGAAAAAAAAAAGAAATGGGCATGGTTTCTTGGAAAGAAGGGGGTGCCAAATGCAATTCTGGGCCCAATAACTCCTTGGCCCTTTTGACTTTCCAGATCCTGTGTGGGCGCTTGACTCATGCCTATAACGGTCCCTCAAGGATAGGCCTTTGATCTGGAGTGTGGATGATTTGGATGACTGGATGTTGAAGATGCATGGTAGACTCACTGGATATGTGGGCATCTGATTAGGCAAAGAAAAATAATAGAAAGAAAAGTTGGGACTTGGGGATCAAACCCAGGCCCTTTGGTATAATCACACTGCGCGCTTACCAGCTGGGCTGGCTTGGTTAGTTGTACAAAGAATGACAAACAATCATTATATGGAAAAAACAAAATAATAACTATTAAAATGCGCGCTGATTTGAATGGGCGATTCAGGGAGTCCCATGTTACCCTTCTTCTTACTCCCACCATTAGTTTGTAAATGACTCAAGGATTAAGAATATGTCAATGAATCATGCTAAATATGCCAAAATTATTGAATTCAATTTCAAGAAAATGTGAAAACTGTGGGGTACTTATAGTGCAATTCTGGATGTTAGGAAGCTTGCTAGTGATTGCAATATGATCCAGAGATATCCAGCAAGCGATTGAGATGGATGGAAAGGCTTGAGATGGCCTGAAAACTGGAAATTGATTCACCACTTTTGTTTAATTTTTGCAACTTTTCTTTTTGTCTTACACGCCTCCAAAATCCTTGTTTTTGATCTGAGCATGTTCCTTATGTACCCTAGAAGGAATTAGGTTACAAATTTGCTTCAAATCTTTTCCAATTAAGATCATTGATTCATGATTTGATCATTGTACAAAATCTTTCTAAATCAAGCAAAACTCAATCGTTTTGTGTCCAAATGAAGCTTGCACGATTTGATTCTCTCTTCAGCTATATAATAGCCCTGAACATGCACAAAATCTCAAGCTTCGATTAGTTTTTGATATTTTCATGATTTTATTTTGATTTTATTTGATTTAATTGAAATAAAATCAAAATAAATGACAAAAATAAAATAATGACAAGTCGGAGAGATCATGGGTCGTGGGTCACATTACAAACTCAGTGCAAGCATAAAAAGTTGGGCCCATTTGACAAAAAATGCAATTTTGGCCATATTTGACTTTTGGCAATTTTGCAAAAAGGGTCAACTTTACCAATGCACAACTCTCTCAATTTTGACCCTATAGAGGTGTTTTTGGACTTTTTAGAAAGCTTAAGATGTCCTCTAAGCAACCCTTTTGGCCTCATCTCAATTTAGTCTTCCATTTTCATGTATGAAGCTTTGACATAAAAGGTGTTTTTGTTGACTTTTCAAAATGACCTATAATGTCCAAATTCATATCTTCTTGTGAGTGCATATTTTGAACTTGGGAGCTGAACATGAATTATAGGGAATTGAATCCTATTAAAAATGAGCTTTGGATGGGTCATTCTTGATAAATTATGAGAAAGTTATGTTTGGTCAAAGTTGAGTTGACTTTTCCTACAAAACCCTAATTTAGCAACTTTTGGGTTTTGATGAATTGTGAGCAATCCTTGAGGAATCATGATCAATCCTTGATCAAATGATGAATAATACTTCAAAATGAGAATGTTGACCAAAAATATTGGGGTTTGACTGTATGTGGGCCACAATTGACCTTTGCCCTAACATAGTCGATTTTCAGGCCTTTGAGCAATTGATTGAGCAAACTTCCTCTGCAAGGCTTGAAACTTGACATGAATGTTCTTGTGTACATATTAGGACAATGGTGATAATTTGGGATCCTTTGGACTCAAACATCTTGATGCAAACTGAAACCCTAATTTGGGGTAGACTGCCTTAGGAGAGGGTTTGTCTGGTCAATCCTTGGACTTCCTTGAGCAATTTGAGGACCTTACTTGAAATGTAATGAGAAACATGGGAGAGAAAATTTTGGGGGTACAACAGCTGCCCATGTTCAATCTTCTTAAACCTGAGGATGTAGATTGGCTTGTCTTCCTTTCGTGATCCGAAGGTGGTAGATGATTGAACACTAGAGTGGCCAAAAATTTGCACTCGCGTGAAATGGTACTTGTCTCTGTGATATCGGGAATAGGCTTATAGATTCCATTTGGAAGTCAATGACGGAAGATGGGCTTAAAGATGCCATCCGAAGAAGTGTCGATTCGCATAAGAGATTCCTTTGCGAGAGCCTGTATACCTGTTATTGAGGAGGACTACGCTGGGGAATGCTGGTCCCTGTCTAGAGAGAGATCGAGTTTTAGGAACTTCAGTTGTCCGTTACTCTACTGGGGAATCATCTCTTAGTCGAGGAGGTGCAAACGAACTTCTATCTGGTCGTGCTCTAGGCTTCACAGTGATTTGCCGAGAAAAATAAGACGGACTTCTATCTGGTCGTGCTCCAGGCTTTACAGTGGCTTACTGGGGAGATGAGATTGCTATCTGATCGTAATCCAGGCTTTGCCATTTCTCAATTATTATCTGGTCGTACTCCAGGCTTCAGAATGAATTAAGTGGTTATCCGATCGCATCCGGGCTTCCACTTGAATTTAAGGCAATACTAATATTCGGTCGATTCCAGACTTCATAGTAATTGGCCGAGTAAACTGATATTTGGTAGAATTCCAAGCTTCACAGTGTCTTATACTGTTATCTGGTCGTGTCCCAGGCTTGAGTATCCTTTGTCGTTATCTGGTCGTGATCCAGGTTTCACGATGTCTTATACTATTATCTGGTCGATTCCAGGCTTCATGGTATCTTGTATTGCTATCTGGTCAATATCCAGGCTTCACAATAACTTGTTGAGGGGTTAAGCTATTTTTCGGTCGATTTCCGGGCTTTAAGCTTGTATTTATGATATACCACTAACTGGTCGATTCCAGGCTTCATAATGTTTGGGAGAAACCAAGATATTATCCGATCGAATTTCGGGCTTCATAACTTGAACTGGAATAGAAATCTTAGTATCGATTTGACTGAACCAGCGAAAACTTGTGAGAATTTGGTTGTATCTTTCCCTGAAAGGTAAAGAGTTAGTCGTATGTAATGTCATGATGCATGAAATGTATTGAGTAATGATGTTCTCAAAATAAATGAGATTATGCTATATGATGTGTATGTGTATGCCATGATGTACGGATATGAGATGTTTTTGTGATACTCTCTAGCTGGGGAAAATAAATCCTGGACTGCTTCTTGAGAGTACAAAGAGTTGAGTTTTTCGTTCTCGCTGGGGATAGTGACCGAAGATGATTAGCTGGAGACTTGCGTCCGTTCTGCTTAAGAATATTCCGCCGAGGGAGACTTTATGGGGAAGAAAGATATTTTGTTGGATGATCTGCCGATTTGGAGAAATAACTCCGCTGGGGAAAGTTGTCACCAATGTCTTCGGGTACTTCCTGCTCTGCGGGGAATATATGTATCTTTAGTCATGTTCTCAAGCTGGCTATATCCCTGTACCGAGTAGGTAGAACCACTGTAAGGTTCAGACACTTCTTGTTTTCCCCTATTCCTGGAATTACGAGTAATTGTCTTTTGTTCCGCAGGTAAATATTTATGAGCAATAATTATTTTCAAATGCATATATCAAAAATGAATCATTGGACGTTCTTGCAAAACAAAACAGCAAAAGAAAAAACGAGTTTGAAATTTCTTGTGAAAATGAATTGTATTAATTTGAAGTTGGAATGTAACAGGCGTTTTGTACAAGGAGGCTGACATCCTAGTAAGAGAATGTCGTCGTAGGATAGAAGTTATACAATTTGTGAAAAAGAAAGAAAAACAGCTATGTGAAACAATCCCATTGGGTTCCAAATCTGCTATTGCCTTTATGTCTTCAAGCGTCTCATCACTTTGCTACTTGGTTGAAGGTAGATCAGATTGATTGGCGCCGTCCGAGCTTGATAGTTGATACTGAAGTCTGGTCGCAGGATGATCCAACAAGACATAGTGTTACGCTTTGATCCCTAATTTTTTCCTAGACCGCCCTTTCGGGTTTTTAGTCCACCGAGATACCCTTTTTTTCCCAATCCGCCTTTTCAGGTTTTCGACTTGCCGGGTGTACAGTCTTTTTTTCATTTTCATCCCTTACTTTTTCCCGAACCCTTTTGGTTCGCCGGGAAGCCCTTATTTTTTCCTAGGCTAGTCGACCTAGCGGGTCTTTGATTATGCATAGTATTTTTTAACTATGTCTGCATTGACGAGGTGAGGAAGGTCATCACCATCCATGGTGGTTAGAATAATAGCTCCTCCCGAGAAAATGTTCTTAACCACAAATGGCCCTTCGTATGTGGGGGTCCATTTGCCCATGGGATCACCTTGCGGCAGTATGATGCGTTTAATCACCAGATCCACGACTTGATATTCTTGACGTCTGACTTTCTTGTTAAAAGCCTTGATCATTCGCTTTTGATACGTCTGACCATGACAGATAGCAGTAAGTCTCTTCTCGTTGATTAAATTCAACTGATCAGTCTGGGTCTGGATCCAATCGTCCTCGCTCAAACCTACATCCTTCATAATCCGGAGAGAGGGTATCTGGACTTCAATGGGTAGGACTGCCTCCATGCCATATACAAAAGAGTAGGGTGTTGCCCCTGTCGAAGTCTGTACTGAGGTACGGTACCCATGAAGAGCGAACGGTAACATCTCATGCCAGTCTTTGTATGTCACCGTCATCTTCTGCATAATCTTCTTGATATTCTTCTTAGCCGCTTCAACAGCCCCATTCATCTTCAGCCGGTAGGGTGAAGAGTTATGATGTTGTATCTTATACTGTTTGCAGAGCTCGGTGATTATTGTATTGTTGAGATTCGTACCATTGTCCGTGATGATCCTCTCTGGTACACCATATCGGCAGATCATATTATGTCGAATAAACCGCGCCACAACATTCTTGGTTACCGTAGCAAAGGAAGCTGCCTCAACCCACTTTGTAAAGTAATCAATTGCTACCAGAATGAAGCGAATCCCGTTAGACGCAGTAGGTCGGATCTCGCCTATCATATCGATGCCCCACATTGCAAAAGGCCAAGTAGCTATCAAGACATTCAGAGGAACTGGAGGTATGTTCACCTTATCAACATAGACTTGGCACTTATGACAGGTTCGAGAATGCTGATAACAATCGGCTTCCATAGTAGACCAATAATAACCAGCCCGTAGGATCTTCTTTGCCATAGTATGTCCACTGGAATGAGTTCTGAAGGTACCTTCGTGTAACTCTGCCATGATCCTTTCTGCCTTGTTGTTGTCCATACATCGCAATAACGTTGAATCATGGTTACGCTTGTAAAGGATCCCATTACTGATGAAGAACTTCGCAGCGAATCATCTCAATAACTTCTTATCATTAACAGATGCACCCTCGGGGTACTCTTGAGCCTCAAGATACCTCTTTACCTCGTGGAACCAAGGTTTATCTGCTACCTCTTCAGTCTCAATGTCACAGCAATGTGCAGGTTCGTCCAACCTCTCAATGGTGATCTGGGGAGCTTCATTATCCCACTTGACTTTGAACATAGAAGACATGGTAGCTAGCGCGTCCGCTAACTGATTCTCCTCTCTTGGGAAGTGTTCAAAGGTTATCTCCTCGAAGTGCAGCAACAACATCAATACATACTCTTTGTAAGGAATAATATTTGGGTGCTTCGTATCCCACTCACCTTTGATCTGACTGATCACTAGAGTGGAATCTCCGAATACACTCTAGAATTTAATCTTTAGGTCAATAGCAGCTCGAAGACCCATGATGCACGCTTCATACTCCGCCATATTGTTGGTGCAGTTAAAACATAATTAGGCGGTGAACGGAGTATGACAGTCCTCAGGAGATATGATCACAGCGCCAATACCATTACCCAATGAGTTTGATGCTCCATCAAAATACATAGACCATCGGGATCCCTCCTCGGGTCTTTCATCCGGTCCAGGTTCTTCACAGTCGGTCACCAACATGATGTTCTCATCCGGGAACTCGAAATTCATGGACTGGTAGTCATCCACGGCCTGATGCGCCAAATGATCTGCCAACACACTCCCATTGATTGCTTTTGGGTTGTGTATTGGATGTCGTACTCAGTTAAGATCATCTTCCATCTTGTTATTCTTCCGGACAGGGCAGGCTTTTCGAAGATATACTTGATTGGATCCATCTTTGATATCAATAAGGTGGTGTGAGTCAGCATATACTGTCTCAGCCGGCGAGCAGCCCATGACAAAGCGCAGCAAGTTTTCTTGAGCAATGAGTATCGGGTCTCACAGTCGGTAAATTTTTTGCTAAGGTAGTAAATAGCATGCTCTTTTCGGCCAGACTCGTCATGCTGCCCCAGCACGTACCCCATTGAATTATCCAGTACTGTCAAGTATAAGATCAAAAGTCTTACTTCAATTGGAGGCATTAGAATAGGTGGCTCTTGGAGGTATTCCTTGATCCTTTCGAAAGCGGTATGACATTCATCATTCCATTTTACCACTTGATCTTTCTTCAGCAGCTTGAAGATTGGCTCACAAGTAGCAGTCAGATGTGAAATGAATCGGGCAATGTAATTCAGCCGTCCCAAAAAGCCTCTAACTTCCTTTTTTGTGCGGGGAGCCGTCATCTCCTGTATGGCCTTTACCTTGGCAGGATCCACCTGAATACCCTTACCACTGACGATGAAACTGAGCAGCTTACCAGACCTTACCCCGAAGGTGCACTTGTTCGGGTTCAACCTTAGCTTGTACATCTTCAACCTGTCAAATAGTTTCTGGAGATGGTCAAGGTGTTCTTCCTTAGTCTAGGACCTTGCGATCATGTCATCAACATAAACCTCAATTTCATGGTGAATCGTGTCGTGGAACAAAGCGACCATGGCACGCTGATAAGTTGCCCCAGCATTCTTCAACCTGAAAGGCATTACTTTGTAACAGAAGGTGCCACACTGTGTAACGAAGGTTGTCTTCTCCATGTCCTCGGGAGCCATCTTGATCTAGTTGTATCCAGAAAAACCATCCATGAATGAGAAGATCTTATGTTGCGCGGTGTTGTCGACCAAAACATCGATGTGAGGCAGCGGGAAATCATCCTTTGGGCTTGCCCTGTTCAGATCTCTATAGTCCACACACATCCGTACGTTACCATCCTTCTTAGGCACCGGAACAACGTTGGCAACCCATTGCGGGTAAGAAGTGACAACTAGAAATCCGGCGTCAAACTGTTTCATAACCCTAGCTTTGATTTTCTCAGACATCTCAGGGCGCATACGGCGAACCTTCAGCTTCACCGGAGGACAGTCTTCTTTGGTTGGTAGGCGGTGTATCACAATGTCATTGTCCAAACCAGGCATATCTTCATAAGACCAAGCGAAGATCTCAACATAGTCATGTAACATCTGTATCAACCGTTGCTTGACACTAGGCTCCAAATTCGCACCTATCTTGACCTCTTCTGTGTCTTCCTCGGTACCCAAATTCACTGATTCAACTGGCTCCACATGAGGCTGTATGGCCCTTTCTTCCTGTAGTAACAGTCTAGCAAGTTCTCCGGGAACCTCACAATCATCCTCACCTTCGTCCTCGGCTTGGTTGATCAAATTTTCAAAGTCATAACTGGCAGTAGCAGAGTTGTTATCAATGGGATCCAGAGTGGATATGGATCTACATTATGATACGTGAGTGTGTGTAAGAGCATAGCTGTTTTAATAAAGCGAGAGACAAAAAAAGAAAAACAAAGAGTGCAAAATTTGTAATGCAAGAAACGTCCATTGCTTTGTTGATGATATATGAAAATGACAAATAATAAGCCCTCACAAACAAATCCAAGGTGCCTCGGTCAAGGCACTGGGATGTAAAGTTTTAAACTGTCTATTACAACTCTTAAAACAAAAGTCAATTACTGTGGAATAAAAGAAACAGGTATGAAGTCCTTCGCCGTCCAGTTGTTCAATCCACCATTGGTTGTAGGGTAGATCCAGCTGTCGATATCTGAATCTTCTTCACCATCTTCAACCGCATTAACTCCCTGATTGCTGATGTGCAGAGGAGGTCTTCCAATCCGTGCGCGCCTAACTGCCCTTTTAGCCCCTGAAGTAAAGCCCAAACCAAATTTGTCAGTTTTGTGTGTGAAATCAGGGAGCTAACCCTAATTTTCACACCCACCTTTTTCAATTACAGCCCTGACATCCTCGAGGGAAGCCATCTTCATCGGAGGTTTGTCAGCAGCAACTTCAGTTGACGCCAAAGTCTGGGGGACCTCTTCAAAGTTCTGACAAGGGGTTTCGATGAATTCCCCATCCATCTCCACATAGCGAAAGGAATTGAGATGACTCACCATGTACTCCTCTTGACCTCGAACCGTAACAATCTTCCCCTTCACTAGATATTTCAACATTTGGTGGAGCGTGGAAGTCATTGCCCCAGCCTTATGAATCCAAGGGCGACCCAGCAAGCAAGAATATGATGGTCGTATATCCATCACATAGAAAGTAGATGCGAAGGTCTGAGAGATAACTTTAACAGGCATGTCCACCTCCCCGTGCACCATCCTTTTTGATCCGTCGAAAGCCCTGATCACAATATTGCTAGGCTTCAGAATCGAACCTTCATAGTCTAGACGGTCTAATGCTTTCTTTGGAAAAACATTCAATGAGGACCCGATATCCACCAGTACATGGGCCATAGTAGTTCCCCTGCACTCAATGAGACATGCAGAGCGGCATTGTGATTTCTTCCTTTAGCAGTTAGATCTACGTCTGAGAAACCTAACCCATTGTCGGCAGTCAAACTAGCTACACCATCTTTGAATTAATCAGTTGAGGTTTCCTGCGGCACATGCGCAGTCTTGAAGAATGCAATTAAAGCCTTTGCATGGTCTTCAAAACACAATAACAAGGACAACATGGAGATTTTTGACGGGGTCTTCCCCAGCTGCTCGATTGTGTTGTAATCGCTCTTCTTGATAATCTTCAGAATTTCTTCTATCTCTTGCTTAGAGGTTTCTACAATGATCTTCTTAGGTGCCTCCACCCGGGCAGGCTCACCCGTGATTTCTTTGCTCCGAGTCCCAGATGGCTCGGCGACAAGGGTGATAACTGGAATGGGAACTGGGATAGTAGCCGGTGTACTAGCAGATGGAATGATAACAAGTTTGTGGACAGTCGGAGGGGAAATCTTGGGAGAAAAGAGTCTTCCACTTCTGGTGACCTTGCTAGCCCCGACAATATTTCTGACATCAGCATCAACTTCTTCACTCTTTAAGTTTTACTTAACTCCATGGTAATACACATCAGCCTCATAGTGCCAAGGGACAACCTTATCCGAAGTGTAAGGGATAGGACCAGGGACAATAATTATTAACGAAGCAATTCTTGGGACGGGTGTAATCCTAACAGGATTTCTCGAGGAAACGTGGGAAGGATTGGCGGATATGGTTATGATGGTAACTTCTTCGATTGGAACCAACAGAATCATAGTCTTTTCAAACAGGATCTCTTTGTTATCCATCAGGCGTTGAACACCTGATTTCAAAAAGTGGCAACCAGCAGGCCGAATTGAACACATGTGGCAGCCTTCGCCACAACCCGGAAATAAACCGGTTGACAACAAATTCTTCTTAACTATCATCAAAGGAGTAGTAATTTCTTCCACGGAGGTCACAAATAAATCATCGTCAACAACATTCACTCCATGACCATGTTTGGGCATAGGAGCAGTTATGACGTTGGGCTTCTCTGGAGCGTCAAACTCAACATCTTTGGCTTTAATAAAATCTTGCACCTTGTTCTTCAAGGCCCAACAGTTGTTTGTATCATGATCTATACTTTCGGAGTGATAGGCGCAATGGGTATTCGGGTTATATTGAGAAGATGTGGTGTCGGGGTTCTTCGGGGCTTCCCTTAGAGTTACCAGATTAGTCTTCAATAGTTGTGGTAGAATTTGAGACAAGTTCATATTGAGCCGAGTGTACTGTCTCTGTGGTCTTTCCACCCTTTTTTGATTATTGCATTGTGGAGCAACTGTGAGTTTTGATATCACTACCGCATTTACTGCTTGACGGTGTTCAGGTCTGCTTTGGCTCCTCGAGCCGTAGACTGCACTAGCTTCTTTCTTACAGGTGAAAGGCTTTTTTACTGCACTCGACGAAGTGTCCTTCTGTATCTTACCACTTCGGATACCAGCTTCTACTCTCTCCCCAGTCAAAATCAACTCAGTAAACCCAGATGACGAACTACCGATTAGATGATTGAAAAATGGACCAGATAGTGTCCCTAGAAACATGTCAACCAACTCCCTATCAGATAAAGGGGGTTAGACTCTTCCGGCCAAATCTCTCCACTTTTGAGCATAGTCCTTAAAACCTTCACTTGCACCCATAGACATACCCTGGAGCTGAGTATGAGTGGGAGCAAGGTTGGCGTTATACTGATACTGCTTGTAGAAAGCAGCAGCAAGGTCCTCCCAGTTTCGGAAATTAGCTCCTTCCAATTGATAAAACCATTCAAGCTGAGTCCCTGACAGACTATCTTGAAAGAAATGCATCCACAAATTTCTATCAGCAGTGTGGGGTTGGATTTTCCTGACATACGAGCGGAGATGATGTTTTGGACAGGATACTCCATCATACTTGGCAAAAATCGGAGCTTTGAACTTATGAGGGATCACCACTCCCGATACCAGTCCTAGCTCTCCAAAATCCAAACCAGGGATCTTCTGAATCTCCATTGCACTCAGACGGTATTCTAGTTGCTTGTACCTATCCTCAGCAGGAGGATATTGTTCATCATCAAAATCAGTATCCTTATCAGAGTTGGCAGGACTGAAGCCCTTTTCTTCTTCTTGGTTCTCCCCTTCCTTGGATGAAGCGGTCAGATCAGCTTGTTGTTTCAACCTATCCCCAAACCTTTTACCCATATTCAGAAGAACGACCTTTTTCTTCTTCTTCTTCTTCTCTTTCAGAATTAGAGTCTTCAGATCCTCTTACCCTTTATCCAAGCTTAAGAACATTTGTTGGAATTGGGCGTTTTGTGCCTGAAGATCTTTGATGGCTTGATCGGAAGACATTTCTGCTGAAATAAACAGCGAAGAAGATGAGAAACCTGTAATGGTACATGTAATGATGTGCATGATGATGGGATGCATATGTAATGATTTCAAAGACTTTGGGAGATTTAAATTTGCAAACCAAAAAATAAACAAACTTTATTAGATTAACTGGTAACAAGGTTCAATAATGCCCTTGAGGCGTTACAAAGAAATAAACAGAAAACAAATCTAAACTAGAAAAAGCAAAATCAGAAATCCCATGGACGCTTCCCCTTGGTGCTGACGTAGTCATTGATCGTTCTTTCATCCTCGAGCTGTCTGGTGAGCTTCAAAATCTTCCTTTCTTGCTCATGGTACTTCTCCCGGTAGGTATCCCTTTCCTCCTTCAGCTTAATCCAAGACCTCTGCAATGCCCCAAGATCAGTAGGCATGTAAGGATAAAGAACTGTGTAAGGATTGCCTTCTTCATTGGTTGGCTCCACAATCACTGGCAACACAGCTTCATAGGGCATCCCAAGCTTCTGGGCTCGAGCTCGGACCCACTGGAGATAAGGCTGCATAGGGAGGGAATTCCTTGGTCCTAGTTCTTGAGGGTCAGATCTGTTCACCATGCCCCAAGCTCGTATAAACCTCCGGTGGGGCTTGTCAACGTCTTCCTTGTAGTCAAATGCAATATCCGTAAGAAGTAGCTCATGGGGACCGTCTCTTCGAGCACGACCAAATTGTCACAAAGCTAGACAAGGATTGTAGGTTATTCCCCCTCTGATTCCAAGCAACGGGACATTAGGGTATCCCCCACAACGGTCAATGACATCAGTGCTTTCCATAACCCGGGAACTCCAAAGAATGTCTGTATGGGCAAGTGACATTATCCTGTAAGACCATCCCAAACCTTCTCCATTCTTCAACATGGACTTAGGGAGGTGCGAAATAAACCACCTCGACAGCAATGGCATACAACACATAAGAGTCCCTCTTCTACGCACAGTACGAGTGTAGAGGGCATGCAAGATATCACCCAGAAGAGTAGGCACTGGATTGCGAGACAAGAAGATCTTAACCGCATTCACATATATAAAGGAATCTGGATTCGGGAAGAGAACCAAACCTTAGATAAGGAGAGCCAAGATGTCTTCGAAAGCCTGAAAATCCAAATTATCCCAGAATAGTTGAGTCTGATCTATCAGAAACTTGGATAAGAAGCCTTCGACCCCGCTTCGTGTTTCCCAATTGGATACTACATCAGCCCATTTCAGATGCAGAGCTGAGGCAATGTCTTCTGGTCTAGGAGTCTCTTCCATACATGTGAAGGGCATCTGCTCAAGGATGGATATGCCCAATAAGTGAGAGAACTCTTCCAAAGTGGGAACCAGCTGATAATCTGGGAAGGTGAAGCAATGATGCACAGAATCGAAGAACTGGAAAAGCACACTCATCATCTGCTCATCAAACTTTGAGGTAACCAGGCTAAGAAGCTGACCATGTCTCTTAATGAACGAAGAAGTCTTAGAGAATCTTGAGGCTAATTCTTTGAGTTGAGCAGGTATTTGCACAAAGTTAACTCGAATGGTGTTTCTGCGCATGGAAGCCATAATCTTCAAAACAGAACAAAGATAAATCCCCTCGGTCTTTGAAATGGTTAGTATAATGAAGTATGCATGCTATGTTATGATGCATGACGTCATGATAAAAACAATAGGTATAGCAGATAACAGACATGGCAAAGGCAAACAAGCCACACAAAAGCCCTTAAGTTTAAGGCTTGTATGGGGTCAAAGGTATTACCCTCTTTAAGTACAGTTGGTTTCAACCTGTCTTAGAAAAAGTAACCGGGTTCTAGAGGTTCTCAATATCACTAACCATCCTCCATCGGTCATGGTTTCAGCTCACGCAATCTTTTCTTGCAACCGGAACTATCTCGAGAGTATGGTCTCAATGAGTGTAGCATCGAGTATCAACCAGTTCTCAGCTTTACACCGAGGCCGGCTATCTCACTACTTCCTAATGGCCAAGTTGGTCGATTAAAGGTTCTAAGGTCAGTTGATGCTTAACGACACACATAGAGACCTCATATTCTCCTCGTTTCTCCACAAGGGATACCGGTACCAACCAATGTGCCACATCAACGTAGCTACTGCTTCAACCGTATCGGTCTACACCGTACAGTTTCCTCACAGTTTATTGCTACTTACCTAAAAGGTGTCCCCAGATCCAGGTTAGGATCTATAGTAACTCCCAAACAAAACCCTTAAAATTAAAGCAACCAAAACAAACAAGAGAAGCAATTTATGATGATCTAAATCCTAAGGTATACCCCACTTATTATGTCCCCAGCAGAGTCTCCAGTTCTGTGATACGGTGGCAGAACCGACTGTTTTAGGAAATGCTGGTTTCTGTTTTGCGTTTGTGTTTGCAAAATGTCGGGGTAAGCAAGAGTTACCACCGACTTTTATTTTATCCAACTGGAAAGGAAAAAAGCACAGAAAAATTCTTTTTTTCGAGATTTTGAGTACGAGGGGTAGATTATAGAAAGGGAAGGTATTAGAACCCTTTCTATCCGTGGTTTTCCACGGGCTCTTAGGTACTAGCTCATCTTTTTAAAATTGCTTGTGTGTGTTTGTTTTGAAAATTTTTGTTTTACTTTGTTTTAACCCTTACTTATGTCTTCAAGAATGTTACGAAGTGTTTTTGAAAACTTTAGTTTGAAAAGTGTTTGTGTGAAAAAAGTTTGTCTTGAGCAAGTACCTATAGCATCTACCTACTCGAAAAAGGATTGTTTCTGTTCTTATTTCCTTTAAACAACACTATCCTACTATTGATAAATAGGTAGCACCGTCATTGGATTTGTAAGGGTCAATTCGAAAGGGACGTGCGATCACTAAAGAAATGTTAGGACATCTTAGTAATAACCCTAATGTCTTAAGATCATATTCGAGGCAATATTTCCGAGGCAACGTTTCCGAGGCGACATTTCCGAACGAGACATTTGATCTTTGTTTAGACAGAAGGGCAACCACTAAAACACCCTATATTGAATGACCGTTTACCGAAGGCAACCGAAGTGAGAGTATACCCTAAGAGTGCGCATGTGCGAGTGATTTGATTTCCAGTTATTATCTTTGCACATTAGGGTTTGCTATCCGTTTTAAATTAACATGCCATCTTATCATACAAACCTATTAACATACATATAACAGTTAATATTTACGAGTGTGATACGGTGGGAGAACTGACTTGAGGCTTTGCGTTTTGTCGCAAATGTCGCGGTTAGCAAGAGTCACTACCGACTTTTCTTTTATCCAGAAGGAAAGGTAAAAAAGCACAGGAAAGACCTTTGAGATGTTTTCTTGAGTTCGGGGGGTAGATTATGAAAAGGGAAGGTGCTAGCACCCTTTTCATCCATGGTTTTCCATGGGATCTTAGTTACTTTCTTAGGTCAATTGCTTTGCTTAAAATTGTTTGAAATGGTGCTTGGTGTTTGGTGTGATTTTGAAAGTATTTTGAAAAGAGGCCATTCGTTTAGGCAATCTTTGTATTGATTCTCGTTCGTAAGAATGTATACAAAGATGTTTGTCTTTTGAAAAAATATTTCAATGTTTCGTAAGATGTTTTTGAAATGTGTTGAAGTGTGTGTGGTTTTTGAAAATAGCAAGGATTGTTTGAAAAGGAGCAAGTAACTTAGAAGCTATCTACCTGCTCAAATGTCTTTCTTGTGCATTTTCATTCCTTTGATATTGTTGACTTACCATTGATTTTATAAGCAACTCTATCCTTGGATGTTTACGGGACGGGCGTGGGTCATCGTATGACCATGATAGCAATGTTGCCAAGTATCTTAGCATTTTTGAGGGACTAAGATCATTTTGTTTTAGGCAACCTTTTGAATAGCGTCATCAAGGGACTATGATCTTATACTTGTTTTGTTTTGCCAAGATAATTCGCATGCGTAACATGGCCATTTTATTTTAGGCAACCAAGTGGGAGAAACCCTAGAGGTGCTTGTGTGCAAAGTGTGTCATTTTTCATGCTTTTGTCTTGCATTAGGTTTTTTCTATTTGTTTGGTTTTTGTTCTTGTCATGCAAACCCTAGTTTACTAAACATGGTATATGAAAGAAATAATTGTGTAAAGTAAACTAAGCTATTACAACAATCATTATGGGAGGGGGGATACAAGTTTTGAATGGGGATTTTTGCACAAATATAAACCTAAAAATATTATTACAACCCAATCGAATATTGTGCGAATTAAATAAATATACAAATATTTAAAATGCAATGTAATGTTTTATGCAAAAAAAATGTTTGGTATTTGTTTTTTGTATGAGAAAATAATTTATCTAAACCCTAGAAAAAGGAAAAATAATATTATTTTTGGAAGGGTGAAAACCCTAGTTTTTTAATTAAAAGAAAATAATGTTTCCTGTTATTAATTTGTCCATTTTTTGTACAAGAAAATAATAAATAATATTATATGCAAATATTAAAAATTAAATATGTATAAAAGATAAATATTTATGAGTATAAGTAATATGATAAAAAATATTAAGTATTTATTATATTTATTTACAAACTATTTGAGAAAATAAATTCTATTCTATTAAATAAATTAATTTTTGTGTAAAAAAATAATAAAATAATAAAATAAAATTGTGAAAAATAAAGAAATTATTTTTTATGATTTTTATTATTCAGAAAAATAAATGAAAGTATAAAAATATGAAAATATAAAATAAATATAAAAATATAACAAAGTTAGTCAAGGGGGTGCAAAAGCAATTCAGGAGGTGCAAATATCAAATGCAAAGGCCCAAGGCGCCAAAAGCCCAGAAGCCATCGTCCTTGTCCTTCGTCCACCTTGCGCGCGCGTATTCAGTTCAAACCTGTAACTCTCACATGCTTGAACAAAAACAAAAACTCATAACATGAAACTTGTGGCATTTGAGCTCACGATTCCAACCATATAAATTATGTGACCTAACTCTAAAAGATCAAGGAGAATTTTGATGGCCCTAATTCGTAACCTAACTCTTTCAGCATTTTCAAACTTCAAATTCTCCCAGCTCAGTTAATATAAATGAAAAGTATGCATATGTACAGCTTCACCATGTTATGGACTACATTTTTTCTTCACAAATCGTGGCTTGAGGATGCCTATTCAGAGAGATAGAGTTTAAGAAAATACCTCCTTCAATTGGATTTGGATAGAGCAATGTAGGGACTTTAATAGAGGCCTAAGGATTGTGTGAGCTTCCTTGAACTTCCTTCAAGCTATTCCAATGCTTAGCTTGCTCGGAGGATGGCTGAAACTCTTTGCACAATTCAAGTTGTAAGCTTCCAAAGTGAAAATGGAAAAGGCTAAAACAGAGCTTACATAACCAGGGTGATGGCTTGGACAACTTTGGTATGATGTGTATGAAGTGTTTCAAGTGTTAAAATACAAAATGCACGAGCCAAAAATTAGTTGGCTTTGGTTTTACAGATTCTGGATGTTTAGATAGAAAAATGGTGTTTCTCAGTTTTGGGGAGTTTCAGCTTCAATGCAATCGTGTTTTGCATTGTGACAAGTTTGTATATTTGTATAGAATGGATACAAAGTTAGCTTCTCATCAGATGTGCAAGCTTTGACCTTTTCACCAACTTTCTTGCTTTTGAAGTAAAGTGAAGTGACTTATGCTACATGCTTGTCCTTGCTTGCTTGAAGCCTGGAATGAACTTGTACCAACTGCTTGAGTGCTGTGTAAGTTGCTTGCATCAAAGGGACATGTCCAAGGCTCAAGATTGATAAAGTTACAAAAGCTTCTCTTTATGAAAATGGCATTGTGCACTTTTGGCCAAAAATGGAAATGTAACTTGTACAAAGCCTCAAAAGCAAAGATAAAGCCTTTATCTTCTTAGTTTTCATTTAATTATGGAGTGTATAATCAGTTTAGGACCTGTAAATCAAGATTCAAACATCAAAGATCTGATTTGCAACTTGATGTTTTGTAAAAATGGCTTGATCAAAAGTGATAAAATACCAACTTCCCTTCTTCGATTCTCCCTAACCAAAAATGATTTTCGGGAGTTCTTGGAGATTTTGGAAATCTTGAAACATGCTCTATAATCCATCTTTGAAATGCATTTTGAGATACCTCTTGGAACTAGGTGAAAAATGTCCATGAAGCTGGGTCAAAAACCTGCCTAAATTAGGGCAAAATTTCACTAAGTTATTTAGTTCATGGACCTATGTTCACAAATTAATAACTTGAGATCCAATCATCTTTTTGGAAAAGTTTGTGAAGAAAAGTTGTAAAGTTGGGAAAAAATAAGAAAATTTCCATACTTAGAAAAATTCTAAGTTATGAAAATTTTCAAATTCAAAACCCTAATTTTCAAAATTGGTTTTCTTGGTGAAAAAGTTTCATATTTTGACATATCTTGATGAATTATGACCCTTGGCACTTGATTTTGACCAAAAAGTCAAAGTTTGACTTTTCAGTGTACAGTTGAATCCTTGACTTTTCAGTGCAAAATTCATCTGTCAATCCAATGAACTTGAGATCTTTTGAACCATGTAATTAGGTCAAGATGATGCCATTGAATCCTTGAAACCATGCTTGAACTTAATTGGTCCTTGGCTAGGTTAAAAATCAGAAATTGCCCTTTCTCAGTCAAAACCCTAATTTTGACCATTTTGCCCTTTTGATGATCTGATCAAATTTCTTGAGGAATTGTGATCCAAACTTGATCCAATGGTACATATGAGTCTAAAATGTTGACGTGGATCAAAAATTATGAAGTTTGACTGTAAATTGGCCATGGTTGGCTTTTTCCCCAATACAACTAATTTTTAGGTCAACTGTCCAATTGACTGATCAAAATTGTGGTTCAAGGCTTGAAACTTATCATGAGAAATCTTAGGTGTCCAAGATGGTGTATGAAAGTCACATGAAGCATTGGTAGTCCAAAAATACTTGTGCAAACTCAAACCCTAATTTGGGTCATCAGTGCAAGATGAGGTGTCTTGAGCTAATCAAACCCTAATCTTGTCTTGAGTCCAAGAAGTCTTGTGAGAAAAATCTTGATAAATAAGAGGGAAAATTTTGGGGTACAACAGCTGCCCCTATTCAATCTTCTTGGACCTGAAGAGTTAGATTGGCGAGTTTTGTCGTTCGTGACTCGAAGGTAAAAGATGGTTGGACACTAGAGTGCCCATAAATTTGCACTCGACGAAGTGTAGTTGAGGGAATGGGCTTAAAGATGCCATTTGGAGAGGTGATAAAATCTTGTTGGAGATGGGCTTGTAGATGCCATCCAAGAATGCTTGTTGAATTGTAAGTTGTAATCCAAAAGAATAAGTATCAGAATGGTGTCCGTATCTGGAACGTATCTGAACTGTATCTGGAGACTGAATCTGAATGAGCAATGGAATAACATCCGTGTATGGAGCGTATCCGAGCTGTGTCTGTACTTGAATCTAAATGAGTAACAGAAAGAATTCCATGTCTAGAGTGTATCTGAACTGTATCTGAAAGGTGAATCTTGAATAAGTAACAGAATGGCTACCGTGTCTGGAGTGTATCCGCACTGTATCTAAACTAGAATCTAAATAGGTGACAGAATGGCTTCCATGTCTGGAGCGTATATGGACTTGAAATATGAATGAGTGACAGAATGGCATCCTTGTCTGGAGCGTATCTGTACTGTATCTGAAATCTGAATCTGAATGAATATCAGAATGGCATCCTTGTCTGGAGCATATCTGAACTGTATCATGATTGCATATTGTTAATGGTAACTGTTAATCTTATCCTAAAAAGGGTAAAATGTTAGCTGAAAAACAAAGTTATGTTGCATGTAATCTATGATGCAATAAATGTGCTTTGTCAATGTTTATGATATATGGATGTAATGTATGCGCATGTAAGCTGATTTACTGTACTGTTGAGGAAAATAAATCCTTGACTGCTGAGGATAAGAAATCCCTGGTGACTTCATTGGGGATATAGGGATTATTCATGTCTTGAAGTTGGAGTATTGACAAAAATTCCGTTGTGAGAGTAATGCCATGTACTGCTTGAGGAATCTTCTTGGGGAATCCAGAGAACTTTGATGACTTCTGTTGGGAATTAAGAATGAGAATCTTCATTCTGTTGGGGAGCAATGAAAACTCTGTGGGGGAAAAGCTTATTCCTGTTTGGAAAAAGTTCAGGAGTTTGGGTTGTCTGCCACTCTACTGGGGAGTTATCTGAGGTTGGGGAGAAACAAAAGTTAACGGTTATCTGGTTGCTATTCAGACTTCAAGACAACTTGCTGGGGAATTCGAAGAAACTGGATGGTTTCCGCTGGGGATTAATAGTTTGAAGTTTTGGCTCCGCTGGGGATCTTAATGACGTACTGTAGGGATTGTTCATGGAATAGCCTAAAGACATTTTCCTATTCTTTCAACCTGACAGTAATTGCTCTTTTCCATTTCGTTTATTTGTAAATAGTAATTACGTTCAAATGTATATGTTCATTAATGAATCATTGGACGTTTTTGCAAATAAAAACACAAGTGTAAAGAAAAAGGCAAATAGTTTTCTGTACTTTGAAAGAGATATCTTTGTATTTACTTTGAATAAGTGTTTTGTACAAAGGAGACAGACATCCTAGTAAGAGGATGGTGTCATAAAAGTAAGAAAAATTTATACAAAGAAAGATAGCTATGTGTAAAAATCCCATGGGGTTCCCATTCTGCTATAGCCTTCATATCTTCGAATATCTTATCCATTTGTTGCTTCGTCCGAAGATGATTGAATTGATCAGAAGCCCTGAGCTTGTCAATGAAGAGATTGCCCTTAAAGTGATCCGACGAGACATAGTCATACGCTTTAATTCCCTAACTTTTGCCTGAACCTCCCTTTCGGGTTTTCGATCCACCGGGAAACCCTTTTTTGCCCAAGTCGCCCTTTCGGGTTTTCAACTTGCCGGGTGTACAGATTTTTTATTTTATCCCTAATTTTTGCCCGAACTTTTTGGTTCACTAGGATGCCCTTGTTTTCCCTAGGTGTGTCAACCTAGCGGGTCTCTTATACGTAGTATCTTTTGACTATGTCTGCGTTTGCAGGGTGTGGCAGGTCATCACCGTCCATGGTGGTCAAGATCATTGCCCCACTAGAGAATATATTTTTGATTACAAATGGTCCTTCATAGGTAGGAGTCCATTTGCCCCTGGGATCACTTTGTGGAAAGATGATGCTCTTGATCACTAGATCTCCAACTTGATACACTTGGCGTATGACTTTCTTGTTGAAAGCCTTTATCATCCGTTTTTGATACATCTGACCATGGCAAATGGCAGTAAGTCTCTTTTCGTCAATTAAGTTCAACTGATCAAGTCGGGTCTGGATCCAATCGTCTTCACTCAATCCTACATCCTTCATGATTCTTAAATAGGGGATCTGAACCTCGATAGGTAAAACAACCTCCATGCCATAAACCAAAGAATAGGGTGTTGCCCCAGTTGATGTGCGAGCCGTGGTACGGTACCCGTGGAGAGCAAACGGTAGCATCTCATGCCAGTCCTTGTAGGTGACTGTCATTTTTTGTATGATATTTTTAATGTTTTTATTAGCAGCTTCAACTGCACCATTTTCTTTGGCCGATAGGGGGATGAACTGTGGTGTTGAATCTTGAACTGCTCGCACAAGGCGGTGATCATAGTATTGTTAAGGTTCGTACCATTGTCAGTGATGATCCTTTTTGGGATGCCGTACCGACAAATGAGATTCTTCTTGATGAAGCGGGCAACAACATTCTTAGTAACGGATGCGAAGGAAGCTACTTCGACCCACTTTGTGAAATAGTCAATGGCCACTAGAATGAAGCGGTGTCCATTGGAGGCTGTAGGCTTGATCTCCCCAATCATATCGATCCCCCACATAGCGAAGGGCCAAGGAGCTGTTAAGACATTTAGAGGAGCCAGAGGCACGTGTACCTTGTCTACATAAATTTGACACTTATGACAAGTCCGAGAGTGTTGATAGTAGTCTGCTTCCATGGTAGACCAATAATAGCCTGCCCGTAGGATTTTCTTCGCCATCTTATTCCCGCTAGAGTGAGTGCCAAAGGTACCTTCATGCAATTCATCCATAATACTTTCAGCTTCAATCTTGTCCACATAACGGAGCAGAACATAATCATGATTGCGTTTGTACAGGATACCATTACTTAGGAAGAACTTAGCCGAGAATCTCCTTAAGAACTTTTTGTCATTGATTGAAGCTCCTTCAGGATATTCTTGAGCCTCTAGATATATTTTGACTTCATGAAACCAAGGCTGGTCCACTACTTCTTCGACATTAATCTCATGATAGTGTACTGGTTCGTCCATTCGTTCAATGGTGATCTAGGGAGCCTCGTTATCCTAATTAAGTTTAAACATAGATGACATTGTAAGGGATAAGGTTTGGGTGCTTAGTGTCCCACTCTCCTTTGATCTGACTGATGACCAAAGCTGAATCCCCAAACACAACTAAAGATTTGATTCCCAAGTCTATGGAAGCCTTGAGTCCAAAGATGCATGCTTCGTACTCTGCCATGTTGTTCGTACAGTTGAAACAAAGTCTGGCTATAAAAGGAGTATGGCATCCTTCCGGAGATATGATCACAGCGCAGATACCGTTACCAAGTGCATTAGATGTCCCATCAAAGTACAGGGTCCATCGGGATCCTTGTTCAGGTCCGTCATATGGTCCGATTCCTTCACAATTGTCTACTGTCATGATGTCTTCGTTAGGGAATTCAAACTTCATGGATTGATAATCTTCTACAGCTTGATGAGCAAGATGATCAGCTAGTACACTTCCCTTTATAGCTTTTTGGGTCGTGTACTGTATGTCATATTCTGTTAGGATCATCTGCCATCTAGCTATCCTTCCAGACAAAGCATGCTTTTCGAAGATGTACTTTATCGGATCCATCTTAGATATCAGCAAAGTGGTATGAGTCAACATATACTGTCTTAGCCGAAGAGCAGCCCATACCAGAGCGCATCAAGTTTTCTCGAGCAGTGAATATCTAGTTTCACAGTCGGTAAACTTGTTGCTCAGGTAATAAATAACGTGCTCTTTTCGGCCAGACTCGTCATGCTGTCCCAATACGCACCCCATTGACTTCTCTAAAACGGTCAGATACATGATTAGCAGTCTTCCCTCGACTGGTGGCATCAAGACAAGAGGCTCTTGTAAATACTCCTTGATTTTGTCGAAAGAAATTTGACAATCATCATTCCATCTAACTACCTGATCTTTCTTCAGCAGTTTGAATATTGGTTCACAAGTAGATGTTAGGTGAGAAATGAACCTAGCAATGTATTTTAGGCGTCCCAAGAATCCTCTGACTTCCTTCTCAGTGCAAGGAGCAGGCATTTCTTGTATGGCTTTGACTTTGGCAGGATCAACCTCGATGCCTTTATTGTTGACAATGAAACCCAAGAGCTTACCGGACCGGACTCCGAATGTGCACTTGTTCGGGTTCAACCTTAGTTTGTACTCCTTCAATCTGAAAAACAGTTTTTGCAAGTGATCAAGGTGTTCTTCTTCAGTTTGTGATTGGGCTATCATGTCATCTACGTAGACCTCTATCTCATGATGTATCATATCATGAAATAAAGCTACCATGGCGCGTTGATAGGTTGCCCCGACATTCTTCAATTCGAATGGAATCACTTTGTAGCAGAACGTACCCCACTGTGACAAATGTAGTTTTCTCCATGTCCTCAAGTGCCATTTTGATCTGGTTATAGCCTGAGAAATTTTCCATGAAAGAAAATACTTTGTCTTGAGTTGTATTGTCAACCAGGATGTCGATGTGTGGAAGTGGAAATTCATCTTTAGGGCTGGCCCTATTTAAATATCTATAATCCATGCACATTCTTACTTTGCCGTCCTTTTTAGGCACGGGAACAATGTTAGCAACCCATTGTGGATAGGAAGTAACAGCCAGAAATCCAGCATTGAACTGCTTCATAACTTCTGCTTTGATCTTCTCTGACATGTCAGGTCTCATGCGGCGAACTTTTTATTTCACTGGTGGGCAGTCTTCTCTTGTGGGTAGACAGTGTACCACAATGTCTGTATCGAGTCCCGACATGTCTTCGTATGACCAGGCAAAGATCTCAACATAATCATGCAACAGCTGAATTAGGCGCTCCTTGACACTCGGCTCTAGATTGACACCCACTCTAATTTCCTTTTTTTCTTCCTCGGTGCCCAAGTTGATTGTATCCAACAGCTCCTCATGAGGCTGAATATCTCTTTCCTCTTGTTGTAGTAATCTGGCCAATTCCCCTGGCACCTCACAATCTTCCTCACCTTCGTATTCGGCTTGGTAGATCAGATCTTCAGAGTCACTGAAGGCTATAGCAGTATCGTTACCCATGGGATCCGGAATGGAAGGGTACCTGCATTTGTGAGTGTGGGTGTGTGTAAGGGTATAGCCATCTTAAAACAATAAAATGTAAAACAAAGACAATGAGCACAAAAGGTTTATATGAAAAAGCGTCCATGATTCATTAAATGACATATGAAAATGAAATAAAAACCCTTACAAATGGACCATTGTGCCTCGGGTAAGACACAAGGTTGAAAATGTACGAATTGTTTGTGAATTATTACAAGTCCAACAGAAATGTAAAAGATAAATTACTGAGATATGAAAGTAATCGGGACAAAGTCTTTGGCTTCCCAGTTGCGTAGTCCTCCACTGACAGTTGGAAATATCCAATATTCCAAGCTTCCCTCTTCTTCACTATACTCTAGTGCGTTGATCCCTTGGTTGGTAATCTTCACAGGTGGCCCTCCGGCACGGGCGCGGTGCACAACCTTCTAAGCAGTCAAAGTAAACCCCAAGCCAAACTTGTCTGATTTGTACGGGATGTCTGGAAGCTGCCCCCAGATGGTGCATCCTCCCTCTTCCACTACCGCCTTTTCATCCTTTAAAGATGACATATGAGGTGGAGGTCTTGTGATCATAGGAATTGAGGACACTGCCTTGGTTACCGCCAGTTCCTGAGAAACTTCTTCAAAATGTCGGAAACGGGTTTCAATGAATTCGCCATCCAATTCTACATATCGGAAAGAATTTAGATGACTAATCATGTATTCCTCATCCCCGTGGACAGTTATGATTTTCCCTTGGACAGGGTACTTCAGCATCTGATGCAAAGTGGAGGTGACAGCACCGGCATTGTGAATCCAGGGGCGTCCCAATAGGCAAGAGTAAGAAGGACGGATGTCCATCACATAGAATGTTGAATTGAACGTATGTGTTCCTACCTTAATCGGGATGTCCACCTCCCTATGGACCATCCTTTTAGAGGCGTCAGATGCTCTCATAATTATATTACTGGGTTTTAAAGTCATCCCCTCACAATCCAATCTATCCAGGGATTTCTTCGGTAAGACATTTAAAGACGATCCCGTATCCACCAAGACATGGGCTAGGTTCATTCGTCTACACTCCACTAAGACATGTAGTGCGTCGTTGTGTTTTCTCCCTTTGGGTGTCAAGTCAGCATCAGAGAAACCCAGGCCATTATCAGCTGTTAAACTGGCCACACACTCTTGGAATTTATTCGTAGACGTCTCTTGCGGCACATGAGCTGTCTTCAGAAATTTTACCAAAGCTTTAGCATGTGCCTCAGAGCACAGCATCAATGCTAACATAGAGATTTTGCAATGGGTATGCCCCAATTGTTCAACCAAATCATAATCACTCTTCTTTATGATCCTCAGGATTTCTTCCATCTCCTTCTTGGATGTTTCAGGAATAACTAGTGATTGAGCCTTCGTCAGGACAGGCTCCTCTTGAACATTCTTTCCTTTATTCTCTGCAGTGGAAGTAGGGATAGGAATTATATTGTCTTTGTTGGTAGGTACGCTTGCAGGTACAATCACTGGTACATATGTAATCTTTGGAACGGCCACGGGTCCAAAGACTGCCTTTAGAAGGGCAATCTCTGGAGAGAAAATTCTCCCACTATGGGTAATTTTGCTTGTTCCAGCAATGTTACTGATGTCGGCATTGTCCTCTTTGGAGCTCTCTCCTTCGGCAGTCAAATCATCCTGTTTGACACCATGGTAGTAGATTTCTCCACCATAATTCCATGGTACCATTTTATCTGATTTGTATGGGGTCTGCCCGGGCATTGTTATCTTAAGTGGAGTAGTCATTGGAGCAGATGTAATCCTAACGGGTCTTTTAGGGACCCTGGAAGGATTGGCGTAGATGGTTATTATTGAAACTTCTTCACCTGTTCCTGTTGAAGACGTTTCAATCATCACCATCTCCGCCAATTCTTCCAGGGTCCCCAAAAGACCCGTTAGAATTACGTCGGTTCCAAAAAATACTTCTCTTATAATCACAATGCCTGGGCCAGTCCCGTATGAATCAGACAAAATTGTGTCATGGAATTACAGTGGGGACATCTACTACCATGGCATCAAACAAGATGGGCTGGCCGCCAAAGAGATAAACTCCAAAGAAAAAATTTCCAACATTAGCAATATTGTCGGAACCAGTAAGATTACCCGAAGTGGTAGAATCTTCTCTCCAGAAATTGCCCCCCCCCCCCCCCAAAGACAGTTTTTGGACCCGTGGTTGCTCCAAAGGTTACTTCTGTACCAATAATCATCTCTGCAAGTGTTCCTATTAACGAAAACGATACAACCCCTGCTGTCATTCCTACCAACACTCCTGCTACTGAAACTCGAGGAAAAAGTATTCAAGTAGAGCCTGTCCGGACGAAGGCTCAATCCCTGACTATCCCCGAAACCTCCAAGAAAGAAATTGAGGAGATTCTAAAAATAATAAAAAGGAGTGACTACGACGTAGTTGAACAGTTGGGGCAAACTCCCTCCAAAATCTCCATGCTGGCATTGTTACTGTGTTCCGAGGCACATGTGAAAGCCCTGGTGAAGTTCCTAAAGACAGCCCATGTGCCTCAAGAGACGTCTGCTGACCAATTTCAAGATTGCGTGGCCAGCTTGATGGTGGATAATGGCCTAGGCTTCTCGAATGTTGATCTGACACCAAGAGGAAGAAAGCATAACGAGGCATTGTATGTCTCTGTGGAATTTAGAGGCACCACTCTGGCCCATGTCTTGGTGAACACCGTCTCATCTTTGAGTTTTTTACTGAAGAAATCTCTCGAGAGACTAGACTGCGAAGGACTGACGTTGAAACCCAGTAACATAGTCGTAAGAACATTTGATGGCTCAAAGAGGATGGTACACGGGGAGGTGGATATCCCCATAAAGGTTGGGACTCAAACTTTCAACTCAACCTTCTATGTAATGGACATCCTCCCCTCTTACTCCTGTCTGCTAGGATGACCGTGGATCTATAATGCTGGCGATGTCACCTCTACACTGCACCAGATGCTGAAATATCCGGTCCAGGGAAAGATTATCATTGTCCACAGAGAGGAAAAGTATATGATTAGCCTCCTTAATTCTTTTCGGTATGTGGAATTGGACGGTGAGTTCATTGAAACTCCTTTTCAACATTTTGAAGAAGTCCCCCAAGATGTAGGAGTAACCAAGACGGTGTCCCAGATTCCCAAGATTACAAGACCTCCACTCCGGATGTCATCTCTGAAGGACGCCAAGGCAGTAGTTGAGGAAGGAGGATGCACCATCTGGGGGAAACTTCTGAATATTCCGTATAAATATGACAAGTTTGGCTTAGGGTTCACTTCAGGTGCTCAGAAGACTGTACACCGTGCTCGTGCTGGAGGGTTGCCCTTGAAGTTAGAAACTGAGAGGTCAATGCAGTGGAAGATGGTGAAGAGGATTGGAGCTTGGAGGATTGTATATTTCCAACTGTCAACGGAGGACTTCGCAATTGGGAAGCCATAGACTTTGTCCCAATAACTTTCATCCCTCAGTAATTTATCTTTACATTTTTGTTGGACATGTAATATTCACAAACAATTTGCACATTTAAAAACTTGTGTCTTACCCGAGGCACATTGGTCCATTTGTAAGGGTTATTATTTTATCTTCATATGACATTTAATGAATCATGGACGTTTTTCGCATACAAACTTTTGTGCTCATTGTTTTTCTTTTGAGTTTTATTTTTTAAGGATGGCTATACCCTTACACACGCCCACACTCACAAATGTAGGTACCCCTCCGTTCTGGATCCCATGGGTAACGATACTGCTATGGCCTTTTGTGACTCTGAGGATCTAATCTACCAAGCAGAAGACGAAGGTGAGGAAGATTGTGAAGTACCAGGGGAACTGGCCAGACTACAACAACAAGAGGAAAGAGCTATTCAGCCTCACGAGGAACCTGTGGATACAATTAACCTAGGTACCGAGGAGGATAAAAAAGAGGTCAAGATGGGCGCCAATCAGGATCCCAGTGTCAAGGAGCGTCTGATTCAGCAGTTGCGTGATTATGTTGAGATCTTTGCTTGGTCGTATGAAGATATACCGGGACTAGATACAGACATCGTGGTACATCGTCTGCCAACAAGAGAAGACTTTCCGCCAGTAAAACAAAAGGTCCTCCGCATGAGACATGATATGTCAGAAAAGATCAAAGCGAAGGTCATGAAGCAATTCAATGCTGGATTCTTGGTTGTCACTTCCTATCCTCAATGCGTTGCCAACATTGTTCCCGTGCCTAAAAAAGACGGCAAAGTACGAATGTGCGTGGACTATAGATATTTGAATAGGGAAAGCCCTAAAGATGATTTTCCACTTCCCCACATTGATATTTTGGTTGACAATACGACACAACACAAAGTGTTTTCCTTCATGGACGGATTCTCAGGTTACAACCAAATCAAAATGGCACCTGAGGACATGGAGAAAACTACATTTGTCACACAGTGGGGGATATTCTGCTACAAAGTGATGCCATTCGAACTGAAGAATGATGGGGCAACCTATCAACGCGCCATGGTAGCTTTATTTCACGACATTATACATCATGAAATAGAGGTCTACGTAGACGATATGATAGCCAGATCACAAACAAAGGAAGAGCACCTTGATCACTTGTAAAAGTTGTTTGAGAGACTGAAGAAATACAAGCTAAGGTTGAATCCAAACAAGTGCACATTCGGAGTACGGTCCGGTAAACTCTTAGATTTTGTCGTCAGTAACAAGGGTATTGAAGTCGATCCTGCCAAAGTTAAAGCAATACAAGAGATGCCTTCTCCTCGTACTGAGAAGGAAGTCAGAGGATTCTTGGGACGCTTGAACTATATTGCCATATTCATTTCTCATCTAACAGCTACTTGTGAGCCAATCTTCATGCTATTGAAGAAAGATCAAGTAGTCAAATGGAATGATGAATGCCAAACTACTTTCGACAAAATCAAAGAGTACTTGCAAGAGCCCCCTGTTTTGATGCCACCAGTCGAGGGAAGACAATTGATCATGTATCTGACCGTTTTAGAGAACTCAATGGTGTGTGTATTGGGGTAGCATGACGACTCAGGCCGAAAAGAGCACGCTATTTACTACCTGAGCAAAAAGTTTACCGACTGTGAAACCAGATATTCACTGCTCGAGATAACTTGTTGCGCTCTGGCATGGGCTGCTCACCGGCTAAGACAGTATATGCTGACTCATACTACCTTGTTGATATCTAAGATGGATCTGATAAAATACATCTTCGAGAAGCCTGCTCTGTCTGGGAGGATAGCTAGATGGAAGATGATCCTAACAGAATATGACATACAGTATACTACCCAGAAAGCTATAAAGGGTAGTGTATTGGCTGATCACCTTGCTCACCAAGCTGTAGAAGACTATCAGTCCATGAAGTTTGAATTCCCGGATGAAGACATCATGACATTAGACAACTATGAAGAAATCAGGCCATATGACGAACCTGAACAAGGATCCCGATGGACCCTGTTCTTTGATGGGGCATCCAATGCACTTGGTAATGGTATCGGCGCTATACTCATATCTCCGGAAGGGTGTCATACTCCCTTTACTTCCAGACTTTGCTTCAATTGTACAAACAATATGGCGGAATATGAAGCATGCATCTTTGGTCTCAGAGCTGCCGTAGACTTGGGAATCAAATCTTTAGATGTGTTTGAAGATTCAGCTTTGGTCATCAGTCAGATCAAAGGGGAATGGGACACTAAGCACCAGAACCTTATCCCTTACAAAGAACATGTTTTGACATTGCTACCACATTTTGAGAAGATTACCTTCGAGCATTTCCCGCGAGAAGAAAATCAGCTAGCAGACGCTCTAGCCACAATGTCATCTATGTTTAAACTTAATTGGGATAACGAGGCTCCCTAAATCACCATCGAACAAATGGATGAACCAACGCATTGTCACGAGATTAATACTGAAGAGGTAGTGGACCAGCCTTGGTTTCATGAGGTTAAGAGGTACCTCGAGGCTCAAGAATATCCAGAAGGAGCTTCAATCAATGATAAAAAGTTCTTAAGGAGATTCTCTGCTAAGTTCTTCCTTAGTAATGGCATCATGTACAAACGCAATCATGACTCCATTTTGCTTCGGTGCATAAATAAGGTTGAAGCTGAAAAGATCATGGCTGAATTACATGACAGTACTTTTGGCATCCACTCCAGTGGGCATACGATGGCGAAGAAAATCCTACGGGAAGGCTATTATTGGTCTACCATGGAAGCAGATTGCTATTAACACTCTCGGACTTGTCATAAGTGTCAAATTTATGCTGACAAGGTGCACGTACCTCTGGTTCCTCTGAATGTCTTGACGGCTCCTTGGCCCTTTGCTATGTGGGGAATTGATATGATTGGAGAGATTAAGCCTACAGCCTCTAATGGACACCGCTTCATCCCAGTGGCCATTAACTATTTTACCAAGTGGGTTGAAGCAGCTTCCTTCGCTTCTGTTACTAAGAATGTTGTTACTCGCTTCATCAAGCAAAATCTCATTTGCCGGTACGGTATCCCGGAAAGGATCATCACTAATAATGGTACAAATCTTAACAACACTATGATCACCGCCTTGTGCGAGCAATTCAAGATTCAGCATCACAATTCTTTTCCCTATCGGCCCAAGATGAATGGTGCTGTCGAAGTTGCGAATAAAAACATTAAGAAGATCATACAAAAGATGACAGTCACGTACAAAGACTGGCATGAGATGCTACCATTCGCTCTCCATGGGTACCGTACCACGGCTCACACATCAACTGGGGAAACACCCTATTCTTTGGTTTATGGCATGGAGGCTGTCTTGCCTATTGAGGTTCAGATCCCCTCTCTGAGAATTATGAAGGATTCAGGATTGAATGAAAACGATTGGATCCAGACTCGACTTGATCAACTGAACTTAATTGATGAAAGGAGACTTACTGTTGTTTTCCATGGCCAGATGTATCAAAAACGGATGATCAAGGCTTTCAACAAGAAAGTCAGATGCCAAGTATATCAAGTTGGGGATCTAGTGATCAAACGCATCATCTTGCCACAAAGTGATCCCAGGGGCAAATGGACTCCTACCTATGAAGGACCATTTGTAATCAAAAATATATTCTCCAGTGGGGCAATGATCTTGACCACCATGGACGGCGACGACCTGCCACACCCTGCAAATGCAGACATAGTCAAAAGATACTACTCATAAGAGACCCGCTAGGTTGACACACCTAGGGAAAACAAGGGCATCCCGGTGAACCAAAAAGTTCGGGAAAAAATTAGGGATAAAAATAAAAAAATTTGTACACCCGACAAGTTGAAAACCCGAAAGTGCGACTTGGGAAAAAAGGGGTTTCCCGATGGATTGAAAACCCGAAAGGGCGGTCCAGGAAAAAGTTAGGGAATTAAAGCGTATGACTATGTCCCGTCGGATCATTTGACAGACAACCTCTGGATTCCACTAACAAAATCGGAGTTTCTGATTAATTCAACCATCTTCGGACAAGGCAAATAGATAAGATATTCGGAGATATGAAGGCTATAGAAGAATGGGAACCCCATAAGATCATCACACATAGCTATCTTTCTTTGTATAATTTTTTCTTGTTTTATGACAACATTCTCTTACTAGAATGTTTGTTCCCTTTGTACAAAAATACTTATCCAAAGTCAATACAAAGATACCCCTTTGAAAGTGCAAAAAACTATTTGTCTTTTCTTTACGATTGTGTTTTGTTTGCAAAAACATCCAATGATTCATTGATGAACATATGCATTTGAACATAATTACTGTTTACAAATAAACAAAATGAGAAAGACAATTACTGATAGGTGGAAAGAATAGGAAAATATCTCTAGGCTATTACCCAAGAAATCCCCACAGTACGTCATTTGAATCCCCAGCGGAACTAAAACTCAAATTATTAATCCCCAATAGAAATCGTCAAATTTCTCAAGATTCCCCAAGCAGATCTTACAAGCAGTACATGGAATTACCCTCACAACAGAATTTACTTCTCTCAACAAGAGTTCGTCAGTACTTCAACTTCAAGACATGAAAATTCAACATATCCTCAGCAGCATTCAAGGATTTATTTTCCTCAATCGAACAATAATACAGCAAATCAGCTTACATGCGCATACATTGCATCCACATATCATAAACATTGATAAAGAGACTACATTGCATCATACATTTCATGCAACATAACTTTGTGTTTCAGCTAACATTTTACCCTTTTCAGGATAAGATTAACAGCTACCATTAACAATATGCAATCATGATACAGTACGGATACACTCCAGACACGGATGCCATTCTGATGCCCATTAAGATTCAACTTTCAGATACATTAGAGATACGCTCCAGACACGAATGTCATTCTGATACTCATTTAGATTCAACTTTCAGATACAGTACATATACGCTCCAGACACGGATGCCATTATGATGCTCATTCAGATTCAACTTTCAGATACAGTACAGATACGCTCCAGATACGGATGCCATTTTGATACTCATTCAGATTTCAAATCCAGATACAGTTCAGATACGCGCCAAACACGGATGCCATTCTGATACTCATTCAGATCCAATTCTCAGATACAGTTCAAATACGCTCTAGACACGGACACCATTCTGATACTCATTCAGATATAGTACATATACGTTCCAGACACGGACACCATTCTGATACTTATTCTTTCAGCTTACAATTTACAATTCAACAAACATTCTTGGATGGCATCTACAAGCCCATCTCCGACAAGATTCTATCACCTCTCAAAATGACATCTGTAAGCCCATTCCTTCTATCATCACATCATCGAGTGCAAATTTCTGGGCACTCTAGTGTCCAATCATCTTTCACCTTCGAGTCACGAACGACAAAACTCGCCAATCTAACTCTTCAGGTTTAAGAAGATTGAACAGGGGCAGCTGTTGTACCCCAAAATTTTCCCTCTCATTTATCAAGTTTTTTCTCACAAGATCTCTTTGACTCAAGATTGGATTAGGGTTTGATCAGCTCAAGACATCTCATTTTACACTGATGACCCAAAATTAGGGTTTAAGTTTGCACAAGGATTTTTGGACTATCAATACTTCATATGACTTTCAAGGACCATTATGGATCCCTAAGATTACTCATGACAAGTTTCAAGCCTGGAACCACATTTTTTATCAGTCAATTGGACAGTTGACCTAAAAAAAATCAACTGTATTAGAGAAAAAGTCAACCATGGCCAATTTATAGTCAAACTTCATAACTTTTGATCCACATCAACATTTTGGACTCATATGTATCATTTGATCAAGTTTGGACCATAATTCCTCAAGAAATTTGTTCAAATCATCAAAAGGGCAAAATGGTCAAAATTAGGGTTTTGATTGAGAAAGGGCAATTTCTGATTTTTGACCTAGAAAATGACCAATTGATTTGAAGCTTGATTACAAGGTTTAATTTGTATCATCTTGATCTAATGACATGGTTCAAAACATTGCATTTTTATTGGATTGACAAATGAAATTTGCAGTCAACTGATCAAAAGTCAACTGTATACTGAAATGTCAAACCTTGACTTTTTGGTCAAAATCAAGTGGCAAGGATCACAATTCATCAAAACATGTCAAAATGTGAAACTTGTTCATCAATAAATCAAAGATTGAATATTTGGTTTTCAAATTTGAATTTTTCTTAACTTAGAAATTTTTCTAAGTATAGAAAATTTCTTATTTTTTCTCAACTTTAAGCCATTTATTCACTATGATACAAGATGATTCAAAGAAAGTTCCCAACATGAAACTTGTAGACCTACATTAAATCTACAACTTTGCTTCACACATTTTTCCATAAATATGCTTGGATCTCAAGATATACTTTTGTGAATACATGCCCATGAACTAAAATAACTTAGTGAAATTTTGCCCTAATTTAGGCAGGTTTTTGACCTAACTTCATGGAAATTCTTCACCTAATTCCAAGAGGAATCTTGAAATGCATTTCAAAGTTGAGTTATATAGCACATTGGAAGCTTTCCAAAATGTCTAAAAACTCCTTGAGATCATTTTTGAGTAGGGAGAATCGAAGAGATGAAGTTGGCAATTTCTCACTTTGAATTCAAGCCATTTCATGAAGAACAAAACTCCAATTTGAACCTATGCTGCCTAATCCTTGATTTACAGGCCTAAAACTTGTTTTTCACTTCATAATTTAATGCTTACACAGATGATAAAGCCTTAATCCAAGCACAAGAGTGTTTGTCCAAGCTTTAATTCCATAAATGGCATAAAGTTGCGATTGCCATTTTGGAAAAGTATAGCTTTTGCAACTTTTCATTTCTTGAGCATTGGACCTGTTTTCTCTGCACACACAAGTCCTATAAACCAAATACAAGTTGTCTAGGACTTGTACCAACTCCAAGCAGGCCAGTACAAGTATGTAGAGACTTGTCTCTTCACTTTGCTTCAAAAGAAAGTAAAAGTGCAAAAAGGCTACAACTCAGAAATATGTTGTGCAGTGGATTAGAAACCTTCTCTATACTAATACACAAATACATTACAACTTAGAACACGACTTCTCAAGGCCAGAAACATCCTAAAAATCCCTATCACCAAAAAACTGTCAAAACTTGCAGTTTGTGTCCAAGCATAGCAATCCACAAATTTGCTCGTGCGTTTCAAGATTTAATCATTCAAACACTTTACCTACCTCATATCTAAGTGATCCAGACCATCATCTGTGCATTGTAACTCCTCCTTCTTCATCTGCCATTTTTGTTTTTCAAGCTTGCAGGTTGACTTGGATAGAGAGATCCAGGCACTTTCAAAGCAAGACAAGGATTGGAACACACTTAGGGAGGTTCAGGCAAGCTAAAGGAATCTCCAGGCCTTCATAAAACTTACTCAAACTCCATTCACGATCTCAGCTGAAAGAGGTAAGAACTCCAACTTTTATCTCTTCATATAGGTATCCATTGGCCACGATTTATGAAAGGAAAATGTAGATATTATTATGCTGAAGCTAACCATGTGCATAGAATTCATTTATATTCATTGTGTATAGAGAATTTTAGAGTTCAAATTTCTGCAAAAATTAGGTTTAAAATTAGGGCCTTTAAAATTCGTTTTGCTCTTTGATTGTTAGTTTCCATAAGTTACATGTCTGAAATCGTGGGAAAGAGTACTATCATTTTCATGTTGGAAGTTTCCATTTTCATGGAGAAATGAAAAAGATACAGAGGTTCTGGCCAGCTTGAGGAAGAAGATGAAGTACAGGGCAAGGAAGGGATTCATGTTATATATTTTTGTTTTCATATGAACTAACGGATGTACAACCACACCAGTGGCAAGGCAGCGCGCTGACAATGCCAGGGTCATGGGTTCGAGCCTTGGTGCCTGTCTTTTTGCATTTTTCACACTTTTGTTCATTTTTTTATTTCTGGCAGCGCTGGGCCTCCCATTCTTGGGTCTTCTTGTTGTTTCTAACATATTACCCCCAGTTTGCTTGCAGCACCCCTGACCCATGTATTTTTATTATTCATTTTATTTTCATTTCTATTTTATTAAATATATTTTCCTTAATATTAAAAAGCATAAAAAATATAAAATTGCTAAATTTATATTTTTTGGTCCATTTTATTTTTCTCATAGAAAATATTTTATTTTAATTACATATATACTTTCTTTAATAAACTTGTAAATAAAAAAATAGAATTAGGTTAATTATTTATTCTTTTTCTCACACTTGTAAATATTTATTTTGACATATAAAAAGACCAAATATTTTCATGAATATTATTTATTATTTTTAAGACAAAAATACACAAAAATAATACTTAAGGAACTTTATTTTTCTTTTAATTTATAAATTAGGGTTAACCATTTTTCAAGAATTAATTTCTTTTTCTTAAAGATATTAGGGTTAGGTCAAAATTCTTTTGGCATATGAAAAACAAAGTAAAAATCTTTTTCTTACATACATATCATTTCATATTAATATTGTATTTTATTTACTCAAATATTTTTACAAATTCGATTTGGTTGTAATAGCTTAATTAGATTTATATTATTGCAAATCCCCATTCACAATTTGTATTCCCCCCTCCCATAAAATGTTATAATAGCAGAGTAATCTTTAAATTACGCAATTTACCACTTTTATATACCATGCTAGTAATTAGGGTTTGTATGGAAATATAAAAACAAATCAAATAGAAAACCCTAATCCAAGACAAAATCAAGCATGAAAATAACACACTTGCACACAAGCATCCTTAGGGTTTCTCCACTTGGTTGCCTTATATAAAAATGGCCATATTACGCATGCGAAGTATCTTGGCAAAAACAAACAAATATAAGATCATAGTCCCTCGATGACGCTATTCAAAGTTGCCTTACAAAATGATCTTGGTCTCTCAAAAAATTCTAAGATACTTTGCAATATTGCTAATCATGGTTATACGATGACCCACACCCGTCCCGCTTACATCCAAAGATAGGGTTGCTTACCAAACCAATGGTAAGACAACAATATCAAGGGAATAGAAAAGGAATAGGAAAGACATTTGAGTAGGTAGATTACTTCTAGTTACTTGCTCCATTTCAAACAACTATCCTTTCTATTTTCAAAACACACACATTTCAAAACATCTTACAAACATTGAAAACATTTTCAAAAAGACAAACATCTTTGTATAGATTCTTACGAATGAAAATCATTACAAAGATTGCCTAAACATTGGCCTCTTTTACAAAATACTTTAAAAACCACACAAAGTACAATTTCAAAACAAAAAGCAAGTGATCTAGCAAGTAACTAAGAGCCCATGGAAAACCATGGATGAAAAGGGTGTTAATACCTTCCCTTTTCATAATCTACCTCCCGAACTCAAGAAATAATCTCAAAGGTATTTCCTGTGCTTTTTTACCTTTCCTTTTGGATAAAAGAAAAGTCAGTGGTGACTCTTGCTAACCGCAATATTTGCGATAAAATGCAAAACCCTCAAGTCAGTTCTCCCACCGTATCACAGTATGTAAATATGATGCATGAAACGTGAAATGTTATTGAAGTGTATCTTTGTCTGGGAAAATAAATCCTTGACAAATACTGGGGAGTCATTAAATCCCAGAATGTTGTTTGAAGAGTAGGTGTGTCTTTAAACTTTGCTTAGAATGTTTCCATCAGAGATTCTTGTTTTATTGTTTGAGGAGAACTTCGTTGGGGAATATTGAAAACTCTGTGGAGAGTGTTGATTCCTATTTGGGGAAAAGAGTCCAGGAGTCTCCATTGTCCGTTGCTCTACTGGGGAGTCATCTCTTGATGGACGAAGTTGAACTGATATCTGGTCGTGTCTAGGATTCATAATAACTTGCTGGGGATTGTAGAGTAGTCTACTGGGGAAGATGAGTTGTGGTCCTTTGATTTGTAGTAGTCGGAGAGGAAAACTCAAGCTGGGGAATCCTGTTGTTTATTGGGGAAATAAACCTTGTTGCCAGTCTATTGGAGAGATGGCGACTTCACTGGGGAAAATCCTCGAGGATTCTTAAGGTCGACTCAGCTGGGGAAAAGGTTTTCAGAGATTAAACTATGGCTAGGAGTCATCCTATAAGAAGTATTTTGGGGAGATTTGTCACTTCCCCTAGTAGCGAGTGTTTGTGGAACTTCCAGGAAATGCTTGATTGTACGTAACCCTTTGTCGGGATTTGTGTTCAATTCCCCAAGTGATTTAGATGGAGACCTGCCCCTGGTTATTCAACACTTCTTGAGAGATTTCTTGGAATCTTGACTGGACTGCCCCACGTGTGCTGGATAGTGACATGTCATGCCCCCTTGTTGATAGGAGATTTTTCATTGGAAATTTCATCCCACTTGAAGTGATTTTGTTCACTGAGAGAGCTTTCATTCATTGGATATTCGTTGTGTGAATTTCTTCGCTGTCAAACAAATAGCCATGTGCAAACAGCGATATTCAAATAATGCAAAGTTTATGCTTGTCTTGAAGTTTTGAAAATGCGTTTTAGCAAAGTAAAGAAATTTTGTAAGAAAATTCAACTCAAGATTTAGAGTAAAGCGTTATAGGAGTCAGGATAACTTTTGTAACAATATGCTTTCGAACTAACCCATGCTTAAATTAGGACTTTTGAAGGGTTGTAACGTGGTTTGTTTCACGGTTTAAGAAACAAAGGATAAGGCTCAAAGTGTATTTGTACCCGCCCGTTCTTCGTGATGTTCTTCAGTCATAAGCTCGGTTAATTGTATGTTCGAACTCCAATGACATTTTGGTGATGGTTCAGACAAGTTAAGTTTGTCGGAAGGCAGTCATTTTTTGCAACATTTTTCATGTTGTTGAGGATTTGTAGTGACCTATTTTTTGATCTATTATCCATGATTTTTGCTTGACTGTTCTCGTCTTGAGATTACTGTCACCAGGATGCCCCAGTTTTTCTTAAGTCTCCTTTGTAGGTTTTGACTTAGTGGGCTTTTCTTTTTGAGAGATAATGGCTTCCTATGTGATAGGGAACCATCACCGTCTTTTGATTCCAGAGGAATGTTTTTGATGTCATTCGTTGTATTATGAAATGAAAGTTTGCAACTTGAGTGCGCATTTAAATTAACTGAGAGACTACCCTGCCCCAGGTTTTGATTAAAGGTTTCAATTTGTGTCAAAAGGAAAACTTTTACTTCTTTGGCTCAAAGGGGTTGACTAGGGATTATCTTCCTTATAACTCCAGTGTTTAGGATTTGAAAGAACGCTTGTACATCGTCAAGAAGATCTGTTCAAAAGCATAATGTATGAGATGAAGGCATTGCTTTCGTCATCCTCCCTCTAAAGGCTTGTAACTTTTAGCAAGAGTTGAACGTCATAAAGAGAGTAAAAAACATAGTTTAAATGTAATGAAAACAAATTGATCAATTCAAGACAAACATATGCAATGCATTAATGAAACAGAGTTTGACATTAATAGATAATTGTTTGAATAACAAAAGAAATTACAGTTGAAAATTCAAAATGAACAAGACTCTCTCAATGATTTGGCATAGGAGCAATGATCACGTTTGGAGTCTCTGGAGAGTCGAATTTAATCTCCTTGGCATCAATCAAGTCTTGAATCTTGTTCTTCAAAGTCCAACAGCTGTCAGTGTCATGTCCGGGACTATCAGAATGGTAGGCACATCTTACACTTGGATTATACTTAGAAGAGGAGGTATCGGGGTTTTGAGGAGGATCCTTTAGTGTGATCAGTTTCACCTTCAACAAATGTTGTAATGCTTGAGACAAAGGCATGTTGATGTTAGTGTACTATCTTTCTTGATATCTTACCCCACGCCTATTGCCCTGTCTTTGTTGAACAGGTGTAGGATTAGAGATCAGGATTTCCCCTACATATTAGTCATGACGACTCTTTTGACCATACACAGCATTTGACTCTTTCTTCCCATTGTATGGTTTTTTCTGAGCATCGGGGGGTGTAGCTCCTTGGATCTTTCCGCTTTTGATGCCAGCTTCGACCCTTTCGCCTGTTAGTATTATCTCAGTGAACCCGGCTGAGGAACTTTCGATTAGGTGATTGAAGAAAGGTCCTGTCAAAGTTCCCATGAAGATGTCAATCAGCTCCCTGTCAGTTAAAGGGGGTTGCACCCTACCAGCCAGATCTCTCCACTTTTGGGCGTATCCTTTGAAGCTCTCGTTGGAACCCATGGTCATGTTATGCAATTGCACACGAGTTGGTGCAAGATCAATGTTGTATTGGTACTACTTGTAGAAAGCAACAGCTAGATCCTCCCAGGTGTGGATGCGAGAACCCTCCAATTGATAGAACCATTCAAGTTGAGTCACAACTAAGCTCTCTTGGAAGAAATGGATCCAAAGCTTTTGATCAGTTGTGTATGGTTGAATCTTGGGACATAAGACTTTAGGTGCATCTTAGGGTAAGAGACTCCATCGTACATGGATAAGGTAGGGATTTTGAACTTTGGCGGGATGACCACTCTAGAAACCAAACCCATGTCTCCTAAATCCAAGCCAGGTATCTGCTGAATCTCCATAGCATTGAGGCGATCCTCCAACTGTTTGTACTTATCATCAACGGGAGGATATTGTTCCTCAGATAGTCAACTTCGTCTTTATCAATCCCCGGACTGTTGTCTTCTTCATGACTATTCCCCGTGTTGGATGGAGTTGAGAGATCTAGAGCCCTTTTGACTGGTCCTCTAAGTCTTCTTCCCAAGTTCAGGACGCCTACTGACTTCTTGGACCTTTTCTTCTTGTCTTTGAGAAGAAGAGTCTTCAAGTCCTCTTTCCCCTTAGCCATAGCCAGGAACATTTGTTGGAACTGGGCATTTTGTGCTTGGATATCCTTCACCATTTATTCCATATCCATCGTACTAAAATAAACAATAGGAAGATAAGGAGACTTGTATGGGAGAAACCTGTCATGATACGATGCATGATATGTGGATGCATGTTTTCAAGGATCTCGTGGGGTAAATGTTAGTAGTCACTTACAACTTTGATTAGAGAACTCCGTAGCGGTGGATGTCCTTCCACGAGAATTAAGCTCACCATGTCGAGTGGGCCATAGCCCTTGACTCAAGTTGTTGTACTTGATCTTTGACGATGTTTTGGTTAGAAGAAAATAGATCCTCTTTCCCTTTGACAGATGTCTGGTTCAACGTGACCCTGCATTATAGACCCTTGGGATCCTTGAAATGGTTATTTAAAATGCTATGGTATGATGTCATGATGTTATGTACAAGTATGCAAATTAAGCAAGTTTATATAATCATATACATACAAAGCAGACAAGTCCTTAGGTTTAGGCTTGCATGGGGTTCGTAGGTAAGTACCCTCTTGAAGTTTAGTTGGCTCAACCTGTCCTAGTTAATAGTAACCGAGTATTAAGGGATCTCAATATCACTGACCTTTATTTTAGGCGTTGTCTCAGCACAATCAATCTTTTCTTGCGGTCGAGATATCCCAAAAGTCTGGTCTCAATGAGAGTAGTATCAAGTATCAACCAATTTTTAGCTTTCCACCGAAACCGGTTATCTCACTACGTCCTAATTGGCCAAGTTTGTTCAATTAAGGTTCTAAGGTCAGTTAGTGCTTCATGACGCCGCTCAGCAGTCTCGTATTCTCCTCGATTCAACACAAGGGATATCGGTACCAACAAATGCGTCACACTAACTTAGCCATTGCTTCAACTGTATCGGTCTATGCCATACAGTTTCCAGAATCTATTTCTACTTACCTAAAAGGAGCCCCAGATCCGGGTGGAGGATCAATACAAAACCCAAACAAGGAACCATAATGTAAACAAGCAAGTAAAACAAGGAAAGCAAGTAAAGGTGGTCTAGCCCTAAGGTAACCCCACTTTTAAGTATTTTGTCCCCAGCAGAGTCACAAGTTCTGTGATACGGTGGGAGAACTGACTTGGGTGCTTTGCATTTTATTGCAAATGTTGCGGTTAGCAAGAGTTGCCACCGACTTTTCTTTTATCCAAAAGGAAAGGCTGAAAAGAACAGGAAAGACCTTTGAGATTATTTCTGAGTTCGGGGGGTAGATTATGAAAAGGGAAGGTATTAGCACCCTTTTCATCCGTAGTTATCTATGGGCTCTCAGTTGATTGCTAGATCACTTGCTTTGTTTGAAAAATGTGCTTTGTGTGGTTTTTGAAAGTATTTTGAAAAGGCGCATTCGTTTAGGCAAATTTTGTAATAGTTCTTGTTCGTAAGAACGTATACAAAGTGTTGAGCTTTGTAAAATGTTTCATGTTTTTGAAAGTGTTTTTGAAAGTGTTGTTTGTTTTGAAAATTAGCAAGGATGTTTGATTTGAAAATGAGAAAGCAACTAGGAACAATCTACCTACTTAAAATTCTTTGTTCATTTCTTCCTTTCCTTTGATATTACTATCTTACCATTGATTTGGTAAGAAGCCTTATCTTTGGATGTAAAGGGACGGGCGTGGGCCATCGTATAGTCATGATAGAAATGTTGTGAGATATCTTAGCATTTCTCTTTGAGGGACTAAGATCATTTTGAAAGGCAACATTGATAGCATCATCGAGGGACTGTGATCTTGTGTTTTTGATTGTTTTTGCTAAGATATCCCACATGCATAACATGACCATTTTTGTAAGGCAACAAGTGGAATTACCCTAAGGGTGCATGTGTGAAAGTGTGTTTGATTGCATGCATTTTGTATTTGATTTTTAGGTTATCTACTTGTTGGTTTTATCTTGCCATACACACCTAATTACTAGCATTTGTAGAAAAGTAATAAAAAGTGCAAAAAAATAAATAAATCCTACACTATTACAACCATATTGAAGTGCATAGAAATATAACGGAAAAAATAAGATAAAAAGAAGAAAAAGGAGCTCCTTCAATTGGGGGGAGGAGTGCCCTTCGAATCTGCTTCTGTTGGCCTCCTTCGATTGGGAGGAAGAATCTAGCAAGTCATGGCTTTCGATTGGGCCTTGGCAGTAGCTGGTCATGGCCTTCGATTGGGCTTGTCAGCAGCTGGGCGTGCCTTCTAGTTCTGCCTTGTTGACTTGTTGCCTTCTTCGATTGAGGCTGGCAGAAGCAAGTCATGGCCTTCGATTCTGGCTGGACTTAGTGCAAATATGCCTTCTGGCTCTGCCTTTCTGCCTTGGAAGTTAGCATGGAAGCCCAAGGCTTCGTTTCATGTCTTTATCCTCTTGTCTCTTCGTTTGGAACATAAAATGGCAACATGGCCTAAGGCCATGCTAGTATTTGTCTTATGACAAAACTAATTATTAAAGTATATTTAATAAACTCAAGAAATAAGAAACAAAAGATTAGCCATAAAATATTTTAAAGGGTGCAAACGAAAAGAAGACAAAATATGTATACATGTTATGTTTGAAACGAAGGATGCAAGGGTAAGAGTAACTTACCTTGCTGCAGCCTTGAAGATGAACTGGGCCTTGAGTGGTGGCCCTAGGCTTCTCATGGATTTGAAGGGAAGGGCCTGAAGCTTGGATTTGAATGCTGGATTCAAAGGAGAGGAGAAAATGTGGTGCTCCTTGGGATTCGAAGGAAACTGAAGGGTATTTGTTCTTCAGAATCGAAGGAGGTGATAATGGGATTTTGGGTTTAATTTCACAAGTGTTGAAGGGACTTGAGAGTTTTGTCGTGTTTGAGAAGATTTTGGAGGTTTCGTTCCTCTAGTCAAAAAATCCTCTCTAGACTTTGCAAAGGATTCCTCTATTTATAAAGAAATAATGGACATGTTGTCCAAAGCCAGCCTTGCAAAGAAATGATAAAATATATGTAACGTGAAAGTTCAAGTGGGGGCCTTTTGGCAGTTGGGGTGCAGAAGATGTGACTTATGCTTCTGGTCCTCTGATTATACAAAGATTTGAAAGCAACGTAGCCTTTCAAGTAGGGTAAGGCCATGAGATTTCCTCAGATTTGCTTCGAACGAAACCTGCTTCAAGTGGCTCGGCTTGGATTCGAAGCAAGCTGATTCGAAGGGGATCCACATTCCAATAGAAGCTTTGCATGCAGGTACTTTTGTCCAATCGAAGATTTTGCCTTGCAGGGGGCACATGTGGCCAGCAGGTCAAGGCCTTCGATTGCGAGCATGCAGGCAGCATACTTGTCCAATCGAAAGGCTTGCCTTCCAAGGGGCACTTATGGTAGCAAAACTTGTCCATTCAAAGAAAACATGCAGGCAGTAAAAGACACAAATGAAGCTTGCAACAAGAAGTCACATGCCCAGATGAAAGAGGCATGCTAGCAGCAAATTTGAGCAAATGAAAGAGCCCAAAAGTCCAATCGAAGGGTGCTGAATCAAAGGAGACCTATTTTTCTCCAAATTTGTCAAAATGTTATTTTTATCTGTTTTCTTCATTTTTGACAGTTTTCCTTTTAACTTGGTACTGGAAGATCCCAATGCACTTGTGCAAGCTTGAAACCTGAGAATCTTTGTGAGAAAAGCCTTGAGAATTGAGAGGGAAAATTTTGGGGTACAATAATGATATTTGAAACCCTAATTTCATCTACTACATCCCCTGCCTCTTCATCTTATCCCTTTCTTATTTGTACTACATGTTGTTAGAGGATGATCTACATATAATTTCTCCAAATATATGCTACATAGATTGCTATTGACCGGCCTCAGAATATGTGCGACTTCTACATAAATCCACTTACGATTTCTTAACATGGCGCTAAATTTTGTCATGATTCGAGAAATGATCATTCGTGGCCCAAACCTATGTTTGCAAGCCCAAGCATGTTTAATTTGAAACCTTTGATCCAATAACCTTGAGGTTCATTGTTAGGAGGCTTTGGTCTTATCAATCCTCTAATGAATCTTCATAAATTTTGGACTAAGTGAATCATTTAAACATCGTTGATCATTTGTTGTTGCCTCGAGAATTTTAAATTAATGATATACTTGACAAAAGGAAAATGAAACTTGTTATTGAGAGGCTTTGATTTTATCAATCTTCTAATTAAGTTTTCAAATGAAATTTCAAGATGGTCATTAAACTAACCTCTAATTTCTAATCCACTAACAATTGACTTTTATTTTTATGCTTTTACTTTATGCATTTACTTTTACGCACCATTTATTTTAGCATTTACATTTCATGATATTTTCTTCTTTGCTCACTTGAGAATTTATCTTTATGTCATTTTTACTTTTCTCACTTGAGCTTTCATTTTATTTTTGAAGATACCTAATAAGCAGGTTAAACAATAAAAAGCTTTAAGGCTACTTGGACTATTTGGTAACTATCCTTAGCATTTTTGAGTTGTGGACTTCTTGGACTTAGGATTAGAGACCTTGACTACCTTATAACCTTGTGACTTCTACTATTACTTTGTCTAGAGTTCTTGGAGTTTATCCTAAGACATTGGTTTTTTTTCTTTGTTTGCATGTTATTCTGATTATATGCTTTATCTGTGATTGGGAATTCATGTGTATACAGCTGTTACTCTGCCCAATTTTTGTGAAGACTTAATGCATTTGAAGTTTGGTTTTCTCAAGAGGTCTAATATCTTTGCTTGTTTGGTTTCAAATTCAAAGGATGAGAATTATACATTGACTCATTGTGTCAAGTGTTGGTTTCTTGTTTGTTAGACGGTTCTTTTCCCTAGCTTTTACCTTATGCTTTAGGATAGTCCCTTCATCTCCTCCCATGTTATTTAATTTCAAAATTCTTCTCCCTCCTTTTGAAAACTCTTCTTGTTTTCTAAACTTGAACCGCTTTCACAATAAACTTGGACTTAGGTCCATGCATTTTCAAAAATATTTTCTTAATTAAACTTTAATCAAATTAATCATACTTTAACATTTTTTGTGAGAAGACTAAAAGTCAATCAAAATCATTCAAACCATTTTTCCACTTTGGCTTTTTATTTTAAAATTTTCTCAAAAGATTAGACTCTTTTCAATCCTAGTAGTGATGCGAGCTACTATACTTCTATGATATGTAGTGGAGTGAGATATTTTCCACTTGGGTGTTGAGTAAGTCTTTGTTGATTTTAAAATCCAAGCCATATCCTCCACTTTGAGATGACACAAATTCTCCTTTCTCATAATCGTGGGTAGTAAGTATGTTTTCCACTCGGATGCGACGATGATGTCTTGTCTCTTAAAATTAACCAACACATTTGTGTTTTAAAATTTTAAAGGTGAAGTACGAGTACCCTGATCCCCTATTGCACGGGAGGTGGTACGTAGGCACTAAGGGTTCGCAACCGTGGCTGGTGCAAAAATCATAAAAAATATTTCTTTTCTCATCTCCACCATCTATTTTTGTATACAACATTTATAGTCAAAATACAAAAATTTACAAAGAGTCTCCTGCGGAGTACTATAGATGTTTAGGGTGCTAATACCTTCCCTTTGCATAACCAACCCCCGTGCCTAGATTCTCTCCCCCTTTTTTTGGGTTATTCGCTCTTTTCCCATTCTTATGGAAACAATAAAGTGCGGTGGCGAATTTTATTTGATTTGTGTGAGTCTAGTCAATCAAATGGATTAGTCTCAACATTTCTACAACTACAAGTTACTCCAATCCACTCAACTGTTTGGATCCTTGTTTTAGCTGCAATCTTGTTTGAGACTTCTTGATTTTTGGAGTAGTTTGTGGAAAGATTGTCGAGGAGGAACCCAAGATCAACGATAACATCCGCAACTTATTGCGAAATGTCCAGTATATCAACTTGTTCCAAGAGTTCTTTAATGCTATGGTAGGCATTGATATTTCTTTCTACTAACTGAATAACGTCAACATGAAAGACCTTTTCCTTGATTTTCCAAAGAAGTTGATCAATGGTTTGGTTAGAGGAGAGGCCACTAGAGGCAGTCAAAGATCTGGTACCTTTGTTAGATGAACTTACCCTTGGGCTTGTTATGGCTTTGAGGTATCCATCAAGATTTATGGCTTTCAAGTAAACTAATTCCTCTTGAGAAAGATCAGTAGGAGTTAAATTTGAAGAAGTCCTAAAATATTTAACTGACCCAACAGGTTGGTTAGTATCGCCTGTATCCTCTGCTTGAGCCTTTTTAGAATGAGGTTCTCCTTCGTCATAGTGTTCCTTTTCATGAACATGTTCCTCATCGCTTAGGGGTTCCTCATGGGCATTTGTCATATGCGCATCTTCATCAACGGGTTTACCTTCATCTTGCTGGGGGATTATTGGTGAAGATTTTTCAGGTTGATCCTCGTCTTAGTCCTTACTATTTGGAAATTCCAAGATGATAGGAGCTTCTTAATCACTTTCAGTCTCTATCTCTGATGGTTCAGTTGAATGGGGTGTAGTAGGATGAAGAACTAGTTGTTGAACTTCAAAAAAGGGATTTGCTTCTGTTTGACCCTTTGTTTGATCCTTTATTTGAAGTAGGATGAACAAAGCGAGAGTCGGGTCTCCCAGGAATGTACTTTATGCTAAAAGTTATGGTGCCAGACAAGTCACCATGTAAAGGAAATAATTTAGTACAAGTTGAAATCTAAAAGTGCAACAAAGAAAAAGAAATAAAATCATGTAAAATGGCTTAAGTCCCATAGTCCCATGGCTAGAATTGTCACTTTTGATGATATCAGCAACAACATTTATTGTTGTTGTTTCGATAGCTAGTGCCCTTTGCACAACCGGTTTCATTGGTGGAAGTTTGTTGGTGATCTTTTTTTGGACTAGAGTGGTGAAAGTTTTAGATTTATTTTTCTTGGGAGCGGGTTGCGAACAATCTGGAGCTACCAAGCCAGGAACAAAATTAACTAGATAGTATCAATTTGTAGACCTCATAGAAAATATCCTGGTTTACATCCTACACACTTAATCACCATCCTTTGATTAACTTCTACCTAAGACTCACATAGGTTTGAGGCCCTCCCCAAATCCCTCTTCAATTACACTTAGCAATTGGAGCAACTCTAACCACAAGTAGAGAACAAAAAAACTCGAAGATACACTTCCAAAAAAACGTAATACTGAATGCTTAAAAGCTTATGAGAATTGACACAAAATATGTTTAATACTTAAAATCTTATGAACATCTAACAGAGAAATTATAACCCAACAATAGGATTCTAAAACCCTAACACAAATAAATCTGTAAGTTCCACCTAATACTAGGTATACACAAGTTTATTTATAACATTATTCTTGACTGGGTTGGGCTTCAAAACCGCAGCAGTGAGGCTGCACAAAGTCTGTAAAGTCTTCTCCAAGAAAATAGGTGTTCAATCATTAGTTTCCTAAGTTGTCTCCATATTTAGAAATTAATCAAATCTTCGAAAACCAACACCAAATATTCTGATTTGTCAATCTTGGATGCCACATAAGGTAACTGAATATTCCCTGAATATACAGTAGCTATAAAAATAGCCGAACCCTAACTATCAACTACTGCAGACGCGATGTCCTAACTCCTTGTTGGGACATCTTTCTTGAGATATTGAAAACTTAAAGTTGGAACAATTTTTTTAACATGTTGCGTTCAAAACAGTTTTACCAAAATGTATGCCAATCATAATTTCAGAGAAATAATAGTACATTATTAAGGTATAAATTTATGTCTTTCTATAACATAGCATGAATACGAAACTTGTAAGTTGTACAAATATCATGTCATTCATTCTTTTGCACTATCTGTTCATGATTGAATCACTTTAGATCTTATCCTAAATGTGAGGAAGCTTTCGATTATTCACTATATGCACGGGAGACCAACATTCTTGTTTTAACTAGGTTTTATTATATTTAATCTTGTATTTGTGTTGAATTATATGAAAGCATGAAAAGGATCAAGGAATTTTGTTTGATTTTGAGCATAACCACCTAACCAAAAGTAATTTATCTTGGGAGTGAGCGAGAATTTTTCAACCCCTTTAAGCCTTTTGTTAGAATCCATTTTGATGTTAACTTTTGAAACTTGTACGTAACTAATTACTCAATTGTTGATTTTAAATTGGATTCTAATTTTTTTCTTGAACCCTCAGCCAAAACTTGTGGTTTAAATTTTTACCCTTGCATTAGAAAGTCCAAAGCATTCACATTACAATTTTGGGTGTATTCAAGTTAGAAAGATAAATGATTGATTTCTTAAAGGTTGGTTGTTTTGTGGTTGAAAAAAATAAAGTGGTTGAATAAGAATAAGAAAAGAAAGAAAAAATATGAAAAATAAAAGAAAAAATGATGAATAAGATCAAGGTTGTAGAAAATGAGCAAAGAGAAAAGGGTGAATAATATTTTTGATTGCTTGAAAGTGTGGGAAGTGATTGTTCTCATAGGTTAAGGAAATTTTGTTTCATTGGCCTTTAGATATGACCATTCTTTGTTACTCAAGCCCAATTACAACCACTGAAAATACTTCTAATTCTTGTTTTTATGTATTCAATATGAGTTTTTTGATTAATGCATAATTTAATCTATTGTTAGAAAGATTGTTGGATGAGATTCAAGTCCCTCATGTTTGTGTATTTTTCATCAATTGATGAAGTTTTTTCTATGTGTGATTCATGATTGAGCATGTATTGTTTTGGAATGTTTGGCATGAATTTTGTACTTTGAATTTGTTTCATAATCATGATGTCATTGTAGTATAGGGCTAAGCATTACTTTACCCGTGCTTTATTATTTGAACCATACATTTATTTCGTTTTTCAAAACTTGTTGATGCTAGATTTCTTGAATGTTGCTTTTATTTATTTAGGTTGTATGACTATCGTTTGATGACAAATAACGTTTTAAGTTGGGGAAAGTTGATAAGTTCCAAAATTTCATTATTTCAGTAGTATTTTATTGCACTTATCAGTCAGCTTTTGTGTATTCATAAGTAAAACCCCAACTTATATGTAAATAATAGCTTAATAGTGTCAATAATAGCTTAATAGTTTAGTCGTGTAAATATTGTATCTATTGATTATTTTTATCTCGTTTTTTATAGATATTCATGTGTGATTGAAGCATCGATCAATAAGAGCCAAAGGCACAACTTCAATTGTGCAAGTTTTCATAAATAAAGTTTTTTCAAGTGAGTTAAGCCCAAGGTGCAGCGTGAGCCCGCTTAGCCTGATTAACAGTGTGAAATAAAGTTTGGCAGTAGCACAATAAGATTGAGCCCGCTCAACCGGTCTAACCGCGCTTAGTGTGTTCCCTGTTGTTTTGCTACAATAAGTGGCACCACGCTTAGGGTGCCCTGATGGGGCTAAGCACGGTCTGCAATTTCTAGCTTGTATAAATAGAATTCATTCAGATTTTTTAGGTTATAGTTTTGGGGCTTTTTACACCCATTTCCATCAGACACACTTTTAGAGTTGAGAGGCTTAGAAAGTAACATTGGAGGTTAAATCTTGATGATCTTCCTTACTCTCTTTGTATTCACTATTGTTGGGGTTTGTATGCAAGTTTACTCTGATTTTATATGTATGTATTAATCATTGAATTATATAAAAGCTATTGTATAAATACTTATCGATATCATCTTATTTTGCTTGCTATATGCTTGGATTTGAGTTGCTATAGACATGTACTCTTCGGATCTGATTTAGGATGAACATCTATTAGGTTCTAAACTCTAGAAATAGATTTAGATATAATATTCACAGTGGGTATCGGTTCTTAATACTTCTGTGTTGTTTAGTTACGTGAGACATCACCAATGAGACAATACGGTTGTTCTCTCAAATTTGCGTTAGACATAACCTCTGTTGTAGGTGGTACATGATGATATTAACGAGTGTTTTAGGTTGCATACAACTGATCGATAGATTTAAGTATTTGACGGGTACATGAAATTAAATCTTGACGAGTTTTCTCCTCTCTAAAGAGTGTATTATTTACTTGTTCATATGTTTACTTTCCACACTTTTTACTTTTAATTAATTCAAAACTAAAGCTCAGAAATGTAGAGATTACTGAACGACATTCTTTCTCTCGCATTAATCCCTTTAGAGACGATAAAACAAAATACTCACTTTTACTGCTTGCTTTACCGCAACAACAAAATGGCACTGTTGTCGAGGATTGGTGTTTTGATATTGGAAGCATTGCAAAATTGTACATATTTTCTATATTGTATATAAACTAGTATATTTATACTTGTATATTGATACTTGTATATTCACTTTTCTATGTTTTCTATACTTGTATATTTGTACATGTTTTCCATATTTGTGTTTAGTGTATATATTTGCTTTATACATATTTTTATACTTGCGTATATTGTATCTATTTTGTTTTCTTTAACGTTTTCTAAAGTGTTGGTTAGGAGTAGTTGTTGGTGACAACTAGCCACGCAAAAAGGAAACATGGAGGAATGTCAATAAATAAAGGCAACGAGCTAACGACATAAAACAAGTGCTTGTTAGGAGGCAATCCAACTTTTTACATTTTTAACAGCTTTGTATTTATGTAGTTGAGTTAGTGTAGGTGATAGTGGATTAAAATCATGAAATTGTGATGCATCTATGAGTTTTAGCACATACCTACACTCTCCGAGCGTGATCTGTGCGCGTTAAGCACGCCCTGTACATATGTGAATGCTAAGCGCACCCTGTTGTTAAGCCAGTGGAAATACTTTTCACTTTGTCCTTTATCCACTTTTACCTAGGCCATTTAGATTAGTAATTATAGTAGCTAATTTTTAATGTTTTTGTTTGTTGTTTGTCTTCAAATATTGGTCTAATGGTTTGAAGAAGCATGAGGTGATTTTTCTAAGTTTGATTGATCAACATGCAATTGTATGGTAATGACAGTGTTTGAAAGTTTGGTACATTGTCAAGGTACACATTTATCGCTTTCTAGAACATAGCATGAATATAAAACTTTTAAGTTGTACAAATATCATCCCATTCATTCTTTTGCACTACTTGTTCATGATTGAATCACTTTAGATCTTATCCCAAATGTGAGGAAGCTTTCCATTTTTCACTATATGCACGGAAGACCAACATTCTTATTTTAACTAGGTTTTATTATGTTTAATCTTGTATTTATGTTGAATTATATGAAAGCATGAAAAGGTTCAAGGAATTTTGTTTGATTGTGAGCATAACCACCTAACCAAAAGTAATTTATCTTGTGAGTGAGTGATGTTGGGGTTGGTTGAAAATATACATGGTGAAGAAGTCCCACGTTGCTTATTTTTGTAAAGGAAGAGGAAGTTCAAGACTATATATAGAATTAAAGTTTTTCCAAGTCCCACATTGGTTAGTTTTGTGAAGGAAGAGGGGGTCCGGGTCTATATATAGGATTACAGTTATTCTAAGTCCCACATCGCTTAGTTTAGTGATAGAAGAGAGAATCCAAGGCTATCTATGGTATTCAAGTTTTTTTTTACAAGATGCACCATTCAAAAGCACTTTAATCTTGTATTTGACTTTCTTTGTTCTCTTATGCTCTTGTATTAGAATGTTGTGAGATGTAGTTAAGTATTTGTTTTTGGAGGGTGTAGATGTATTGAGGGCCTGGGTTAGTTGAGGGTATATTATGTGTTGTAAAAATTTTATATAGTATTATTCTCTGGTTGTCATTTGACAACGGTCGTGGGTTTTTCTTCGGTTTTTGAGTTTTCACGTTATATCCTTGTGTTGTTGTTGTGTTCCTATTTTTTTCTCTATGGTTTGTTTTTTCCTAACAAGCGAGATTTTGTTAACCCCTTTGAGCTTTTTTGTTAGAATCCATTTTGGTGTTAACTTTTGAAACATGTATATAACTAATTAGTTCATTGTTGATTTTAAAGTGGATTCTGTTTTTTTTTCTTGAACACTCAGCCATAACTTGTGGTTTGAATATTTACCCTTGCCTTATAAAGTCAGAATCATTCACATTATAATGTTGGTTGTATTCAATTTGAGAAGACAAATTATTGATTCCTTAAAGCTTGGTTGTTTTATGGTTGAAAAAAAATAACGTGGTTGAAAAAGAAAAAGAAAAGAATGAAAAAAAATGTGAAAAAGAAAAGATAAAAAATGATGAATAAGATCAAGGTTGCAGCAAATGAGGAAAGATAAAAGGGTGAACAATATTTTTGATTGCTTGAAAATGCGGGAAGTGATTGCTCTCATATGTTTAGGAAATTTTGTTTCACTGGCCTTTTAGATATGATCATTCTTTATTACTCAAGCCTAATTACATCCTTTGAAAATCCTTGTGACTCTTGTTTTTATGTTTTCAATGTGAGTTTTTTTAATGAATGCATAATTTAATATATTGTTACCAAGATTGTTGGATGAAATTCAAGTCCCTTGTGTTTGTGTGTTTTTCATCCATTGATGAATGTTTTGCTTGTCATGATTCATGATTGAGTATGTGTTGTTTTTAAATGTTTGGCATGACTTTTGTATGGTGGTAAGTATTACTTTTCTTGTGCTTTTGTATTTGAACCATACATTTGTTTCTCTTTTCAAAACTTCTTGATGCTTGATTTCTTGAATTTTTCTTTTGTTTCTTTAGGTTGTGTGACCTTTGTTTGACGATAAACAATGCTTTAAGTTGTGGAAAGTTGATAAGTACCAAAATGTCTTTACTTTCAATAGTATTTTGTGGCACTTATCAGTCGGTTTTTGTGTATTAATAAGTACAACCCCGACTTAAGTGTAAATCTTAATAGTGTAAATAATACCTTAATAGTTTAGTCGTGTAAATATTGTATCGATTGATTATTTTTATCTCATTTTTATGTATTCATGCATAATTAAAGCATCGATCAATAAGAGTCAAATGCATAACTTCAATTGCGTAAGTTTTGAGAAATAAAGTTTTGTCAAGTGGGCTAAGACCAAGTTATAGATCAAGCCCGCTTAGCTCGATTTACAGTACGAAATAAAGTTTGAAGTAGAAAAATAAGACTGAGCCTGCTCATCAGTCCAACCATGCTTAGCGTGCTCCTTGTTATTTAGGTGTAATAACTGGCACCATGCTTAGCACGCCCTGGGTCTATGATTTCCAGCTTGTATAAACATAATTCATTCAGATTTTTTAGGTTATGTTTTTGGTGCTTTTTACACCCATTTCCATCAGATCCATTTTTTGGAGTAGAGAGGTTTAGAAAGAAACATTAGAGGTTGCATCTTGATGATCTGGAGTTGTTTTTGCATTAATCATCATGACACCGCGAGAGATGTTTGTTCTTTATTCTTCTTCTCTTTGTATTCTCTATTGTTGGGGTTTGTTGGTATGTTTACTCTGATTTTATGTATATGTATTGATTATGGCATTTCATAAAAGCTATTTTAGAAATCATTATCGATGTCATCTTTGTTTGCTTGCTTTATGTTTGGATTTGAGTTGTTATAGACATATAGTCTCAGATCCGAATTTAGGATGAATATCTATTAGTTCCTATACTTTAGAAATAGATTTAGATCTAATATTCACAGTGAGCATTGGTTGGTAATGCTTCTGTGTTGTTTAGTTGTTTGAGACATCACCAATAAGAAAAAATGGTTGTTCTCTCAACTTTGTGTTAGACATAACCTCTTTTGTGGGTGATACGTGATGATATTGACTAGTATTTTAGGTTGCGTACATCTGATCAATAGATTTAGATATTTGAAGGGTAGATGAAATTCAATTCCGATAAGTTCTCTCCTCTCTAAAGAATGTATCATTTACTTGTTCATATGTTTACTTTCCGCATTTTATACTTTTAATTAATTCAAAACCAAAGCTCAAAAATGTAGAGATTATTGAATGACATTTTTTCCCTCGCACTAATCCCTTTAGAGTTGAGTTAGTGTAGGTTATAGTGGATAAAAATCATGAAATTGTGATGCATTTATGAGTTTCAGCACATACCTGCACTCACTAAGCATGATCTATCGGTGCTACGCGCACCCTGTACATATGTGCACGCTAAGCGCAGTTTGTGGGGCTATGCGTGCCCTGCTACTGAGCCAGTGGAAAGTCTTTTCACTTGGCCCTCTTACCCACTTTTACCTAGGCCGTTTGAAGTAGTAAATAGTAGTAGTTAGTTTGTAATGTTTTTTTTCTTTGTCTTCAAATATTGGTCTAATGGTTTGAAGAAACATTGGGTGATTTTTCCAAGTTAGATTGATCAACATGCAATTGTATGGTGATGATAGTGTTTGAAAGTTTGGTACATTGTCAAGGTACATATTTATCACTTTCTAGAACAAAGCATGAATATGAAACTTGTAAGTTTTATAAATATCATGCCATTCCTTCTTTTGTACTACTTGTTTATGATTGAATCACTTTAGATCTTACCCCAAATATGAGGAATCTTTCCATTATTCACTATATGCACGGGAGACCACATTCTTTTTTAACTAGGTTTTATTATGTTTATTCTTGTATTTATGTTTAATTATATGAGAGCATGAAAAGGATCAAGGAATTTTGTTTGATTTTGAGCAAAACCACCAAACCAAAAGTAATTTATCTTGTGAGTGAGCGAGAATTTGTTAACCCCTTTGAGTTTTTTTGTTAGAATCCACTTTGATGTTAACTTTGGAAACTTGTACATAACTAATTAGTTCATTGTTTATTTTAAAGAGGATTTTTATTTTTTTCTTGAACCCTCAGTCATAACTTGTGGTTTGAATATTTACCCTTGCCTTAGAAAGCCGGAAGCATTCACATTACAATGTTGGTTGTATTCATATTTGGAAGACAAATGATTGATTGCTTAAAGGTTGGTTGTTTTATGGTTGAAAACAAAATTAACGTGGTTGAAAAAGAAAAAGAAAGTAACAAAAAAAAGTGAAATAGAAAACAAAAAATGATGAATAAGATCAAGGTTGTAGCAAATGAGCAAATATAAAAGGGTGAACAATATTTTTGATTGCTTGAAAATGTGGGAAGTGATTTATCTCATAGTTTTAGGAAATTTTGTTTCGTTGACCTTTTAGATATGACCCTTCTTTATTACTCAAGCCCAATTACAACCCTTGAAAATCCTTGTGATTCTTGTTTTTATGTTTTCAATATGATTTTTTTTAATGAATGCATAATTTAATCTATTGTTATCAAGATTGTTGGATGAGATTCAAGTCCCTCATGTTTGTGTGTTTTTCATCCATTGATGAAGTTTTTGTTAGGTGTGATTCGTGATTGAGCATTTTTTGTTCTGGAATATTTGACATGACTTTTGTACTTAGGATTTGTTTCATAATCATGTTGTCGTTGTAGTATAATGGTAAGTATTATTTTGCTTATGCTTTTGTATTTTAACCATACATTAGTTTTGTTTTTCAAAACTTGTTGATGCTTGATTTCTTGAATGTTGCTTTTTATTTATTTAGGTTGTGTGACCTTTGTTTGAGGACAAATAATGTTTTAAGTTGGGTAGAGTTGATAAGTTCCAAAATATCATTATTTTCAGTACTATTTTTTGGCACTTAATTATCAGTTGTTTTTGTGTATTAATTACTTAAACCCCAACGTATTTGTTAATAATAGCTTAATAGTTTAGTTGTGTAAATATTGTATCGATTGATTGTTGTTATCTCATTTTTATAGATATTCATGCGTGATCGAAGCATCGATCAATAATAGCCAAAGGCACAACTTTAATTGTGCAAGTTTTAAGAAATAAAGTTATGTCAAGTGGGCTAAGCCCAAGTTGCAGTGCAAGCCCGCTTAGCTCGATTTACATCATGAAATGAAGTTCGGAAGTAGAAAAATAAGACTGATCCCTCTCTATCAGTCCAACCGCGCTTAGTGTGTCCCCTGTTATTTTGGTGAAATAAGTTGCACCGCCCTTAGCACACCTTGATGGAGCTAAGCGTAGTCTACGATTTACAGCTTGTATAAATAGAATTCATTCATATTTTTTAGGTTGTGGTTTTGGGGTTTTTTACATCCATTTCCATTAGACTCATTTTTTGGAGTAGAGACGCTTATAAAGCAACATTGGAGGTTGCATCTTGATGATCTGGAGTTGGATTTGCATCAATCATCATGACACCGCAAGAGATGTTTGTTCTTCTTCCTTCTTTTCTTTGTATTCTCTATTGTTAGGGTTTGTATATATGTTTACTCTGATTTTATGTATATGTATTAATCATGGCGTTGTGTAAAAGCTATTTTACAAATCTTTATCGATGTCATCTTTGTTTGCTTGCTTTATATTATGGATTTGAGTTTCTATAGACATATACTCTTCAAATCCGGATTTAAGATGAATATCTATTAGGTTCTAAACTATAGAAATATATTTAGATCTAATATTCACAATGAGTATTGGTTCTTAAGGCTTCTGTGTTGTTTAGTTGCATGATACATCATCGATGAGACAATACAGTTGTTCTGTCAACTTTGCGTTAAACATAACCTCTGTTGTGGGTGATACGTAATGATATTGACAAGTGTTTTAGGTTGTATGCAATTGATCGGTAGATTTAAGTATTTGATTGGTAGATTAAATTCAATCCGGACGAGTTCTCTCCACTTTAAAGAATGTATTATTTACTAGTTCATATGTTCACTTTCCGCATTTTATACTTTTAATTAATTTGAAACCAAAGCTCAGAAACACATATATTATTGAACGACATTCTTTCCATTACACTAATCCATGTGGAGACGATAAAATAAAATACTTACTTTTGCTTGCTGCTTTACCACAACAACATTAGATACAACAAAGAACTTCGAAACAAGGATAAAGAAAAGAATAAAAATCATACATTTGTAACATAACTTGTTTACAAAACCAGACAAATGATCAGGAAGCATATTGTGGGAGAAGAAAGATGATAAAGAGTGTGCTAACAAGAATGAAGAGAACATTAGTCGTCAAAGTGAAGCCATTATTCAAAACACTATACCAAAACTACTTTAAGGCAGCGCACCTTAGACAACGCTTATATACCAAAGCGTTGTTATATGTCCCGATAAAATTTTAAATTTTAAAACTATATAGATTAGACGACGATTTAGAGAAAAGCGCTGCATAAAATTGAGAAAAAGTGCTATCTTAGGTTCATTAAAGAAAGCACTTTAATAAAGCGTTGTTATATGTCTCGATAAAATTTTAAAACTATATACATTAGACAACGCTTAACAGAAAAACCACTGCGTAAGGCCCAATAGAAGAAAGCGCTGCTAAAGACACACTTTAGGCAGCACTTTCTAAAAGCGCTGCCTAAGGTTAATTAAAATTGAAATAAAAAAATCTAGAAAGCGATGCTAAATTTAAAGCGCTGTCATAGGTCCAACATTAGAAAGCGCTTCCATAGGTCCAAAACGCTACTAAAGCCACACTTCAGACAGCGCTTTCTAAAAGCGCTGCCTAAACTTAATTAAAATTGAAATAAAATATTACAGTCTTGGTTTTGAGTCGTTACTTTCTATTCTCCACTGTTCTTCTTCTTCTCAAATCTCATACGAACTTCTATCGTTCTTATTCTCATTGAAACCCTAAACTTCTTCACCCATCATCGCTAAGTTCTCTTGTAAGATCAAATGTAACACTAATAATGCTTAGAGAGAATCTCTTGAAATATCTATTATTGCATGAATCTTGAGAGTATAATGTTTCTTTTTTTAAGAGATTTTTCTTAGTTATTTGGTATCACTTATTTCTTTAATGATTATTTTAGTAGAAACTATGTAATCTTCTAAATATCATAGTTATATTTAAAAATTATGTTACCTGTAAAATAAGTAAGAGTTTATAGGTCATCAAACAAAGATTTATCTTGATCTAGAAACTAACTACTCGTGGCTCAATTAGTTGGGCCGGTGATAAAATGATGATATCCCAAACCAAAAAAACAAATTATTTTTTGCAATAAGAAAAAACTACCTTTTCTACACAATGTTATATGTGTTTTGATATTTCCCTGAATCAAAAAGATAGATCACGCTACAATATAAATATAAAAATATATTGTATAGAAACTAGTATTATATTGGTTCCAATTTACAAATACAAATCTCAATATTCCTTTCAAAGAATACTAATGAGAGCTGGAAGAAAAAAGAGATGAAAAAAAATAATTTTGATGGATTTTTATAGATATTTAGCTCTTTAATATATACTTTGATTTTAAAAAGATATGAATATATATTTAAAAAAAATCAAGTGTCATTCTTATGAAAGTGAGTACTTTAATAATCATATTGAATTTAGTTATAGAAATTTTATATTAAAATGAAAATTATATTAGTCACACGTTATGAGCTTGGATCATATGCTATAAACAAATTTGCTAAATAGAAGAAGATACAGAAAAATAAATAATTATTTGAGACCTAACAAATAATTTCACTTGATTATTATAATATAATATGGATAATGTGGCAAATCATCTTTATATTCTCTTGGTGAAATATATAATCATTTGTTCACAAAGTTTTCTGGCTGCCACACTGTTAAACAATTACACCTCCTAAACTTACACTTCACCATCATACCAGGCTCGCACAATTCCTTGGGACAATCCTCATTAACTTTACATACCAAAATTGCTATAATAAAATAAAGGATTTTAAAATATTGTAACAAAAAATTAAATTAAATATTTAATACAAAGTAAATAAGAAAATTTGAAAAATGAAGGAATGGCTTACATTTACTGTGCATTGAAAAGGTAAATAAGGAAAAAAAGATAATCATTATATAAACAAATTTGGCCGATTCAACCATATTTCTCCCCTTTTGCATTTAAAATTTGGTTATAACTATAATATATAAGCTCTTATGGAGTTGTAGAAAATCATTTCTAAAATTAGAATTATCATTAAATGTCTCTTAATTACATCGAAGTATTATCGTTGTCTCTTTAGCATGCTTAATTAAAGGTTACATAAAAAACATTTCAATCATAAGACTTTTTTTTATTTAATACTAAACTTTTTTACTTTTTAATTTCTCATGATATGAAGGGTAAAATCACAAAATATGAATACTATTTTAATATAAATATATAAATATGCAAATTTTGCGTTTTTTATTTTAAATACGGTGCGTTACATAAACGATATAGGATCAACAAAATTGACTTTTTATTTACACAATATGATTACACACATAACAATTACATAAAAAAAAATACAGATTAATAAGTGGTCCCCCGAAATCCGGTAATGACCCCCGGTTCCGCATCCCCGTCCTCGCCTTTCCCGTGCTGGGTTTCGTCGCGTTTCCTGTTGTGGTATGGTCGATGGCCCAACGAAGTCAATGCGTTCCGGATCCATAAAATCAGTCAGATCTCCATATCTAGAAGATCCGCTTTGGTACAGTCGGTTGCCCATACCCTCAAAGTTTGGCCGTGTTGGTGGTGGGTGGGGTTCCATGGTTGGTCTGTAGCACTTGTCGTCTGAGTACGGGGGGTAGAAAGGAAATGGATCTTGAGGTGTTTGGTATTGAGAATGTTGGGTGCTTTGGTGATGTTGTGGTTGATGGTAAGTTGGGTCGGTTGGTTCATAATCTTCGGACTATCCCAGATCAGGGCTAAGGTTGGATGTTGAGGGGCCCATATTGGGATATGTAGAAGACTGAAATTGTGTGTGGGGTATGCGGGTGTAGTGCTATTGTGATTGAAATTGTGGGTGTGAGGCATATGGGGGTATTGATACTGAGGTGGTGATTGTGGTTGGTTGAGGGGCATGTGGGTGTAATTATATTGTGGTGGTGACTGTGGTTGGGTGTTTGTGGTTCTGTTTCGTCGGGGGGGGGGGGGGGGGGGGGGGGAGGGGGGGTTGGTGGGAGGTTGATGTGTGTTGGGTTTGTTGTTGGGGAAATGAGGGTTGTTCCCATTGTGTTAGTGGATCAACCAAATACCTTGGATGAGACACGTGCATTTTAGGGGTACTAACCGATTTGTACCAAGATAAATAATGATTCGTGTGTCGCATATTACCATGGTTGAGGAAAACTGAGAATTGCAAGACATGTCGGTGACGCCTCTGCCACATCTTACACCATTCTGGAGCAAAATCTTTCCAGTTGGTAAGACCCCATTGGGCATCGACCCTTTTGAGATACCACGGGGACAAACAAGTCGGATCACCGGGTATCTCTTGATGCATTCCGAACTGCATCTTAACACGGTCGCTGTGGTGTATCTCCACAATATTGGACCGTATGATTGCAGTCTTTGCGCTCCAAATTGTTGTATCCTCGAGGTTTGATTCATGGTCCAAACCCAAATATGGTCTCCAGACAAACTGCGGATAAAATTAAATCAGCTTAATGAAAACGTAATAAATAAATAATTTAAAAGTAGAAAAGTTGAAAGGTATGACGTACATTATCCGGGCCAAGGTGATCCAATAGATTGCGGTATAGAGCGACATTGAATCTTGGATTCTTGCCGTAATTCATACCCCTTACGCAGTACCTAAAGGAATTGAAAAATATTTTATTTTTATCATATATTTGGTGAAGAGATGAATAGTAATAAATGTTATAAGTTGATGACTTACTTTGTTGCGTATGGGAAAACAAATGTGTTGTTGTTGACGGAGTTTAGGGACTCCATCCTCCACCAACCCCAGGCTTGAAGTAAAAAAGTGCAGCCATAAAATGTATATTTTTTCTTGATTGCATTTTTACACAAGGAACTGTATAGATGAGCTAAAACAGCAGAACCCCAACTATACTTTCTAGTTTTTTCGAAGTCTCTAAGTAAATTTAAATACATAAAATTTACACTATTTCCCGTACTTTCGGGAAATAAAAAGGTTCCAAATAGTATCATTATATAATTTCTAGCTTTTATCACCTTAGCTAGCTCGGAGGAATTTTCTTTCAATTCCAGAGTCGCATAATGATTTTTTAGCTCAGTAAGTAGTATACCCTGACCTCTCGCACCACCACCTTCAACCATATCCCTGCCTAACAATTCTTCACACAGAGAATTGGATTGTTGAACCGACCCGTTAACCGCCTTACCGTCGACAGGGAGACCCAATAACATGTACACGTCCTCTAGTGTGACGGTACATTTACCTATTGGTAGATGAAATGTATGGGTCTCTGGTCTCCACCTTTCCAACATTGCAAGTATGAAATTTGAATCAATTACGCAGTTGGAGATCTTTATAACGTTTCTGAAACCTGCGTATTCGAGATAGGGTACGATCAACGGGTCGGGAGCAAGGTAGTTGTTTGACCAGATTCTGAATCTTTTAGTATCCTAAGTTAATAATGTAAAAAGTGTAATAGTAGGTAATATGAATAAAGCATTAATAGAAGTATGAAAAATGTATAAGTATATAAGAAACTTACAAATGCTGCAATATTGTCCCTTGTACCTCTGTGAGAATCGCCCATTGTGAGAAGAGCCATTGTTGAAAATGTCTGAGATTATGAAAGAGTTTGAAATTGTATGAGATTATGAAAGAGTTTATAGCAGAGAGTGAGATGATTGTGGATGCGTTAGAAGTATGTGAGGCTATGTATTTATAGGCAAAATTTTATCATAGAGTAAGTGAGGTGGTAGGTGGGTGCATGCATGGATGATAAGTGTCACTCTTGTAGTGTAGGTGCAGGCTACGTGGCAACGTTGGGGAAGGCATCTCTGCATGCATGTAACACGATTGGGCGTGAAGGGAGGCGCCATTGGACTTGGCGAAAGAGTACAAAAATGAAAGGTGTCGCTATCCCTGTTGGCGAATAAGAGGTGGCATGGGTTGCAGTATAGGTGCAGGCTAGGTGACAGCCTTGGAGAAGGCATCTCTGCATGCATGTAACACAATTGGACGTGATGGTAGGCGCCATTGGACTTGGTGAAATAGTATAAAAATGAAAGGTGTCGCCATCCCTGTTGGCGAACAAGAGGTGGCATGGGTTGCAGTGTAGGTGCAGGATAGGTGACAGCCTTGGAGAAGGCATCTCTGCATGCATGTAACATGATTGGACGTGATGAGAGGCGCCTTAGAGAGTGCTTACTGTTGGTTTATTCAAATTCAGTATAACCTATTTAATCTTACATTTATCAAAACACTCATACACTTAATCACTCAAACACTAGAACATTCAAAAATTCAAGCAATTAACTCATATACTTCAAACCTTCAAACCTTCAAACCTTCAAACAGTCATACACAATGGCCTCTGCACCCCAATATGTGATCAGTGCACATTTCAACGGTGAGACATACATTTGTACCACCTCTGGGTTTTTGTTTAGAGACACTAAGAACATCCAAGTTTGTTTAAATAGGAAAGCCAATTTCTTGTATTTCAAAAAACGATTGGAGGCCAAACTTGGACGAGGTCCCGTGACACAAATATTTTATTAGAATCCGGTTTTTTTTTTGTAACAACCAAATAATATTTTATAAGGTATAGGTTCAAGATGACGAGGACCTTCAGAATATGTTTTCCAGTAATGAGTATTCTGGGTACGACTCTATTGAGTTGTACATTATGCTGCGAGAGCCTCAGCTGTCACAAGTGGTTGATCCTCTGAAGACCGAACAAGCAGAAGTAAATGTCGTTGATGAAGAATAAGAAGATGACGAGTTAGAGTTTGACGACATGGTCAACGATGATTCCGAAGATGATGGGGGTACCTGGTATTCCTTCAAACGAGATCTACACACCACCTCCGCACATGACAAACTTCAACATGGGCGGAGATGAACCGTCTTCTGATTTATTTTTCAATCCGTATATGTTGTCGGATGAAAACTTAAAAGAGAGACAAATTTCGTAACAGAGAAGAATGTATCCGAGCCATCAAAAAAATTCACATGCTCAACTCGGTCGATTTTATGGTGGACCGTGTAAATCCAGAAAGGTACAAGATCAAGTGTGTCCATCCAGATTGTATGTTCAAGCTCACTGCATCATACAAATTAAGAGGTGATTATTGGGTCATAGGTTTTATGTCTACCCACATGTGTGTCAGTTATACTCAATCACAAGATCATCGAAAACTAAATTATGATCTCATATGTCAAGAAATCCTACCACTCGTCGGCAACGATCCATCATTGAAGGTGAAAACAATCTCCCACATCACTATGGTATTTAACTATACTCCGTCTTACCGAAAGGAGTGGTTAGAAAAGACCAAGGTGATTGAAAAGGTATATGGAAACTGAGAGGAGTCATACCAAGAACTTCCTCGCTACCTGAATGCACTCCAGACTTATTCTCCAGGTACTGTTTACATTCTGGAAACACTGTCAGCGTACGCCCCAGATGGTAGTCAACTCAACCGAAATGGAATATTCAGTCGAGTGTTTTGGGCTTTTCAACCTTGCATCACAGGGTTTGTGTCATGCAAACCAATTATACAAATTGATGGGACTTGGTTGTATGGGAAATACAAAGGCACGCTACTGATGGCAGTTGCACAAGATGGCAACAACAACATTTTCCCAATTTCCTTTGCCCTAGTCAAGGGAGAGACTAGTAGTGCTTGGAGCTTTTTTCTCAAGAATCTCCGAACACACGTGGCTCCTCAACCAGATCTCTGTTTGATCTCTGATAGACATGCATCCATTGAAAGTGTATACAAAAATTATGCAAACGGTTGGCATGACCCTCCTTCTACGCATGTCTATTGCATTAGACATATCGTCCAAAATTTCACGAGGGAGATCAAAGACAAAGCTCTTAGGAAAGCGGTTATGAATGCGGGATATGCATTGACACAACCTACATTCAAATATTATCGCAACGAGATCCGTTTGTCAAATCCAGATGCCGGTAGGTGGATCGATAATATTCTGGTAGAAAAATGGACTAGGTCATACGACAATGGACAAAGATGGGGCCACATGACAACAAATCTAATTGAATCCATGAACGGGGTATTCAAAGGCATACGAAACCTCCCAGTAACTGCTTTGGTTAAATCAACATATTTTAGGATGGCTTCGTTGTTTGCCAAAAGAGGTGAAATATAGAATGCTGTGTTGCAATCTGGACAACTATGGATTGAAAGTTGCATGAAGTACATTAAGACAGAAAGTGTCAAAGCCAACACCCATCTGGTTATACGATTTGACCGACACAACCACAACTTCATTGTCAAAGAGACAATCGACCACAACGAGGACTTGCCAAGACAAGAGTATAGGATTATACTACCTTCTCGTTGGTGCGATTGTGGTAAGTTTCAAGCCTTTCATATGCCTTGCTCTCATGTCATTGTTGCGTGTGCCTATACTCATCAAGACGCTCTACAACTTCTGTCTCCCATTTATAAATATGAAACCTTGCTCAGCGTATACAACAACAGCTTCCCTTTGGTAGCAAAACCTGATTATTGGCCTGCATACGACGGCAAAATAGTATGGCACAATGACCAAATGCGAAGGAATAAAAAGGGTCGTCCCAAAAGTAAGCGCATCACAACTGAAATGGACTCCCTTGACAAGCTGGAAAGAAAGTGTGGTTTATATCGTCAGGTCGGACACAATCGCAAAAATTGTCTGAATCGGTCTACTGGCTCAACCACATAAAAATTGTATTACAAAACATCTTTACTTTTTAAAGTTGTAACATTAGGTTTTTTCATTAACAACATTTGTTACAATAAACCTTGCGCGAACAAGAAATAAAACACGAAAAACCGTCTACAAAATTACAACCGTTAAAACAATTTCATCTGACCCATGCATCATCAACATTACGTCGTTGCCTGTTTTGACTTCCTCCAACCAAAAATTAGGTCTTCCTGTCGCAAGTGAGGTTGTTGTTCGTCTTTGCTGGATCCTTCTAATTTGTTCCCCCTCATCGATGTCTCCCTCTAGCCATCACATCAACTCCTTCTTCAGACGCTTCATGGAGTGAATGTGCCAAAATTTTATTTTCAACGGAGGTTTTGTGGCGGAGAAAATAACGTAACCATCTCTGGTAAAAATCATGAGCGGTGTCATGAAACAAATAACAGAAAAAAAAACAAGAGAACAGTGCGAGAAAGTGTGAGGAATGACGGAGAAACAGACGAATTATTTATAAAAATTGCATTTTGTCCTAGGAGCCAAGTGAGATGACGTCTCCTCTCACTTTTAAAGTGCATGCGCCATCTCACTTGGCTAAAAGAGAGAGGAGGTGCCAAGTGGGATGGCGCCTAGGGCAAAATGGGGAGTGGATGCGTCAACTGGGTTGGCTCCTCCCTTGTGGGGTTTTCTGAAACATGGTTATTTGTGTAATTTTCTCCGAAACATGATTATTTGCGATTTTTTTTAATACCTGATTATTCCAAAAAAAAAATCTAAATATTCTCCATTTTATGGAGTCCTTGTCCCGCCTAGAATACCATAATACCCTTAATTTATACTTTATAATTTTATATTTATATGTAGGTTTGTTTGTCATTTCATATAACTTATCTTTTAAACAAATTTAAAATATAAATGTATTGTTAGTAAAAGAGTGAGATCTAAATGATTATTTTAAATTTTTTAAGTTTGAAATTTTAATTGTCATGACACTCAATATTATAGATTAAATATTGTTAAAACAATATATTTATCTTAAAGAAATAATTTTTAAATTTTTTATGATTAGTTTTTTAAATTTTTACTATTAATTTGATTTAAAATAATAAATAAAAAATTTATATTTATAAATTATTATGACACTACTAAAAATATTAAATTTATAGAGGGTAGTTTTCCCTTACTAATACACTAAAGTTTTATCACAAGAATTTAGCGATAAATTTATTGACGAATCAATATCTGAAATAAATTTTAATGTTGTAAAATATTAGTGACTTTAAAATTTCGTCACTAATAATTTTGAAATAAATTTATCACTAATGATATCGTACCGTCAATAAATCTTGAAAAGAAACTCACCTCTAACACATATATTTATGTCATTAATTACTGACAGAATAACAAATATATCACTAATTACCATGGATTGCTTCCGTGAAAATCTATTTCCGTCACTAAATTACAAGACAATGACTTGTTGACGTTTATTTTCCCTCATAAATTAATGAAAATCTATGGTAAATTTTCAACCTTATTTAATTTATAGTATTTATAGTAGAAATAAATTTACAATATTAATCTAAATTTAAAATCATGAATATATAATAAAAAATTATTAATTAATTCACAATAAAATTACTAAACACAATTATATTATCACACATGAAGAGCTAAAAATACTATTGTATTATATAATAATAAGGTCACTTATAGTATTTGAGACCATATTTGAGTTAAACAACTTTATTAGCCCATAACGAAAATGAATTAGGAATAAATTTGATGTAACACCCACACATAATATATATCTAAAAAAATATATTATACATAGTGTGATGGATATTAATACATCATAAGAGTTTATTGACATCGTTATTTATACATGTCCAAAACGAATAATATATAATTATGGTACATGATATAAAAGAGTGTCTAAATAAAAATTAGGATCTATGTACAACATCCACATGCTCCACATCAGAAGATCATAACCAATAATTCAAGTCGTCAAACATCGTCAAGCAATCTTGTCATTGCCTTTAACCAGCAAAGAACTACCTGAAAAACAACAATAACAGTGGGGTGAGATAATAATCTTAGTGAGTTCCTATATTTTATGGATTCACTCAGCTCTACAGAGACTCTTATCGATTTCTTAACTTAAGCATTTCATCTCATGTTACTTGTGTATCACTCACACATGTAACAAGGACTTAAGCGTTCAAGGGGTTTTACGCTTAGTATGGAAACACACAACATGAGTTCATATAACTCAATGAATCACTATTCGGAAATGCAATAAAAATTATCTTCTCCCTGGACGATCCCACATCTTGGACTATGGACACAGATCACAGATCTTTGTTACCTCGGACAACTTCTCCCCGGACGATCCGAACCCATGGACTATTGACACAGGTCACGGTTGTCTGCTCAATAAGGAATGTCTTCTCTCCGGCCAATCCCAATACAAGGACTTTGGATACGGGTCACAAACTTCCTATAGTTGGACTACTTATCCCTGGCCAATCCAAATCCATAGACTATGGACATGGGTCGCGGTATCCAACTCATTGATTCATCTTCCCTGTTACTACTTTATATAAGTATCGAACTCGGGATACACACGAATATGGGTTATTCTTGAATATGTGATTAGCCTTATCAATCTTTATGTGGCTATATCACAACCATCATAGTATCATACATAATTTCAATGTGATTATATTACAACCACAATATATCATAATATGTTTCCATACAAGCTCATTGAATTATAACTATGATATCGTTCCACATCCATGCCTCCGGCATTATCGTGGGTGGGATGACTCATCTCACGTGACTACTCTCTCATGGGTACACACCGAGGTACCTCTTACATTCTAGTATCGACCTAAGTTATTTACCATAACCTAACTTATCTTTACTAATTTCATTCACCTAGCTATAAATCTAGGTTTACTCTCACTCGTCATCATGGAACTTGCTTCATTCATTATTCATTCAATACATACACATCATAATAACATGAAGCACATAATAAATCATTACCATTATCCAAATAATAATTGGAACATGGACATGGTTTCTCTTTACCAAAAGGTAGAGCATTGGACTAGATTTCCAATATATCTGACCTTTCATCAATCGGAGATATGAATCCCGTTTTATGGTGGAAATAGGGAAACAAGTAATTTCACAAAGTTTCAGAACTCACGCCTAGCGAGCCCTAGTGAGATATCAAAGCGAGTTCTTGCATAATGAACTCCCACCGAGACTCAAGCAAGGTCGAACAAAATGATATTTTTCTTAAAACTCACTATGTCGCTCAATGATACCTATCCTCGCTTAGCGAGTATAGCAGAACAACTTCTACATTGAGACTTGTGATACAGTGGCAGAACCGATTGTTATACTGGTTTTATATTTTGTGTTCGTAAATGTTGCGGTAAATAAGAGTCGCCACCGACTTTTCTTTTATCCAATTTAAGGAAAGGGTGAAAAGAACAGAAAAAGACATTTTCGAGAGTTTTCTGAGTAAGGGGGTAGATTATGGAAAGGGAAGGTGTTAGCACCCTTTCCATCCGTAGTTTTCTACGGGCTCTTAGATGCTTAGCTCTTGTTTTGAAAACTGCTTGTGCTTTGTGTGTTTTGAAAATTGGAAAATGCCTTACTGCGGCGATTCGCTTTGTGATAACTCTTGTATCAGTCCTCAAGAGTGTTGACAAGGCGAATGTTTTTTAAAGTGTTTTGAAATATTTTTGTGTAGGTGCAAAAAGTTGTTTTAAGCAAGCATCTAAGAACTTATCTACTTATACTCGAAAAGATCGTTCTTTTCCTCATAACCTTTAGACAGTGCTATCCTACTATTAGTGAGTAGGTAGCCGTATCGTTGGATGTCATCGTTATGGTCAAAGAAGGCAACATATAGGGAAACCTTTGTAGTTCGAAGGGACTGTCATCATATATTCATAGGCAACATCGAGGGACAAGATAATTTCTCGTAGGCAACTCGAGGGACATTGAGGGACTATGTTCTTTATGATGACTTTAACCTAGGGTCTTTGCTAAGGGTATCCCTACGTTCGAGGGACATGACCATTGTTTTTCCGAAGGCAACAAGTGAGGTTACCCTAGAGGTGCGAGTGTGAAAATGATTCAGTTCGGTTATTTATCTTGAAATTAGGGTTTTTTATCGTTTATTTTTATCTTTTCATACAATCCTATTAATCTAAGCATTGCATAAAATATAGTAGCTGAAGGTAAAGGCGGAAATGTAAACCTATGCTATTACAGAGCTTTGGGGCAGTTACATAATAGTGAAGAGTGCGAAAAAGAAATCCTAAAACTACTACATCCCGGAAGCAATTACATGATAATGATAAAAAAAATTTTAAAAAAATAAAGCGGGAAAAATAAAGCTACGCTATTAAAGTTGAACGCGCGCCCTATACACTTTATCTAGGAAAATAAAAATAAGATGAAAATAGCAAAGAAAATATTTTGGTGATTTTTTATGAAAAAAACGATTTATGATAATTAATTAAATAAACCTAAAAAAAACCTAATTAATTTTAATTAAAAAAAAGTTAATTTTGAAAAAAAATATTAATTAAAAAAATCTAAAACCTAATTAATTTTAATTAAAAAAAAGGTTAATTTTGAAAAAAAGGTTAATTAAAAAAAACCTAAAACCTAATTAATTTTAATTAATAAAAAAAGGTTTTAAAAAATGAACTTATGTTTAATGATTAACAAAAAAGAATTAAGTTTGCCAAAAAAATAGATAGGGGAAGAAACATCAATGGAAAATAGGGTTAGAAAATAAAAATAATACAAATGTCAGGGGTGGGTGTTGAACCAAAAATTAATTTAAAACCTAAAATTAAATTAAAAAAACCTAAAATTAATTATTCGAGTTTATTATGAAAAATCATAGGTTTGTGAAAAATGTTAGATTTTATGAAAAATATTTTAAACAGAAAGAAGGAAAATAGGTAAAAGAATAAGTAGAATGGAAATAAAAACCAAATCCAATAGGGGTGGGTGTTGAACCCACGCCCTTAACCTACTCAGGAAGTCTGCCTTGCCACTGAGCCATGCATTGATTGTTATTCTGATTTGGCCTCAATGTTTTATAATAAACCTGCATGGGACCATTAGATGGTCCAAACCTGTAGTGTTGAATATCATGAACACATTAAATAAATTAGTATACCATAAAATACAAAGAAAATAAATATATGAAATTTGGTAATGTTAAAACCGATATGGAGTGTATGAATGCTTCTACACCCTTTTGATCATGGAGATCAAATCAACCTTACCCTTACTGGAGAATGAGATGGCTTGTTTGTAGTGAGATGGGGGTTTGTAACAAGGATGACCTGTTTGTAGTGAGATGGGGGTTTGTAACAAGAATTTCAAGATTTATAGGGTTCTTGAAAGAATTTGATATTTTGACAAGGTTGTGGCAAAGGTTTTTTTTTCTGTCGTGTTTGCGTGAAAAGAATGAGATTATATAATGAAAATTAGAGAAAAGATATGGGTTTTGAATGTGCAATTGGGCCTCCAATAACCATAAGCAATAGTGCAGATTTTTATTCACTTGAGTCTGTCACCTTCCAGGCTAAATTGCAGGGACTTAAGTGCAATTTTTGAAGTTGCAATGTGATAACAAAATGTATCTGACATCGAGAACAAACTTATGTCCGAAAATAGGCTCAATCGGATAAACGGTGAATTAGTTATGAATTTTTGAATTTTTGCCTCAGACAAACTTATTTTGGGCTCCAGTGTCAACTCTTTCACGTTCTTCAATAAAAAACTGGTATTGATCAGAGCAGAACCCGGTCTTGACTTTGGAAGCAAAGTTATAGATCTCTGAGTCAGTGAACTTGTGTAAAACGATGGGCCCGATCCGATAAGAATTGACTGAGTTATGAATTTTCGAAGTTTCGACCCAGATGAAATAATATTCGGTATTCAGGATTTTCAGCGCGTCACGCACACTCTGGGCATAAAATGAAGGCTTTTGGATACCGTTCTAACTCGATACCTCCTGTGAAAATGTATCCAACTCAATTTTTGAAATTTTGGCGCCGGAACCATCTCAATGCGATGAAAATCGACCAAGTTATGATTTTCTGAACATGACGCAAATAAACTTCTGTCACAAATTTTCTGTACGAAAATACTTGATAAATCCGCATTTTGAAGACCTTCCTATCGAAATTGGCTCCCATCCATGATAGATGAAAACGTGGATGACGTCAATACAGAATTTTGGCCACCGGAACGGGTTCAAAATGAGCCACGATCTTCAAGTTATGAATTTTTTAGTGCGTAAAAACTGCACTTTTAGCACACTTTTTCACCATATTTCTTCGAGAAAAAATCGCACGTTTGGGGACCTTCTTTAAAGAGTTGGCTCTCAAGACGAACCGGAATTTGAGAATATGTTATCAGAGATATCTTGGAGAAATAACACCTGAATATGACACGCCAGGTTGAACTTGTGAATCTTTGATCCCCGAATCGTTGCAAAACGGCGAACCGATCTTCAACACGGAAAATACTCTGAGAACATCCATTTGCAAAATAAAAGTCACTTGTAACCTGATGAAGCTTACTAAATATATCTTGATTTCATAACCATAAAACCAATGATATGCGTGTATGTAATAATGAAAATAAAGCCCAAAAGGTCAAAATAAAGAAGGTAAATTTTGGGGTACAACAGCTGCCCATGTTCAATCTTCTTAAACCTGAGGATTTAGATTGGCTTGTCTGCCTTTCGTGATCTGAAGGTGGAAGAGGATTGAACACCAGAGTGCCCAGAAATTTGCACTCGCATGAAGTAACAATGTTGGTTGATGCTAATCGAGAATGGGCTTACAAATGCCATTTGGAGTAGATGCCAGAGAGTCGTTGAAGATGGGCTTAAAGATGCCATCATAAGTAGATGACTGAGAGTCATAAATGGTCTCTTTGTGGGGATTCCTGTTCCTGTTGTCTCAGGAGGAGTCCACTAGAGGATGTTGATTTCTGTTGTTTTCCTATTTGAGGAAAACTCTGTGGGGAATAGAGTCTAGGAACTTCAGTTGTCCATGACTCTACTGAGGGGTTATCTCTGGATTGGAGAGATGAAATTTTGCTGTTTTCTGGTTGAAATCAAGGTTTCGCAGTAATTTGCTGGGGAGAATGAAATTAACTGCTATCTGGAAACGTATCAGAAGAAACCTGTGTAGGGTTGTTTCATGATGAGTCCAGGTAAGACTTCATCTGGAAGTGTATGAGAAGGAACCTGGGTAGGGCTGTTTTAGGAGATATATGAGAGGGAGCCTGGGTAGGGCAGCTTCAGGATGAGTCTGGGTAAAATTGTATCTGGAAATTGTAAGAAGGAACCTGGGTAGGGTTGCCTCAGGATGAGTCGGTGTAAAACTGCATCTAGAAATTATGAGAAGGAACCTGGGTAGGGTTGCCCCGGGATGAGTCTGTGTAAAATTGCATCTGGAAATTCAAGAGAAGGAACCTGGGTAGGGTTTCCTCAGGATGAGTCCGTGTAAAACTGCATCTGGAAATTGTAAGAAGGAACCTGGGTAGGGTTTCCTCGGGATGAGTCCGTGTAAAACTCCATCTGGAAATTGTGAGAAGGAACCTGGGTAGGGTTTCCTCAGGATGAGTCCGTGTAAAACTGCATCTGGAAATTCAAGAGAAGGAACCTGGGTAGGGTTGCCTCAGGATGAGTCCGTGTAAAACTGCATCTGGAAATTCAAGAGAAGGAACATGGGTAGGGTTACCTCAAGATGAGTTCGTGTAAAACTGAATCTGGAAATTCAAGAGAAGGAACATGGGTAGGGTTGCCTCAGGATGAGTCAGTGTAAAACTGTATCTGGAAATTCAAGAGAAGGAACCTGGGTAGGGTTGCCTAAGGATGAGTCTATGTAAAACTGCATCTGGATATTATGAGAAGGAACCTAGGTAGGGTTGCTTCAGGATGAGTCCGTGTGAAACTTCAGAAGGAGGGAGAAGGAACCCGTGTAAGATTGCTTCATGAATAGCCCATATAAAGTTGTATTTGGAAGTTAGAAGAAACCCGTGTAATATTGATTCATGATGAGCCCGTGTAAAGCTGTATTTGGAAGTCAGAAGAAACCCGTGTAAGATTGCTTCATGATGAGCATGTGTAAAGCTGTATTTAGAAGTCATAAGAAACTCGTGTAAGATTACTTCATGATGAGCCTGTGTAAAGCTGTATTTGGAAGTAAGAAGAAACCCATGTAAGATTGCTTCATGATGAGCCCGTGTAAAGTTGTATTTGGAAGTCAAAAGAAACACCTGTAAGATTGCTTCATGATAAGCCCGTGTAAAGTTGTATTTGGTCGCACAGATAATTACTCTGTTTTGTTTCAGGAGCTAATCTTGGACCTGTTGAAAATTGTTTATGATAAATATTTGTTGATTGATCTTTCCTGAAAAGGTAAAGCATTGACTGTATGCAATGTCATGATGTATGAAATGCATTATGTAATGGTGTTCTCAAAATAAATGAGATTGGGATGTATGCATTTGTACTGCAGATGCTATGACGTTTGTAGAATGATGTATGAATGCAATGTATGAACGTATCAGCCATTTTATTGCAGTATTGTTGAACCTGGGGAAATAAATCTCTGATTGTTTCTAGGGGTGAAGAATATAGGTCTTCAAATATGTTGAAGTTAAAATGATGGGAGATAAACTTCGGTTGTTAGAGAAATAAACTCTGTTGGGGAAGGTAAACTCCGTGAACTGAACTGTTGCTAAAAGATAGTCTGGAATAAGTATCAGGATGACATCCGTCTTTGGATCGTACCTGAATCGTTTCTAGAAGATGGTCTGAATAAGTATCAGGATGACATCCGTCTCTGGATCGTACCTGAACTGTTGCTAGAAGATAGTCTGGAATAAGTATCAGGATGACATCCATTTCTGGTTTGTACCCGAACCGTTTCTAGATGAGAATCTGAAATAAGTGTCAGGATGACATCCGTCTTTGGATCGTACCTGAACCGTTTCTAGATGAGAATCTGGAGTAAGTGTCAGGATGACATACGTCTCTAGATCGTACCTGAATTGTTTCTAGATGAGAATCTGGAGTAAGTGTCAGGATGACATTCGTATTTGGATCGTACCTAAACCACTTCTAGATGAGAATCTGAATAAGTATCAGGATGACATCCATCTCTAGATCGTACCTGAACCGTTTCTAGATGAGAATCTGGATTAATTGTCAGAATGACATCCGTCTCTAGATATTATCTGCACCGTTTCTAGATGAGAATCTGAAACAAGTGTCAGGATGACATCCGTCTTTGGATCGTACCTGAACTATTTCTAGATGAGAATCTAGAGTAAGTGTCAGGATGACATCCGTCTTTGGATCGTACCTGAACCATTTCTAGATGAGAATCTGGATTAAGTGTCAGGATGACATCTGTATTTGGATCGTACCTGAACCATTTCTATATGAGAATCTTAATAAGTATCAGGATGACATCCGTCTCAAGATCGTACCTGAACCGTTTCTAGATGAGAATCTGGAGTAAGTGTCAGAATGACATCCATCTCTGGATCGTATCTACAGCATTTCTAGATGAGAATCTAGAGTAAGTGTCAGAATGACATCCGTCTCTGGATCGTATCTGCACCGTTTCTAGATGATAATCTGGAGTAAGTGTCAGAATGACATCCGTCTCTGGATAGTATCCACACCGTTTCTAGATGAGAATATGAAATAAGTGTCAGGATGAAATCCGTCTTTGGGTCGTACCTGAACCGTTTATAGAGGATAATCTGCTTTATTCAGAATGTTTCCGTTAGGGAAGGGAAACTCTGTAATATGCTTGGGGAATCCCAAGAAGCTCGGCAACTTCATTGGGGAATTTTCGTTGGAGCAGTAATTTGGAGATTTTGCTTTGCCAAGAGTATGAGAACACCTGACATCAATAGGCTGCATGCTAAGAACATGGCAGTGACCTTGTAGTAGAATGTCCTTGCCTCTCTACCTGCTGGAGAAGGTATCTGCTGGAATTTTGTAGATGGTTTGACTGTTATCCCAACTCCTAGGGTTTTGAGTAGATGCAGATCAAGGTAATAAACCTTCTACTGATAGACAAGTGACGAGATGATGTGACGTAGTCGTACGCTTTAATCCCTAACTTTTTCCTGGACTGTCCTTTCATATTTTCAGTCCATCGGGATAACCTGTTTTTCCCAAGCCACCTTTTCAGGTTTTCTACTTGCCTGGTGTACAGTTTTTTCCATATGTATATCCCTAATTTTTTCCAGAACCCTTTTGGTTTGCCTGGATGCCCTTATTTTTGCCTAGGCCAGTCAACCTAGCGGGTCTTTGTTCATGTGTAGTATTTTCCGACTATGTCCATGTTCACCGGGTACAAAGAATTATCAATGTCCATAGTAGTAAGTGTTGCCACACTACCAGAAGATGTTTGTTTGATCGTACGGGATTCGTTGCTGGAATTCATGTCCAATGCCCCAAGTGATTTAGATGGAGTTCTGCCCCTGGCTATTTGGCATTTTTGAGAGATTCTTTGCGTATTGGCTTGACTGCCCCAGATTAATTAGACACCATGTCATGCCCCTTGATTATAAAAGGCTTGTTATTGGGAATGTTTTTTCCGTCTGAGGTGATTCTGTCCATTGAGGGGGTCTTCGTTCACTGAATATTCGTTATGTGAAATTCTCTGCCATTTGAACAATTAACCATATGCAAACAATGTTAAAGAATGCAAAGCTTATGTCTGTCTTGAATTTTTTTTTGGAAATGCGTTTTTTGTAGTAAAACAAAATTTGCAAGAATGTGATATCAACTCATGATTTATAGCAAACCTTACAGGAGTTAGGATACCTTTGTAATAGTATGCTCTCGAACTAACCCATGCTTCAGCTAGGACTTTTAAGGGTTGTAATGTGGTCTGGTTCACGGTTTAAGAAACAAAGGATAAATACTCAAAATTTATTTGTATCCACCCGTTCTTCGTGATGTTCTTCAGTCATATGCTCAGTTAATTGTGCATTTCGAATCCTAGTTGAGTTCTAGAATGTTGGCCCTGATATTCTTGTGATGGTTCAGAAATTGAACGTTTGTTTGAGAAGGCAGTCATTTTTGTGACCTTTTCTTTTTGTTGAGGATTTGTAGGACCTCTTTTTTATTTATTTTTGCTATCCCCGTCTTTTTCCTGAACTGTTTCTTTTGTGATTACAACTAGCGGGATGCCCCAGTTTTTTTTCTTAAGTCTCCTTCATAGGTTTTGACTTAATGGGCTTTTATTTTGAGAGATAATGACTTCCCGTTCTTAATGATTATATGGAACCATCACCATCTTTTGGAGAGTATCTTATACACTATTTGTCGTGTATAAAGGGAAAGCTTGCGACTGAATGCACATCTGAATTAACTGAGAAAACTACCCTGCCCCAGGTTATGATTAAAGGTTTTAATTTGTGTGAAAAGAAAACTCCTACTTCTTAGGCTCAAAGGGGTTGACTAGGGATTATCTTCCTTATAACTCCACTGTTTAGGATTTGAAACAACGCTTGTACATCGTCAGCGGGGTCTGTTCAAAAGCATACTGTAGAGATTATGGTATCGTTCTCGTCATCCTCCTTCTAAAGGCTTAGAGCTTTTAATCAAGAGTTGAATATCACAAAAGGGAAGTAAGAAAGTAGTTCAAGCATAGTGCAAACAAATTAATTAAAGACAAACATGTGCAATGCATTGATGAAATAACAAGGTTTAATATGAATAAATGTTCAACAATCAAAAGAAAATTACAAATTGAAAATTCTAATGAACAAAAGCCTCTTTGTCTGATCTTGTCACTTCAGATGGTGTGCCTTGGAGGGATAACAGAAGAATTCCATTTGACCATCTTGTGCGAATTCCAATGCTTCCTCATCGATCAGGTCTTGAATTTTGTATTTTAATGTCCGACAGCTATCAGTATCATGCCTTGGACTGTTGGAGTGATATGCACACCTTGCATTTGGATTCTACATTGGAGAGGCAGTATTGGGATTTGTAGAAGGACCCCTCAACATGATCAAATTCAATTTCAACATGTGTTGCAAGACTTGCGACATTGGTATGCTGAGTTTGGTATATTGCCTAGTGAATGAATTCCGCTTACACCGATTACCCTATGGTTTTGGGTGAGGTCGTGGTTGGGCTCATGATGTAGCAACGAATTGGAAAGGTCCACTCTCCACCAAGACAACTCCTTGTCTCATCAGGGGCTGATTAACGACTTGATCCTCAGCCTCGACCATTTGTTTTATATGGTTGCGACCGTCTTGATGAAGTTTGCTGACGAGGATTCTTAGCTCCTCTTGTCCCTAGGCTAGGCTTTAGATAAGAGTCATTTGACTGATCATCTGGGTTCTCATCCTTTCCATCTCAGCTTGCAGTTGTTAAACCTGGTCATCCTTTTTGTTGTCAGGATGTTTCTTGGTCAGATTCCCAGCGAGGAGTGCTTTCAATTCTTCCTGCCCCTTGTATAAGTTTTGGAACATTTCCATGAACTGAGCCTCTTGAGTTTGGAGATCTCTTTTGTCTTGTTTGAGAGCCATTGCTGAAATAAACAGCGAGAACATGAGAGACCTGTACTAGAGACTACCTGTAATGCAATGACATGTATGATATGCAAATGTTTTCAAGGATCTCGCGGGGTAAACAAGAAAAATGTTAGGCGTTGAACTTTACAACTTTGATTGAAGCACTTCGTATTGTTGAAGGTCCTTCTACAAGAGTCAAGCTCACCATATCAAGTGGGTCATAGCCCCTGACTCAAGTTGTCACTTTGGTCTTTTGACAGTGTTGACTAGAGGAAAATGAATCCCCTTGCCCCTTGCTAGACGTCTGTTTTATCATAACCTGCATCACAGGCCCTTGAGATCCTTGAAATGGTTAAGGAAATGCTATGGTATGATGCTATGATGTGTATGCTATGCATCAAGCAAAAATGCAGGGTAAGAAACAAATTTATTGGATTTATACAAACAAGGTCCTGCAAGGAATACAAACAAAGCCCTGCAATGAGTTCAAATTGTTAGGCAAAGAAAGCAAACAAGTTACACAAGTAGCCTTAGGTTTAGGCTTGCATGGATTCCATAGGTAAGTATCCTCTTGAAGTTTAGTTGGCTCAACCTGTCTTAGAAATAGTAATCGAGTTCTAAAGAGTCTCAATATCACTGATCTTTCTTTATCGAGCATTATTTCAGCTTAGCAATCTTTTCTTGCGTCCGAAACATCCCGAAAGTCCAATCTCAATGAGTGTAGTATCGAGTATCAACTGATTCCCAGCTTTACACCGAGGTCGGCTATCTCACTACTTTCTAATGGCCAAGTTTGTTCAACTAAGGTTCTAAGGTTCATTAGTGCTTCACGACACCATGCGGCGGCCCCGTATTCTCCTAGATTCAACACAAGGGATACCTGTACCAACCAAAGTGTCACACCAACACAGCTATCACTATAACCATATCGGTCTACACCGTACATTCTCCACGATATATTGTTGTTTACCTAAAAATGTGCCCCAGATCTAGGTATAGGATCTTTACAAAAATACCCTAACAAACCCTGAAAGATAAAGCAGTCAAAGTAAACAAAGAAAGCAATTTTAAAATGATCTAGACCCTAAGGTAAAACCCATTTTATAATTATCCCTAGAAGAGTCGCCAATTCTGTGATACGGTGGCAGAACCGACTGTTATACTGGTTTTACATTTTATATTTGCAAATGTTGCGGTAAACAAGAGTCGCCACCAACTTTTCTTTTATCCAATTTAAGGAAAGGGTGAAAAGAAAAGAAAAAGACCGTTTTGAGAGTTTTCTAATTAAGGGGGGTAGATTATGGAAAGGGAAGGTGTTAAAAACCTTTCCATCTGTAGTTTTCTACGGGCTCTTAGATGCTTAGCTCTTATTTTGAAAATTGCTTGTGTTTTGTATGTTTTGAAAATTAGAAAATGCCTTAGTGCGGCGATTCGCTTTGTGATAACTCTTGTATCAGTCCTCAAGAGTGTTGACAAGGCGAATGTTTTTTAAAGTGTTTTGAAATATTTTTGTGTAGGTGCAAAAAGTTGTTTTGAGCAAGAATCTAAGAAATTATCTACTTATACTCGAAAAGGTCGTTCTTTTCCTCCTAACCTTTAGACAGTGCTATCCTACTATTAGTGAGTAGGTAGCTCTATCGTTGGATGTATGAGGGACAAACACGGGTCATCATTATGGTCATAGAAGGCAACATATAGGGATACCTTTGCAGTTCGAAGGGACTGTCATCATATATCCGTAGGCAACATCGAGGGACAAGATCATTTCTCGTAGGCAACTTGAGGGACATTGATGGACTATGTTCTTTATGATGACTTTATCCGAGGGTCTTTGCTAAGGGTATCCCTACGTTCGAGGGACATGACCATTGTTTTTATGAAGGCACCAAGTGAGGTTACTCTAGAGGTGCAAGTGTGCAAATGATTCAGTTTGATTATTTATCTTGAAATTAGGGTTTTCTATCGTTCATTTTTATCTTTTCATACAATCCTATTAATCTAAGCATTGCATAAAATATAGTAGCTGAAGGTAAAGGCAGAAATGTAAAACTAGGCTATTACATAGCTTTGGGCCAGTTACATAATAATGTAGAGTGCGGAAAAGAAATCCTAAAACTATTACATCCCGGAAGCAATTACATGATAATGATAAAATAAATAAAAAATAAAGCTACGCTATTACAGTTGAACACGCCCTATGCACTTTATCTAGGAAAGTAAAAATAAGATGAGAATTACAAAGAAAATGTTTTGGTGAATTTTTATGAAAAAAATGATTTATGATAATTAATTAAATAAACCTAAAAAAATCTAATTAATTTTAATTAAAAAAATTTTAATTTTGAAAAAAAAAGATTAATTAAAAAAAATCTAAAATCTAATTAATTTTAATTAAAAGAAAGATTAATTTTGAAAAAAAGGTTAATTATAAAAACCTAAAACCTAATTAATTTTAATTAATAAAAAAAGGTTTTAAAAAAGGGGCTTATGTTTAATGATTAACAAAAAAGAATTAAGTCTGCCAAAAAAATAGATAGGGGAAGAAGCATCAATGGAAAATAGGGTTAGAAAATAAAAATAATGCAAATGTCAAGGGTGGGTGTTGAACCAAAAATTAATTTAAAACCTAAAATTAAATTAAAAAAACCTAAAACTAATTATTTGAGTTTATTATAAAAAATCAAAGGTTTGTGAAAAATGTTAGGTTTTATGAAAAATATTTTAAACAGAAAGAAGGGGTGTTGAACTCAGACCCTTAACCTCCTCAGGATGTCTGCCTTGCCACTGAACCATGCATTGGTTGTTGTTCTGATTTGACCTCAGCGTTTTATAATAAATCTGCATGGGACCATTAGATGATCCAAACCTGTAGTGTTGAATCTCATGAGCACATTAAATAAATTAGTATACCATGAAATACAAAGAAAATAAATATATGAAATTTTGTAATGTTAAAACCGATATGGCGTGTATGAATCCTTCTACACCCTTTTGATCATGGAGATCAAACTAGTCTTACCCTTACTGGAGAATTATATGACTTGTTTGTATTGAGATGGGGGTTTGTAACAAGGATGGTATGTTTGTAGTGAGATGATAGTTTGTAACAAGGATTTCAAGATTTTTAGGGTTCTTGAAAGAATTTGATATTTTGACAAGGTTGTAGCAAAGGTTTTATTTCCGTCGTGTTTGCGTGAAAAGAATGAGATTATATAATGGAAATTAGAGCAAATATATGGGTTTTGAATGTGCAATTGGGCCTCCAATAACCACAAGCAATAGTGCAGATTTTATTCACTTGAGTTTGTCACGTTCCAAGCTAAATCTCAGGGACTTAAGTGCAATTTTTGAAGTTTAAATGTGAAAACAAAATCTAGCCGACATCAAGAAAAAACTCCTATCCGAAAATAGGCTCAATCAGATAAACGGTGAATTATTTATGAATTTTTGAAGTTTCGCCTCTGACAAACTTATTTTGGGCTCTAGTGTCAACTCTGTCACGTTCTTTAATAAAAAACTGGTATTGATAGGAGCAAAACCCGGTCTCTACTTTAGAAGAAAAGTTGTAGATCTCTGAGTCAGTGAACTTTTGTAAAAAGATGGGCCCGATCTGATAAAAATTGACCGAGTTATGAATTTTCGAAGTTTCGACCCAGATGAAATAATATTCGGTATTCAGGATTTTCGGCGCGTCACATGCACTCTGGACAAAAAACGAAGGCCTTTTGTATACCGTTCAAACTCAATACCTCCTGTGATAATGTAGCCAACTCAATTTTTGAAATTTTGGCACCGGAACCAGCTCAATGCGATAAAAATCGACCAAGTTATGCTTTTCTGAACATGACATAAATAAACTTCTGTCACAAATTTTCTGTACGAAAATACTTGATAAATCTGCATTTTTGAAGACCTTCTGATCAAAATTGGCTTCCAGCCGTGAGAGATGAAAATGTGGATAACTTCAAGACGGAATTTTAGCCACTGGAATAGGTTCAAAATGAGCCACGATCTTCAAGTTATGAATTTTTTAGTGCGTAAAAACTGCACTTTCAGCACACTTTTTCACCATTTTTCTTCCAGAAAAAATCGCACATTCGAAAACCTTCTCTAAAGAATTCGATCTCAAGCCAAACCTGAATTTGAGAATATGTTATTAGGGATATCTTGGTGAAAGAACACCTGAATATGACGCGCCGGATTGGACTTGTGAATCTTTGATCCCCGAATCATTGCGAAATGGTGAACCAATCTTCAGCACGGAAAATACTCTGAGAACATCCATTGGCGAAATAAACGTCACTTGTAACCTGACGAAGCTTGCTAAATATACTTTGATTTCATAACCATAAAACCAATGACATGCGTGTATGTAATAATGAAAATAAAGCCCAAAAGATCGAGATAAAGAGGATAAATTTTGGGGTACAATAGGACTAATACACTCACCTATTGAGAAGTCCTTTCTCTTATTGAGAATTGCATAACACATCCAATAAGAGAATGTAACAGGAAGGGAAAACCAACCACACATCATCATCATGGATCAACATATAACACCCAATAACACCAATTAACATGGTTTAACATAAATAGCCATGCAGAACAACAAGTTGATCATGCATCGACATAAATTTCACACAAATAGTAAAAATTCACAAAACCTAATTCCCATTTCATGAACTTTCCCCCCCAAAGCTATGTTTAACTAGGAACCCACCTATAAAAGATAAAGATGATGAAAGCTTTGATCTTCATTTTCCAATTTCCCCTCTTTTCCTTTCTTCCTTTCTTCCTTTCTTCCTTTCTTCTTCTCTTTACTCTTTTCTCTTCCTATTTCTCTTCTTACTAACAAATGGATGGAATGAGTGGTATAAGAGAGAGTAAAGAGGAAAATATCTAGGTTGGACTTTTGTCTCCTAATAACCAATGGTCATTTACCAATGAAACTAAAATATCCTTTCTTTAACTAATGTGTCTCATATGAGTATATTAATTACTCTATTTGTCTCAACTGCCAATGAATAAAGCATTTAGGATCTCAATTTGTCCCAACTGACAAGGAATAAAGCAATTAAGAGGATATGGGGTATTGATGGTGCGAGAAACAAGAGAAATTGGGGGGGGGGGGGGGGGGTGAATTGGGTTACACCAAATATAATATTTTCGCAACTCAAACACAAAGCTAACAAGTGAATAAAAATAAATAGACACAATTATTTTTATCTTGGTTCACTGTTAACTAAGTTACTTTGGTCCACCCTGCAAGGTGATTTTCCTTATCAATAAGGACTTAATCCACTATAATCCACTGATTAGAGACAACCACAAGAAGTCTGATCAACCTTGTTGACAACCACAACAAGTCCTTCGATCCTTATTGCCAATACACGATGACCGCAACCAAAGTCTTCTTGAGAATCCTGACTAGACTTAGTCTCTCAAGGAATCTATCAACAAATGTAGATTACAAAGATGTGTATACAAAGATGCTTCTAACAAGCATATTACATAATTTTTAAGTACAACAACACAAAAGTGTTAGTAAGATATGAATAAAAGCTCCTTGCTAATATACAAAACTATACAAAGAATATCTCAAAGAGTTTGCGCAGCGCTTTAGCGTAGTTTTGTAGAGCAGAACGTGTTATCTTCCAATTCTTCCAAGTCCTGCTTTTCTAGCTGAAAAAGAGATCCGTTGGAGGGTAGAATAGGAAACATAAAACCATTTATTTTGTCCCCAACGATTATGGTTAGAATGGTAGACAGCATAATACAAAAGGAATGTCCTTACACCACCCTAGCAGAGTAGTGGTCACAATGCACTTTATACTTTTATACTCACCATCTCACACAAACCAGTTTTGATCTTTATCTTATATTTCTTCAGAGGATTCTGATGTATGTTGATGAAGCATGTTGTAGAAGGATCATAAGTTGAATCTTCTTAGCCTAAGTCTTTGGATTCTTCAGAACTTGCTCAGCAGAACCTTGTCTTTAGAGTCTTCAGCACTTTGTCTTCAGAAGTTATGCCTTCATATATTAAGAACTTGTTTAGCAGAACCTTGTCTTCAGAATCTTCAGAACTTGAGACAACAGAAGCAAAGCTTTAGAAGTAATTTAAAGCTTCCTTGTAAAGTCTCGATCATAAGTTCTTGTACTAACTTTCCTTAGAACCGTTGTATATGAAGCATTCCAGAATCTTGACTTAACTTTATAACACACCGTATGTATTCTTCCAGAGTGTTGAGTTCAGAATCGGATGACGTCACACGCCTTATACTAGAGTCAGAACCTGTTTAGTGAAAGCTACACACTAGACAGAAACCGTTAGAGTACACCATTGTTCTCTAAGATACCATGTAAAGTTATCATCAAAACTCAAGACCAGATGCAGAATCAATCTTGTTCTTACAATCTCTCCCTTTTTATGATGAAACAAACCATGTATTTTGATAGAACAATTCATACAAGGTAATCACCATATAACACAAATTCAGAAAAAATAACCACCTCCCCCTGAATCTATAATAAATATAATTCATTTATGCTTGTTCAGAGTCTCCCCATGAGTCCAAGACTCAGAAAATAAATTATGCAGTATAGAAGGTAATATAGAGAAGGAATACTTCCCCATTGACGCCTCATCAAAGTATGACTAGATCTGACTGATCTTCATCTCAAAACCTGATTTACTATCATAACACGATGAAGTATTAGAAACTGTTTAGTAATTGTCTTGATGCCTCACATTAAACATCATAACTAATTCACCAGGTCTTCTAGAAACTTGATCATGCCACCAGAAGGTGCAAAGAATCATGTCATCAGAAAGTTAAGCACCTGAATAATTTCATGAATGACCATGTTTTTTATCATGTCTCATACCATGTCTTAGACCATGTCTCAGACCATGTCTTATGCCCATGCATTCCGACCATGTCTTAGACCGTGTCCTCTGACCATGTCATCTTACCAGATCTTTAGAAGGTCCACAACCCATGAACGATGCCCGGTTCACAACTTCTGAAGTATCAAAGTCTGGTTACAAAAATTTCACACAGTTTACAACTTCTGAAAACCTCCGTGGTATCAGAGCATATGTTGCTAGAGCACATGTTGACATTATTTCAGATAGTTCATAACTTCTAAAAAATGCTTAGTATCAGATCAACCTTGTCATGCTTCTAGGAAGTTCACAAGTTCTGAAGCGCCAAAGTCTGATCACCAAACCTTCAGAAAGTTCACAACTTTTAAACAATAGGTGTTATCAAAACACGATTACCTTACTTTCAGAAAGTTCATAACTTCTGAACAATGTGGGGTATCAGGGCTTGATTTAACCATATTTTCAGGAAGTTCACAAATTCTGAAACATATGTTGTATCAAAGTCTATTTCAAACCTAATTCACTCAGAAGGTTCATAACTTTTAAATAATACAATGTTCCCAATTTCTTAGCTCATCAGAGTATACTTCATGTATCTTGATCATGTCTTCTGATGCCAGATTAAAATATTTTGATTGCGAATTAACATGTCTATGAAAATCATTGAACTTTCACAAGTTCCTGAATTAAACGCCAAACATATGGCTAGAAGGAAAAGCATTATAACATGTTTGAGCTCAAGATTCTGAGATTAGATACTATCTAAATCATATATTCTTTCTCCCCCTTTGTCAGAAATAAAAAAAGATTTAAAAGATAAAAGAAATTTTTCGTTAAAATAGAAGGATAAAGATTCAGTTAATTCAGATATTTATCACATGAAAGTCAAGCAAATGATAAAAATGAAAAATACTATCAAGAGAACGAATATGGTGGAGGGAGTAAAAAACGAGAGTTAACACAAAGGGAACAAACCAAACAAAAATAACCAAACAACACCCAAATCAACAAACAACCGACAACCACCCAGGAAAACCAACCATCCATCCAGCTAGGCTTCAAAGACTTCACATATCTCATCCACCAACGAATTATCCGGTCTTGGTCTAAACCTCCAAACAAATCCAACTATCTCGTCCTTATAGAAAAGTTCAGACAAAACTCTTCCAGAGGGTATGAAAGACTTATATTGACTTTTATAAGTAACCACTGAGTCCTTCAGATAGTTGAAGATGGTTTGGGGAAGATTTACCCTAACATTATTGAGAAAAATGTTAAATGAAAAGTCTGTCATCATAGGACAAAAAGTTCATGTTTTCTCCTCGTGGACGAAAGGTTTTTAGCAGAAGTTGAAACCACACTTTAGCAATGTGAAGAAGATTCGATGGGCTAGTGAGTTCAAAGTTGAACAAATAAATGTCATGAATGGAGATGAGCTTCTCGATAAAGTTGTACTTGAGACTGAACTGATCCATAGTGATACCAGTTTCAACATACCTTATAGCCTCCGAAATAGATGTAGGAGTGATCATAAATGGAACACCATAAATACAGGAGCAGATTGAGAAACCATCGTCACTCACAGAAGCATACTTCCAAAAAGCATTTACAAGGTTTAGATAGATAGGTCCATGCAGCATTGCAAAGTATGCAAACCATCCATGTATTTGCATGCTCAAGGTTATGTTGAGACCTACATCCCTCAGATGAGGAAGGTTAAGATGTCTTTCAGCAATGAACTCTAGGATTTACTTATTTAAACATAAAGTTTTTCAAAACATAATGACTCAAAAAAGAGAAGGATGAATAAGGGATTTTGACAAGATGAAGTAGAAAGGAATGATGAGTGATAATAGACAGAAGCGGTATAAATAGGATAAATGAAACTTGACTGACATGAGAAATGATTTAGTTTAGAGGACTAACATACTTGAGACACACAAAAAAATTAATGTCTGAGCCAGAAAAATAGGAGAATAACAACAAACATAACAAGGAGTTAGATAGAGCTAGCTAAAGACTCTTCTTTTCAACTGATATTTTTATCTAACAGTTACTTAAAACTTATTTTGAAAAAGGTAAAAATTTTGAAAGGGGGTAAGGCGTGAGGATTTTCATCTAATCACAAGATTACCTTGTCTCCTAATGTGTCAAATCAAGTACTAGGTGTTCTTATGAAAATACATCTATCTTATTTTGAATTTCCAACCTTTCACTTTCTTGAAACTTCATTTAATGAAGTAAACTCTTTAGTTTCCAACGAACAGAGACATTCTCAAGGGAATATTTTGACCACAGATACTTTTGATATAGGAGAACTTCACTTTTCAGAATCCTCCCATCCCATAAGACACAAAAACAAATTAAGCTTTAGAAGCTCATTTTCCCATTATGGAAAGCTACATTCTGAGATCACACCTTTTTCATTCTGGACACATAACCATGTTCATGTGCTTTAGAATAAAAATAAGTCTATCTTCAGCAAGGGGTTTTGTAAAGATATCATCCATTTGATTCTTTGTATTAATGAATTTTAAAGAAAGAACTCCCTTCTGGACATAGTCCATAATAAAATAATGTTTGATCTCAATATGCTTATCCCTATAATGTAAAATGTGATTTTTGGACAAATAAATAGAAGAAGTATTACCACAGAAGATAGGAATGTTACCCTCAAATATTTAATAATCTTCCAGCTGGCTCTTCATCTAAAGGATCTGCGTACTACATCCAGAAGAAGATATGTATTCAACTTCAGCAATTGAGAGCGCTATTGTAGATTTCCTCCTGATGGACCATGAGATTAAGTTCTCCCTCAGAAACTGACAACTTTCGTAAGTACTTTTCCTCTCAAGTACATCACCAACATAATCAGCATTACAATAGCCTACTAACTTGTATTCACTTGGTTTTCTATAACACAAACCAAGGTTAATAGTACCTTTCAAATACCTAAAAAATCCTTTTGACAATAATCAAGTGAGATTCTCTAGGATATGATTGGAAGCGAGCACACAAGAATACACTGAATAGAATATTAGGTCTATAAGTAATTAAATATAATAGAAAGCATATCATACCTTTATACAACTTCTAATCAACCTTACCACTTACCTCGTCCTTCTCCATAACGCAAGTAGGATGCAAAAAAAAAACTTGGCTATATTGCATTCAGACAAGTTGAACTTCTTTAGAAGTTCTTTGGTATACTTACTGTAATGAATGAGATTTTCTTCTGATCCTTGATTTATCTGGATCCCCGGAAAGAACTTAAGTTCTTCCATTAAGATCATCTTAAACTCAACCTGCATAGACTTAGCAAACTCCTCACACAAAGTGGAATTAGCATAACCAAATATAATATCATCAACATATATTTTAACCATTAGAATGTCATTTTTGAAGGACGTACAAAATAAGGTGGTATCAACCTTTCCTCTAGTGAAGTAATTTTCTAAAAGAAAATTGCTTAATCTCTCATACCAATATCTGGGAGCTTGTTTCAGACCATACAATGATTTCTTAAGTTTAAAAATAAAATCTAGGTTTTTAAGATCTTCAAAGCCAGGAGGTTTGTGTACATACACTTCCTTAGTTATGTAGCCATTCAAAAATGAACTTTTAACATCCATCTGATACAATATGATGTTATGATTAAAAACAAAGGAAATTAATATACGAATAAACTCTAACCTGGAGATTGGTGCAAAGGTTTATGTATAGTTAATCCCTTCTTGCTAATAATATCCTTGTGCAACTAGTCGAGCCTTGTTTCTAATCACACCTCCCTTCTCATTGAGCTTATTTCTGAAGACCCACTTAGTTCCAATTATGTGGGTTCCTTTGGGTCTAAGCACCAGATCCCAAACATCATTCACTAAGAATTGAATGAGTTCTTCCTGCATGGCTAGAATCCAATCTTTGTCCAACAACGTGTCATTAATAGATGTAGGCTCTATCAAGGAAATAAAACCCAGAAGCTTCGCTTTAGATGGTTTGAAAGATGATCTAGTTATGACAGATTCATTCTTGTCACTCATAATCAATTCCTCAGAATGTGACGATCTCTTTCCGTGCTTTCTGAGAGGTGTTTGTGCTTCAACAGCTTCTGGTTGAGCATCTTCTAAGTTTTTGACCTTTTTTTCTTCAGTAGCAGCTTAATTATCTTCAGCGCCTGAATAAGTAATCTCCAGATCTGCAAACTTTTCAACTAGCTTTGACTTTTCAAGGTCAAGTTTATCATCAAATCTAATATTGATTGATTCTTCAACAATAAGTGTTTCATTGTGGTACACTCTGTAGCCTTTTAAGCTTTAGAATCAAACTTGTTAAGATTCTCTTTAGTATTCAAGATGAAATAAAAGCATCCAAAAGGATGAAAGTAAGAAATATTGGGCTTCTTGTTCTTCCATAGTTCATAGGGAGTCTAACCCAGAATAAGTCTTATAGAGACTCTGTTCTGAATGTAACACGTGAAGAATGGAAAAACACAAGAAGGGGGTTTGAATTGGGGTTTTTAAAACTTAAAGTAAAAGACATGTTGGTTATCCTGGTTCGTTTGAACTCAAACTACTCCAACCCACCCGCCAAGGTGATTTCTCCTCTCTTAATGAGGTCTTAATCCACTAATCAAACTTGATTACACAGATACGATGACAACAGTCAACGTCTTCTTGAGTTTAAAGCAGAACCCAGTTTTCTCAAGGTATTACACAATACAATATTTGAAAGCATGTACAATATGTGTTTTCTAACAAAACAATATCACACAAGTGATGTTTTACACAAATGAATTTTTGTAAGATGAAGGTGATGAAAATATCTCATTTGTAATGCGCAGCAAAATCGTAAACGATTTCTATTTCAATTCTTGTATATATAGGCAACGCATGTGAGGAGCTTTTAGAATGTTGATAAATAGTAATTAAAGAAGTTTCCAAATATAGAGATTCTTGTCCTCTTTCAGCCGTTACTCTTGAATAGCCATAAATGAAATGTAATGCTTCAGAACATGCTTACTTCAAAATGCTTTAGAAGACGAATATTACTGTTGGGACTCCTTTACTTCTTTCCAGAACTATATGAATCAGAATAACACAGTTCATGTTTGCAGCATTTAGTGCACTCAGAAGTTGTAGCTTGATAACTTCTCTATATAAGCGTGGTATGCAAATTGCTTTCTATATAAGATATGTTTAATTAGAGTTTAAACAATAATCTAACTCGTATTCCGTGCTTCTTCCATTATAACATCTCTGCAAAACAAAATACTTATTTAGGGAGCATAATTATTCTTTGAGTGTTTGTTATCATCAAAACTCTTACAAGGGTTGTAGAATCAAACTATGTTCTAACAATCTCCCCCTTTTTGATGATGACAAAAACTTGGATATTTTGATAGAAACTTAAAGAACATAAAGCATTTAAAATCTCCCCCCAAGTTAGATACTCAGATAGAGAAGAAATACTTCCCTGAAGATTGTTCTGATCAGACTTTTAGAGAAAAAGATTTTTGATGCGTCCTCTTCCGTCCTCAACATAGTTTGTTCCTGTTTTGCTTTCAGAAAAAAAACAATAGAAGTTATGATGTTCAAAATGTTTGAGATTGATTCTCGATACTGTTATATTTGAAATATCTTACGTTCTCCCCCTTTTTGTCAAGAATCAAAAAGCAATAAAAATACTTTAGACAATAAAAGGCTTGTTGTATTAAAAAAGATTCCAATAAAAACACATTCTGAATGAAACAAATAAAAAAATAAAGAATTTTTTTCAGAACTAAGTTTGAGGTGGTGGAAGTCGTGTGAACAGGGCTTCCAATAAACTCTTGATCTGACTGTTTGATTCCTCTTGTTTTCCAAGCAACCCCTTGATTTCGTTGCACGTATCATCCTTCTTGTCTATCCTTTCCTTAAACACATCATTCTCTTTCTTCAACTCCTCCAGAGTTTGCAGCACAAGAGATGAAGATGGTATATCAACAGAAGGAACCACTTTTTCAGAGCAAGTTGCGGCTGATTCTGAATCAGGAGCTTCTTCAACTTCCTTGCCTTTGTCTTGAAACATAACCAGAAGAAGAGGATCAGAGGATGGTTCACCATATTCTGTTGGTTGATGATCTTCCCAAGGGACATTTTCCAACAGAAGGAGTGGCTTCTTTTCCCAGTAACGCAGAACTTGATACTTGAAGATATTCAGATGATCATAGAAGTTATGTTGAGCAATTTCATAACTCATCTCCTTGAGTTTCAGGGATTCAGAGTTGAACCATTTTCTGAACTGGTTCCAATGAGAATTAGAAGCAGCTGGATTAAGATTCTGTACGCAAGCTATCTTTAGAGAGTTAACCCATTCCTGTATTTCTGTTTCAAAAATCAGCAGAGATTTACCAACATCTGCTTTGGAAATTTTTGGTTTTGGTTTTGGAATGGTAGTTTTCTGAGAACTTGTGACGAGATTGTCCAAGGATTCTAAGTCTATAACTGTTCGAAAGGGGTCTTCTGGGTGGTTATTGGGAGAGGGAGAGTCAGTAAGAACAATGGGCGAATTTGGTGAGTTTGGTGGAGTGTATTAATAAGGACATGGAATATCTGGGATGGAGAGGTTCTGTGAGGAAGTTGAGGAAATTGTGGGTGGTTGAGAGACCATGAGAGGACAGGTGATTCCAAGAATGGATGTTGTGGTATCAGAGTCAAAGTTTGGATTTTCTGTATGGGGAGCTTCAAACAGTGGATCAAATTGATCAATATCAAAAAGAACTTGAGCAAGTTCAGGCTGATTTTGGTTAATATGGGTAGTAGGTGGATTGTTTAGAAGGTTATCTAGAGATAGTGAGGTGTCAAAGTCAATGTCAAAGTCATCAAAGGTTTAAGGCGATTGATCTTCTGTGGGTTTTCGAGAAGGAGGGTTTTCAGATATTGATGACAATACTGATTCAATAACAGAAATAAAAGATGAATTACCTTTCTTTTTGGCAGCTTTGGGAGTCTTCTGAGAAGTTCCTTCTGCAACAACTTTCCTTTTCCTTGATTTTCTGTGAGCAACTTCCAGAGGTTGTTGTCTCAGATCACGAATGTTCACTTTTGGATTTGTCTCGTCCCTTTTGCAAGCATCCAAATATCTGAGAATAATATCTGGAGAAGCATCTGTTTGAGAGAAGAGAGGAAAATCCTTTAGAGGTACTCTTCTAGTGGTAATGACTTCCTTGGTTGTTATTTTTGGATCTTTCTTGATGGTTTCAATAATATTCGTCTTCTTTAGATTCTTGGCGTTGAGAGTTTTACCAGCACAAGCTTCTAGAGTGATGACTTATTGAGCCTCAGTAAAATGTTCTATCAGTTTGTTTTCTGTCAGAATATCTGAAATGAGTTTGCCCAGAGGGATCCAATCTCTTTTTATTCTTTCTTCTTCTCTTGTCTCTTTGATGCTGGTCTTCAGATGATTGAACAAAAGATGTAGGAGATTAACCTTTTCTTTGGTGGCTATGAAGTACAAAAGATACTGCTGATCAATGTTGATATAGTCTGAAGAACTTATGGGTTTTCTGTGATTGATGTAACCCAAAATGATTTTTGACCAAATTCTGAGGTGATCTTTCAGATCTTTGATTTTGTTGGATGGTTGGCCAGAAGTAAAAATTTCTTTTGAAATCTTTGTTAGGTCAGAGCCTTTCTTAGCCATATCGCTGCAACGAATGCCACTGCCGTCGTGACCTATCAGTTTCCCAATGAGATCTCCAGAGATGACTTTTTCTTTCCCATCACGAAAGAAGTGACCTGATGATTTGAAGTTGTAGCATGAATCCAGAATTATTTAATAAGTCTTGGAAAAACTGGACCCATTAGGCGATCAAAGTACTTGTTCCGTCCTTGGAACTCATCATCAGGGGTTAGATCGTATCCGTTTTCCTTCATGCTGACGAAGTCTACAATGAGCTCACACAGAACTTCTAACGATTTAATGGGAGTGAGGAGAGTTCTTGAGGGTTCTTCGTACCTTTCTACTGTTGAGGAAGAAGAACCAGAAATTCTTTGAGAGCTTTGAGAAAGTTGTTGGGAGGAAGCCATTGTTCACACATACTCTTTATGGTTTTTAAAAGTTTGAACAAAATTAAGAGAGAAAAAATGAATTGAAAGTGGAAAAGTGATAGTGAAAGTGAGCAACGTATATATAGGAAAATGGGAGACTTAATTAACAAGAAAAGGGTTTAAAGAGAATGATTACTAGCATTAATGATTCCTGAAAAAGAGGGATAGTGTAAAGATATGAAACAATTACCGATATGACACGAGTCTCAATGCATCCAATCAAAATTTCAGTCTCTTCAGAATTTGAACACGTGTTCAGCCTTAGAGAAAAACCTTGCGTGGAGTTGACAAATGTTGATATTGTGAACTGCAAGTTTATATCTTTGAAATGAACCATTTGGAGTATGTTCAGATCTTCTTAGATAGATCCTGATACAACTTTCCTTCTTACTTCTGAAGAACTATTAATCAGATGTTCACACAAAAAATAAAGGCATAAAGTTCTGAGGGTTAACATATACATAAACAAAACTATCATTTTGGGTATAATTTCATGCTGAGTTGTTTTAGAATGAAATTAAACCTATCTTCAGAAAGGGGTTTAGTGAAAACATCAGCCCATTGATGGTCCGTGTCTATAAATTTTAATGAAAGAATTCCTCTCTAGATATAGTCCCTAATAAAATGATGTTTAATTTCTATATGCTTAGCCCTAGAATGTAAAATGGGATTTTTTGAAAGACATATAGAAGAAGTATTGTCACAGAGAATAGGAATGTTACTCTCATATATGTTAAAGTATTCAAGTTGGCTTTTCATCCAGAGTATTTGTGTGTTGCATCCAGCTGCTGCTATATATTCAGCTTCAGCAGTTGATAATGTAATGGTAGATTGCCTCTTGCTGGACCACGAGATTAGATTGTCTCCCAGAAATTGGCAGCTTCTAGAAGTACTTTTCCTTTCTATTCTGTCTCCAGCGAAGTCAGCATCACAGTACCTTACTAATTTGTATTCTTTGGTTTTTCTGTAACAAATACCAAGATTAGTAGTACCTTTCATATACTTGAAAATTTGCTTAACAACTGTTAAGTGAGATTCTCTAGGATCTGATTGGAATCTAGCACAGAGATAGACAATATACAGAATACCAGGTCTTGAAGCTGTTAAATATAAGAGAGAACCAATCATACCTCTGTAGATCTTCTGTTCTACCTTCTTACTTACCTCTTCCTTTTCCAAAATGCATGTGGGATGCATAGGAGTTTTGGTTGGCTTACATTCTAACAAGTCAAATTTCTTCAGAAGTTCTTTCACATACTTGCTTTGATGTATGTAGGTTCCTTCTGGAGTTTTATTGATTTGGATACCCAGAAAGAACTTGAGTTCTCCAATCAAACTCATTTCAAATTATGCCTGCATAGATTTAGCAAATTCTCTTCCTAAAGAGGCTTTAGTAGATCCAAAAATAATATCATCTACACAAATTTGATAAACCACAATGTCATTTTTAAATAGTTTACAGAATAAAGTAGTGTCCACCTTCCCTATGGTAAAATTATTTTCTAAGAAAAAGTTACTTAGTCTTTCATACCAAGCTCTAGGAGCTTGTTTCAGATCATATAACGATTTCTTAAGTTTATAGACATAATCTGGATGTTTTGAATTTTCAAAAGGGGGTTGGTGCACATAAACTTCTTCATCAATGTAACCATTTAAAAACACACTTTTAACATCCATCTGATAAAGAGTGATGTCGTTATTTACTGCAAAAGAAATTAAAAGTATGATAGATTCTAACCTGGCGATTGGAGCAAAGGTTTCTGTATAGTCTATCCCCTCTTGCTGACTATAACCTTGTGCCACCAGTCATGCTTTGTTTTTGACGAAGTCTCCTTGTTCATTTATTTTTTTTTAACACCCTTTTTGGTTTAGGAACTAGATCCCACACATTGTTTATGGTGAACTGGTTTAATTCTTCCTACATTACAAGTATCCAATCATTGCCCAAAAGGTCTTCATCAATGGAAGTCTTCTCAATCAGAGATATTAATCCCATGAGAGATTCTTCAGAATTTCTGAATGTAGATCTTGTTATGATTGGGCCTTCTTTCTTTCCCAGAATATTGTTTTCCGAATGAGCTAAACTGCTTCTGGATTGTCTTTTCTGGAGAGGCTCTTCAGATGTTATTGTAATGTTTGTGATAGCTTCTTATGGATTTGACTGCGATTCTTTGTGAGCAACTTCTGATGCAGTGTCTTCAGTACCTATAAATTGAACTTCTATATCTGCAAAACATTTACCCTGCTTTGACTTTTGAGAGCCAAGCTTATCATCAAATCTGACAATGATAGACTCTTCCACAATCCGTGTTTCTGTGTTATATACTCTATAACCTTTTGAACATTCAGAGTATCCTAACATGAGACACTTTTGTGCTTTAGAGTCAAACTTGTTCAGATGTTCTTTATTGTTTAGAATGAAACAAGTGCATCTGAATGGATGAAAATAAGAAATGTTGGGCTTTATGTTCTTCCATAGTTCATATGGAGTCTTATCCAGAATAGGTCTTATGGAGATTTTATTTTGAATATAACACGTTATGTTAATTTCTTCTGCCCATAAGTTCTTAGCAATGTTAGTCTCGTTGATCATGGTTCTGGCCATTTCTTGTAAAGTTCTATTCTTTTGTTCTACAACTCCATTTTCTTAAGGAGTTCTAGGACAAGATAAATCATGAGAGATGCCATTCTCATTAAAAAATAATTTAAATTTTTTGTTTTCAAATTCCCCACCATGATCACTTCCGACTTTAACAATTCTAAGATCTTTTTCATTTTGGACTTGGTTATAGAAAGAAAAGAACACAAAATGTGACTTGTCCTTGTGTCTTAAGAACTTTACCCATGTCCATCTACTATAGTCATCTAAGATCACTAATCCATACTTCTTGCCACTAATAGATGCAGTTTTCACTGGTCCAAATAGATCTATATGCAGAAGTTCCAATGGTCTAGAGGTAGAAACAACATTTTTTTTTGTTTTAAAAGAAGGTTTTGCAAACTTGCCTTTTTAACATGCTTCACACAGAGCATCTGAGCTGAACTTCAGGTTAGTAAGTCCTCTGACTAGATTGCGTTTGTTAATATGAGATATCCTTCTCATACTAACATGCCCCAATCTTCTGTGCCAGACCCATTTCTCATCGTTAACAGACAATAGGCATTTTACATTCTGACTTTTTAGTTCTGAAAGTTTTATTTTGTAAATGTTGTTCTTTCTCTTTCCATTAAAGAGGACAAATCCATCTTTCTGACTAACTGCTTTACAGGACTTTTGATTGAAGATTATATCATAACCATTATCACTTAATTGACTCATGGATAACAGGTTATGCATTAATCCATCTAATAACATAACATTAGTTATAGAAGAAAGTGTACTGTTACGAATAGTTTCAGAGCCAATAATCTTTCCTTTTTGATTGCCTCTGAAACCTACGTAGCCTCCAGATTTAAGCTCCATGCTTTAGAACATATGCTTTCTTCCCATCATGTGTCGTGAGCATCCAGAGTCCAGGTACCAAGATTGGTGTTTCAATGTTGTTGTTAAAGACATCAGCAACATAGACAATTTTGTCCTTAGGTACCCATATCTTTTTGGGTCCTTGTTTGTTAGAGTTACCAAAATTCGGTTTGAATTTTTGTTTAGCAAAAAAAGCATTACTAGTATACTTTATGTCATGTGTGTGCCCGTAGGTGAAGTGAGAATAAAGAGGTGTGTGTTCTATGACCATATCTTTAATTCTCTTAGGTTAAGATACTTTACCCTTGTATCCTATTCTTTTTATGCCATTTCTGCTAACTCCATAGATCATTGAATCCATCTTGCTTCTATCTATGTTTTTAGCAAGAAATTTTTGAAAGCTATGATCATATTCCTTTATGATCTTATCAGAGTTACTAGGAACTTCTGAGACAGTTTCTTTATAAGCCTTTTGTAATTTTTTTCTAGTTTAGAAGTTATTTATTTAAGCTCAGAGTTTTCTGATCTCAGTTTCTTTAGAGTCAGAAACTAGAACCTTCTTCAGGTTATTTTTTATGATTCGAAGTTTCTGATATCTTTCAAGAATTTCTAAAAGACTTTCTTCTAATTGAGATCTAGAAAAGTTAGAGAATACCTCTTCTGCCTGTGAGTCTGATTCTGATCCAAATGATCCGATGTTATCCAATACATTGGCCATTAGAGCTATGTTGGCTCTTTCATCTTCTGATTCTATTTCAGCTTCAGAAGAGTCTGAGTCATCCCATGTTGACATGAGGCTTTTCTTATTTTCCTTAAAGAACTTGTTTTTAGGTTTCCCCTTTTGAAGATTTGGACAGTCGCTCTTGTGATGCACTTGTTCATTGCATTCGTAGCAGACAATGTCTTTGTTACTTGATTTTCTGTATCGAGAAGACGGTTCAGAATGATTTCCCGTTCTTCTGGAAGTTCTGAACTTCCTCTACCTGTGCTTCCTCAACTGATTGAATCTTCTGGAGAGAAGAGACAATTCGTCTTCTTCTGATGAGGATCCACCTGAGTTTTCTTCTTTTGCCTGCAAAACTTTAGGTTCATATTTTTTGTTAGATTTAAGAGCTAAAGACTTACCTTGTTTCTGGGGCTCATCTTCTTCTAACTCTATCTCATGACTTCTCAGGGAGCTGACAAGTTCTTCGAGAGAGATTTTGTTTAGATCTTTGACCAGTTTAAGAGTTGTGACCATGGGTCTCCATTTCTTGGGTAAACTTATGATGATTTTCTTTACATGATCTGTAGTTGAGTACCCTTTATCCATAACTTTTATCCCAACAACCAGAATTTGAAATCTTGAGAACATTGTTTCAATGGTTTCATCTTCTTCTATTTTGAAGGCTTCATACTTCTGAATGAGAGAAAGAGCTTTGGTTTCTTTGACTTGCGTGTTGCCTTCATGCGTCGTTCTCAAGGCGTCAAACATGTGTTTTGCTGATTCTCTGTTTGTGATTTTCTCATACTCTATGTACGAGATATCACTCAAGAGAATTGTTCTGGCCTTGTGATGATTTATGAATTCCCTCTTTTTATGATTTGTCATTCTTTTTCTGTCAATCTTCTGACCGCTTTCGTCAACTGGATGAATGTACCCATCAGTCACCATATCCCAGAGATCAGCGTCATGAGCTAGAAAGAAACTTTCGATTCTGTCTTTCTAGTAATCAAAGTTTTCACCATAAAAGATTGGAGGTTTACCTTTGATTCTGTCTTTCTCATCATGATAATCATTGTTGATGTTCTGACTTGGTCCCACCATAGTTTTTTTCTTGATTGGATATTTTTCTGACACGGTTAAGTGTTTGTACTCAGAATCAGGATGCCAATTGAAGAATGGAAAAACACAAGAAGGGGGGTTTGAATTAGGGTTTTTAAAACATAAAGTAAAAGACACGTTGGTTATGTTGGTTCGTTTGAACTCAAACTACTCCAGTCCATCCACCAAGGTGATTTCGCCTCTCTCAACGAGGTCTTAATTAGATGACAACAGTCAACGTCTTTTTGAGTTTAAACCACAACCCGACTTTCTCAAGGTATTACACAATACAATATTTGAAAGCGTGTACAATATGTGTTTTCTAACAAAACAGTATCACACAAGTGATGTTTTACACAAATGCATTTTGTAAGATGAAGGTGATGAAAATATCTTGTTTGTAGTGCGCAGCAAAATCGTAAATGATTTCTCCTTGAAGTCTTGTATATATAGGCAACGCATGTGAGGAGATTTTGAAATGTTGATAAATAGTAATTAAAGAACTTTCCAAACATAGAGATTCTTGTCCTCTTTCAACCGTTACTTTTGAATAGCCATAAATGAAATGTAATGCTTCAGAACGTGCTTGCTTCAAAATTCTTAAGAAGACAAATATTACCGTTGGGACTCCTTTACTTCTTTCCAGAACTATATGAATCAGAATAACATAGTTCATGTTCGCAGCGTTTAATTCACTCAAAAGTTGTAGCTTGAGAACTTCTCTATATAAGCGTGGTATGCATATTGCTTTCTATATAAGATGTGTTGAATTAGAGTTTAAACAAAAATCTAACTCGTCTTCTGTACTTCTTCCATTAGAACATCTCTGCAAAATAAAATACTTATTTAGGGAGCATAATTGTTCTTTGAGTGTTTGTTATCATCAAAACTCTTACAAGGGTTGTAGAATCAAACTATATTCTAACAACAAGTTGTGTTTACAGCCTCTTCCCAAAAGTGCTTTGTAATGTTGGTTTCATTTATCATGGTCCTGGCCATTTCTTGCAAAGTTCTTTTTTTCCTCTCTACAACTCCATTTTCTTGTGGAGTTCTAGGGCATGAGAAATCATGGGAAATGCTATTCTCATAAAATAGCTTCTCAAAGTGTTTATTCTTAAATTGTCCACCATGATCACTTCTAACCTTGATAATTCTGAGACTCGTCTCATTTTGCACTTGGTTATAGAAGGTGGTGAACACAGAATTTGACTCATCCCTGTGTCTAAGAAACTTCACCCATGTCCATATCTTATAGTCATCAACAATGACTAATCCATACTTCTTTCCATTGATTGAACATTTTTCAGTGGTCCAAACAAATCAATGTGCAGAAGCTCCAAATGTATGGAGGTAGAAACAACATTCTTTGCTTAAAATTTTTTTTTGAAAACTTTCCCTTCCGACATGCTTCACAAAGAGCTTCTGAAGAGAAATTCAGATTAAGAAGGCCTCTGACTAAATCAAGCTTATTTAGCTGAGATACCATTATCATTCTAACATGGCCCAATCGTTTATGCCAAGTCCATTTCTCTTCATTAAGATACATAAGACATTTTACATTTTTCTCTTTAAGATCAGAAAGTCTAATCTTATATATGTTGTCATTCCTTTTGCCATTGAATAGGATAAGGCCATCCATATGACTAACAACTTTACAGGATTCTTGATTAACAATAATATCATAATGTTGTAACCCAAAATTTTCCCTCTAATTTCTCAAATAATCTCTCACAAGATCTCCTTTGATTCAAGATTGCACAAGGTTTGATCAGCTCAAGACACCTCCTCAAGCACTGATGACTGAAAATTAGGGTTTGAGTTTGCACAAGTATAAATGGAATTTTCATGCCTCATATGAATTTCATGAATCATTTTGGACCCTCAAGATTTCTCATGTCAAGTTTCAAATCTTGAATCACATTTTTGCTCAGTCAATTGACCAGTTGACCTAAAATCAGTTGTATTGGGGAAAAAGTCAACTGTGGTCAATTTACAGTCAAACTTCATAATTTTTTATCCATATCAACATAATGAACTCATATATGCCTTTTGATCAAGTTTGGATCATAATTCCTCAAGAAATTTGATCAGATCATCAAAAGGGCAAAATGGTAAAAGTTAGGGTTTTTGACTGAGAAGGTGTAATTTCTGATTTATGACCTAGCAAATGACTTTTTGGTTTGAGACATGATCTCAAGGTTTCAAATGCTTCATTTTGACCTAATGGCTTGGCTCAAAACATTCCTGAAGTTCCATTGATTGACAGTGGAATTTCAATCAACTGATGAAAAGTCAACTGTACACTGAAAAGTCAAACTTTGACTTTTTGATCAAAATCAAGTATCAAAGAGCACAATTCATCAAAAAATGTCAAAATATGAAACTTTTTCATCAAGAAATCAAAAAGTCAAGATTTCATTTTGAAAAGTCAAAATTTCTAAACTTAGAAATTTTTCTAAGTGTTGGAAAAATCATATTTTTTCATAACTTTGAGCCAAATTTCAACCATGATGCAAGATGATTCAAAGGAAACTTCCAACATGAAAGTTGTAGATCCCAATGAGATATAAAACATTGTATAACACAACATTTTATAGAAATGCATTTATATAAAGTTATGATTTTGTGAAGACATGTTCATGAAACTTGGAAACTTAGTGAAATTTTGCCCTAATTTAGGCAGGATTTTGACCTAACTTCATGGAAATTTTTCACATAGTTCCAAGATGAATATTCAAAAATATCCAACATAGATGTTGTAGATTATTTTACAAGATTTCCAAAATGTCAAAGAACTCATTTAGATCATACTTGAGCAAGGAGAATCGAAGACAGGAAGTTAGGGTTTCATTCTTGAATTACAAGCCATTTCTTGATGAACACATGAACCAAATCCATGCTAGGCTGCATAATATTTGCTTTGCAGGCCTCAAACTTGTTTGTCACTCCATAATTAAATGTTTACACAACTTATAGAGCCATTATCCAAGCATTTGAGCCATTATCCAAGTTGCATTTCTATTTATGGCACAAAGTTACCATTCCATTCTTGAAAAGTTGCTTTAATCACAAAGTCAACATGTCTTGAGCTTCTAACTTGTTATTTCTGCACACAAAACCCCTATAAACCAAAAGCAATGTGTCTAAGGCCTCTTTGAACTCAAAACATGCTTGTACAACACTTTGAGATTTGTCTTCTCACTTTTCTTCAAAAGCGAGTTATAGAGCCAAAAGGCTAGAACTCAGAAGTCTTGAGTACATTTGATCTCAAACCTTTTCCATACATATAAACAAGTATATTGTAAGCAAAGGCACTATTTGAATCATCCTGAAACTCTCCCAAACAAACTTGCTGCACAGAACTGCCCAAACTTGACAGTTTTGAGCAAAAAACTCACCATCACCATTTCACTCACGCGTTTTGAAAACTAATCATCCAAACACCTTCCATACATCATATCAAAGTGATCCAGACCCCTATTTCCTGACTGTAACCCCTCCATCACCATCCACCATTTTCAAAATTGAAGCTTGCAACTTGACTTGAGTTGAGAGTTTCAGCCATCCTCAAAGCAAAGTAGGAGTTGGAATACACTCAAGGAGGTCCAGGACAGCTAAACAGATCATTAGGACATCTCAAAGGTTTCTCAAACTCCATACACGATTCTCACTTCAAGGTAAGTTTTTCTCAACTGTGATATCATTATACAATCATCTTTTGTACATACATTCTGAAGTAGAAATGTAGATATCATTGCTCTGAAGCTAACCATGTCCATGGTTTTCATTTATATTGACTGTGTATTGAGAATTTTGGATTTGAATTTTCTGAAAAATTAGGGTTCAGTTTGGTACTAACATATATTCATCCTTATCTTTGAGTGTTAGCTTAAGATTGTTACATGGTTGGATTCGTGGTGGAAAATGCACAAGTTTCATGTTTACACTTTTGAAAATGGTTGAGAATCGATGAAGTTACAGTTTTCAAAAATTTTGGCGCGAGGAAGAAGATGAAGTTGGCCTTCTGACTTGTTTTTAAATATATATTTATGGTTTTGTATTAATGAACGAATGTATAGCCACCCCAGTGGTAAAGTGCGCGCCTGTTAACCTTTAGGACCTGGGTTCGAGCCCCAACGTCCGTTTTGTTATTTTTCATATTTTCTGTTTCTTTTTATGTTTGAAGCTAGACGCCTGGGCCTCTAAACAGTTGGGCCTTGCTTTTTTGCTACTTCTGACCCCCTGCCTACTTTTGCACCCTTGGACCAACTTTATTTTATTTATTTCATTTTTATTTATTTCTTTTCTTATTTTATTTTATTTTAGTTTTACTTTATATATATTTTTTATTACTATTATTATTATTTTTATTATTAAAAAAATAAATAAAAATATTTTTATTTATTATTTACCCTTATATATTTTATTTTCTTTATAAAAACAAAAAAAAAGGATAAAAAAGACTTTCTTAAACAAATTAATTTCTTTTTTTAAATAATTAATATTTAGATTTAGGTTTAATTATTATTTTTATTTTTTCTTTTAGTTAAAATTAATTTACAACTTAGGTTTATTTTAATTAATTAATTTTCATATTATTATTATTAATTTAAAACCTTTTCACAAAAACCCTAAAAATGATTTTTAACTTAATTTCTTTCTTAATTAGTTTAATTTTAATTTTGTTTATTTTTAAGTAATCATTTTCTTAATTAGGTCAAGACTAAACCCTTTCATAAAAATCCAAACAAAAATCATTTTCTTTTTTCATTTGCATTTGTACATTATTATTTATTCAATTCTTGTACATTTATTCAATATGGTTGTAATAGATAATTATGTTTAATTTTCTTGCAAAATCCCCATTTGTAAATTTGTATACCCCCTCCCCTAATGATGTAATAGCATAGTAATTTTACTTTCCGCAATTTATCGCTTTATATAAATGCTAGTAAATTAGGGTTTGTATAGAAAGATAAAATCAACAAGTTAGCAAACCCTAATTCAAGACAAAACAATGCATGTAAATCTAACACACTTGCACCGTTAGGGTAATTCCACTTTGTTGCCATACAAAAATGGCTATGTTATGCACGTGGGATATCGTAGCAAAAAGCAATAAAAAATACAAGATCATAGTCCCTCGATGACGCTATCAATGTTGCCTTTCAAAATGATCTTAGTCCCTCAAAGAGAAATGCTAAGACATCTTACAACATTGCTATCATTGCTATACGATGACCCACGCCCGTCCCTTTACATCCAAAGGTAAGGCTTCTTACTAAATCAATGGTAAGATAGCAATATCAAAGGAAAGGAAGAAATGAACTAAGACTTTTGAGTAGGTAGATTGTTCCTAGTTGCTTGCTCAATTTCAAATCAAACACTCTTGCTTATTTTCAAAACAAACACCAACACTTTCAAAAAAACTTTCAAAACATTTTCCAAACTTGAAACATTTTCAAAAGCCCAACACTTTGTATACGTTCTTATGAACGAGAACTATTACAAAGTTTGCCTAAACGATGGCGCCTTTTCAAAATACTTTCAAAAACCACACAAAGAACATTTTTAAACAAAAGTAAGTGATCTAGAAAGAAACTAAGAGGCCATAGATAACTATGTATGAAAAGGGTGCTAACACTTTCCCTTTTCATAATCTACCCCCCGAAGTCAAGAAATAATCTCAAAGGTCTTTCCTATTCTTTTCAGCCTTTCCTTTTGGATAAAAGAAAAGTCGGTGGCGACTCTTGCTAACTGCAACATTTGCGATAAATGTAAAACACCCAAGTTAGTTCTCCTACCGTATCACAGAACTGGCGGCTCTGCTGGGGAAAACTTAAAAGTGGGGTTACGTTAGGGCTAGATCAACTTTACTTGCTTTCATTGTTTGATTTGTTTGCTTTACATTTTTGTTCCTTGTTTCGGCTTATTCTAATCCTCTATCCGGATTTGGGATACCTTATAGGTAAGTAGCGATACATTGTGGAAACTGTGCGGGGTATACCGACATGGTCTAAGAAATAGCTACGTTAGTGTGACACATTTGTGGGTACCGGTAGCCCTTGAGTAGTCAAGGAGAATACGGGGCCGTTGTGTGATGTCATGAAGCACTAACTGACTTTTAGAACCTTTACTTGACCAACTTGGCCATTAGGACGTAGTGAGATAACCAGTGTTGTATCCCAAAATTTTCCCTCTCACTTATCAAGAATTTTCTCACAAGATCTCCTTAGGCTCAATAGTACACTAGGGTTGATCAGCTTAAGACACCTCCTTAAGCACTGATGACCAAAATTAGGGTTTGAAATTGCACAAGGATATTTGAAATTTCAATGTCCTATATGACTTTCATGGATCATAATAGACCCTCAAGATCACTCATGGCAAGTTTCAAGCTTTGGATCACACTTTTGCTCAGTCAATTGAGCATTTGACCTAAAAATCAGCTGTATTAGGGGAAAATCAATCATGGCCAATTTACAGTCAAACTTCATAATTTTTGATCCACATAAATATTTTAAACTCATATGTATCATTTGATCAAGTATGGATCACAATTCCTCAAGAAATTTGATCAAATCTTCAAAAGGGCAAAATGGTCAAAATTAGGGTTTTGATTGGGAAAGGGCAATTTCTGATTTTTGACCTAGAAAATGATAAATTAGTTTAAGGAATGATATCAAGAGTCCAATTGCATCATTTTTACCTAATGACATGGCTCAAAACAATGCTCAAGTCCAATGGATTGATAGATGAATTTTCAGTCAACTGATCAAAAGTCAACTGTATACTGAAAAGTCAAACTTTGACTTTTTGGACAAAATCAAATGCCAAAGATCACAATTCATCAAAACATGTCAAAATATGAAACTTATTCATCAAGAAATCCAAAATTCAATATTTCATTTTGAAAAGTTAAAAATTTCTAAACTTAGAAAATTTTCTAAGTGTTGGAAATTTCTTATTTTTTCATAAATTTTGAGCAAACTTTTCACCATGGTGCAAGATGATTCAAATAAAACTTCCAACATGAAAGTTGTAGATCTCCATGAAATCTATAACTTTGATTCACACAACTCCTTCCAAAAGTTCTTGGATCTCAAGTTATAATTTTAAGAAAACATGGTCATGAAACAAAACACTTAGTGAAATTTTGGCCCTAATTTGGTCAGGATTTTGACCCAACTTCATGGAACTTTTTCATATAGTTCCAATGGGAATATTCAAAAGTAATTCAAATATGGGTTTTATATCACATTTCAAGCTTTCCAAAATGTCCAATAACACTTTGAGATCATTTTTTAGTAGGGAGAATCGAAGAGATGAAGTTAGGGTTTTATCACTTGAATTACAAGTCATTTTGTGATGAACCAAATTCAAAATTCAAAGTTATGCTGCATAACCTCTACTTTGCAGGCCTCAAACTTATTAGGAACTCCATAATTAATTGCTTGCACAGCTGTTAGAGGTCTCATTTCAAGCATTCAATGCAAGACCATGCTTTATATCCATTTTGGGAAGAAAGTGCACAATGCCATTTTGATAAAGTGACTTTTTGCACAAAACTTGTTCTTGAGCCTTGCACTTGTTCTCTTCTGATCATACATGTCTCATAACACAAGAGAAATGGTTTAGATACTTACAATCACCCAACCCATGCTTGTACTTTACATTGAAACTTGGTTTCCCACTTTTCTTGAAAATGAAGTAACATAGGAAATAGCTTAAAACTTGTACTTTTGACTTGCAAAACGACTCAAGACTCTTTGCTTATAGATACACAAACCATTAGCCACAAAAGACACGCATGCTTGACCCCTAAAAACCACCAAGAGCTCAAAACTATTTCACATACCTCCATTGTTGCCCAACCTGACCAAAAGTTTGAAACTCACATCTCCCTCTTGCGTTTTCAAGCCTTTTGGTTCCTAAAGTTTCTGAACATCATTTAGAACTCATCCCACACTCTGTTACAGAATTGTAACACCATTAACACCATCCTCCATTTTCAAAAATAGAGCATTGTACTTGGACTTCTCCAGAACTCCCTGAGTACTTTCAGCTCAAGCTATGCATCCCGTTAGCTTCATGGGAACTTGAGGAAGCTAACCCAATCATTGGAACTCACTGAAAGTTGCTCAAACTCCAAACCCGATACCCTCTTGTAAGGTAATTTTTCTAACTTTTGAACTTTTCATACATGCATCATCAATGATTTATTTGTGAATGAAACATGTAGATATCATTGCCTTAAAGCTAACCATGTCCATAGTTTCCATTAATTTTTCTTGAGCTTAGAGAATTTTAAGATTGAAGTTTCTGAGATTTTTAGGGTTCAGATTAGGGCCAATGAAATTCATGTTTGTCTTTGATCTATAGTTTTAATGCTTTACATTTCTGAAACCGTGAGGAAATTTTCTACAAGTTTCCTGTTTATAGTTTTCATTTTTGTTGAGATTTGAACAAGATACAGAGGTTCTGGTTGGGCCTGAGGTTGAAGAAGAAGTTGGCCTCAGGAACGTGTTTGCTACATATATTTATGGTTTGATTTATATAAACAGATGTATAGCCACCCCAGTGGTAGAAGCACGCGCCTGTAACCAGAGGGACCTGGGTTCGAGCCCCAGTGGTACCCTTTTGATTTTATCAATTTTTTCATACATTTTGACATTTTTTTGCATGCGCTGGGCCTCCTTGGGCCTTGTTGTTTTTGTTTTTACTTTCTAACCCCCTGTTTCACTTATACAACCCCTGGCCCATTTTATTTTCTTTTCTTATTTTCATTTTATTTATTTTCTTAATTATTTTTCTAATACTAAAAAAATATAAAAAATAGTGGATTTATATTTGGACATAGTTTATTTATTTTTTCTCACACAAAAATTATTTTATTTTATCATACTTCATTTATTTTACACCATTTAAATATATTATTTTAATATTTAAAAAGACCAAAAATATTTTATAATACTATAATTTATTTTCAAGACAAAAATACCTAAAATACTTTTCTTATAAACTTAATTTCTTTTTAATCAATTAATAGATTTAGGGTTTTATTTAAAATCTTTTCTTAGTAAATTTAGGTTTCACTTTTAATTAATTATTTTTCTTTAGTTAATTAGGTTAAATCTAAACCCCTTTTCTCTAAAAAATCCAAACAAATATCCATTTACTTTACATTTCACATTTTTGTACATTTATTCATTTTGTACATTATTTATTTCAATTATTGTACCAATTCAATATGGTTGTAATAGATAATTAGGCTTTACTTTCTTGCAATCCCCATTTGAAATTTGTACACCCCCCTCCCACAAGTATTGTAATAGCATAGTAATTTTAAATTCCGCAATTTATCGCTTTATATACAAAATGCTAGTAATTAGGGTTTGTATGAAAAGACTAAAACCAATGCTTAGAAAACCCTAATAAAAGACAAAACCAAGCATGAAAACAATACACTTGCACACAAGTACCCCTAGGGTAAATCCACTTGGTTGTCTTACAAAATGGCCATATTACGCGTGTGAGGTATCTTAGCAAAAAACAAGCAAAATATAAGATCATAGTCCCTCGATGACGCTATCTAAGTTGCCTTTCAAATGATCTTAGTCCCTAAAAGAGAATTCTAAGATACCTTGCAACATTGCTAATCATGGTTATACGATGACCCACGCTCGTCCCGTTTACATCCAAAGATAGGGTTACTTACCAAATCAATGGCAAGATAACAATGTCAAAGGAAAAGGAAATGAACATGAAAGACTTTTGAGTAGGTAGAATGATCCTAATTACTTGCTCAATTTCAAACAAAATATCCTTTCTATTTTCAAAACAAACACCTACACTTTCAAACATCTTACAAACTTGAAAACATTTTCAAAAGATCAAACACTTTGTATACATTCTTACGAACGAGAATCATTACAAAGTTTTCCTAAACGATGGCCTCTTTACAAAATACTTTCAAAAAACCACACAAAGCACAATTTCAAACAAAAGCAAGTGATCTAGCAAGTAACTAAGAGCCCATGGAAAACCATGGATGAAAAGGGTGCTAATACCTTCCCCTTTCATAATCTACCCCCGGAACTCAAGAAATAATCTCAAAGGTCTTTCTTGTGATTTTTCACCTTTCCTTTTGGATAAAAGAAAATTCGGTGGCGACTCTTGCTAACCGCAACATTTACGATAAAACGCAAAACCTTCAAGTCAGTTCTCCCACCATATCATAGAACTGGCAACTCTACTGGGGAATTTTCTAAAAATGGGGTTACCTTAGGGTTAGATCACATTTAATTGCTTTCTTTGTTTGACTTATTTGCTTTACATTATGGTTCTTTGTTTGGGTTTGAATCCTCAACCCGGATTTGGGATACCTTATAGGTAAGTAGAAATACATTATGGAAACTGTGCGTGGTATACCGACATGGTCTAAGCAATAGCTATGTTAGTGCGACATATTTGTGGGTACCGGTAGCCCTTGAGTTAATCAAGGAGAATACGGGGCCGCTGAGTGATGTCATGAAGCACTAGTGAAATTTTAGAACCTTTACTTGACTAACTTGGCCGTTAGGACGTAGTGAGATGACCGACTTTGGTGCAGTCCAAAGTTGGTAGATACTCGATACTACACTCACCGAGGTTTGGTTTTTTGGGATATTTCGGTCGCCATTAAAGAGGCTCGTGCTGAAACAATGACCAAAGAAAAAAACCAGTGATACTGAGCTCCTTAGAACCCGGTTACTATTACTAAGACATGTTTGAGCCAACTAAACTTCAAGAGGGTACTTACCTATGAGACTCCATTCAAGCCTAAACCTAAGGACTTGCTTGCTTTGTTTGTGTATACTTACTTGTACATAACATCATGAACATCATAACATCATACTCATTCACTAACCATTTCAAGGATCTTGGGATTTATCTTTGTTCTGTTTTGTAGGACATGGATTCTATTCGCAGGAAAACTATTCAAGTCAATCTTATAAGGATCCCTCCACAACTTAAGGAGCTAGATTCAAGGATTCCAGAAAATTCTCCATTCACTAGGAGCTACCAACTTGTGCCAACTTTGGAAGAATTCTCTCAACTCTTGAGGATTCCAATTCTCAATCAACTACCTTTCGACGGTACGGAAAGAGACCCAAAGCCAGAAGAGATTGCTCAAGCTCTACACTTGCAATCATATGATGTCACAACTAATTGGGAAATAAGGAGTGATGTCAAAGGTTTCCTAGCAAAGTTCTTGTTTGAGAAAGCCCAAAACTGTTGGAACTCCTTGGATTTGCAAGCCTTTGAGGAAATTGTGGCTCTCATCATCTATGGGATGGTTTTGTTTCCAAATCCTGACCAACTCATAGATGTGAACACCGTCAAAATCTTCATATCTCGCAACCCGGTGCCTACTTTGCTAGGGGACATTCTACATTCTTTTCACACTCGCATTATGAGGAAAAAAGGTGTCCTTATGTGTTGCACTCCTATCTTGGCAAGATGGTTTATTTTGCATCTTCCCTAATCTGTATTAAAAAATGAGCAACGTTCAAGGTGGTCACAAAGGTTGATGACGCTCAAACATTTAGACATCCATTGGTATTCCTGATCTATGGAGAATGTTACTATTGTCGATCGTTGTGGAGAATTTCCTAATGTCCCTTTACTTGGCATTAGGGGAGGTATCACCTACAACCCCTGCTTAGCCTTAAGACAGTTTGGTTACGCCCGAAGGGATGGCCCTCCTGAGATGCTCATTCAAGGTTTGGTATTTGACTACAAGAACGACGATCAAGGTCTTCGCTTGAGATTTATCTGAGCTTGGAGGATGTTGAACAAGGTAGATATCAAGACATTGGGGCATAAGAATTCCATCCCTCTTGAGCCTTACCTCAAATGGGTATGAACTCGTGCTCAAAGTCTTATGATGCCTTATCCCTCCATTCTCTCGGTAATCATTGAGCCTTTTGTGCAAGGAGATATTCCATACACTATCCTGCATCCTGACATGCCCACCTCTCTTGAAGACTTACAAAGAGATTGGATACAACTCAAGGGGGAGAGAGAGACTTTCGAAGCCCAATTCTACACCGGCGAGAAAAAGGTTTTGGAACTCACTAAGCAACTTCATGAGGAGAGGAACCTGAATGCCTACATCGCACCGAAGAGGATGCGTACAACCTTTTTATCTTAGATTTTTTGTATTTTTTGTTGCCCAAAGAGGCATTGATGTACTCAAGCTTTAATTTATTAATATAACGTTTGTTTCCTTTTTGTCTAAAACAAATTTGAATCTTTAAAATCCTTGAAATCATTGCATATTGCATTTACCATTCATCATAACATAAGCATGTTTCTTGCAACGAGTCTCCTCATCTTTCTACTGTTTATTTCAGTAAGATGGATCTCGAGCAAATGGTGAAGGACCTCCAAGCTCAAAATGCTCAGTTTCAACATATGTTCTTAACTCTAGCCAAAGGACAAGAAGAGTTGAAGACCTTGCTGGTTGAAGAGAAGAAAAATAAGACAAAGAAAATAACTGGAGTTCTAAACATGGGAAGAAGATTCCAAGGGCAAGCAAGAAGGACCCTAGATTTTGCAACGTCATCTGGTGAGAAAGACAATCAAGATGGGAAAGGCAAGCAAGCAGTTGTCCAGCCTAATTCAGAAGAGGAAGAGGAAGAAGAAGATTATTTTGAAGAACAATATCCTCCAGCCGACGACAAGTATAAGCATCTAGAAGAATGGTTAAGTGCAATGGAAATCCAAAAAGTGCCTGGATTGGACTTTGAGGAGTTGGGATTAGTATCGGGGATTGTCATTCCTCCAAAATTCAAAGCACCGATGTTCACCAAGTATGACGGAGTTTCATGCCCCAAAATGCATCTCCGGTCCTATGTGAGAAAAATACAGCCCCACACTGCCAACAAGGACTTATGGGTACACTTCTTCCAAGACAGTCTGTCTGGAACTCAACTTAATTGGTTTTATCATTTAGAAAGAGCCAATGTTCATAACTAGGAAGATCTTTCCGCTGCCTTTTACAAACAATACCAATACAACGCTGATCTTGCGCCCACCCGTACTCAACTCCAGAGTATGTCCATGGTTTCAAGTGAAGGCTTTAAAGACTATACGCATAAATGGAGGGACTTAGCAGGAAGAGTCCAACCTCCCTTATCTGAAAGAAAGTTGGTAGACATGTTTTTGGGCACCTTGCCCGGTCCCTTCTTTAATCACTTAATTGGGAGTTCATCGGCAGGCTTTACTGAATTGATATTGACCAGAGAAAGGGTAGAAATCGGGATAAAGAATGGGAAGATTCAAAAAGATGCATCCTCTGCTGCTGTAAGGAAACCATTGACTGGAAAGAAGTAAGTTGTTGCCATATATCCTCAGAGAAATCAAGATAGGGATAAACACCGTCCAATGGTGGGGGCTGTTATAATTCCTAAACCGGCGCCTGCTCAGCAAAGAGGCAACCAGCCAAGAATGGAAAGGCCAGTCAGAAAATTCACCCGAATTAATATGACACTATCTCAAGTATTGCCATATTTGTTAAGATCCAACCTAGTGACTTTGAAAGAAGCTCCAAAGAACCCTAACACAACCTCTCCTCACTATCATCCTAATGCCCGCTGTGCATACCATTCTGAGAGTCCCGGCCATGACACTAACAACTGTTAGGTTGTGAAGAACAAAGTACACGACCTTCTTGAAGCCAAAGAGATTGAATTTGATGTGCCAGAAATTCCCAATGTCATTACTTCCCCTATGCCCAAGCACGGCCGTGATGTTAATGCCATTGAAGAAGATATGTTTGTTACTTCAGTTGATGAACTTGTGACCCCACTCCTGACTATCAAAAAGAACTTGTTGAATGCCAGTGTATTCCCAGGCTGTGATGAAAGCTGTCATTTCTGTTTATCCTTACCAACCAGCTGTCTGTTGTTAAAAGCAAGCGTGCAATGCCTAATAGATAACAAGGAGATTTTGTTCGAGAAGACTTCAATTCCTACTATTTCTTATAATGATGTTTCCATCATGACCATTTCCGACAATTCTTCCAGGGTCTCCACCAAAAGACCCGTTAGAATTACATCAGTTCCTAAAGTAGCTCCGTTGATTATTACAATGCCTGGACCAATCCCGTATTCGTCAGACAAAACCGTCCCATGGAATTATGGAGGTGATGTCTACTACCATGGTATCAAACAAGATTGGCCAGCTGCTGAAGATTCAAGTTCTGAGAAAGTTGATTATGATGTCAGTAATATCGCAGGGACTAGCAAGATTACCCGAAGTGGAAGGGTATTCTCTCCAGAAATTGCTCCTCTAAAAGCTATTTCTGGAACCGTAATCATTCCCATTGTTGTTGCTCCTTCAAAGGATATTCCCAGTCCTGCAATCATCTCCGCTAATACTCCTGTTGACAAAACTGTTACAATCACTGTTATCACCCCTACTGACATTCCTGCTGCCGAGTCAACCGAGACTCGAGGTAAAGGTATTCTGGTTAAGCATGTGCGAACAAAGGCACAATCAGTAGCTATCCCTGAGACCTCCTGAAAAGAGATGGAGGAAATTCTAAAGATCATAAAAAGAAGCGACTACAACGTAGTCGAGCAACTGGGGCAAACTCCATCAAAAATTTCCATGTTGGCTTTATTATTATGTTTCGAGGCGCATGCAAAGGCCTTGGTAAAGTTCCTTAAAACTTCCCATGTACCCCAAGAAACATCTACTGATCAGTTCCAAGACTGCGTAGCCAGCTTGACCGCAGATAATGGTTTAGGTTTTTCGGATGCTGATTTAACGCCAAGGGGGAGGAAGCATAATGAGGCATTACATGTCTCATTCGAATGGAGGGGCACGACTTTGGCTCATGTCTTGGTTGACACCGGTTTGTCTCTGAATGTGTTGCCTAAAAAGGCTCTTGATAGGCTTGATTGTGAAGGATTGACATTGAAACCAAGCAACATAGTAGTGAGAGCCTTCGACGGCTCAAAAAGGATGGTACATGGGGAAGTGGACATCCCCATAAAAGTTGGAACCCAAACATTTGATTCAACTTTTCAAGTAATGGATATTCGCCCTTCATATTCCTGCTTATTAGGTCGACTGTGGATTCACAATGCCAGTGTTGTTACCTCTACGTTGCATCAAATGCTGAAATATCCAATTCAGGGGAAGATCATCACTGTTCATGGAGAAGAAGAGTATGTGATCAGCCATCTAAATTCCTTCAGATATGTAGATCTAGATGGTGAATTTATTGAAACTCCATTCCAGCATTTTGCAAAAGTCTCGCAGACTGTGGCAGTAACCAAGGCTGTGTCTCAAGTTCCCAAGATCACAAGACCTCCATTCAAGATGTCATCTTTGAAGGATGCCAAGGAAGTGATAAAAGAAGGTGGGTGCACTATTTGGGGACAACTCCTAGATATCCCATACAAATCTGACAAATTTGGTCTGGGTTTCACTTCAGGTGCCTAGAAGGCTGTACGCCGCGCTCGTGCCAGAGGACCACCCTTGAAGATCAACAACCACCAAGTCAGCGCCGTGGAGGATGATGAAGATAGCTATAACCTGGAGGATTGGATTTTCCCAACTGTCAGTGAAGGGCTAGTAACTGGGAGGCTAGAGATTTTGTCCCGATCACGTTTATCCAACAGTAATTTGTCTTTAAATTCTGTCGGATCTGTAATATTAAAAAAATTCAGACTCTTAAAACCTTATGCCTTACCCGAGGCACAAAGGTCCATTTGTAAGGGTTATTATCTCATTTCCACATGACATCAATGAATCATGGACGTTTTTTACATACAAACTTTGTGCTCATTGTTTTTCTTTTTACATTTTCATTTCTTTCAAAGATAGCTATACTCTTACACACACTCACACTCACAATGCAGGTCTACATCCACTCGGGATCCCATGGGTAACGGTTTTGCTATGGCCTTCTGTGATTCTGAAAATCTAATCTACCAAGCCGAAGACGAAGGTGAGGAAGATTGTAAAGTACCAGGGGAACTCTCCAGGTTACTACAACAAGAAGAGAGGACCATTCAGCCCCACGAAGAGCCAGTGGATACAATTAACCTAGGTAACGAAGAAGACAAAAGAGAAGTCAAGGTGGGTGCCAATCTAGAACCCAGTGTTAAAGAGCGTCTAATACAATTGCTACACGATTATGTTGAGGTCTTTGCCTGGTCGTACAAAGATATGCCAGGACTTGATGCAGATATCGTAGTACATCGTCTACCTACAAAAGAGGACTGCCCACCGGTAAAACATAAGGTTCGTCGAATGCGACCAAATATGTTAGAGAAGATCAAAGTAGAAGTCATGAAGCAATTCAATACCAGATTCTTGGTCGTCACTTCCTATCCACAATGGGTTGCCAATGTTGTTCCCGTGCCTAAAAAGGACGGAAAGGTACGAATGTGTCTGGACTACAGAGATTTGAATAGGGCAAGCCCTAAGGATGATTTCCCACTTCCCCACATTGATATTCTAGTTGATAATATGACACTACACAAAGTGTTTTCCTTCATGGATGGTTTCTCAGGCTACCACAAAATCAAAATGGTGCCTGAGGATATGGAGAAAATAACCTTTGCCACACAGTGGGGCACATTCTGCTACAAGGTTATGCCATTCGGACTGAAGAACGCTGGGGCAACCTATCAGCGTACCATGGTAGCTCTATTTCATGACATGATACATCACGAAATAGAGGTCTATGTGGACGACATGATAGCCAAATATCAAACAGAAGAAGAGTATCTTGACCATTTACAGAAACTGTTTGAGAGGCTAAAGAAATACAAGTTGAGGTTAAACCCAAATAAGTGCACATTTGGGGTGAGGTCTGGTAAACTTTTAGGCTTTGTTTTCAACAATAAAGGAATCGAAGTGGATCCCGCCAAGGTGAAAGCGATACAAGAGATGCCTGCTCCTCGTACCGAGAAGGAAGTCAGAGGATTCTTGGGACGTTTAAACTACATTGCCAGATTCATTTCTCACCTGACAGCTACTTATGAACCAATCTTCAAATTACTGAACAAAGATCAAGCAGTCAAATGGAATGAAGAGTGCCAAACTGCTTTCGACAAGATCAAAGAGTACCTGCAAGAGCCTCCTGTTTTGATGCCACCAGTTGAGGGAAGAACATTGATCATTGTGATACGGTGGGAGAGAACTGTCTGTTTTAGATATGCTAGTTCGCATTTTGCGTTTGTTTTCGCAAAATGCTGCGGTAAGCAAGAGTCTCCACCGACTTTTATTTTATCCAACAAGGAAAGGAAAAAAAGCACAGAAAAATTACTTTTTTGAGATGTTTCTCAGGTCCGGGGGGTAGATTATAGAAAGGGAAGGTGTTAGCATCCTTTCTATCCGTGGTTATCCACGGGTTCTTAGGTACTTGCTCAAAGTGTTTTCAAAAATTGCTTTTCTTTGTGTTTGTGGGTTTGAAAGAAGTTTTTTGTTTGAAAAGTGTAAGTGCGAAAAGTTTTATTTTTGTTTTTTGTAGGAGCAAGTACTTAAGAACCATCTACCTACTCAAAAAAGGAATCAATTTGTGATAATGTCCTTTAGACAATGCTATCCCACTATTGATGAGTAGGTAGCCTCTTCGTTGGAGTTTAAGGGTCAATTCGATTAAGGGACGTGTGGTCACTAAAGCAATGTTAGGACGCCTTATCGGTAACCCTAATGTCTTAGATCATTTTTTTGAGGCAACCGTTTTGAGGAAACTATGATCTTTGGACAAGAGGGCGACCTCTAAAACTTCCTATACTTAATGACCACGTTCAAAGGCAACCAAGTGAGGTGTACCCTAAGAGTACGCATGTGCGAGTGTGTTGTTTCGGTTAATTTTATCTTTGTACATGTCAATGGTTATCTATGTTGATTTTAGGTTAAACATTCGATCTTGTCATGCATTCCCTATTATCAAACATCTAACAGTTTATAAGTTGCGGAAATTAAATTGCGAAAATTAAAACTAACTATTACAAGGCGTCGGGTATTTACATCGCCAAAAACAACCCTTGAAATTAAAGTGCGGAAAGTAAATAAAGCGATAAAATAATAAAGTCCTAATTAAACTATTACATTCCGGGAAACAGATACAATAATATGATAAAATTGGATCACGTGCGAGAAATTAAATCGGGTGCGAAATTTTTTTAGGGTTTTGACCCCTTTTGAAAGAAAGTTATTTTTGGTTATTTTTGGATTAAAAGAAATTAAATTAAGTTAACAATTAAATTAATAAACTAATTAATTAATTAAAATATTTTTTTGGATTTTTGATATTTAAAAAAATAAAATAAATTTGATCAAAGTTAATAAAAATCTAATCGTCTAAATTAATTTTAATTATTGCAAAAATATTAAAGTTATTTCCTAATTAAACTAAATTAATTGAATTAATATTTATTTACAAAAATAAAGTGTTGAATTTAATTTTAATAAATAAAATATATTTTTTGGTATTTGATTTTATTAAGAAAAAGATTAATTGGTTAGTGATAATGAAAATAATTAATAAAACAAATAAATAAATAAAATGAAAAGAAAGAAATATAAATACTCAAGGGGGTTTTGGGCCTAATCAAGGGGTCTGGATAGCAATTTGTGGCCCATTTGAATTGGCCTGCGTTGACCTTTCTTGCTTCCACGTGTGCATATCGACTTTGGCATATGGTAGGCATCCCATCTGGGCCATCAGATTTGGCTTGGGGGCAATCTGTCCACTGATTGCATGAGGGTACATGGTGAACCACACGCCTGGCTTTGCATGGAATAATCTGAAGAAAAACAATAATAATGCAATATGGGGACCTGGGATTCAAACCCAGGTCCTGTTGGACTATGCACTAACACCTTCGCCACACAACCACTACACTTCATTTGTTAACATAGTGGACAATAAATATAATATGGGAAAAACAACTAAGTGCCAGCAAATATAAAAAATAAAGTGCGAAATTATGAATGGTCCAATGGGGAGGGGGTACGTATTCATCTTCTTCGTTGGACCTGGTTTTTTTTACCTGCGGATTTACATCCGCAAATAAATGCGTATGTGTCTCCTAAAATCAATTTCAGGCCATGTAAATTAGTTTCAAGACCATGGTCATGCTCGTCTCTCCCTCCTGAACACGCCTATGTCCATTACTTGCAATGATTTTTCTTGAAAATAAAACGCCCAAAAACAAAGACCAAGAACCCTAGATTCGGGTATGGCACTACAGGTCATATAAATACAATTAAATAATGCAGAAAGTTTAGAAATTACTCAAGGATCATGAATATGTCAATGATTTGTCAAGAAAATGCCAGAATGAGAGGTTGTGATTTCAAATGCAGGGAGGTGTTTCGAAGGACTTACGACGCGATTGAGAGGGCGTGAGAGCTTGTTAGGGATTGGAGGAGATTCAGTGGATGTCCAGCAATGGATTCACGTTGAGATTTGGTTCTGAATTGGCCTCTAAGATGGATTTCAGTTTCAAGCTTTTTTAAAGTTTTCTCAAGTTTTGTTCTTGTGATTTTGCAGCCTCTAACCTCTGATTCATGTGCCTCTAGCTTGTATATGTAATGAGCAATGTATTAGGGCAAATCTTGTGGACTCAATCCTTGTGCATCAATGCTTGAAGATATGATTTGATTCTCCATTGAAAAGCTTCCAATTTGGTCCAAAATCCAATATTTTTGTACATGAAAAGCTTGATACAGATTTGATCATGATCATGATGATAATTAAGACCTATAACAACCAAAAAGATCCTAAATAATCAATATTTGGATTTTATTTGATTTATATTGATTTAAAATGAATTAATTCAATAAAAAATCAAATAAAATAGAAAAATTAATAAATGGATACATGGCTGAAGCTAGGACACGTGTGTAGTATGAAAAGACCAAATCAAGTGGAAAAGAATGGGCCCATTTGACAAAATTAGAAGTTTTGGGGATAGTTGACTTTTGGCAATTATGCAAAAATGCCCAACTTCAACAATGCATAACTTCTACAATTTTGAACTTTTGGAAGTGTTCTTGGACTTTTTGGAAATCTTGAGATGTCCTCTAACCAACCCTTTTGGTCTCATCTCATTTTGATATTGCATTATCAAGTTATAAGCTTTGGAAAAAAAGGTGTTTTTGTTGACTTTCAAAAATGACCTATAATGTCCAAATTTGTAACTTTTTATGAGTGCATTTATTGATCTTGGGGTATGAAGATGGATTGTAGGAAATTTCATCCTATTAAAAATGAGCTTTGGATGGGTCATTTCTCATAAAGTATGAGAAAGTTATGCTTGGTCAAAGTTGAGTTGAATTTTCCTAAAAAACCCTAATTTAGCAACTTTTGAGTCTTGATGAATTTTGAGCAATCCTTGATGAATCATGATCAACCCTTGTTCAAATGATGAAATATCCTTCAAAATGAGAATGTTGACAAAAAATCTTGAAGTTTGACTGTATTTGGGTCATAGTTGATTTTGCCCTAGCACAGTCGATTTTTGGACCCTTTGAGCAATTGACTGACCAAACTTCCTCTGCAAGGCTTGAAATTTGACATGGATGAACTTGAGAACATATTAGGACATTGGGGAGAACTTGAGGTCATTTGGATGCAAGGACCTTGATACAACACAAAACCCTAATTTGAGGTTGACTGCCTTAGGAGATAGCTTGACTGTCCAACTCTTGAGCAATCTTGAGCAACTTGGAGATTATTATTGCAATTTATTGCGAAATATGGGAGGGAAAATTTTGGGGTACAACAGCTGCCCCTGTTCAATTTTCTTAAACTTGAGGATGTAGATTGGCTATCGGGCCTATCGTGATCCGAAGGTGGAAGATGATTGAACACTAGAGTGCCCAAAAATTTGCACTCGCATGAAGTTGTGTCAGCTTTGTGACGGGAATGGGCTTACAGATGCCATTTGGAGACTGCTGATAAGTGGTTTGAACTTTGGCTGGAATAGGAATCAGTGAGATCTTATCAGCGATCTGGCTGAACCAAGGAAGGTCTTGGATTAACTTTGACTGGATCGACATCAGAAAAATCTTTAGGAATCGATTCAACTGGACCAGGCAAGGTCTTGGAATAACTTCAACTGGATCGGCATCAGGAAAATCTGTAGGAATCGACTTAACTGGACCAGAGAAGGTCTTGGGATAACTTTGACTGGATCGGCATCAGAAAAATCTTTAGGAATCGATTTAACTGGACCAAAGAAGGTCTTGGGATAACTTTGACTGGATCAACATCAGAAAAATCTTTAGGAATCGATTTAACTGGACCAAACAAGGTCTTGGAGTAACTTCAACTGGATCGGCATCAGAAAAATCTTTAGGAATCGACTTAACTAGACCAGAGAAGGTCTTGGGATAACTTTGACTGGATCGGCATCAGAAAAATCTTTAGGAATCGATTTAACTGGACCAGACAAGGTCTTGGAGTAACTTCAACTGGATCAACATCAGAAAAATCTTTAGGAATCGACTTAACTGGACCAGAGGAGGTCTTGGAATAACTTCAACTGGATCGACATTAGAAAAATCTTTAGGAATCGACTTAACTGGATCAGAGAAGGTCTTGGAATAACTTTGACTGGATCGGCATCAGAAAAGTCTTTAGGAATCGATTTAACTGGACCATACAAGGTCTTGGAATACTTCAACTGGATCGACATCAGAAAAATCTTTAGGAATCAACTTAACTGGACCAGAGAAGGTCTTAGAATAACTTTGACTGGATCGGCATCAGAAAAATCTTTAGGAATCGATTTAACTGGACCAGACAAGGTCTTGGAATACTTTGACTGGATCGGCATCAGAAAAATCTTTAGGAATCGATTTAACTGGACCAGGCAAGGTCTTGGAATAACTTCAACTGGATCGGCATCAGAAAAATCTTTAGGAATCGATTTAACTGGACCAGAGAAGATCTTGGATTAACTTTGACTGGATCGACATCAGAAAAATCTTTAGGAATCGATTTAACTGGACCAGACAAGGTCTTGAGAACTTAACTGCATCTTTCCTGAAAGGTAAAGGTCAGTTATATGCAATGCATGATATGAATCAAGCAATTATGTTCTCAACATAAATAAGATTGCACTATATTATGTGTATATGCATGTATCGTGATGTATGGAAATGTAATGTTTTAGCTGGGGAAAATAAATCCCGGATAGCTGCTGGAGAGTAGAGTTGAATTCTTCGTTTCCGCTGGGGATGGTGAACGAAGGTGACTGCGAGAATAAACATGTAGGAGAAGATAACTCCGTTGGGGAATAAACTGATGAGGAGATTACCCTGTGGGGAAGATATGCTCTGCAGAGGATTCCACTGATAAACTCCGCTGGGGATGGATTACCGTTGCTGGTGATGTTGAATTTGTTGAGGATTGAATTCCTGTTTTGTGAAAGGAAAGAACTTCGCTGGGGATGATCTTTCAGTTGCAACTTGCTGGGGATAAACCTGTTAGGCTTTTTTGGGGATAATCCTTCAAACTTGGCTGGGAATGATCCTTTGAATTCGGTTGGGGAGTTTTACTTTTGTACTCCGCTGGGGATAAACTTCCAGAGTCTACTGGGGATGATGATTCAACTCCATTGGGGAAGCTTTTTCAGACCACGCTGGGGAAATATTGACTCCACTGGGGGTATCCTGTACTCTGTCGGGGAGCATTTTTATACTACGTTGGGGAATATTAAGATTGTCGGGGATATTAAGCCTTTTTAGTGCTGATGATAGATCAACTCTGCTTGGGGAGAATATTGCTGATTCGTTCATAGTTGCTAGTATCAGCTGGGGGAGAGCTACCATTACTGTCTTGCTCTGCGGGGAATGAATGCATCTCAACCATATTCTTCAGCTGAATTTACCTTGTACCTGGTAGACAGAGCAACTATACAGCTCAGACAGATTTTATTTCCCCTGTTTCTGATATTACCCGTAATCGTCTTTTGTTTCGCATGTAAATATTCATGAGCAGCAATTAATGTCAAATGCATATATCAAAAAATGAACATTGGACGTTTTTTGTAAAACAAAACAGATAAAGGAAAAACAGTTTGAACTTTCTTTGAAAATGAATTGTATTGATTTTGAAGTTTGGCCTGAAAATAGGCATTTTTGTACAAGAGGCTGACGTCCTAGTAAGAGAACACCGCCGAATAATAGAATTTACACAATTTATAAAAAAGAAACAAAACAGCTATGTGAATGATCCCACTGGGTTCCAACTCTGCTATTGCCTTTATGTCCTCGAGCATCTCATCACTTTGCTACTGGTTGAAGGTGAATCAGATTGATTAATGTCTTCCGAGCTTAATAGTTGATACCGAAGTCTGGATGCAAGGTGATCCAATGAGACATAGTGTTACGCTTTGATCCCTAATTTTTTCCTGGACCGCCCTTTCGGGTTTTCAGTCCACCGGGATACCCTTTTTTGCCCAAGCCGCCTTTTCAGGTTTTCGACTTGCCGGGTGTACAAATTTTTCATTTTCATCCCTTATTTTTTCCCGAACCCTTTTGGTTCGCCGGGAAGCCCTTATTTTTGCCTAGGCCAGTCAACCTAGCGGGTCTTTGATTAGGTGTAGTATCTTTTCACTATGTCTGCATTGACGGGATGTGGAAGGTCGTCACCATCCATGGTGGTTAGAATCATAGCTCCTCCTGAGAAAATGTTCTTAACCACAAATGGCCCTTCGTAAGTAGGGGTCCATTTTCCCCTGGGATCACCTTGAGGTAAGATAATGCGCTTGATTACCAGATCCCCAACTTGATACTCTTGTCGTCTGACTTTCTTGTTAAATGCCTTGATCATCAGTTTTTGGTACGTCTGACCATGACAAATAGCAGTAAGTCTCTTTTCGTCGATTAGGTTCAGCTGATCAAGCCGGGTCTGAATCCAGTCGTCTTCACTCAAACCTGCATCCTTCATTATCCTAAGAGAGGGTATCTGAACTTCAATAGGCAAGACTGCCTCCATACCATATACCAAGGAGTAGGGTGTTGCCCCTGTTGACGTTCGCACTGAGGTAAGGTACCCGTGAAGAGCAAATGGTAACATCTCATGCCAGTCTTTGTATGTCACTGTCATCTTCTGCACAATCTTCTTAATGTTCTTATTAGCCGCTTCAACAGCCCCATTCATCTTCGACCGGTAAGGAGAAGAGTTGTGATGCTGTATCTTGAATTTCTCGCAGAGCTCAGTGATCATCTTATTATTGAGATTGGTACCATTGTCCATAATGATCCTCTCTGGTACACCATATCGACAGATCAGATTGTGCTGAACGAACCGTGCCACGAAATTCTTGGTTACAGTAGCAAAGGAAGTTGCTTCAACCCACTTCGTAAAGTAATCAATGGCTACCATGATGAAACGATGCCCGTTGGATGCTGTAGGTCTGATATCGCCGATCATATCAATGCCCCACATTGCAAAATGCCAAGGGGCGGTCAAGAAGTTTAGAGGAACTGGAGGTATGTGCACCTTATCAACATATACTTGGCACTTGTGACATGTCCGAGAATGCTGATAACAGTCAGCTTCCATTGTGGACCAATAATATCCTGCCCGAAGGATTTTCTTTTCCATGGTGTGTCCACTGGAATGAGTCCCGAAAGTACCTTCATGTAATTCTGCCATGATCCTTTCTGCTTCATTCTTATCCATACAACGCAGTAAGGTTGAATCATGGTTACACTTATAAAGAATGCCATTACTGATGAAGAACTTTGATGCGAACCTCCTCAGAAACTTCTTGTCATTAACAGATGCACCCTCGGGGTACTCCTGAGCCTCAAGGTACCTCTTCACCTCATGAAACCAGGGCTTTTCTGTTACCTCTTCAGTCTCAAGATCACAGCAATGTGCAGGTTCGTCCAATCTTTCAATGATAATCCGGGGAGCTTCGCTGTCCCAATTGACTTTGAACATAGAAGACATTGTAGCTAGCGCATCCTCCAACTGATTCTCCTCTCTAGGGAAGTGTTTAAAGGTTATCTCCTCAAAATGGGGAAGCAATGTCAATACATACTCCTTGTAAGGAATAGGATTTGGGTGTTTCGTATTCCACTCGCCTTTGATCTGACTGATCAAGAGAGAGGAATCTCCGAAGACACTTAGAAACTTAATCCTTAGGTCAATTGCTGCTTGAAGACCCATAATGCATGCTTCATACTCCGCCATGTTGTTGGTGCAGTTGAAACATAGTCGGGCGGTGAACGGAGTATGAGAGCCTTTAGGAGATATGATCACGGCGCCAATGCCATTACACAAAGCATTCGAAGCTCCATCAAAGTACATAGACCATCAGGATCCTTCCTCAGGTCCTTTATTCGGTCCAGGTGTATCACAATCAGTTACCAACATGATATTCTCGTCCGGAAATTCAAAGTTCATAGACTGGTAATCATCCACTGCCTGATGTGCCAAATGGTCTGCCAATACACTTCCCTTGATTGCCTTTTGGGTCGTGTACTGGATGTCATACTCAGTCAAGATCATCTGCCATCTTGCTATTCTTCCGGACAAAGCAGGCTTTTCGAAGATATACTTGATTGGATCCATCTTTGATATCAACAAAGTAGTGTGAGTCAACATATACTGTCTCAGGTGGCGAGCAACTCATGCAAAAGCGCAACAAGTTTTCTCGAGCAACAAGTATCGGGTCTCGCAGTCGGTAAACTTTTTGCTAAGGTAATAAATAACATGCTCTTTTCGGCCAGACTCGTCATGTTGACCCAACACGCACCCCATTGAGTTATCGAGTACTGTCAAGTATAAGATCAAAAGTCTCCCTTCAACTGGTGGCATCAGAATAGGTGGCTCTTGGAGATACTCTTTGATCCTTTCGAAAGCGGCCTGGCATTCATTGTTCCAACGTACTACTTGATCTTTCTTCAGCAGCTTGAAGATTGTCTCACAAGTAGAAGTCAGGTGCGAGATGAATCAGGCAATGTAGTTCAGTCGTCCCAGAAAGCCTCTGACTTCTTTCTCTGCTCTGGGAGTTGGCATCTCCTGTATGGCCTTCACTTTTTCCGGATCCACTTGAATACCTTTGTCGCTCACGACGAAACCCAGTAGCTTACCAGATCTCACCCCGAAGGTGCACTTGTTTGGGTTCAACCTCAGCTTGTACAACTTCAGACTGTCAAACAACTTCTACAAATGGTCAAGGTGTTCTTCCTCAGTCTGGGACCTTGCAATCATATCGTCGACGTATACCTCAATCTCATGATGGATCATGTCATGAAATAAAGCAACCATGGCACGCTGATACGTTGCCCCAGCATTCTTCAGTCCAAAAGGATTGACCTTGTAGCAAAAGGTACCCCACTGAGTAACAAAGGTCGTCTTCTCCATGTCCTCGGGAGCCATTTTAATCTGATTATAACCGGAGAAACCATCCATAAAGGAGAAGACTTTATGCTGAGTGGTGTTGTCAACCAGGACGTCGATATGAGGCAGAGGGAAATCATCCTTGGGGCTTGCCCTGTTCAAATCTCTGTAGTCAACACACATTCTAACCTTACCATCCTTCTTCGGCATAGGAACCATGTTGGCCACCCACTGAGGGTAAGAAGTAACTGCTAGAAAACCAGCGTCAAACTGTTTCATAACTTCAGCCTTGATTTTCTCAAACATCTCTGGGCGCATTCGGCGGACCTTCTGTTTTACTGGAGGACAATCTTCCTTGGTAGGCAATCGGTGAACCACAATATCGATATCCAAACCAGGCATGTCTTCATAAGACCAGGCAAAGATCTCAACATATTCATGCAACATCTGAACCAACCGTTGCTTCACACTAAGCTCCAGATTTGCAACGATCTTGACCTCTCTTTTGTCTATCTCAGTACCCAGATTCACTGATTCCACCGTGTTGTACCCCAAAATTTGCCCTCCCATATTCTTCAAGATTTGCAAAGAGCATGCTTCAAAATCTCCCAAGGGTTGCACAGTTCAAGGGCCTCCTAACAGTAAAAAATTAGGGTTTTGGTTCTGACAAAGAAGTTGAAGTTTCCAAGGGTCCAATCAAGTCCCACATGCCTACAAACATGGTCAAGCATCCATATGCCAAGTTTCAAGACTTACATCACAAAATTGCACAGTCAAAAAAACCTAATTGCTCAACAGTCAACTGCAGGGGCAAAATGGTCATTTGACAGTCAAAAGTCCAAATTTTTGGTCAACATCTTATTTTGAAGCCACAAACATCATTTGATCAATTCTTGATCATGATTTTCAAGGCATGGCTCAAAAAGTCTCAAGATGCAAAAGTTTCCATATTTGGACAGTTGAAAAAGTCAACTGTAAATTGACCAGGGCATAACTTCCACATGGTTTATCAGAAAAATCCAATCCAAAGCTCATCTTGAAGAGAAAGACATTTCCTACAACTCCTCTTCACACTTCAAGTCCAAGAAATGCTCTCACAAAAAGTTATCAATCTCAACATTATAGGTCATTTTCAAAAGTCAACAAAAAGGCACTTTAAGTCAAAGACCTTAACTTGAGATTGGTAAATCAAAATGACATGGGACCAAAGGCATTGGTTAGAGGACTTCAAGACCTTTCCAAAATGTCTAAGAACATGATCAAAGCTTAAAAATGGAGCAAGATATGCCTTGTGGAAGTTGGGAAATTTTTGGGAATTTTGAAAAGTCAACTTTGCTTCAAATGCCTCAAAATTGCTAATGGGCCACAATTTCTTCCAAGAATCATTATCCAAAAGTTATGCACGACCCATTGACCCAAAGGGGAGTTATTTCATCATTTTTTATTATTTATTTGAATTTTTATCACCATTAATTCATTTAATTAAATAAAATATGACAAAAATACTCAAGCATGCATTTTAAATCTTTTTATGCAGCTAATAGGTCTATCATAACTCCAAGATTTCGTGCATCACTAATATGGAAAGATTTGGCCATGATTGGTATCAAAAGGGTATGAAAAAGATTGAAAAAGATACATTGAAAATCAAATCTCAAGAACATCAATGCAAAGGTTTCTTGGCTTGAATTCTTACCCTAATTCGTTCCATATACATACACAAACACAACCCTAATGCTCAAGACCTGAATGCTGCGCTAGAATCTAAGAACACAAACTCACTTTTTCCTTAAAAACTTCAAACCTGTTTTCTTGGTTGCAAGGCATTTCAAGGCGTGGAAAGTACCTCAAAAGCTTGCTGGGACCTCTCTGATCATAACCCAATCAAAATCACATCTCCATACACAAAGAACGGGTAGAACGAAGTCGCCCTGTTCTTGATATTTTGCATATTCGTATTTGCCTTTCCATGCCATATTAATGCATTCTAATGATTGTTTTGCACTAACATGAACTCAACGAAACTCATGGTATCATTGAATTGAATTAATATTGCTTGTATAGAAAATTGCCATGGATATTTTTTAGGGTTTCAGGAACCATGAATTGGGGCTTTACGCTTGGGAAAAAATTGGCCAACCTAAATGGCACCATTGAAACCAGAAGCTCATGACGATTCAAAGCCATGCCTCACGCTCAATTTATGATGAACCAGACCCTATTCGCTATTATTCGTGGCTTCATTTAGTGGGGGTTTAAAACCCCCGCTATCTAACGTGTTTTGTTACAGGAAAATGAAGAAGAAGATTAGGTGTCCTCACGTGATAGGGCCATTCAAACGTTCGCGCATTTTTTTCTTCATATTTATCAATGGCATATATTCTCTCTCATATTAATCACGTTCCAGTAATCTTACAAACGAACGCACTTGGTTGGTTGGTTGATGCGTTGTCCTTTGAACATTGGGACCTGGGTTCGATTCCCAGGTCCCCTCCCTTCTCAATATTATTTTGCTTTCCATATTTCCATGCAGCACCCCTTTAGTGGTCTACCATACACTCAATGCCATAGCTTGCCACACGTCTCAGGAGATGGATCTGAAGGTCAGGATCTGGAGTCCACCATGGACATCAGTCAAACGCTCCACACGCATCCCAGGAAAGTCAAACAAGGCCAGAAATCAGTGGGCCTAATTGCTTGCTACAAACCTCCTTAATTGGGTCTACCACCCCTTTTGTTTGTATTTCTCTCCTTCATTCTTTGTTCTATTTTTTTTATTATTTGCTTTAATTTAATTGCTTTCTTTTTTTAAATTCCACAAATTAATTTTAAATAATAAAAATACAAAAATCAGAAAAGACAAAAATAAAAATATATTTTATTTAATAGTTTTTTTTTGTAAATAAATTTTATTAACTAATTTAGTTCTAATCTTAGGTTTAATTTTAATTTTTTTTAATAAACTAAAAAATGTAGAAATTAGGGTTTTAATGCTTTTATTCTTTTTTCTTTTCTTTTACCATATTTAATTATTAATTATTTTGTAAATAAATTTATCATTAAATAATTAGGTTAAAACTAGGTACAACTTAAACATTTTTTTAATAAATTAAAAATAGTTTAGAATTAGGGTTTTTAATTCCAATTTAATTTTCTCATTAAACTCCATAAATACAAAAAACTCCAAAAATAAATTCTTTCTTTTATTTAACTTAATTAATTTATTAATTGTAATGTAATTTCTTTAAAGGGTCCAACGCCCTCGCATTCAATTATAATTCCTTTTCGCACATTTACTTTCATTTCCCTTTTATAAATTTCATGTACTTGCCCCAAAGCCTTGTAATAGATTAATTAGGATATTTATTTTTCCGCACTTTATTTTATTCAAATCGGGTCTTGGATTAATTTGGCGATGTAGACCCGCGCCTTTGTAATAGCGTAGGACTTTTATCTTCCCGCACCTTTTAACTGTTAATAACTTACATGAAAGAATGAATGCCAAAAATAAAAACAGAGCGTAGATCACCAATGCATGAACAAGACAAATATAACTGAAAATGACACACAATTCACACACCACCCCTAGGGTACGCCTCACTGTTGCCTTTCCCCCCTCGAAACGTGGTCGTCGAGTAGAGGACGTTTTAGTAAGTCCTCATGTCCATGAAAATGGCGTGAGGGTAGCTTCTAAGGTGTCTTCCTATTACTCTGGTGACCACAATGTCCCGAACCCTCGAATTGACCCGAACACCTCCAACGGTAGTGCTACCTACCTCTCAATGGTGGGATGGCACTATCTTAAGGACATTTACACAGACGAATTCCTTAGGGTAGGTAGATGACTCGTAGATACTTGCTCTAAATTCAAAACAAATCAAAAACTTCTTTTCACACCGACACTTTCAAAAAGCTTTCAAAACAACTTTTCAAACACTCTTGAGGACTGATACAAGAGTCGAACTGAAATTTTAAACGAAACTTTTTTTAAACCCACAGTTGAAAAGCAAACAAACATTTTGAAAACACAAATGAGCAAGTATCTAAGAGCCCATGGATAACCATGGATAGAAAGGGTGCTAACACCTTCCCTTTCTATAAATCTACCTCCCGAACCGAGAGCAATCTCAATAAGGAATTTTTCTGTGCTTTTGTCCTTTCCATTTGGAGAAAATAAAAGATGGTGGCGACTCTTGCTTCCGAGACATTTCGCGAACCAGCGTTAAACAGTCAGTTCCAGATCCACCGATCACACACCGGCTCTTCGTGCGGCTGTATAGCCCTCTCTTCTTGAAGTAACAGTCTTGCAAGCTCACCAGGCACTTCGCAATCATCTTCACCTTCGTCTTTGACTAAGTTGATCGGATTTTCGAAGTCATAACTGGCAGTAGCAGAGTCGTTACCAGTGAGATCCAGAGTGGATGTGGACCTGTATGGGTGAGTGTGTGTAAAATAGCTGTTTTGCAATATATAATAAAGAAAAACAAGGAGCGCAAGATTTAAAATGCAAAAACGTCCAATGCTTTTATTAATGATATATGAAAGTGACACACATAAAGCCCTCACAAATGAAGCCACTGTGCCCCGGGTAAGACACCAGGCCATAAAGTTTAAAACATTGTCTGTTACATAATCAAAATAAAAAGTTTCATTACTGGGTAACAAAAGAAATAGGGATGAAGTCCTTTGCTGTCCAGTTCCTTGGTCTATCGTCGGTCATAGGATAGATCCAGCTGTCGAACTCAGACTCTTCCACATCATCTTCAATGGCATTCACTCCCGAGTTGCTGATGAACATGGGAGGTCTTCCGATCCGTGCATTCCGAACAGCCTTCTGAGCCTCTACAGTGAAACCCAAACCAAACTTGTTAGTTTTCTGTGCAAAATCAGGGAGTCGACCCCAATTCGTACACCCACCTTTCTCAACAACAGCCCGAGCATCCTTTAGGGAGGATATCTTCATAGGAGAATCTTCAACAACAGTCTCAGTTGATGCCAGCGTCTGGGGGACCTCTTCAAAGTGCTGAAATGGGGTCTCAATGAACTCCCCATCAATTTCTACGTATCAGAAAGAGTTGAGGTGGCTAACCATGTACTCTTTCTCTCCTTGTACTGTCACAATCTTCCCTTTGACCGAGTACTTCATCTTCTGGTGGAGCGTTGAGGTTATGGCCCTATCTTTGTGAATCCATGGACGACCCAGCAAACATGAATAAGATGGCTGAATATCCATCACATAGAATGTAGAGTTGAAAACCTGAGAACCAACCTTGATCGGAAAATCCACTTCTCCATGCACCATCCTCTTAGACCCATCAAAGGCCCTAACAACAATGTTACTTGGTTTCAGCTCCAACCCTTCACAGTCCAACCAGTCTAGAGCTTTCTTAGGCAATACGTTCAAGGAGGAACCAATATCCACTAATACATGAGCAAGAGTAGTGCCCCTGCATTCAATGGAGACATGCAGGGCATCATTGTGATTCTTCCCTTTAGCAGTCAAGTCGGCGTCAGAGAAACCCAACCCATTATCAACAGTCAGATTGGCTACGTAATCTTTAAACTGATCAGCTGATGTCTCTTGTGGTACGTGTGCAGTCTTCAGAAATGTAATCAGAGCCTTGGCATGGGCCTCTGAGCACAGCAACAGTGACAACATAGAAATCTTGGACGGGGTTTGCCCCAACTGTTCAACTACATTGTAGTCACTCTTTTTGATGATTTTCAGAATTTCTTCCATCTCTTGTTTAGAAGCTTCAACAGTAATCGTCTTCGATGCCTCCGTCTGGGCAGGCTCACTTGTGGTCCCTTTGCCCCGAGTGTCAGATGACTCGGCGACAGGGGTAAGAATAGGAACTTGAACAGGAATAGTAGCAGGTACACTGGAAGGTGTAATAACAACGGGTTTTCGGACAGTTGGTGGAGAGATATCAGGTGAGAAAAGTCTTCCGCTGCGGGTGACTTTAGCAGGTCCAACAATGTTGTTGATGTCAGTATCATCATCCAACTCTTGCTTAACTCCATGAAAGTAAACATCAGCCCCGTAGTGCCAAGGGACAGCTTTATCATAGGTATAGGGAATAAGCCTAGGAACAGTGATGAGCACAGGTGCGATTCTTGGAACATATGTAATTCTAACAGGCTTCCTCGAGGGAGCCTTGGAAGAATTGTCGAAAATGGAAATGATGGCAACTTCTTCAGTATGAATTAGAGGAGCAACAGTCTTCTCAAACAGAATTTATTTACTATCCATCAGGCGTTGGACACCTGACTTCAAGAGATGGCAACCGGTAGGTAGAACAGAACACATACGGCAACCTTCGTCACAGCCCGTAAATAAACCGGCTAGAAAAAGGTTCTTCTTTACAATCATCAGAGGAGTAACAATATCATTTACAGAAACCACAAACGAGTCTTCATCTATAGCATTTACTCCATGCTTGGGCATAGGAGCAGTCACAACATTAGGTCTTTCGGGCGCCTCGAACTCAATCTCCTTAGCATCAATTAAGTCCTGTATCTTATTTGTCAACGTCCAACAATCATCTGTATTATTCCCCGGGCTATCAGAGTGATAAGCACAGCGGGCATTAGGGTTATACTTCGATGATGTTGTATTTGGATTCTTCGGGGCTTCCCTTGGAATCACCAGATTGGTTTTCAGTAACTGTGGCAGAATCTGAGACAAAGTCATGCTGAGACGGGTGAATTGCCTTCGAGGTCTCTCGTCCTTCTGTTGATTTTTGTGCTGAGGAGCACCAACAGGTTTTGAAATAACAACTGCATTAACATCTTGGCGGTGTTCAAGTTTATTCTGTCTTCTCGAACTGTAGACAGCACTTGACTCTTTCTTAAAGGGCTTCTTCTTGGTGCTTGATGAGGCACCCTTCTGTATCTTACCAGCCTTAATACCAGCCTCAATCCTCTCACCGGTCATAATTAGATCTGTAAACCCAGACGAAGAGCTTCCAATCAGGTGGTTGAAAAATGGACTAGACAAGGTCCCCAGAAACATATCCACAAGCTCCCGATCAACCAAGGGTGGTTGTACTCTTCCGGCGAGGTCCCTCCACTTCTGATCATAATCTTTGAACCCTTCACCCGTTCCCATGGACATACCCTGGAGTTGGGTACGTGTGGGAGCGAGGTCGGAGTTGTACTGGTACTTCCTGTAGAAAGCAGTAGCAAAATCTTCCTAACTGTGGATACTGGCTCCGTCCAACTGGTAGAACCATTCAAGCTGATTCCCTGAGAGACTGTCTTGAAAGAAGTGGATCCATAAGTTCTTATCAGCGGTGTACGACTGAATCTTCCTTACATATGACCGGAGGTGCAGCTTCGGATAAGAAACTCCGTCATACTTAGCAAAGGCTGGTGCTTTTAATTTATGGGGAATCACCACCCCAGATAATAGACCTAGATCACCAAAGTCCAGACCAGGCACTTTCTGAACTTCCATAGCACTCAACCGGTCTTCCAGTTGTTTGTATTTATCCTCAGCCGGAGGATACTGGTCTTCGTCGAAGTCTGTCTCGTTGTCGGAGACCACAGGGCTAGGAGCCCTCCTTTCCTCTTGACTATCTTTCCCTCCAGATGATGTGGTCAAATCAACTTCTTCCCGTAGCCTGTTTCCAAACCGGTGACCTGTGTTAAACAGGACTGTCCTCTTCTTCTTCTTCTTCTTCTTCTCTTTCAGAATCAGGGTCTTCAGATCTTGCTGACCCTTAGCTAGATTCATGAACAACTCTTGGAATTGGGCATTCTGGGCCTGGAGGGCCTTGATGGCTTGCTCAGTTGAAGGTTCAGCAGACATGATAAGTGCTGAAATAAACAGCAAAGAAGATAAGAGACCTGTAATGGGTACCTGCTATGAAGTGCATGGGATGAAATGCGTATGACATGATTTCAAAGACAATCGGGAGATTCAAATTTGTAAACAAGAAATGAAACACACTTTATTAGATAAACTTTGAAATTCAAATTGTTCAACAAATTGCCCTTAAGGCGTTACAAGAATGGAAATACTGAAAAGCAAATAAAACTGGAAGGGAAATAAAAAACAAAGGACAATCAGTGCTCCCATGGTCTCTTCTTGTTGGTGCGGACATAGTCATTGAGAATCCGCTCGTTCTCAAGCTGCCTAGTCAACCTCTAGATCTTCTGCTCTTGCTCGTTAAACTTTTCTCAGTAAGCATCCCGTTCTTCTCTCAGCCGCATCCAAGACCTTTTCAGTGCCCCAATGTCAGTGGGCATGTAAGGATGGAGGATGGTTGGAAGAACCCCTTCTTCATTAGCAATTTCAACAATGATAGGCCGGACGGCTTCATATGGCATACCCAGATTTTGGGCACGGATACGAACCCATCTGAGATATGGCTCCATCGAAAGTGAAGTCTTTGGACCCAACTCATGTGGATCAGATCTGTGAACTCTATCCCAAGCCCTTATAAATCTGCGGTGTTGCTCGTCGCTATCCCCTTGAAAATCAAAGATTATGCTAGGCATTAGCAGCTCATGAGGTCCTTCTCTTCTGGATCTCCCAAACTGACGTAAGGCCAAGCATGAGTTGTAAGAAATTCCTCAATGGGTTCCTATCAGTGGAACATTAGGGTATTCCCCACAGCGATCAATGATAGCCACCTCATCCATACCCTTGAGAGTCCAAACGATATCATTATGAGAAAGAGACACAACCCTATAGGCCCAGCCCATGCCTTCTTTGTTCTTTAACACTGATTTGGGGAGGTGCGAAATAAACCACCTCACTAATAATAGAGCGCAGCATATCAAGGTTCCCCGCTTTCGGGCGGTACGGGCATAAAGCTGATGAAGAATGTCACCCAAGAGGGTGGGTACAGGATTACGAGAGACGAAGATTTTCACCGTATTCACATCAACAAAAGAGTCAGAGTTCGGAAACAATACCAAGCCATATATCAGAAGAGCCAGAATATCTTCAAATGCCTTGAAGTCTAGACTATCCCAGAAATAATTAGCCTTACCAACCAAGAACTTAGTCAGAAAGCCTTTTGCTCCACTTTTAGTCTCCCAGTTAGCCATTACCTCATCCGTTGTCAAATGAAGGGCTGAAGCAATCTTTTCCGGCCTAAGAATCTTCTCCCAACCAGTAAAAGGGGTCTGCTCCAGAATAGAGATACCGAGCAGATCAGAAAACTCTTCTAAGGTGGGAACCAACTGGTAGTCCTGGAAAGTAAAGCAATGGTACAGCGGATCATAGAATTAGACCAAAACACTCATCATCTGTTCATCTAATTTAGAGGTGACCAAACTGAGAAGATACCCATGTCTTCTGAGGAAGGAGGTAGTATCAGGCATCTTTGCAATCAATTCTTTAAGCATAGTGGGAACCTGGACAAAGTTGATCCGGATGGTATTCCTAAGCATGGGCATCATGACCTACAAAACAGAACAAAGATGAATCCCTCCCGTCTTTGAAATAGGTTAGTCCAATGCAAGATGTATGCAATGTTATGATGTCATGATAGAAAGCACACCACAAGTATCCACAAATAGCAAACATGGTAAAGGCACACAAGTCACACAGAGAGCCCTTAGATTTCAGGCTGGCAAGGAGCTTAGGTACTACCCTCTTTTAGTTCAGTTGGTTTAAACCTGTCCTAAAAATAGTAACCGGGTTCTAGAGGATCTCAATATCACTAACTACCCTCAATCAATCATAATTCCAGTTTAGCAACCTTTTCTTGCGGCCGAAATCATCGCGAGAGTTTAGTCTCAATGAGTGTAGCATACTGCTACTGTTCTATGGCCAAGTTGGTCAATTTAAAGGTTCTAAGGTCAGTTGGTGCTTAATGACCCCTTAGATGACCCATATTCTCCTCGTTCCAACACAAGGGATATCGGTACAATCTAAAGTGCCACACCAACGTAGCTACTGCTTCAACTGTATCGGTCTACGCCGTACAGTTCCCTTACAGTTTATTGCTACTTACCTAAAGGGTATCCCTAGATCCGGGTTAGGATCTATAGTAACTCTGATACAAGCCCACAAATATAAAGCATACAAAGCAAGCAATTGAAAACATAATGATCTAATCCTAAGGTACACCCCACTTATTAATAGTCCCCAACAGCGTCGCCAGTTCAGTGATACGGTGGGAGAGAACTGACTGTTTTGGATATGCTGGTTCGCGTTTTGCGTTTGTTTTCGCAAAATGTCGCGGTAAGCAAGAGTCGCCACCGACTTTTATTTTACCCAACAAGGAAAGGAAAAAAAGCACAGAAAAATTCCTTTTTTGAGATGTTTCTCGGGTCCGGGGGGTAGATTATAGAAAGGGAAGGTGTTAGCACCCTTTCTATCTGTGGTTATCCACGGGCTCTTAGGTACTTGCTCAAAGTGTTTTCAAAAATTGCTTTTCTTTGTGTTTGTGGGTTTGAAAGAAGTTTTTTGTTGAAAAGTGTAAGTGCGAAAAGTTTTATTTTTGTTTTTTTGTAGGAGCAAGTACTTAAGAACCATCTACCTACTCAAAAAAGGAATCAATTTGTGATAATGTCCTTTAGACAATGCTATCCCATTATTGATGAGTAGGTAGACTCTTCGTTGGAGTTTAAGGGTCAATTCGATTAAGGGATGTGTGGTCACTAAAGCAATGTTAGGACGCCTTAGCGGTAACCCTAATGTCTTAGATCATTTTTTCGAGGCAACCGTTTCGAGGCAACTATGATCTTTGGACAAGAGGGTGACCTCTAAAACTTCCTATACTCAATGAACACGTTCGAAGGCAACCAAGTGAGGTGTACCCTAAGAGTGCGCATGTGCGAGTGTGTTGTTTCGGTTAATTTTATCTTTGTACATGTCAATGGTTATCTATGTTGATTTTAGGTTAAACATTCGATCTTGTCATGCATTCCCTATTATCAAACATCTAACAGTTTATAAGTTGCGGAAATTAAATTGCAGAAATTAAAATTAACTATTACAAGGCGTCGGGTATTTACATCGCCAAAAACAACCCTTGAAATTAAAGTGCGAAAAGTAAATTAAGCGATAAAATAATAAAGTCCTAATTAAACTATTACATTCTGGGAAACAGATACAATAATATGATAAAACTGGATCGCGTGCGAGAAATTAAATCGGGTGTGAAATTTTTTTAGGGTTTTGACCCCTTTTGAAAGAAAGTTATTTTTGGATTAAAAGAAATTAAATTAAGTTAACAATTAAATTAATAAACTAATTAATTAATTAAAATAATTTTTTGGATTTTTGATATTTAAATAAATAAAATAAATTTGATCAAAGTTAATAAAAACCTAATCGTCTAAATTAATTTTAATTATTGCAAAAATATTAAAGTTATTTCCTAATTAAACTAAATTAATTGAATTAATATTTATTTACAAAAATAAAGTGCTGAATTTAATTTTAACAAATAAAATATATTTTTTGGTTTTTGATTTTATTAAGAAAAAGATTAATTGGTTAGTGATAATGAAAATAATTAATAAAACAAATAAATAAATAAAATGAAAAGAAAGAAATATAAATACTCAAGGGGGTTTTGGGCCTGATCAAGGGGTATGGATAGCAATTTGTGGCCCATTTGAATTGGCATGCGTTGACCTTTCTTGCTTCCACGTATGCATATTGACTTTGGCATATGGTAGGCATTCCATCTGGGCCATCAGATTTGGCCTGGGGGCCATCTGTCCACTGATTGCATGAGGGTACATGGTGAACTACACGCCTGGCTTTGCATGGAATAATCTGAAGAAAAACAATAATAATGCAATATGGGGACCTGGGATTCGAACCCAGGTCCTGTTGGACTATGCACTAACACCTTCGCCACTCAACCACTGCACTTCATTTGTTAACATAGTGGACAATAAATATAATATGGGAAAAACAACTAAGTGCCAGCAAATATAAAAAATAAAGCACCAAATTATGAATGGTCCAATGGGGAGGGGGTACGTATTCATCTTCTTTGTTGGACCTGGTTTTTTTACCTGCGGATTTACATCCGCAGCTAAATGCGTAGGTGTCTCCTAAAATCAATTTCATGCCATGGAAATTAGTTCCAAGACGATGGTCATGCTCGTCTCTCCCTCCTGAACACGCCTATGTCCATTACTTGCATTGATTTTGCCTGAAAATAAAACGCCCAAAAACAAAGACCAAGAACCCTAGATTCGGGTATGGCACTACATGTCATATAAATACAATTAAATAATGCAGAAAGTTTAGAAATTACTCAAGGATCATGAATATTTCAATGATTTGTCAAGAAAATGCCAGAATGAGAGGTTGCGATTTCAAATGCAGGGCGGTGTTTCGAAGGACTTACAGCGTGATTGAGAGGGCGTGAGAGCTTGTTAGGGATTGGAGGAGATTCAGTGGATGTCCAGCAATGGATTCACGTTGAGATTTGGTTCTGAATTGGCCTATAAGATGGATTTCAGTTTCAAGCTTTTTTAAAGTTCTCTCAAGTTTTATTCTTGTGATTTTGCAGCCTCTAACCTCTGATTCGTGTGCCTCTAGCTTGTATATGTAATGAGCAATGTATTAGGTCAAATCTTGTGGACTCAATGCTTGAAGATATGATTTGATTCTCCATTGAAAAGCTTCCAATTTGGTCCAAAATCCAATATTTTTGTACATGAAAAGCTTGATACAGATTTGATCATGATCATGATGATAATTAAGACCTATAACAACCAAAAAGATCCTAAATAATCAATATTTGGATTTTATTTGATTTAAATTGTTTTAAAATGAATTAATTCAATAAAAAATCAAATAAAATAGAAAAATTAATAAATGGACACATGGATGAAGATAGGACATGTTTTTAGTATGAAAAGACCAAATCAAGTGGAAAAGAATGGGCCCATTTGACAAAATTTGAAGTTTTGGGGATAGTTGACTTTTGGCAATTTTGCAAAAATGCCCAACTTCAACAATGCATAACATCTTCAATTTTGAACTTTTGGAAGTGTTCTTGGACTTTTTGGAAAGCTTTAGATGTACTCTAACCAACCCTTTTGGTCTAATCTAATTTTGATATTCCATGCTCAAGTTATAAGCTTTGGCAAAAAAGGTGTTTTTGTTGACTTTCAAAAATGACCTATAATGTCCAAATTTGTAACTTTTTATGAGTGCATTTCTTGATCTTGGGGTATGAAGATGTAGTGTAGGAAATTTCATCCTATTCAAAATTAGCTTTGGATGGGTCAATTCTCATAAAGTATGAGAAAGTTATGCTTGGTCAAAGTTGAGTTGACTTTTCCTACAAAACCCTAATTTAGCAACTTTTGAGTCTTGATGAATTTTGAGCAATCCTTGATGAATCATGATCAAACCTTGATAAAATGATGAAATATCCTTCAAAATGAGAATGTTTACAAAAAATCTTGAAGTTTGACTGTATTTGGGTCACAGTTGACTTTTGCCCTAGCACAGTCGATTTTTGGACCCTTTAAGCAATTGATTGACCAAACTTCCTCTGCAAGGCTTGAAATTTGACATGGATGAACTTGAGAACATATTAGGACATTGGGGAGAACTTGAGGTCATTTGTATGCAAGGACCTTGATACAACACAAAACCCTAATTTGAGGTTGACTGCCTTAGGAGATAGCTTGACTGTCCAACTCTTGAGCAATCTTGAGCAACTTGGAGATTATTTTTGCAATGTCTTGAGAAATATGGGAGGGAAAATTTTGGGGTACATCAATCATGTATTTAACCATTTTGGAAAATTAAATGGGGTGTGTGCTGGGGCAGCATGACGAGTCTGGCCGAAAAGAGCATGCTATTTATTACCTGAGCAAAAAGTTTACCGATTGTGAAACAAGATATTCACTGCTCGAGAAAACTTGTTGCGCTCTGGCATGGGTTTCTCGCCGGCTAAGACAGTATATGCTGACCCATACTACTTTATTGATATCTAAAATGGATCCAATAAAATACATCTTCGAGAAGCCTGCCCTCTCTAGGAGAATAGCAAGATGACAAATGATCCTGACAGAATATGACATACAGTATACCACCCAGAAAGAAATAAAGGGCAGTGTACTAGCTGATCACCTGGCTCACCAAGCTGTGGAAGACTACCAGTCCATGAAGTTCGAATTCCCAGATGAAGACATCATGATGGTAAACAATTGTGAAGAATTCAGACCATACGACGGACCTGAACAAGGATCCCGATGGACCCTGGTTTTTGTTGGGGCATCCAACGCACTCGGAAATGGTATTGGTGATGTACTTATATCCCCTGAAGGATGTCATACTCCCTTTACTGCAAGACTCTACTTCAACTGTACAAACAACATGGTAGAATACGAAGCGTGCATCTTTGGTCTCAAAGCTGCCATAGATTTGGGGATCAAATCCTTAAATGTCTTCGGAGATTCAGCTTTGGTTATCAGCCAGATCAAAGGGGAATGTGACACTAAACACCCTAACCTTATCCCTTACAAAGAACATGTGTTGACATTAATCCCACATTTTGAGAAGATTACCTTTGAGCATTTCCCGCGAGAAGAAAATCAGCTAGCAGACGCACTAGCCACAATGTCATCCATGTTTAAACTTAAATGGGATAACGAGGCTCCCCAGATCACTGTTGAACGAATGGATGAACCAGCTCACTGTCACGAGATTAATACTGAAGAAGTTGTGGACCGGCCTTGGTTTCACGAAGTCAAGAGGTATCTCGAGGCTCACGAAAATCCAGAAGGAGCTTCATTCAATGATAAGAAGTTCTTAAGGAGATTCTCCACTAAGTTCTTCCTTAGTAATGGCATTATCTACAAACACAACCATGACTCTATCTTACTTCGGTGCGTTGACAAGGTTGAAGCGGAAAAGATCATGGTTGAGTTGCATGAAGGCACTTTTGGCACCCATTCCAGTGGGCATATGATGGCAAAGAAGATCCTACGGGCAGGCTATTACTGGTCTACCATGGAAGCAGATTGCTATCAACACTCTCGAACATGCCACAAGTGTCAGATCTATGATGACAAGGTGCACGTACCTCCGGTTCCTCTGAATGTCTTGACGGCTCCTTGGCCCTTTGCTATGTGGGGCATCAATATGATTGGGGAAATCAAACCAACAACCTCTAATGGACACCGCTTCATATTAGTGGCCATTGACTATTTTACAAAGTGGGTTAAGGCGACCTCTTTGGCTTCCGTCACCAAGAATGTTGTAGCCCGGTTCATTAAAGAGAATCTCATCTGTCGATATGGAATCCCTGAGAGGATCATCACAAACAATAGTACGAATTTAAACAATACTATGATCACCGCCCTATGCAAGCAATTCAAGATCCAGCATCACAATTCTTCCCCTTACCGGCCAAAGATGAATGGTGTTGTCGAAGCCGCAAATAAGAACATTAAAAAGATCATACAAAAAATGACAGTCACATACAAAGACTGGCATGAGATGCTACCATTCTCTCTCCACGGGTATCGTACCACGACATGCACATCAACCGGGGAAACACCCTACTCTCTGGTTTACGACATGGAGGCTATCTTGCCTATTGAGGTCCAGATCCCCTCTCTGAGAATTATGAAGGATGCAGGGCTGAATGAAGAAGATTGGATCCAGACTCGACTTGATCAACTGAACTTGATTGATGAGAAAAGGCTTACTGCTGTTTGTCATGGTCAAGTGTATCAAAAACGGATGATCAAGGTGTTCAACAAAAAGGTCAGACGCCAAGTATATCAAGTCGGGGATCTGGTGATCAAACACATCATACTGCCGCAAGGTGATCCCAGGGGCAAGTGGACTCCTACATACGAAGGACCATTTGTGATCAAAAGCATGTCCTCTGGTGGAGCAATGATCTTGATTACCATGGATGGCAACGACCTGCCGCACCCTGTGAACACGAACATAGTCAAAAGATACTACGTATAAGAGACCCGCTAGGTTGACACACCTAGGAAAAACAAGGGCATCCCGATGAACCAAAAAGGTTCGGGAAAAAGTTAGGGATAAAACAAAAAAAATCTGTACACCCGGCAAGCTGAAAACCCGAAAGGGCGGCTTGGGCAAAAAAGGGTATCCCGGTGGACTGAAAACCCAAAAGGGCGGTCCAGGAAAAAGTTAGGGATTTAAAGCGTATGAATATGTCCCGTTGGATTACCTTACGGACAACCTGCAAAATTGACGGTTATGATCAATTCAATTAACTTCGGACAAGGCAACAAATAGATGAGATGCTCAGAGACACGAAGGCTATAGTAGAATGGGAACCTCATGGGATTATTTCACATAGCTATCTTTTCTTTGTATCAAATTTTCATTTTTTACGATGATATTCTCTTACTAGAATGTTTGTCTTATTGTACAAAAATACTTACTCAAAGTCAATACAAAGATATCCCGTTGAAAGTGAAAAACTATATGTTTTTCTTTACTCTTGTGTTTTGTTTACAAAAAACGTCCAATGATTTATTTTTGAACATATGCATTTGAACATAATTATTATTTACAAATAAACAAAATAGAAAGATAGTCACTGACGGCTTTAAGAGATAGGGAAATCTCTCTAAGTTATTTCCATAAAGTCCCCCACAGTGTGCAGTCTATCCCCAGCGGAATAAAACTTCCAGTTATCAATCCCCAGTAGAAGTCACCAAATTTCTTAGGATTTCCCAACAAGATTTTACAGGCATTATACGACATTTCCCTTACAACAAAGTTTATTTCTCTAAGAGGAAATCCATCAACACTTCAACTTCACAACATGAAGACTTACACTCCATATCCTCAACAGCAGTCAGGGATTTATTTTCCCAATCCAACAACAGTGCAACATATTAGCTCACATACGCATACATCGCATCCATATATCATAAACATTGATAACACGAATGTATTATACCATGCATTTCATACAACATAACATTGCATACTAGCTAACATTTTACCCTTTTCGGGATAAGGTTAATAGCTACCATTAACAATGTTCAAAGTTTTCAAATACGCTCCAGACACTGATGACATTCTGATACTCATTCAGATTCAACTTTCAGATACAATTCAGATACGCTCCAGACACAGATGCGATTCTGATACTCATTCAGATTCAGCTTTCAGATACAATTCAGATACGCTCCAGACACGGATGCCGTCCTGATACTCATTCAGATTTAACTCTCAGATACAGTTCAGATACGCTCTAGACACGAATGCCATCCTGATACTCATTCAGACTCAACTTTCAGATACAATTCAGATACGCTCCAGACACAGATGCCATTCTGATACTCATTCAGATTCAACTTTCAGATACAATTTAGATACGCTCTAGACACGGATGCCATCCTGATACTCATTCAGACTCAACTTTCGGATACAGTTTAGATACGCTTCAGACACGGATGCCATCCTGATACTCATTTAGTTTCAACCTTTTAGATACGCTCCAGACACAGATGCCATTCTGATACCCATTCAGATTCAGTTTGAGATACAGTTTATATACGCTCCAGACACAGATGCCATTCTGATACTCATTCTGTTTCAGCTTACAGGTACGGTTCAACAGTAATTTTTGGATGGCATCTATAAGCCCATCCCCAACAAATTTCTATCACCTCTCCAAATGGCATCTTTAATCCCATTCCCTATACCATCAACCTTCAGATAATCGAGTGTAAATTTATGGGCACTCTAATGTCCAATCATCTTCCACCTTCGAGTCACGAATGGCAAAACTCGCCAATCTAACTCTTTAGGCTTAAGAAGATTGAACAGGGGCAGCTGTTGTACCCCAAAATTTTCCCTCTCACTTATCAAGAATTTTCTCACATGATCTCCTTTGGCTCAAGACTGCACTAGGGTTGATCAGCTCAAGACACCTCCTTAAGCACTAATGACCAAAATTAGGGTTTGAAATTGAACAAGGATATTTGAGCTTCCAATATCCCATATGACTTCATGGATCATAATAGACCCTCAAGATCACTCATGGCAAGTTTCAAGCTTTGGATCACACTTTTGCTCAGTCAATTGAGCAGTTGACCTAAAAATCAACTATATTGGGGGAAAAATCAATCATGGCCAATTTACAGTCAAACTTCATAATTTTTGATCCACATAAAAATTTTAAACTCATATGTATCATTTTATCAATTTTGGACAACAATTCCTCAAGAAATTTGATCAAATCTTCAAAAGGGCAAAATGGTTAAAATTAGGGTTTTGACTAGGAAAAGGCAATTTTTGATTTTTGACCTAGAAAATGATCAATTTGTTTAAATAATGATATCAAGAGTCCAATTTAATCATTTTGACCTAATTACATGGCTTAAAACATTGCTCAAGTCTAATGGATTGACATATGAATTTTCAGTTAACTGATCAAAAGTCAATTGTATACTGAAAAGTCAAACATTGACTTTTTGGTCAAAATCAAATGCCAAAGATCACAATTCATCAAAACATGTCAAAATATGAAACTTATTCATCAAGAAATACAAAATTCAATATTTCATTTTGAAAAGTTAAAAATTTATAAACTTAGAAAATTTTCTAAGTGTTGGAAATTTCTTATTTTGTCATAACTTTGAGCAAAATTTTCACCATGATGCAAGTTGATTAAAAAAAAACTTCCAACATGAAAGTTGTATATCTCCATGAAATATACAAATTTGATTCACAAAACTCCTTCCAAAAGTGCTTGGATCTCAAGTTATAATTTTAAGAATACATGGTCATGAAACAAAACACTTAGTGAAATTTCCCCCCTAATTTGGTCAGGATTTTGACCCAACTTCATGGAACTTTTTCATATAGTTCCAAGGGGAATCTTCAAAATTAATTCAAAGATGGGTTATATATCACATTTCAAGCTTTCCAAAATGTCCAAAAACTCCTTGAGATCATTTTTGAGTAGGGAGAATCGAAGAGATGAAGTTAGGGTTTTATCACTTGAATTACAAGTCATTTTGTGATGAACCAAATTCAAAATTCAAAGTTATGCTTCATAGCCTCTACTTTGTAGGTATCAAACTTGTTAGGCACTCCATAATTAATTGCTTGCAAAACTGTTAGAGGTCTCATTTCAAGAATTCAATGCAAGGCCATGCTTTATATCCATTTTGGGAAGAAAGTGCACAATGCCATTTTGATAAAGTGACTTTTTGCAAAAAACTTGTTCTTGAGCCTTGCACTTGTTCTCTTCTGATCATACATGTCTCATAACACAAGAGAAATGGTTTAGACACTTATAATCACCCATCCCATGCTTGTACTTCACATTGAAACTTGGTTTCCCACTTTTCTTGAAAATAAAGTAACATAGCAAATAGCTTAAAACTTGTACTTATGAGTTGCAAAATGACTCAAGAGTCTTTGTTTATAGATACACAAACCATTGGCCACAAAAGGCACGCATGCTTGACCCTTAAAAACCCCCAAGAGCTCAGAACTGTTTCACATACCTCTATTTTTGCCCAACCTGACCAAAAGTTTGAAACTCTCATCTCCCTCGTGCGTTTTCAAGCCTTTTGGTTCCTAAAGTTTCTAAACATCATTTAGAACTCATCCCACACCCTGTTACAGAAATGTAACACCATCCTCCATTTTCAAAAATAGAGGTTTGTACTTGGACTTCTCCAGAACTCCTCAAGTACTTTCAGCTCATGCTAAGCATCCCATTAGCTTCCTGGGAACTTGAGGAAGCTAACCCAATCACTGGAACTCACTGAAAGCTGCTCAAACTCCAAACCCGATACCCTATTGCAAGGTAAGTTTTCTAACTTTGGAACTTTTCATACAAGAATCATCAATGATTTATTTTTGAATGAAACATGTAGATATCATTGCCCTAAAGCTAACCATGTCCATAGTTTCCATTAATTTTGCTTGAGCTTAGAGAATTTTAAGATTGAAGTTTCTGAGATTTTTAGGGTTCAGATTAGGGCCAATGAAATTCATGTTTGTCTTTGATCTATGGTTTTAATGCTTTACATTTCTGAAATCGTGAGGAAATTTGCTACAAGTTTCCTGTTTACAGTTTTCATTTTCGTTGAGATTTGAACAAGTTACAGAGGTTCTGGCTGGGCGTGAGGTTGGAGATGAAGTTGGCCTCAGGAACGTGTTTGCTACATATATTTACGGTTTGATTTATATAAACGGATGTATAGCCACCCCAGTGGTAGAAGCGCGCGCCTGTAACCAGATGGACCTGGGTTTGAGCCCCAGTGGTACCCTTTTGATTTTTTCCATTTTTTTCATACATTTTGACTTTTTTTGGCATGCGTTGGGCCTCCTTGAGCCTTGTTGTTTTTGTTTTTAATTTTAACCCCCTGTTTCACTTATACAACCCCTGGCCCATTTTATTTTCTTTTCTTATTTTCATTTTATTTATTTTCTTAATTATTTTTCTAATACTAAAAAAATCATAAAAAATATAAAAAATAATGGATTTATAATTTGGACATAGTTTATTTATTTTTTCTCACACAAAAATTATTTTATTTTATCATACTTCATTTATTTCACTAAATATTTTGTAAATTTAATTAAAAAACTAGGGTTTTAGTTATTTTCTTTTACACCATTTAAATATATTATTTTAATATTTAAAAAGACCAAAAATATTTTATAATACTATAATTTATTTTCAAGACAAAAATACCTAAAATACTTATAAGCTTAATTTATTTTTAATCAATTAATAGATTTAGGGTTTTATTTAAAATCTTTTCTTAGTAAATTTAGGTTTCGCTTTTAATTAATTATTTTTCTTTAGTTAATTAGGTTAAATCTAAACCCCTTTTCTCTAAAAAATTCAAACAAATATCCATTTACTTTACATTTCACATTTTTGTACATTTATTCATTTTGTACATTATTTATTTCAATTCTTGTACCAATTCAATATGGTTGTAATAGATAATTAGGCTTTATTTTCTTGCAATCCCCATTTTAAATTTGTACACCCCCTCCCACAAGTATTGTAATAGTGTAGTAATTTTAAATTCCGGAATTTATCGCTTTATATACAAAATTCTAGTAATTAGGGTTTGTATGAAAAGACTAAAACCAATGCTTAGAAAACCCTAATCAAAGACAAAACCAAGCATGAAAACAATACACTTGCACACAAGCACCCCTAGGGTAAATCCAGTTGGTTGCCTTACAAAATGGCCATATTACGCATGTGAGGTATCTTAGCAAAAAAACAAGAAAAATATAAGATCGTAGTCCCTCGATGACGCTATCTAAGTTGTCTTTCAAATGATATTAGTCCCTAAAAGAGAATGCTAAGATACCTTGCAATATTTCTAATCATGGTTATACGATGACCGAAGCCCGCCCCGTTTATATCCAAAGATAGGGTTACTTACCAAGTCAATGGTAAGATAACAATGTCAAAGGAAAAGGAAATGAACATGAAAGACTTTTGAGTAGGTAGAATTCTCCTAATTACTTGCTCAATTTCAAACAAAACATCCTTTCTATTTTCAAAACAAACACCTACACTTTCAAACATCTTACAAAGTTGAAAACATTTTCAAAAGATTAAACATTTTGTATACATTCTTACGAACAAGAATCATTACAAAGTTTTCCTAAATGATGGCCTCTTTACAAAGTACTTTCAAAAAACCACACAAAGCATAATTTCAAACAAAAGCAAGTGATCTAGAAAGTAACTAATAGCCCATGGAAAACCATGGATGAAAAGGGTTCTAATACCTTCCCCTTTCATAATCTACCCCCCGAACTCAAGAAATAATCGCAAAGGTCTTTCCTGTGCTTTTTCACCTTTCCTTTTGGATGAAAGAAAAGTAGGTGGCGACTCTTGCTAACCGCAACATTTGCGATAAAACGCAAAACCTTCAAGTCAGTTCTCCTACCGTATCACAACCGGCTTTGGTGAAGTCCGAAGTTGGTTGATACTCGATACTACACTCATTGAGGTTTGACTTTTCTGGATTTTTCGGTCACCGTGAAAGAGGCTTGCGCTGAAACAATGCCCGAGAAGACAGATCAGTGATATTGATATCCTTTAGAACCCGGTTACTATTGCTAGGACAGGTTTGAGCCAACTAAACTTCAAGAGGGTACTTACCTATGAGACTCCATGCAAGCCTAAACCTAAGGATTTGTTTGCCTTGTTTGTATGTACTTACTTGTACATAACATCATAAACATCATACTTATTCTCACTAACCATTTCAAGGATTATTGAGATTTATCTTTGTTCTGTTTTGTAGTGTTGTACCCCAAAATTTGCCCTCCCATATTCTTCAAGATTTGCAAAGAGCATGCCTCAAAATTCCCCAAGGGTTGCACAGTTCAAGGGCCTCCTAACAGTCAAAATTAGGGTTTTGGTTCTGGCAAAGAAAATGAATTTTCCAAGGGTAAAATCAAGTCCCACATGCCTACAAATATGGTCAAGCATCCTCATACCAAGTTTCAAGACTCACAGCACAAAATTGCACAGTCAAAAACCCTAATTGCACTACAGTCAATTGTAGGGGCAAAATGGTCATTTGACAGTCAAAAGTCCAAATTTTTGGTGAACATCTCATTTTGAAGCCACAAAAATCATTTGATCAATGCTTGATCATGATTCTCAAAGCTTGGCTCAAAAAGTCTCAAGATGCAAAAGTTTCCATATTTGGACAGTTGAAAAAGTCAACTGTAACTTGACCAAGGCATAACTTCCACATGGATTATCAGAAAAATTCCATCCAAAGCTCATTTTGAAGAGAAAGACATTTCCTACAACTCCTCTTCATACTTCAAGTCCAAGAAATGCTCTCACAAAAAGTTATCAATTTCAACATTATAGGTCATTTTCAAAAGTCAACAAAAAGGTACTTTAAGTCAAAGGCCATAACTGGAGATTGGTAAATCAAAATGACATGGGACCAACAACATTGGTTAGAGGACTCAAAGACCTTTCCAAAATGTCCAAGAACATGAGCAAAGCTTAAACATTGAGCAAGTTATGCTTTGCGGAAGTTGGGAAATTTTTGGATATTTTGAAAAGTCAACATTGCTTCAAAGGTCTTAAAAATGCTAATGGGCCTCTTTTTCTTCCACAATTCATCATCCAAGGCATATGCACGACCATGTGGCCCAAAGGGAAGTTTTTTATCATTTTTATTTAGTTATTTGGATTTTTTATTATTAATAATTCATTTAATTAATTAAAATACATGAAAAATACCAAACCAATGCAATCAAATCTTTTTGTGCATGGAATAGGTTTAAGATCTCGTGCATGATCAGATATGGAAGGAATTGAAGTGATTGGCCATGATTTGTACCAAATAGGCATGAAGAAATATTGGAAAAGATCTTTGAAAATCAAATCTTGAAAATCATGAATGCAAAGGTTTTTGTTTGATTTCTTTGACCTAGAACCTTCACACATATATACATAGTGAAACCCTAATGCCCATAAGGTCCCAGCTGCGCCAGAAAAGCATAGAGAAACTTGAGTTTTTTACAAAAAAATTGGAAACTGAGAACTAGGTTACAGGTTAATTCAAGCAAAAAGACTTGTTCCATCACCTTCCTGAGGCTTCAAGGAAGGTTTTCAAATCGAAACCAACCATCCTAACACCAAGAAACGTGAGAACGATGGTGACCTGTACAGAAAATATTTGACATTCTTGCATCTCGATTCATGCATCTTTAGCAATTTTTAATACTTGATTCATGTTCATTGTCTAATTCTGAAGCTAACTGTATAATTCAATTGAGTTTTCATGTGCTATACGCGATTCCACCATTGATACAGGCTAGGGTTTTGCAAGCTTTGAATTGGGCGTTTCTGAACGCTGTAAAATTGGATCACCATGATACCATGACCATACTCAGCGTGTTTGGACGATCTGAATAGCACCCTCGCGCCTAATTTATACTCAAAGATGGCTTAATCGCTATTATTGAATAAGGCATATTTTGGGGGGGTTCAAAACCCCCGCTAACCCTTTTTATTTTCAGGAAAGAAACACAACGATGAAGAAGATGATTAGGTGGCCATCAGTAATTGGTTGATTCAAATTTTCGCGCGAAAAAGTCACTAACGCTTTGGTTTATTTTATATTCATTTTTTGTTATTTAATATACAAAGAAGTAAAGTGACACGATTGGCAGGCATATACATTGATAACCAACAGGACCTGGGTTCGATCCCAGGTCCCCACCCCTTTCCATATTATTTTTCCATTAATACTTATGTGTAGTTTCAGTGCTAGCGACCACCATGCATCTCTCAAATCTAGCTTGCCACTTGGCCAATGGAGACGATCAGAAGGCCAAGATCTGAAGAACATGGTAAACCTGAGTCAACGCACCTACACATGTCCTGAAAAGGTCAAAGAAGGCTTGATATAGGTGGGCCAGAATTGCTACAATATACCTCTCAATTTGGGGACAGACCCCCCTAGGTTTGCAATATTCTTTTCATTTTTTTTTATTTGAATCAATTATTTCTTTTATTTATTAATTCCTTTAATTTAATATTTTTATAAAAAACATAAAAACAATAAAAATCAGGAAAAAGACAAAAATAAGTATTTTTATTTAATATTTTAATATTTTGTAAATAAACATCATTAATTGATTTTAGTGTTAAATTAGGTTTAAATCTTAATGTTTTTTTTTCAATAAAACCTAAAATTGGTAGAATTAGGGTTTCAAGCATTTTTCATCCTTTTTTTTTATTTTACTACATTAATTATTAATTCTTAATTATTTATTTTCATAAATCAAAATGCATTAATTAATTAGGTTTAATTTTAGGTTTAACTTTAATACTTTCTTAATAAACTAAAAAACAATTAGAATTAGGGTTAACATTTTAATTTCAATTAATCTTTCTCATTAAAAAACCATAAACACGAAAACCTCAAAAATAATTTCTCCTTTTATTTTAATTTTAAGTAATTTGTAAATAATAATCTAATTTCATTAAAAAGGGTCCAACGCCCTCGTTTCCAGTTTTAATCCAATTCGCGTATTTATTTCTTTTTCTTTTAATATTTATGTACCTCTCCCAAAGCCTTGTAAACTCGGACATTTTAATCTTTCGCACTTTACTTTAATTATTTATTTTTCTGTCAAATCGGGTCCTGGAAATTTTGGTGATGTGGACCCGCGCCTTTTGTAATAGTTTAGAATTTTATCCTTTCGCACTATCTTTTTAACTGTTAATAAATGCATGCAAGAATGAATGAATAAAAATAAAAACAAACGCATAGATCACTTTGACATGAACAAGATAAATGCAAATGAACATGACACACAAATCACACACCACCCTTAGGGTACGCCTCGCTGTTGCCTTGCCTCGAAAGGTGATCGTCGAGTAGAGGATGTCTTAGTGAGTCCTCATGATCCGGGAACCTGGCATGAGGGTAGCTTCTAAGGTGTCTTCCTATTTCTCTGGTGATCACCATGTCCCGAACATCGAATTGACCCGAACACCTCCAACGGTGGTGCTACCTACCTCTCAATGGTGGGATGACACTACTTTAAAGGACATTTACAAAGACGAATTCCTTAGGGTAGGTAGGTTCTCGTAGATACTTGCTCTAATTTCAAACAAATCAAAAAAATACTTTTCACACCGACACCTTTTCAAAAAGCTTTCGAAAGCAATTTTTCAAACACTCTTGAGGACCGATACAAGAGTCGAACTGGAATTTTCAAAGAAACTTTTTAAAACCCACAATTGAAAAGCAAACAAATAATTTTGAAAACACAAATGAGCAAGTATCTAAGAGCCCACGGATAACCATGGATAGAAAGGGTGCTAACACCTTCCCTTTCTATAATCTACCTCCCGAACCGAGAGCAATCTCTATAAGGAATTTTTCTGTGCTTTTGTCCTTTCCATTTGGAGAAAATAAAAGACGGCGGCGACTCTTGCTTCCGCGACATTTCGCGAACCAGCGTTAAACAGTCAGTTCCAGATCCACTGATCACAGAACTGGCGACTCTGCTGGGGAATTAAACTTAAAGTGAGGTGTACCTTAGGGTTAGTTCATAACTGTGTTTTCAATTGTATTGACTTGTCTGCTTTAAATTTGTGGGTTGCATGGGAGTTACATAGATCCTAACCCGGATCTGGGGATACCCTGTTTAGGTAGCATAAGCTGTGAGGGACCTGTCCGGCGTATACCGACATGGGTGAAGCAGTGGCTACGTTGGTGCGGCGCCTTGGTCTGTACCGATATCCCTCGTGTTGAAACGGGGAGAATATGGGTCTTCCAAGGATTCATTAAGCACCAACAGACCTTAGAACCTTAAATGACCTAACTTGGCCATTAGAACAGTAGCAGTATGCTACGCCCATTGAGGCTAAACTCTCGTGATGGTTCTGGCCGCAAGAAAAGATTGCGATGCTGGAGTTATGACCGATTGAGGGTAGTCAATGATATTGGGATCCTCTAAGAACCCGGTTACTTTTGATTAGGACAGGTATGAACCAACAAACTGAAAGAGGCTACTACCCAGACCTCATGCTGACCTAAACTCTAAGGGTTCTTTTGTGTGACTTGTGTGCCTTCATACTTGAACTGCTTGCATGCTTATTATCTGACCCTTGAATTTCTTGCAGGTTTTGTTTATACTCCTTAATTGGGACTCATAACAAAGTTTACTGAATTTCTTGCAGGTTTTGTTCATAGTCCTTAATTGGGACTCATAACAAAGTTTACTGAATTTCTTGCAGGTTTTGTTTATAGTCCTTAATTAGGACTCATGACCGGGTTTATTGAGTTTTTGCAGGTTTTGGTTTGCAGTCCTTAATTGGGACTCATAACAGGGTTACTTACATTACCCCATGCATAACATAACATCATACCATTGCATACATCCTAACCCATTTCAAGGATCTCAAGGGCTTGTGATGCAGGACATGGTGAATCAACATCTAGCAAGGGGCAAAGAGGATTTATTTTCCTCTAGCCAAAGTTGTCAGGGGCTATGACCCACTTGATATGGTGAGCTCTGACTCTTGAAGAAGGTTCCCTTAACCAAGGTTATTTGGAAATCAAAATCAGACATGCTGACTAAAGTCAGGGGCTATGACCCACTGGATATGGTGAGCCTTTGACCCTTGAAGAAGAATTCTCAACAACATTGGTTTCCTTCAATCAAGCTACCGGACCCAAATTCTAACAAATTTTCTTGTTTATCCCGCGAGGTCCTTGAAAACATTACATGTATATCATACGCATCATTGCATAACAGGTATCCTTGTTGCAGGTCACTTACCTTTCTCGCTGTTTATTTCAGCAATGGCTCCCCAACAAGATAACCAGGACCTTCTTGCTCAAGAGACTTGGTTCGGGGAAATCCTCCTGAATTTATCCAAGGGGCAGGAGGAGCTAAGGACACTTCTCATGGGGACCTTTGTCAGGAACAGTGCTGAGGATGAAAGGCTGAAACACCTACAAGCTGAGGTGGATGCATTGAAGGTCCAGATGCTGGGGCAGGTGACTGCCATTCAAGGGTTAGCTCAAAGACAAGATGAGCTCGGGGTTCTCATCAACCAACTGCTTCAGGGTAACCAACTGGGGCAAATAACTAAGGGTAAAAAACCAGTCGTCGTTCAACCACTTTTGAGACAAGGAGATAAGGGGAGAGCTCCTCAAATGGCTCCAGTGTCACAAATTCAGCATCAACCTCACCGGCTTCAGCCAGACAAGTCCAGGAGGCAATTCACCCAGCTCAACATGTCGTTGTTTCAAGCTTTACAACGCCTGTTGAGGTTGAATCTGATCACATTAAGGGCTCATCCCCAGAATCCCAACACAACACATCCTGCTTATGATCCCAATAAAAGGTGTGCCTACCATTCTGCCTGTCCAGGACATGATACAAATGAGTGTTGGGCTCTGAAGAACAAGATCCAGGACCTGATTGATGAAGGGGCATTAGAGTTCACACAAGATGGTCAGGCTGAATTTTTCTACCATCCCTCCAAGACTCACCAGCTGAAGTAACAGGCCCTGAGAAGAGAAAACTTTTGTTCATTCGAATGTTCAAGTTGTAATTTTCTTTTGTTCAAACATTTACTCATTGTTAAACATCGTTATTTCATTAATGCATCGCATATGTCTGTTTTGAAGCAATATATTCGTATCCACTATATGCAAATTATTTTCATATTTTTTCTGATATCAACTCTCTTTAATTCTAAGCCTCTTGAGGGAGGATGACAAAAACGATACCATAATCTTACAGTATGCTTTTGAACGGACCCTGCTGATGAGGTACAAGCATTGTTTCAATCCCTAAACACTGGAGTTATAAGGAAGATAATCCCTCGTCAACCCCTCTGAGCCAAAGAAGTAGGAGTTTTTCTTTTCGAAATTTAAAACCCTTAATCATAACCTGGGGTAGGGTAGTCTCTCAGTTGATCCAAGTGCATAACGAATGGCACCAAAAGAGATCCTTACAAAACAAAGAAAGACAGTGATGGTTCCGAATAATCAATAAAGAAAGGCAGTCATTATCTTCTCAAAATAAGAACCCATTAAGTCAAAACCTACGAAAGAGACTTACAAAACTGGGGCATCCCGCTGACTGTAATCACAAAAGAACAGTTCAGGCAAAAAGTAGGGATAATGAAATCAAACAAAAAAGGAAGAGGTCTTACAAACCCTCAACATAAAAGGAATGACTGCCTATTCAAAATAAGTTATCAACATCCGAATCATCACCGGAAAATCAAAGCAAAGACTCAAACAAGGTCTAACGCACGATCAACTGAGTTTAGGTTCGAAGAACATCACGAAGAGCGGGTGGGTACAAATAATTTGAGCCTTTATCCTTTGTTTCTTAAACCGTGAACCAGGCCACGTTATAACCCTCAAAAGTCCTAGCTGAAGCGTGGGTTAGTTCGAAGGCATACTGTTACGAAAGGTATCCTGACTCCTTAAGGCCTACGGTAAATACGAAGTTGACATCACGTTTTACAAACATTCACTTGTTTTATGAAAAAGAATGCATTTTCAAAATCTTCAAGACAGGCATAAGCTTTTCATTTTTAACATAACCTTGTTTGCATATGACTTTTTGGTTGAACGACAGGAAAATTCGCACGATGAATACCTAGTGAACAAAGGCACTTCCAATCAAGGGGCATGATATGATCATGGTCTATCATCTGGGGCAATCCAATCAAGATTCGGAGAATCTCTCAACAATGCCAAATAGCCTGGGGCAAATCTCCGCCTGAGTCACTTGGGGCACGCCAGCAACGAATCTTGCCTAATCAAACACCTTCTGGTGGCATGACAAAACACTTCTAACAGGGGCAACTCCCTACATTCTGAGAACATGGACATAGTCGAAAAAATACTACGCAAAATCAAAGACCCACTAGGTTGACGCACCTAGGCAAAAATAAGGGCTTCCCGGCGAACCAAAAGGGTTCGGGCAAAAATAAGGGATGAAAATGAAAAATCTGTACACCCGACAAGTCGAAAACCTGAAAGGGCGGCTTGGGCAAAAATGGGTATCATGGTGGACCGAAAACCCAAAAGGGCGGTCCAGGAAAAAGTTAGGGATCAAAGCGTACGACTATGTTCTGTCATCTTGTCACCTGCCTACCAGAAGAAGGTTTGCCCATCAACAACTATCAGCATCTCACAGGTCTTCCTCTCCCACCTCAAAAACAGGGGCAATAAAGAGTTGTCTAAGCGATCTAATTATTCTGTCCTCCCAGATACCGAGGTAGGTTCAGCTAAAGAACATAACCAGACATCTTAATCCCCCAGAGAGTGAGCCAACAAGTCAGTACACTCTCCCCAAGCTACTATCAGCCTTAAGGAAGTTGTGTATCCTCCAGCAGATCTCAAACATTCCCCAGCATTATATATGCATTCTTAACAAGCATCCCCGGCAGTCTCGGTCTAAAGATTGGTCCCCGACGGTATATCAAACATTCAGTGGAGTCACTCCCCCAATACAGTTCAAAACTTCCCCAGGAGAGTCCAATCAGGTTTCCCCAGGAAAATTGGAATCCATCTCCTCAGCAGTAAGCTTATCCCCAGTAGATTCTGGAAGCTTATCCTCGCAGAGCACGAACGCGTCGCCCGACTTGATTCAAAGACTTATTTCCGTACCAGGATATAACTGGGTTATCCTCAGCCAAAAGCCATGGAAAGAGCGTCCTCGACGAAGTCTTCTTATCCCCAGCGAAGTCTATCAACACTTCCAACACAACAAGGGTGTCCCCCAACAAGTTATTATCAACATTCCAGCAAAAGTATCTCTATCCCCACAGAGTATTTGTTCCCCAGCCAGATCGCTAGAATAATTTTCTCCCCGCAGAATAATCCATTCGCCAAGTTTACTCCCCAACAGAGTTATCTTCTCCTACCGGTATTCTTGCAACTATCATCCAGCGGAAGCAAAATCCATTCTTCAACATCAGCCTAGGAGTGACTTCCCGGCACCCGTCAAGGATTTATTTTCCTAAGACAAAAGATACATTCATAAACATCACATACATCATTATAGCATGTATATACGCATCATATCTTACAAATCGCATTTATGTTGAGAACATCATTGCTTGATCAATATCATGCATTGCATATGACTGACCTTTACCTTTCAGGAAAGATCCAGTTAAATTTTCAACTATATTTCAAGACCTAGACCGATTCAGTTAAATCGACTCCAAAGATTTCTCTGTTTCTTATCCAGTCAAAGGCCTTCTCTGGTTCAGTTAAATCAACTCCAAAGATTTCTCTGTTTCTTATCCAGTTGAAGACATTTCAAGACCTAGACCGGTTCAGTTAAATCGACTCCAAAGATTTCTCTGTTTCTTATCCAGTCAAAGGCCTTCTCTGGTTCAGTCAGATCGACCCTAAGATCTCCCTATTTCTTACCCAGTTGAAGACATTTCAAGACCTAGACCGGTTCAGTTAATCGACCCTAAGATTTCCTGTTTCTTATCCAGTCAAAGGCCTTCTCTAGTCCAGCTAAATCGACCCCAAACAGATTTTTCTGATAAAGACTCAGTAGAAGATATCAAAGATTCTCTCAATGATTGCTGTTGAGGTTGTAGTCGCCCGTGGTTCTCTCCCCGATACTACGGAGGTAGTAATCATCCCAGGATTCGCTCAACGATTGCTGTTGAAGCGGAAGTTATCCAAGATTCGCTCAGCGTTACTGTTGAAGTTGAAGTCGTCCAAGATTCTCTCAATGATTGCTGTTGAGGTTGTAGTCGCCTATGGTTCTCTCCCCGATACTGCGGAGGTAGTAATCATCGCCAGATTCGCTCAGCGTTACTGTTGAAGTCGAAGTCGTCCAAGATTCTCTCAATGATTGTTGTTGAGGTTGTAGTCGCCTATGGTTCTCTCCCCGATACTGCGGAGGTAGTAATCATCCCCAGATTCGCTCAGCGTTACTGTTGAAGTCGAAGTCATCCAAGATTCTCTCAATGATTGCTGTTGAGGTTGTAGTCGCCTGTGGTTCTCTCCCCGATACTGCGGAGGTAGTAATCATCCCCAGATTCGCTCAGCGTTACTGTTGAAGTCGAATTCGTCCAAGATTCTCTCAATGATTGCTGTTGAGGTTGTAGTCGCCTATGGTTTTCTCCCCGATAATGCGGAGGTAGTAATCATCCCCAGATTCGCTCAACGTTACTGTTGAATTCGAAGTCATCCAAGATTCTCTCAATGATTGCTGTTGAGGTTGTAGTCGCCTGTGGTTCTCTCCCCGATACTGCGGAGGTAGTAATCATCCCCAGATTCGCTCAGCGTTACTGTTGAAGTCGAAGTCGTCCAAGATTCTCTCAATGATTGTTGTTGAGGTTGTAGTCGCCTATGGTTCTCTCCCCGATACTGCGGAGGTAGTAATCATCCCAAGATTCGCTCAACGATTGCTGTTGAAGTTGAAGTTATCCAAGATTCTCTCAATGATTGCTATTGAGGTTGTAGTCGCCTATGGTTCTCTCCCCGATACTGCGGAGGTAGTAATCGTCCCCAGACTCTCTCAATGATTCCGATTGAGGTAGTAGTCGTTCAAGGTTCTCTCACCGTTCCTGTTGAGGTAGTAACCATCCCTGGTTCATTCACTACCTTTTGAAGATCCAGATCCAGCTCCTGTAACTAGTCAGGACACATCCAACACGAAGAGTTTGAAGACCAGCTCCTATAACAGGTCAGGTAATCATTTTTCTTTTGCAGGTACGCAAGTTCTCGCTAAGGAATCTCTTATGCGATCAACATCCAGGTGGCATCTATAAGCCCATCCACCTATCCATCATCTCTCAGCATGGCATCTATAAGCCCATCATCCTATCCATCAATCTCCAAATGGCATCTATAAGCCCATTCCCATCATCACACTACTATGTGAGCGCAAATTTCTGGGCACTCAAGTGTTCAATCATCTTCCACCTTCGGATTACGAAAGGCACGTCAGCCAATCTGCATCCTCAGGTCTAAGAAGATTGAATAGGGGCAACTGTTGTACCCCAAAATTTGCCTTCCCATATTCTTCAAGATTTGCAAAGAGCATGCCTCAAAATTCCCCAAGGGTTGCACAGTTCAAGGGCCTCCTAACAGTCAAAATTAGGGTTTTGGTTCTGGCAAAGAAAATGAATTTTCCAAGGGTCAAATCAAGTCCCACATGCCTACAAATATGGTCAAGCATCCTCATACCAAGTTTCAAGACTCACAACACAAAATTGCACAGTCAAAAACCCTAATTGCACTACAGTCAATTGTAGGGGCAAAATGGTCATTTGACAGTCAAAAGTCCAAATTTTTGGTGAACATCTCATTTTGAAGCCACAAACATCATTTGATCAATGCTTGATCATGATTCTCATAGCTTGGCTCAAAAAGTCTCAAGATGCAAAAGTTTCCATATTTGGACAGTTGAAAAAGTCAACTGTAACTTGACCAAGGCATAACTTCCACATGGATTATCAGAAAAATTCCATCCAAAGCTCATTTTGAAGAGAAAGACATTTCCTACAACTCCTCTTCATACTTCAAGTCCAAGAAATGCTCTCACAAAAAGTTATCAATTTCAACATTATAGGTCATTTTCAAAAGTCAACAAAAAGGTACTTTAAGTCAAAGGCCATAACTGGAGATTGGTAAATCAAAATGACATGGGACCAAATACATTGGTTAGAGGACTCAAAGACCTTTCCAAAATGTCCAAGAACAAGAGCAAATATTAAAAATTGAGTAAGTTATGCTTTGCGGAAGTTGGGAAATTTTTGGATATTTTGAAAAGTCAACATTGCTTCAAAGGTCTTAAAAATGCTAATGGGCCTCTTTTTCTTCCACAATTCATCATCCAAGGCATATGCACGACCATGTGGCCCAAAGGGAAGTTTTTTATCATTTTTATTTAGTTATTTGGATTTTTTATTATTAATAATTCATTTAATTAATTAAAATACATGAAAAATACCAAACCAATGCAATCAAATCTTTTTGTGCATGGAATAGGTTTAAGATCTCGTGCATGATCAGATATGGAAGGAATTGAAGTGATTGGCCATGATTTGTACCAAATAGGCATGAAGAAATATTGGAAAAGATCTTTGAAAATCAAATCTTGAAAATCATGAATGCAAAGGTTTTTGTTTGATTTCTTTGACCTAGAACCTTCACACATATATACATAGTGAAACCCTAATGCCCATAAGGTCCCAGCTGCGCCAGAAAAGCATAGAGAAACTTGAGTTTTTTACAAAAAAATTGGAAACTGAGAACTAGGTTACAGGTTGATTCAAGCAAAAAGACTTGTTCCATCACCTTCCTGAGGCTTCAAGGAAGGTTTTCAAATCGAAACCAACCATCCTAACACCAAGAAACGTGAGAACGATGGTGACCTGTACAGAAAATATTTGACATTCTTGCATCTCGATTCATGCATCTTTAGCAATTTTTAATACTTGATTCATGTTCATTGTCTAATTCTGAAGCTAACTGTATAATTCAATTGAGTTTTCATGTGCTATACGCGATTCCACCATTGATACAGGCTAGGGTTTTGCAAGCTTTGAATTGGGAGTTTCTGAACGCTGTAAAATTGGATCACCATGATACCATGACCATACTCAGCGTGTTTGGACGATCTGAATAGCACCCTCGCGCCTAATTTATACTCAAAGATGGCTTAATCGCTATTATTGAATAAGGCATATTTTGGGGGGGTTCAAAACCCCCGCTAACCCTTTTTATTTTCAGGAAAGAAACACAACGATGAAGAAGATGATTAGGTGGCCATCAGTAATTGGTTGATTCAAATTTTCGCGCGAAAAAGTCACTAACGCTTTGGTTTATTTTATATTCATTGTTTGTTATTTAATATACAAAGAAGTAAAGTGGCACGATTGGCAGGCATATACATTGATAACCAACAGGACCTGGGTTCGATCCCAGGTCCCCACCCCTTTCCATATTATTTTTCCATTAATACTTATGTGTAGTTTCAGTGCTAGCGACCACCATGCATCTCTCAAATCTAGCTTGCCACTTGGCCAATGGAGACGATCAGAAGGCCATGATCTGAAGAACATGGTAAACCTGAGTCAACGCACCTACACGTGTCCTGAAAAGGTCAAAGAAGGCTTGATATAGGTGGGCCAGAATTGCTACAATATACCTCTCAATTTGGGGACAGACCCCCCTAGGTTTGCAATATTCTTTTCATTTTTTTTTTATTTGAATCAATTATTTCTTTTATTTATTAATTCCTTTAATTTAATATTTTTATAAAAAACATAAAAACAATAAAAATCAGGAAAAAGACAAAAATAAGTATTTTTATTTAATATTTTAATATTTTGTAAATAAACATCATTAATTGATTTTAGTGTTAAATTAGGTTTAAATCTTAATGTTTTTTTTCAATAAAACCTAAAATTGGTAGAATTAGGGTTTAAAGCATTTTTCATCCTTTTTTTTATTTTACTACATTAATTATTAATTCTTAATTATTTATTTTCATAAATCAAAATGCATTAATTAATTAGGTTTAATTTTAGGTTTAACTTTAATACTTTCTTAATAAACTAAAAAACAATTAGAATTAGGGTTAACATTTTAATTTCAATTAATCTTTCTCATTAAAAAACCATAAACACGAAAACCTCAAAAATAATTTCTCCTTTTATTGTAATTTTAAGTAATTTGTAAATAATAATCTAATTTCATTAAAAAGGGTCCAACGCCCTCGTTTCCAGTTTTAATCCAATTCGCGTATTTATTTCTTTTTCTTTTAATATTTATGTACCTCTCCCAAAGCCTTGTAAACTCGGACATTTTAATCTTTCGCACTTTACTTTAATTATTTATTTTTCTGTCAAATCGGGTCCTAGAAATTTTGGCGATGTGGACCCGCGCCTTTTGTAATAGTTTAGAATTTTATCCTTTCGCACTATCTTTTTAACTGTTAATAAATGCATGCAAGAATGAATGAATAAAAATAAAAACAAACGCATAGATCACTTTGACATGAACAAGATAAATGCAAATGAACATGACACACAAATCACACACCACCCCTAGGGTACGCCTCGCTGTTGCCTTGCCTCGAAAGGTGATCGTCGAGTAGAGGATGTCTTAGTGAGTCCTCATGATCCGGGAACCTGGCATGAGGGTAGCTTCTAAGGTGTCTTCCCATTGCTCTGGTGATCACCATGTCCCGAACATCGAATTGACCCGAACACCTCCAACGGTGGTGCTACCTACCTCTCAATGGTGGGATGGAACTACTTTAAAGGACATTTACACAGACGAATTCCTTAGGGTAGGTAGGTTCTCGTAGATACTTGCTCTAATTTCAAACAAATCAAAAAAATACTTTTCACACCGACACCTTTTCAAAAAGCTTTCGAAAGCAATTTTTCAAACACTCTTGAGGACCAATACAAGAGTCGAACTGGAATTTTCAAAGAAACTTTTTAAAACCCACAATTGAAAAGCAAACAAATAATTTTGAAAACACAAATGAGCAAGTATCTAAGAGCCCATGGATAACCATGGATAGAAAGGGTGCTAACACCTTCCCTTTCTATAATCTACCTCCCGAACCGAAAGCAATCTCTATAAGGAATTTTTCTGTGCTTTTGTCCTTTCCATTTGGAGAAAATAAAAGACGGTGGCGACTCTTGCTTCCGCGACATTTCGCGAACCAGCGTTAAACAGTCAGTTCCAGATCCACCGATCACATGTAGGACATGACTTTTATCCGCGAGAATAATATCCAAGTCAATCTCGTAAGAGTTCCTCCTCAATTCAAAGAGTTAGCGTCAAGGGTTCCTGAGAACTCTCCATTCACCGAAAGACATGGCCGCCTCCTAAACTTTGTTACCTCCAACACTGATGAAGATATGATGAAGGTGTTGTTCCAATTCTTTGATCCTCTACACCATTGCTTCACTTTCCCTGATTATCATCTTGTACCAACTTTGGAAGAATTCTTTCAACTCTTGAGGATTCCCATTCTCAATCAACTACCCTTCAACGGTACAGAAAGAGATCCAAAATCTGAAGAGATTGCCCAAGAACTACACTTGCAACAATATGATATCGCAACTAATTGAGAAACAAGGAGTGGTGTCAAAGGTTTCTTAGCCAAGTTCTTGTTCGAGAAAGCTTAAGATTGTTGGAACTCTTTGGACTTATAAGCTTTTGAGGAAATCTTGGCCCTTCTCATCTATGATATAGTTTTGTTTCCAAACCCTGATCAACTCATAGAGGTAAGTGCTGTCAAAATCTTCATGTTCCACAATCCAATGCCTACTTTATTGGTAGATATCCTACATTATGTTCATTCTCGCACTATGAGGAAGAGAGGGATCCTTATGTGTTTCACTCCTCTCTTGGAAAGATGGTTTATTTCACATCTTCCCCGATTTATGTTAAAGAATGAGCAAGGTTTGAGGTGGTCCCATAGGTTGATGACGCTTAGACATTCAGATGTTCATTGGTGTTCTCGATCCTTGGAGAATGTTACTATCACCGACCATTATGGTGAATTCCCTAATTTCCCTTTACTTGGCATTAGGGGAGGTATCACTTGCAACCCCTGCTTAGCTTTATGATAGTTTGGTTATGCTCGAAGGGATGGCCCATATGAGATGGTCATCCAAGGAGTGGTATTCAATTAAGAGAGCGACGATCAAAGCTACCGCCAGAGGTTTATCCGAGCTTGGAGGATGGTGAGAAAAGTGGATAGTAAGACATTGGGACACAATAATTCCATTCCCCTCAAGTTTTACCTTAAGTGGGTACGATTTCATGCTCAGAAACTTGTGATGCCTTATCCCTCCATCTTACCAATTATCATGGAACCTGTGGTTGAAGGAGATGTTCCCTACACTATCCTCCATCCCGACTTGCCTACTTCTCTCGAAGACTTGCAAAAAGGTTGGATTCAGCTAAAGGAATAACCATATACTTTCGAAGCTCAATTCTACGCCAGAGAGAAGAGGATATTAGAGCTTATGAAGAAGCTATAAGAAGAGAAAAATGTGAACGCCTACCTTGCGCCGAAGAGGTTGCGTTCATTCTTTTTATCATAGAAAGTTATTTTGTAAGCCCAAGAGGCATGTTGTAATCTTTTAAAACTAATTAATGAAAATTTACGTTTGTTCATTCTTTGTCTATGCAAATTTAAATTCCATAAATCCTTGAAATCATTTGCATATACATCTTCCATGCATCATAACATGACAGGTTTTCACATAACAGGTTTCCTTATCTTTCTGCTGTTTATTTCAGCAAGATGGATCTAGAGAAAACTGTGAAGGATCTTCAGGCACAAAACTCTCAATTCCAAGAGACTCTACTGGCCCTAGCCAAGGGGCAGCAAGATATGATGGCATTGCTAGAAGTTAAGAAGAAACCCAAGAAGAAAGCCCTGGTCAACATGGGCAGAAGGTTCAAGGATTCGGTTCGTCAGATCCCGGTAGTGAAGACTTATATAAAGAAGACGAGAATCAAATTGGTGAGGTTAAGAGTACCCAGGCTGACTGTGTTAATGATCAAGCATCTGATGATGATTATTTTGACGAGCATTATCCACCCGCCGATGTCAAATACAAGCAATTAGAAGACAGATTAAAGGCCATCGAGATCCAAGCCATCCCCGGTTTAGATTTTGATGATTTGGGTTTTATCTCTGGGGTTGTTATTCCCCAAAAATTCAAAATACCAGTCTTTGCAAAGTACAATGGAGTTTCTTGTCCAAAACTTCACCTGAAATCTTATGTGCGCAAAATACAGCCGCACACCGCTGATAAGAAACTCTTGGTTCACTTTTTTCAAGAGAGCTTGACCGGAATGCAACTCTAATGGTTCTACCAGTTGGATGGTTCCCGCATAAATACTTGGGAGGATTTAGCTACCGCCTTCTACCATCAGTACCAGTATAACACCGACTTGGCACCAACGAGAGTTCAGTTGCAAGATATGACCATGGGGAAGAATTAAGGATTTAAAGAATACGCATAAAATTGGAGAGACCTAGCCAGTAGGGTTCAACCACCTTTGACTGATAGAGAGCACATTGACATGTTTATGGGCACTTTATCTAGTCCATTCTTTAACTTGTTGGTTGGCTGTTCTTCTTCTGGTTTCACCGAACTAATCTTAACCGGTGAAAGAGTTGAAAGCGACATCAAAAGCAAAAAGATTCCCATGGCATCTGCCTCCACTTCCAATCCTGTAAAGAAACCTTTGGCTGCAAAGAAGGAAATCAATATTGTGTACGAGGCAAGGGCCCATACCTAGAAGAATGATTATTCGTCTGTTAATGCTGTCTGAATCTCCAATCCAACTCCTACTCCAAGACCATCTTCTAATCACCAATGTTTTGAAACTCCGAGAAGATAATTCACGAGATTAGGAATGTCAATATCTCAAGCCTTAAAACACATGCTAAAGGATAATTTTGTGATATTGCACAATCCTCCTGCTAACCCAGATACCTCTTCACCAAAGTATAATCTGAATGCTAAATGTGCTTACCATTCAAGTAGCCCCGGGCATGAGACTGACCAATGTTGGGCCTTGAAGAATAAAATTCAGGATTTGATTGATAATAAGACTATTGAGTTTAATCCTCCTCCAACTCCGAATGTAATCACCGAGCCTATGTTGAAGCATGACAAGGGTGTCAATGAAGTCAACGATGTGGGTGATTCTGATGAAGAAGCTACATTTGAAGATTGAGTGTATCCTACTACAACAGAGCTGAAGAATTGGCATGCCAAGGACTTCGTGCTCATCTCCTTCATTGAGGAGTAATCTACTTGTTATTGCTTTTCTTTCAATTCAAGAACACTTTGTCTGTAATATTTGACAATGACTTTTAAGCCATGTGCCTGGCCCGGGGAACTTTGGTCCATTTGTCAAGGGTTTTATTTATATTCATCTAATCATGTGATCATTTAATGCAAATCATTGGACTCTTTTGCATTCAAATCTTTGTGTTCATTGTCTTTCTTTTCTTCAAATACATTTTTCAAAATAGCCATGTATCTTACATGCACACACACACACACACACACACACACACACACACACACACACACACACACACACACACACACACACACACTCTTGCAGGTCCTCATCCACTCTGGATCTTATTGCTGATGACTCTACTATTACCGACTATGACTTCGAATGTCCAATTAAAAAAGCTGAAGACGAAGGCGAGGAAGATTATGATATACTAGGAGAACTAACCAGACTTCTATTACAAGAGGAAAAAACTATTCAGCCCCACGAAGAGTCAGTTGAAGTCATCAATCTAGGTAATAAGACGGACAAGAAAGAGGTCAAGATCGGTGCTAACTTAGAAGACAGTGTCAAGAGCAGGTTGGTTCAGATGTTGCATGATTATGTGGAAGTTTTTTCTTGTTCGTATGAAGATATGCCAGGGTTAGATACCGACATCATAGTTCATCGTCTACCAACAAAGGAAGATTGTCCTCCTGTCAAACAAAAGGTTCGTCGCATGAGGCCTGACATGTCTGAAAAGATAAAAGCTGAAGTGATGAAATAATTTGATGCAGGGTTCCTAGCTATGACATCCTATCCCCAATGGGTTGCAAATTTCATGCCAGTACCGAAGAAAAACAAAAAAGTTTGCATGTGCGTAGACTATAGGGATCTGAATAGGGCAAGCCCCAAGGATGACTTCCCTCTACCATACATTGACGTCTTGGTCAATAATACTGCTTAGCATTAAGTCTTCTCTTTCATGGATGGACTCTTCGGCTATAATCAGATAAGGATGGCTCCTGAAGACATGGAGAAGACCACTTTCGTTACGCAACGGGGCACCTTTTGCTACAAGGTCATGCCGTTCGAATTGAAGAATGCAGGGGCAACATATCAAAGGGCTATGGTAGCTCTGTTTCATGATATGATCCATCATGAAATAGAGGTATATATGGATGATATGATTGCCAGATCACAAACTAAAGAGGAACATCTCGATCACCTATACAAGCTATTCGAAAGGTTGAAAAAGTATAAGTCGAGGTTAAACCCTAACAAGTGCACATTAGGAGTACGATCTGGAAAGCTCCTAGGTTTTGTTGTCAGCAATAAAGGCATTGAAGTTGATCCTGCCAAGGTAAAGGCCATCCAAGAAATTCCAGTCCCTCATTCTGAAAAAGAAGTTAAAGGATTCTTAGGTCGTCTCAATTACATCGCCCGCTTCATATCTCACTTGACTGCTACTTGTGAGCCAATCTTCAAACTCTTGAAGAAAGATCAGGTAGTCCGATGGAATGATGAATGCCATGCTGCCTTCGACAAAATCAAAGAATATCTACAAGAACCTCCTATTCGCATGCCTCCAGTTGAAGGAAGACCCTTGATCATGTACTTGACAGTACTAGAGAATTCTATGGGGTGTGTTTTGGGCCAACATAACGAGTCTGGCTGAAAAGAGCATGCTATTTATTACCTGAACTAAAAGTTTACCGACTGTGAAACTAGATATTCACTGCTCGAGAAAACTTGTTGCGCTCTAGCATGGGCTGCTCGCCGGATAAGACAGTATATGTCGACTCATACCACTCTGTTGATTTCTAAGATGGACCCAATCAAGTACATCTTCGAGAAACCCGCTCTCTCCGGAAGGATAGCCATGTGGAAAATGATTTTGACTGAGTACGACATTTAATACACAACATAAAAGGCCATCAAAGGAAGCGTACTAGAAGATCATTTGGCCCATTAAGTTGTGGATGATTTTCAGTCTATGAACTTCGACTTCCCTGATGAAAACATCATGCTGGTGACCGACTGTGCGAAACCTGGACCGTATGACGGACCTGAACAAGGATCCCGATGGACTATGGTCTTCGACGGGGCTTATAACGCCTTGGGTAAAGGAATTGGAGATGTGATCATCTCCCCTGAAGGTTTCCACACTCCTTTCACTTCCAGACTATGCTTCGATTTCACGAACAATATGGCTGAGTACGAAGCATGCATTTTTGGTTTGAAGGCTGCCATTGACTTGAGGATCAAGCATTTGTATGTTTTTGGGGATTCCGCTCTAGTGATTAGCCAAGTAAAAGTAGATTGGGACACTAAACACCCTAATCCCATCCCTTACAAGGAACTCGTTCTATCCTTGATTCCCTACTTCGAAGAGATCACCTTTGAACACTTCCCTAGGGAAGAAAATCAGTTGGCTGACGCCTTGGCAACCATGTCTTCAATGTTCAAGGTCAGATGGGACAACGAAGCCCCTATGATTACAATTGAGAAATTCAACGAACCTGCGCATTGTTGTGAGCTTGACACTGATACAGAAAAGCCATGGTACCATGAGGTGATGAGATATCTTAGAGCACAAGAGTATCCCGAGGGGGCATCCACCAATTACAGAAAGTTCTTACGAAGATTTTCAGCCAAATTCTTCCTAAGTAACGGAATATTATACAAGCGCAACCATGACTCTACTCTACTCCGGTGTGTGGACAAGAAGGAGGTGGAGTAAATTATGGAAGACATGCACGATGGTCTCTTTGGGACTCACTCAAGCGGACATACGATGGCCAAGAAAATCCTAATAGTTGGCTACTATTGGTCAACAATGGAGACTGATTGCCATCAACATTCAAGAACTTGTTACAAGTGCCAAATCTATGCTGACAAGGTCCATGTGCCTCCTATCCCTCTGAACATCATGACCGCTCTGTGGCCATTTGCAATATGGGGCATTAACATGATTGGAGATATCAAGCCCACTGCTTCCAACAGACATCGCTTCTTTTTGTCGCTATCGACTATTTCACAAAATGGGTCGAAGTCGCCTCTTTTGCCTCAGTCACAAAGAACGTGGTAGCCAGATTCGTCAAACATAACCTCATCTACCTCTATGGTATCCCCGAAAGGATCATCACCGAAAATGGGACTAACTTCAACAATGCTATGATTACCGAGCTTTGCACTCAGTTCAAAATCAAGCATCACAATTCTTCTCCATATAGACCTAAAACGAATGGCGCAGTCGAAGCGGCCAACAAAAACATTAAGAAGATTATGCATAATATGGTAGTAACCTGTAAGGACTGACATGAGATGTTACCATCTGCTCTTCACGGCTATCGTACTTCAGTTAGAACATCAATTGGATCAGTTGAACTTGATTGATGAAAAATGACTACCTGTTTTTTGTCATGGTCAGACGTACCAAAAATGTATGATCAAGGCTTTCAACAAAAAGATCAAGCCTCGAGTATATCAAGCTGGTGACTTGGTGATAAAGCGCATCATTCTGCCATAAGGCGACCCCAGAGGTAAATGGACTCCCACCTACGAAGGGCCATTTGTTGTCAAGAGAGTTTTCTCTGGTTGTGTCATGATGCTGACTACCATGGATGGTGAAGACTTTCCACATCCTATAAACGCGAACATAGTTAAAAAATACTACGCATAAGAGACCCGCTAGGTTGACACACCTAGGAAAAAATAAGGGCATCCCGGCAAACCAAAAGGTTTGGGAAAAAATTAGGGATATATGCAAAATATTGTACACCTGGCAAGTTGAAAACCCGAAAGGGCGACTTAGGAAAAAATGGGTATCCTGGTGGGCTGAAAACCCGAAAGGGCGGTCCAGGCAAAAGTTAAGGATTGAAAGCGTATGACTATGTCCCGGGGAATCATCACTGTCAACTTTATCACCAAGGTCCGAGTTCAAACGATCCAAGATCAATCCAATCAATTTATGTCAATAGCAAGGGGAATTCGAAGACATTGGGGCAATAGTAGAGTTGGAATGCAATGAGATAATTTCACATGGCTATTTGTTTTGTTTTCAATTTTTGTTTTCCTTTCGACGATTTACTTTTACTAGGATCTTCGTCTCTTTGTACAAAAACGCCTATTCATGAGCAAAATATCAATACAAATATACTTTGAAATGCAAAATTGTCCAATGACTAAATTTGAACGAACATATGCATATGAATATAATTAAAACTATTTGGCACATGTGTTCTACTAAGCAGCAACAAGCATCTCTTTAATGTATATGGAATATCCCCACAGAGTTATTTCATTAGCATTATTCCCCACAAAGACGACTATAATAAACCAATCTCCAGCCAGAGTCTCAATCTCTTGGCAGCTCTCTCCCCACCTATGTTGATCCTACGCGTAAAAGCCTTGTGGATCTCTTCCTCCAAGAACTCACCTCGTCAATAATTCATCAAATATTCATCAACAGGGTTTATTTCCCCAACAAACAACGAGTAGCATAACTCCTCAGCCGAGTTCAAATTCCCCCGATATGGTCTATCTTCCCCAGCTGAATCTTTTATCCCCAGCTTAGTGTATCCTTCCCAAGCTGAGTATATCCCCCAAGCTGAGTCTGTCTTCCCTGACTGAGTACACACTCTCCATCTTGAGTTTTCCTTTCAGACTATTGAAAATCAAAGGGCCACAACCACTAATTCCCAGTAAAGTCATCAACAAAACCTTTACTAACTCCAAAAAGATGCTATGAAGACTGGATCCGACCAGATAATAGTGTAACCTTTCAACTAACTATGAAGACTGGATCCGACCAGATAATAGTTAACTTTGAAAGATACTATGAAACCTGGATCCAACCAGATAATAGTTTAACTCTTCAAAAATATAGAATAACCTGGACTCAACTAAACCAAGGTTTAACTTCTTTTCCCCAGTAGAGTTTGCCTCTACCCCAACAAGTTATTGTAAAGCCTGGATCCGACCAGATATCAGTTTTCAACTTCATCTTTTCAAGTAAATTATTGTGAAGCCTGGATCCAACCAGATAGAAATTCCCCTCAGAAGTTCGTTGTGAAACCTGGAATTCGACCAAATAACAACTAAGTTCCAAGCAAGTTACTGTGAAGCCTGGACCCGACCAGATATCAGTTCAACTCTATCCCTTCAGACAAGTTTATTGTAAAGCCTGGACCCGACCAGATAGCAACTAACTTCATCCACCTCAAAATTTGTGAAGCCTGGATCCAACCAAATATCAGTTTTTAAGCAGTTTATTGTGAAGCCTGGGCCCGACTAGATAACAACTAGCTACATTCGCCAACAAGACACTATGAAGCCTGGACCCGATATGATAATAGTATAACTCTTCAAAATCTATGAAGCTTGGACCCGACCAGATAGCAGTTACCACTTCAAGTTACTATGAAGCCTGGACCCGACCAGATAGCAGTTCAACTTCATCCTCTCTAGCAAAGTTACTGCAAAGCCTGGAATCCGACCAGATAACAGTTAACTTCCTTATCCCCAACAAGTTGTTGTGAAACTAAGAATCCAACCAGATAACAGCCTAACTTCACTCTCCCCAAGAAATTTTCCGTGAAGCCTAGAATCCGACCAAATAACATCCAATTCTTCCCCAGTAAGTTACTGCGAATCTTGGATCTGATCAGATAGCAGTTGATTTCCTCATCCTCAGCGAGTTGTGAAGCCTAGATCCGACCAGATAACAGCTAACATACAAGAGATATTCCCCAGCAGAAGCATCCTTTCAACAAGTTTGAAGATATATACTCTTCATCCCCAACAGTGATCCGGGACTCAGCTTTCCAAAACTCCCCATCAGTAGTCAGGGATTTATTTTCCCAGACAAACATACATCTCACATTCATACATCATACCATATACTTACAAAATTCATTTAGCATGATCTCATCCATCTTGTGAACATCATGCACACATCTGCATTTTACTAACCCTTTTTCCCACAGGTAAAACATCAAGTTTTTAGTATAAATCGACCAAAGATTTATGGTAATACTTCTTCAAGTGTTTACCAACATTCCTCCAAATGGCATCTATAAGCCCATTCTCAATACATCTTCGAGTGCAAATTTCTGGGCACTCTAGTGTTTAATCATCTTCCACCTTCAAGTCACGAATGGCGGATCCGCCAATCTAACTCTTCAGGTTTAAGAAGATTGAACATGGGAAGCTGTTGTACCCCAAAATTTACCCTCTCATTTCTCAAATAATCTCTCACAAGATCTCCTTTGATTCAAGACTGCACAAGGGTTGATCAGCTCAAGACACCTCCTTAAGCACTGATGACTAAAAATTAGGGTTTGAGTTTGCACAAGCATAAATGGACTTTTCATGCCTCATATGACTTTCATGGATCATTTTGGACCCTCAATATTTCTCATGTCAAGTTTCAAATCTTGAATCACATTTTTGCTCAGTCAATTGACCAATTGACCTGAAATCAGTTGTATTGGGGAAAAAGTCAATTGTGGTCAATTTACAGTCAAACTTCATAATTTTTTATCCATATCAACATCATGAACTCATATATGTCATTTGATCAAGTTTGATCACAATTCCTCAAGAAATTTGATCAGATCATCAAAAGGGCAAAATTGTCAAAATTAGGGTTTTAGACTAAGAAGGTGCAATTTCTGATTTTTGACCTAGCAAATGACTTTTTGGTTTGAGACATGATCTTAAGGTTTAAAATGATTCATTTTGACCTAATGGATTGACTCAAAACATTCCTCAAGTTCCATTGATTGACAGTGGAATTTCAGTCAACTGATGAAAAGTCAGTTGTACACTGAAAAGTCAAACTTTGACTTTTTGATCAAAATCAAGTATCAAAGATCACAATTCAATAAAACATGTCAAAATACGACACTTGTTCATCAATAAATCAAAAAGTCAAGATTTCATTTTGAAAAGTCAAAATTTCTAAACTTAGAAATTTTTCTAAGTGTTGGAAAAATCATATTTCATCATAACCTTGAGCCAAATTTCAACCATGATGCAAGATGATTCAAAGGAAACTTCCAACATGAAAGTTTTATATCTCAATGAGATCTAAAATATTGTAGAACACAACATTTTATATAAATTCATGGATTTAAAGTTATCATTTTGTGAAGACATGTTCATGAAACTTGGAAACTTAGTGAAATTTTTCCCAAATTTAGGCAGGATTTTGACCTAACTGCATGGCAATTTTTCACATAGTTCCAATATGAATCTTCAAAAATGTCCAACATAGAGGTTATAGAGGATGTTACAAGCTTTCTAAAATTTACAAGAACTCATTGAGATCATACTTGAGCAAGGAGAATCGAAGGTAATAAGTTAGGGTTTCATTCTTGAATTACAAGTCATTTCTTAATGAACACATGAACCAAATCCATGATAGGCTGCATAATCTTTGCTTTGCAGACCTCAAACTTGTTTGTCACTCTATAATTAAATGTTTACACAACTTATAGAGCCATTGTCCAAGCATTTGAGCCATTATCCAAGTTGCATTTCCATTTATGGCACAAAGTTATCATTCCATTCTTGAAAAGTTGCTTTAATCACAAAGTCAACTTGTCTTGAGCTTCTAACTTGTTATTTCTGCAAACACAACCCCTATAAACCAAAAGCAATGTGTCTAAGGCCTCTTTGAACTCAAAACATGCTTGTACAACACTTTGAGATTTGTCTTTTCACTTTTCTTCAAAAGCAATTAATAGAGCCAAAAGGCTAGAACTCAGAAGTCTTGAGTACATTTGATCTTAAACCTTTTCCATACATATACACAAGTATATTGCAAGAAAATGTACGATTTGAAACATCCTGGAACTCTCCCAAACACCCTTGCGGCACAGAACTGCCCAAACTTGACAATTTTGAGCAAAAAACTCACCATCTCCATTTTCACTCGTGCGTTTTGAAAACTAATCATCCAAACACCTTCCATACATCATATCAAAGTGATCCAGACCACTGTTTCCTAACTGTAACCCCTCCATCACCATCCACCCTTTTCAAAACTGAAGCTTTCAACTTGACTTGAGTTGGGAGTTTCAGCCATCCTTAAAGTAAAGTAGGAGTTGGAATATACTCAAGGAGGCCAGGCCAGCTAAACAGATCATTAGGACATCTCAAAGATTGCTCAAACTCCATACACGATTCTCACTTCAAGGTAAGTTTTTCTCAACTGTGATATCTTGATACAAGCATCTTTTGTACATGCATTCTGAAGTAGAAATGTAGATATCATTGCTCTGAAGCTAACTATGTCCATGGTTTTCATTTATATTGACTGTGTATTGAGAATTTTGGATTTAAATTTTCTGAAAAATTAGGGTTCAGTTTGGTACTAACATAAATTCATCCTTACCTTTGAGTGTTAGCTTAAGATAGTTACATGGTTGGATTCACGATGGAAAAATGCACAAGTTTCATGTTTACACTTTTGAAAATGGTTGAGAATTGATGAAGTTACAGTTTTCAAAATTGTTGGCGCGAGGAAGAAGATGAAGTTGGCCTTTTGACTTGTTTTTAAATATATATTTATGGTTTTCTATTAATGAAAGGATGTATAACCACCCCAGTGGTAAAGCGCGCGCCTGTTAACCTTTGGGACCTGGGTTCGAGCCCCAGCGTCCGTTTTGTTATTTTTCATATTTTCTGTTTCTTTTTTTGTTTGCAGCCAGGCGCCTGGGCCTCCAAACAGTTGGGCCTTGCTTTTTTGCTGCTTCTGACCCCTTGCCAACTTTTGCACCCTTGGCCCAACTTTATTTTATTTATTTCATTTTTATTTATTTCTTTTCTTATTTTATTTTATTTCAGTTTGATTTTATATTTTTTTTATTATTATTATAATAATAATTATTATTATTTTTATTATTAAAAAAAATAAAAATATTTTTATTTATTATTTACCCTTATATATTTTATTTTCTTTATAAAACAAAAAAAAGGATAAAAAACATTTTCTTAAACAAATTAATTTCTTTTTTTAAATAATTAATATTTAGATTTAGGTTTAATTATTATTATTATTATTTTTAGTTAAAATTAAATTAGAACTTGGGTTTCTTTTAATTAATTAATTTTCATATTATTATTATTATTATTATTAATTTAAAACCTTTTCACAAAAACCCTAAAAATGCTTTTTAACTTAATTTCTTTCTTAATTAGTTTAATTTTAAGTTTGTTTATTTTTAACTAATCATTTTCTTAATTAGGTCAAGACTAAACCCTTTCATAAAAATCCAAACAAAAATCATTTTCTTTTTTCATTTGCATTTGTACATTATTATTTATTCCATTCTTGTACATTTATTCAATATGGTTGTAATAGATAGTTAGGTTTAATTTTCTTGCAAAATCCACAATTGTAAATTTATATACCCCCTCCCCTAATGATGTAATAGCATAGTAATTTTACTTTTCGCAATTTATCGCTTTATATAAATGCTAGTAAATTAAGGTTTATATGGAAAGATAAAATCAACAAGTTAGCAAATCCTAATTCAAGACAAAATAATGCATGTCAATCCAACACACTTGCACACTTACACCCTTAGGGTAATTCCACTTTGTTACCGTACAAAAATGGCCATGTTATGCATGTGGGATATCTTAGCAAAAAGCAATAAAAAATACAAGATCATAGTCCCTCAATGACGCTATCAATGTTGCCTTTCAAAATGATCTTAGTCCCTCAAATAGAAATGCTAAGACATCTTACAACATTGCTATCATGGCTATACGATGACCCACGCCCGTCCCTTTACATCCAAAGATAAGGCTTCTTACTAAATCAATGGTAAGATAGCAATATCAAAGGAAAGGAAGAAATGAACTAAGACTTTTGAGTAGGTAGATTGTTCCTAGTTGCTTGCTCCATTTCAAATCAAACACTCTTGCTTATTTTCAAAACAACCACCAACACTTTCAAAAACATTTTCAAAACATTTTCCAAACTTGAAACATTTTCAAAAGCCCAACACTTTGTATACGTTCTTATGAACGAGAACTATTACGAAGTTTGCCTAAACGATGACGCCTTTTCAAAATACTTTCAAAAACCACATTTTCAAACAAAAGCAAGTGATCTAGAAAGCAACTAAGAGCCCATAGATAACTATGGATGAAAAGGGTGCTAACAACTTCCCTTTTCATAATCTACCCCCCGAACTCAAGAAACAATCTCAAAGGTCTTTCATGTTCTTTTCAGCCTTTCCTTTTGGATAAAAGAAAAGTCGGTGGTGACTCTTGCTAACCGCAACATTTGCGATAAACGCAAAACACCCAAGTCAGTTCTCCCACCGTATCACACATAACCATTGTCACTTAATTGAATTATGGACAATAAATTATACATTAATCAATAAACAAGTAAAACATTAGCTATAGACGGAAGATAACCATTACCAACTATTCTGGAGCCTATGATCTTTCCCTTCTGATCACCTCTGAAACCCATGACACCTCTAGGCTTAAAACCCAAGCTTTGGAATATATGTCTTCTTCCTGTCATGTGTCGCGAGCAGCCAAAGTCCAGGTACCATTATTGGTGTTTCAACTATGATGCTAAGGATATCTGCAACATAGATTATATGTTTCTTAGACACCCAGTACTGTAGCATTAGAAATGTTGAGACTAAGCCACTGGATTGAATTGACTCGCACTGATCAAATTAAAAAATCGCCACCTTACTTTATTGTTTCCAACGGAAATTAGAAAAGAGTAAATAAACCCAAAAAGAGAGGGGAGAGAATCTAGGTACAGGGTTTGGTTATGTAAATGGAATGTATTATAACCCTAAACATCTACGGTACTCCGCATGAACCTCTTTGAAAATCTGTGTATTTTGTATATAAAATATGTATACAAAAATAGACGGTGGAAATGAGAAAAGAAGTATTTTTTACAATTTTTTCAGCCGCCGTAGTCATTAACCTTTAGTGCCTACGTACCACCTTCCGTGCAATAGGGGATCAGGGTACTCATAGTTCACCTCAAAAATTTTAAAACACAAGTGTGTTAGTTAATTTTAAGAGAAGAGACATCATCGTCATATCCGAGTGAAAAAACATACTTACTACCCACAATTATAAGAAAGGAGAATTTACATCATCTCAAAGTGGAGGATATAACTTGGATTTTAAAATCAACAAATCCTCACTCAACGCCAAAGTGGAAAATATCTCACTTCACTACATATCATAGAAGTATAGTAGCCTGCATCACTACAAGAATCGACAAGAGTCTAATATTTAGAGAAAAGGTTTTAAAATTAAAAATCCAAAGTGGCAAAATGGTTTGAATGAGGTTAATTGACTTTTACTCTTTCAAAAGATGTTTAAAGTATAGTTAAGTTAATTAAAGTTTGATTAAGAAAATATTTTTGAAAATACATGGACCTAAGTGCAAGTTTATTATGAAAGAGGTTCAAGTTAGAAAACAAGAAGAGTTTTGAAGAAGAGGGAGAATATTTTGAAATTAAAGAAGATGGGAGGAGATGAAGGGACTATCCTAAAACATAAGGTAAAAGCCAAGGAAAAGAACGATCTAACCAACAAGAAGCAAACACTTGACATATAAATTCAATGTAGAATTCTCATCTTTTGGATTGAAACCAAGCAAGAAAAAAATACTAAACCTATGAAAAATACCAAGCTTCAGATGAATTAAGTCTTCACAAAAAATTGGGCAGAGTAACGGGTGTATATAGAGGAATTCTCAATCACAGACAAAACATATAATTAAAATAACACGCACACAAAAAAATAACCCAATGTCTTGGAGTAAACCCCAAGAAATTTAGAAAAAATAACAACAGAGCCACAAGGTCCTAAATATCAAGGCTTCTAATCCTAAGTCCGAGAGATCCACAACTCCAGAATGCCAAGGATAGTAACCAAGAAGTCTAAGTAACCTTGAAGTTTTTTATAGTTCAATTGAAGTTTTTTATAGTTCAAGTTGATTATTAAGTATCTTTAAAAAAAAAAATCTCAAATGAGTAAAGATAAAATAACATAAAGATAAATGCTCAAGTGAGCAAAAGATAAAAATGACATGGAATCTAAATGCTAAAATAAATCGTGCATAAAAGTAAAGGCACAAAAAATAATGGCATGAAGTAAAAGCATAAAGTAAAGTCAATTGTTAGAGAATTAGAAGTTAGAGGTTAGTTGAATGGCCATCTGGAAGCTTGCATTTGAAAACTCATTAGAAGATTGATAAAATTAAAGCTTCTCATCAAGTTTAATATGCTTTTTGTCAAGTATATCATCCATTTCAAGTACTCAAGGCAACCACATATGATCAATGATGTTTAAATGATTCACTTAGACTAAAATTCATGAAGTTTATTAGAGGATTGATAGAATCAAAGCCTCCTAACAATGAACTTCAAAGTTATTGGATCAAAGGTTTCAAGTTAAACATACTTGGGCTTGCAAACATAGGTTTGGGCCACAAATGATCATTTTTCGAATCGGGACAAATTTAGCTCTATGTTTAGTAATCGTAAATGGACTTATGTAGAAGTCACACTTATTTTGAGGCCGATCAATAACAATCTATGTACCAATATGTTAGAGAAATAATATGTAGATCATTCTCCAAAAACATGTAGCACAAGTAAAAACAAGAAAGGGATAAGATGAAGAGGGAAGGGATATATCAGATGAAAATAGTGTTTCAAATATCATTAACATCATTCATCCATTTTGGTGGATTTAGTTTTTCAACCTATCAACACCCAAGCTCCAATGAGGTTGAGGAACTTATCCCAAAATAATACTTAAATCAAGACCAATCAAAAATAATAAAATATATTTAATAAAACAATATTTAAATATTTAACAAAAGGGAAATAATTGGTAAAATACACAAAATGTGTCAAAACATCAAAATGTGTCAAACATGGGTCAATAAGTGTTGACAAAAAATTTTAGAATTTTTTAAAGTCAGAAATATTTTTAAAATATAAGGAAATAAGCAAAATAAGCCAAAATTTGTGAAAAATAGTAAAATCAAAAATAAAAATAAAATGAGGTCAATATTTGTCAAGAGGTCATTGGATCCTTTCATATTTTATCCAGAATTTAAAAATCAAGAAAAGTATTTTTAAACAATTAAAACAAGTCAAATAAAGTGAAAAATAATAAAAAATATCAAATCACAAAATAAAATTGTGAAAAAATAAAAAAATCATAAAGAGAAAAATCAAAAGTATTAAAATATAAAATCAGAAAATAAAATTAAAACCAAAATAATGTGGACCATTTGATCAATGTCAAACGCGTTAGTAAGCAGATCCAAGGGACCTGGCCCACTGTGCATGTTATGGACCTTATTGAAAAACACACAAAATCAAATAAATTCGGGCCAATCAAAATAAAACAATTGACACGCTATGATTGGTTTAGACGAAACATGTCATCGTCTTCGACCTTCAACCTTTAGAAAAAACCAGAGAAATCTCAATTCTTCAAATGGAAAAATTAGAGGTTCAGACCAATGCCATTCACTTCATCTCATCAAGACGAAGACAACTATACCCTCGCGAAAAATTTATTTAACTTGTAGCTCAATCGATTTGAGAAAAACCAGAGAATTTTAAAAAAATTTGAAATCTAAAACAGATGCATCAATTAATCAAAATTAAACCATCTTCAAGCATCAATGAACGTCATAGATTATTCCAATAATTTGAGTTAGAAGAATTGATGCCTTAAACTACCTGAACAAAGTATGAAGAAATTGCTCTTAAACTTGACTTAGCTTGCGTGATTTAGAGCACCTTAAGACTTAATTCTTCTTCTGTTAGCTTCAGTGAAGTTCAAGGAAGAAGAATCAATGAAGAAATTGGAGTTGGAAGGGAGGAAATGGTGATTTCGAAATCTTATAAATGTGATCTAAGGAGAGACTTTGGCAGGGTGATTCTGGCTGTCTAAGCTTGCGAAAATGGGTGAGGGATGATCCTTATTTCTAGCTGAGCATGATGGTAAAAAAGGGAGATAAATGATCAAGTATGAGGGGAATTTGTGTGCACCTGCATTATGCGAAAATTGTGACTTGCAAGTTGTCAAAACTCAACCATTTCTTGCATTTTGATGTGCTAACCCTTCAGGCAACTTAGTTAATCATGTTTAAACCTCAAACATGCAACAAATTTGTGTTTAGAGGCCACACTAATCAATTTGCAATCTGACTATTTTGAAAAATTAGTTTCATGGTACCGACTTTGAATCCATGGTGCACACAACTCAAGAAGCTTTATCTCACGATTCTTGAAGTATTTGAAAGACAAGGTCAAAATATTTACAATGTGCCAAGAAAGACTCCATTTGGATAATTGAGCTGGAAGTTGTGTCCTCTTGAAATCGTGAAAAATAAACTGATTTTTGTAGTTAGAAATATTTCTAAGCATGGGACCTCAAAATGACCTATAATGTTCTTCAAAATTACATGACTTTCCACTCAAAGTTTGATCCTGATATATGAAGATGAGATGAAGTAGACCTCTTGAATTGAATTATGTAATTGAGATCACTCAAAAATCATAAAAATTGAAAGAGTTATGGTATTTGGAAGATGATGAATAAATTTGAGAAAATTCACAAAAGGCCTATAATATTTTCAACTCTTAAACAACTTTCAAACCATTTTGAAGTATTTCACATAAAAACAAAGTTGTAGTAGGCATCCCAAATATTTTTGTGGAAAGTAATAGGCTCAAGTAGATAAAAATTGACTAAGTTATGATCATTTGAAGTCAAACCCTAAGATTCAAAGGCTTTTTCAAAGAGACTTATAATCTTTCTCAACCTATAATGATCTTTCATTCAAAATTAGCCTTAGATTCCTGAAAAGAGCTTTGTGATACGGTGGCAGAATCGATAGCTTAATACTGGTTTTGGGTTTTTTGTTTGCAAATATTCCGGTAAGCAAGAGTCGCCACCGACTTTTCTTTTATCCAACAAAGGAAAGGGTGAAAAGAACAGAAAAAGACCCTTTTCAAGATTTTCTGAGTAAGGGGGGGGGGGGTGGGTAGATTATGGAAAGGGAAGGTATTAGCATCCTTTTCATCCGTGGTTTCCCACGGGCTCTTAGGTACTTGCTCATTTTTTGAAAATTGTTTGTGTTTGTATGTTTTGAAAGATTTTGTTTGCTTTATGGCAACTTTTGTATCAGTCCTCAACAGTGTGATAAAGCATTTTTGAAAAGATTTTTGAAAAGTGTGTAAGTGTGAAAATTCAGATTTTAGCAAGTACTTAAGAACAATATACCTACTCGAAAAAGGATGTTCTTTTCCTCCTACCATTTAGATAGTGTTATCCTACTATTAGTGAGTAGGTAGCCCTATCGTTTGATGTTGAGGGACAATCGAAGGGATGTTTTACAATCACAAAGGAAACTTGTGGAGACGCTTTAGCAATTTTCTTTTAGGGACTAGATCATTTACCGAAAGGCAACTGTAGGGTCATCGAGGGACTATGATCTTTTTTGATTTATGGGTCTTTACTAAAGCGTTCCTGCCTCATGACTGTTTTATTTAAAGGAAACTAAAGTTGGAGATACCTTAGAGGTGCGCATGTGCAAGTGTGTTGAGATTCAATTATTTATCTTGCATTATTAAGTTTGCTAACGTTTTAATTTTCAGTCTTATCATGCACGCCTAGTTACTAACAGTTAATATTTACATAAATTTAAAGTGCGAAAATTTAAATCCTAGACTATTACAACAATTTGGGACAATTACATAAAAAAGTGCAAGAAAATAAAATGTAGAATTTTAAATCTAGACTATTACATCCCATAATCAATTACATTATTTATATAAAATGCGAGAATAAAAATAACGCGCGCGAAATAAATATTATGTCTATAAATCCTAAGAAAAATTGTAAGTAAACAAGAAAAATCTTTTTGGTTTTATTTTTATTTATTTCAAGAAAAATAATTAAACTAAATCTAAATTTAATTAAAGAAAATAAATATTGAATGAAATTAATCTAATTCTAATATTTTTGCATTTTTTATTAAGAAAACATTTGAAACATAAATTAAATTCTAAATTCTAGTTCATTTTAAAATAAGAAAGCAATTAAAATTTAATTAATTAAAACAATTCATTATTTTAATTTTAAAAAAAGTCTAAGCCAAATTTTTTGTCTGTTTTTTATTATTATTTGCTTAATTAAGTAAAGAAGATAAAAGAAATTAAAATATTACAAAAAAAAACTAGATGGGCCTGAGATAGTAGGAAAAAAGTAGGGGTGTGGTTGTTGAAATCGCTGGCCCATGAAGGGAGAGACCCAAATTTGCTTTTGGATCCAATATGGATTGGTCTTGAGGGCATATGGTGGGCCCTCAGATGTAGTGCGCTAGATCTGATCAGATTGTTATCTGATGACACATGTCTGATGGTGTATAATGCACATCTAGCTACGAGGAGCACCGAATCTACATAAAACAAGTTAGAAAATATAAAAATGGATCTTACTAAGGTATTTTGTGATGTTTCAGGGCTTGGTAATGATTTCAAAAGCTTTAGGGAGTCTCCAGGAATGTATTTGGATCTTTTGTTTGGACTAAGGAAGGCTGGAACCTAAAATGTGAATTTTACAACTTTGATATTTTTTGTAAAACTTGTAGAGCTTTTCCAGGCTGTATATCATGTGTCTTGAAGCTTTCTAATGTGTCCTTTATATATAGAGGAGGGAGGAGACAAGAGAAAAAAGGTAATAACAACCATAAACATGTGTTTTTAAAGCCATGAATGATGTTTTGTAACTTTGTCAAAGACATGGAATCTTGTCCTTTTTGAATTTGAATGAATGTGGATATTGCTTGCACGAAATTTTATGGGCCTAGACTGTCCAAAACATCAAACCAAAGCTCAAATCCCATTTTCAATTATTTTATACATTTTATTTTATATTTATTTGAAATAAATTAAAATAAATATGAATAAAATAGTTAGCAAATGCAAGGCATGGCAAGAATAATTTTAGAGGTCCTCTATAGTCTTAGAAAGATGTTTGAAGTCCAAGAAATTAAGTCATTGACCTAAAACTTCAAGTTTGCTCAATGCATAATTCTTGAAAATTCTTAAATTTTCCCAACTTGGGCAAGCCATAACTTGCTCAATTTTCATCTCATGATGATGATCTTGGACTTTTTGGAAAGCCAAAGATGTTTAATTCAATCCCTATTATTATAAAATTTGTATTTGAAGATTTTATCTTGATGTAAATGGTATTGACAAAAAGTGCCTTTTGTTGACTTTCTGAAAATGACATGTAAAGTATAAGCTTGTATCTTTCAAATGGTGCATTTCTTGGACTTGAGGGATGAAGAGAAGTTGTAGAGAATTGGATTATCTTCAAAATGATATTTGGTTGGGAAAAAATGGATGAAGTATTAGAAAGTTATGCCTGGTCAAAGTTTAGTTGAATTTTCCTATAGAAACCCTAATTAGCAATTCTTGACTTCTGATGAATTAGGAGCATTTCTTGAGGAATCACGATCAACCCTTGATCAAATGATGGATATCACTTCAAAATGTTGATGTTGACAAAAAATATTGAAGTTTGACTGTTTTTGTACCCCAAAATTTTCCCTCTCATTTTATTCAACACATGCCCATTGAGGTCCTCAATTTGCTCAAGGATTCCCAAGAGTTGACCAGACAAACTCTCTCCTAATGCAATGTACCTCAAACTAGGGTTTCCATTTTCAGAAGGATGATTGAAGTCCAAGGGTCCCAAATGCTTTCCATGGTCCCAATATTTTCTCAAGATCATCCATGTCAAGTTTCATGCCTTGCACAAGAAGTTTGCTCAGTCAACTACCAAGATGCCTGAAAATCAACTGTACTAGGTCAAAAGTCAATTGTGGCCCACATACAGTCAAACTTCAAGAATTTTGGTCAACATAAACATTTTGAAGTGATATTCATCATTTTATCAAGGGTTGATCATGATTCCTTAATGAATTCCCCAAATTCATCAAAACCCAAAAGTTGATAAATTAGGGTTTCTCAGGAAAAGTCAACCAAACTTTGGCCAAGCATAACTTCTTCATACTTTATCAGAAATTTCTCATCCAAGGCTCATTTTAAGGATAATACAATTCCCTACAATTCATCTTCATCCCCCAAGTTCAAAATATGCACTCATCAAAAGATTTGAATTTCTACATTATAAGTCCTTTTGAAAAGTCAACAAAAACACCTTTTGGGTCAAAGCTTCTTACATGAACATGGAAGAACCAATTGTGATGATAATAAAAGGGTTGTTTAGAGGACATCCTAAAATTTCTAAGAAGTCCAAGAACACCTCTCTAGGGTTAAAATTGGAAGAGATATGCCTTGTCAAAGTTGACCATTTTTGCAAAATTGTCAAAAGTCAAATGTGCTCAAAAATGCATTTTTTTTGTCAAATGGGTCTAGCATTTCATGATTGCATCTTGCTTGTGACATGGGTCCGTGACCCAAATCAGCATCTACACTTTATTTTCTTCATTATTTATTTTATTTTTATTTTTTAGTATTTAAAATTCAAATTAAATCAAATAAATAGCAAAAAAATACAAAAGATTGATTTTTGAGCTGATTTTTTGTAGGAATCAAATCCAATTAGGCTGGAAAATCAGATCAAGGCAAATTGAAGCAAAATTGGCATGATTATGCTTTTTTTAGAAACATATCATACAAGAACAAAATCAAATCCAATCTTCATAATGTTCAAAGATATACTGCGTTTTTGTTGACCTAATCAGTTCTAATACATATATAGGACACAAGCAGTGCATAAAAACAAGGGGAGAGGTCGTGAAAGCTACAAACAAAAAACTGCAAAATTGTCAAAAAGTGGTGGATCGATTTCAAGCTTAGAGGCCAATTCAAAGCATTCTAAGACTACCAATAGACTCCTGAACATCTCCAGAACGTGTTTCAATCCATTGCAAGCATCATCACGCCCAGAATCATGAGCTACAGACCCACGGTTTGCATATCCAAACTTGAACTTGGTTTTACAATTTACGCATGATTAATTACTTTTGAGCATAACATTGTGTTTGTATTGACATTTGGAATGTTTTGGTTTAAGTAATTTTTCATTTTGATGCCTGTATTCACAATTGCCATTATTAGGGTTTATCTTGTCGTTTTAGGGTTTTTTGATACAGGGGAAATTAGGGGCAAAAGAAGGATACCTTGATGCTCGTGGCGTCAAGACGAGTTGATTGGTATACTTGGAATTAATTTATCTTTCTTGTTTGAGATTTTTGAAAGAGGCAGGGTTATAGTTACAGACACAGGCCGTAGGTAAAAGTCTGGGACCTAAGACGACGGATCTGTGAAGAAGACGATAACGTGTCCAACCACCACTGGTCCATTTGAATAATAACGCGCGCATTTTTGTTTTTCCAGCTATCCACCTTGTTTCATATATTATTAATTGTTGTTATCATATTAAAAACTAAAACATGGTAGCCCAGTGGTGAAACGAGCATGGTATGAGTGGGAGGACCTGGGTTCGATCCCAGGTCCCAGCGTTTTGCTATTTTCTTAACATTTAATTGCAGGTTCTATGCATCACACCTTCAAGCGCTCACCATGCACCACAATATCCAACCAATGGATTCATTATCAATCCAGATCCAACACCTAACGCTCAGGGCCTACCATGGACATCAAGAAGAGCATCACATGGAATCTAACGCCAGAACTGGGCTTGAGCATCATTGGGCCTGAATAATTCAACATACACCCCCTGATTTCTTCAATACAGGCCCATTCTCTATCCTTTTCTATTTTTATCTCTTTTTATTTATTTATCAATTATTTTCTCTTTATAAAATAACAAAAATCATTTTTTTATTAAATAAAAAAATCACAAAAAAACCTAAAAAATCTTTTTTTTTTCATAAAAAATATTTTATTTCCTTAATTAATTAATTAGTTTAATTATTTAGGGCAATTTAATTGTTTCTTATATAATTTAAATCAATTAGAATTATGGTTTTAATTTGTACATAACCTAATTAATTTTTTCTCAAAAAATAATAATAACCTAAATATTTTTTCAATTAAATTTTTAGGGTTCTTTAATTCTCGCATTTAAATCGCCGCGCGCATTTTAATTCTTTTTTCTATTATTGTATCTGCTTCGGGTTGTAATAGATTTAATTAGGGTTTTAAACTTCCACATTTTTATTTTCGGTCAAGATAATTATGTATCTGCAAAAGCCCTGTAATAGCTAGGACCTTTAAACTTTCCCGCATTTTAATTTTCGCAAACTATAAACTGCTTAGATGTATGTTAATAGGATTGTATGGAAAGACTAACTGAAAATTAAAACAGTATATCACCTTAATTATGCAAAGATTAAATAACTGAAATCAAACACATGCACATGCTCACTCTTAGGGTTTACTCCACTCCGATTGCCTTTGGTAAACGGTCATGAAGTATAGGGTTTGTTAGTGGTTGTCCTCTAGCCCCGAAAGATCTAAAATGACCCATTCGAATGTTGCCTCGGAAAAAGATCTTTAAGGCTTTAGGATGATTACTAACGTTTCCTAACATTGCTTTTGTGATCGTACATGTACCTTCAAATGTCCCTAAAAACTCCAACGACGATGCTACCTATTTCTCAATAATGGGATAGCATTGTCTAAAAGGAAAATGAACAGACCTTTTTCGAGTAGGTAGATTAGTTCTTAGGTACTTGCTCAAAACAAACAAACTTTTTCACACAAACACTTTCCAAACAAAGTTTTTTCAAAAACAACTTTGTAACACTCTTGAGGATAGAAACAAGGGTTAAAACAAAGTAAAACAAAACTTTTCAAAGCAAGCAGACACAAGCAATTTCAAAATGAGCAAGTACTTAAGAGCCCATGGAAAACCATGGTTAGAAAGGGTGCTAACACCTTCCCTTTCTATAATCTACCCCCCGTACTCAAACATTCTCGAAAAAGGTTTTTTCCGTTCTTTTTCCTTTTCCTTCTTGGATAAAATAAAAGTCGGTGGCGACTCTTGCTTACCGCGACATTTTGCAAACAAAAAACGCAAGCCCGTATTAACAGTCGGTTCTGCCACCGTATCACTGAACTGGCGACTCTGCTGGGGAAAATATAAAGTGGGGTTTACCTTAGGATCTAGGTCATTTTAAAATTGCTTTCTTGTTTTGCCTTGCTTGCTTTAAATTCATGGGTTTTGTTTGGGTACTATTAAAGATCCTACACCCGGATCTGGGGACACTTTTTAGGTAAACAATAATAGATCGTGGAGACTGTACGGAGTAGACCGGAATGGTTTAAGTGATGGTTGTGTTGGTGTGACACTTTGGTTGGTACCGTTATCCTTCGTGTGGAAACGAGGAGAATACGGGGCCGCCGCGTAGTGTCGTGAAGCACTAACGGACCTTAGAACCTTAGTTGAACAAACTTGGCCATTAGAAAGTAGTGAGATATCCGGCCTCGGTATAAAGCTGAGGATTGGTTGATACTCGATGCTACACTCATTGAGATCAGACTTTAGGGATATTTCGGCCGCAAGAAAAGATTGCTTGAGCTAAAGCAATGTCCGATAAAGGATGATCAATGATATTGAGAATCTTTAGAACCCGGTTAATTTTCTAAGACAGGTTTGAAACCAACTAAACTTCAAGAGGGTACTTACCTTTAACCTCATGCAAGCCTTTGAACCTAAGGTCTATTGTGTGTTTTGCTTATATGTGATTTATCCTGCTTGAACATGACATCATGCATCATAACATAGCATCCATTCTTATTGCACTAACCATTTCAAGGACCAAGGGAATTTATCTTTGTTCTGTTTTACAGATCATGGCTTCCGCTCGTAGAAACACTATCCGAATCAGCTTTGTGAAAGTACCTTCCCAACTTAAGGAGCTAGTATCAAAGATCTCTGAAACTTCTGCGTTCACTAAGAGACATGGTCAACTTCTCAACCTGGTTACTTCAAACTTTGATGAAAAGATGATGAGTGTACTCTTTCAGTTATTTGATCCCAAGCACCACTGCTTCATTTTCCCAGACTATCAGTTGGTGCCTACCATGGAAGAGTTCTCTCAGTCATTGGATATACCCATTCTTGAGCAGTTGCCTTTCACAGGTTTAGAAGAAGTTCCTAAGCCAGAAGTCATTGCCTCAACCTTGAATCTGAAACGGGTCGATGTGGTATCCAATTGGGAAACAAGAAACGGAGTCAAGGGTTTTCTAGCCAGGTTCCTAATAGAGATGGCCCAGCTGTTTTGGGATGATATAGACTTTCAGGCTTTTGAAGAGGTCTTGGCCCTTCCAATCTATGGGTTAGTACTATTCCCTAATCCAGACTTACTAATAGATGTGAATGCTATCAAGATCTTCCTCTCTCGCAACCCTGTGCCTACCTTGCTCGGAGATATCTTGCACGCTCTCCATACTCGTACCATGAAGAGAAGAGGGGTTCTTATGTGCTGCATGCCATTGCTATCAAGGTGGTTTATTTCTCACCTCCCTAAGTCCGTACTGAAGAATGAAGAAGGTTTGGGTTGGTCACAAAGGATAATGTCACTCGCTCACACGGATATTCTCTGGTGTTCCCGAGCTATGGAAAACACTGCTATTATTAACCGCTGTGGGGAGTACCCTAATGTCCCATTACTTGGCATTAGAGGGGGCATAACCTACAATCTTTTTTTAGCTCTGCGATGATTTGGTTACGCTCGAAGGGATGGTCCCCGTGAGTTACTTATCGAGGGCATTGTATTTAACTATGAGGATGATGTTCAAGGGTATCGCCAGAGGTTCATACGAGCTTGGAGCATGGTAAACAGATCTGGCACCAAGGCTTTGGGGCAAAAGGCTTCCATTCCTCTGGAACCTTATCTCCAATGGGTACGAGCTCGCGCCCAAAAACTTATGATGCCCTATATGGCCGTTCTACCAGCGACTGTGGAACCCACTACTGAAGGGAGTATTCCTTACACGATTCTCCATCCTGATATGCCCACTGATCTTGGAGAACTACAGAGGTCTTGGATTCAGTTGAAGAAAGAGCAGGATACCTACAGGGATCAGTTCTATGCCTAGGAGAGGAAGGTTTTAGAGCTCATAAAGCAGCTCCATGAGGAAAGAGGACTCAATGTCTATCTCGGCACAAAGAGGAAGCATCCTTGGGAATTTTGATTTTTTTCTAGTTTTTAGATTTGTTTTTAATTGTAACGCCTAAAAGGCATTTGAACTTTGAATTCAACTAATAAAATCTTTGTTTCATTTTGGTTCACAAATTTAAACTTCCCAAAGTCTTTGAAATCATTGCAAACGCATCCCATTCATAGAATTGCATGTACATGATTCATACAAGGTTTCTCATCTCCTTTGCTGTTTATTTCAGCAATGGCTCTTGAACAAAGTGTGAAAGATCTTCAGACTCAGAACACGCAATTCCAGCAAATGATTGTGGCTCTCGCAAAAGGACAGGAAGACTTGAAGGCTATGATTGTTAAGAAGAACAAGAAGACTAAGAAGATAGCTGGTGTGGCACATATGAGAAGGAGGTTCATAGGGCCGCCAAGACGGGTTGTTGATTTAGATTCTTCATCTAAAGAGGGAGAGAACCAAGAGATTGAAGCCATAGAAGAGGACCCTAGTCCTAAAGAGTCTGATAATGAAACTGATTACAATGAGGAGCAGTACCCTCCAGCTGATGAAAGGTATAAGCAGTTAGAAGAGCGTCCGAGCGCTATGGAAATCCAGAAGGTTCCTGGGATGGATTTTGAAGAGTTGGGTCTAGTCTCCGAGGTTGTTACCCCCCAAAATTCAAGGCATCGGTATTTGCTAAGTATGATTGGGTCTCTTGTCCTAAAATGCATCTCCGTTCCTATGTGAGAAAGATACAGCCTCATACTGCTGACAAAGACTTATGGGTTCACTTCTTCCAAGACAGTCTGTCTGGAACACAACTGGATTGGTTTTATCAGCTGGAAAGAGCCAATGTTCGTAACTGGGAAGACCTTGTTGCTGCATTTTATAAGCAATATTAGTATAATGCAGACCTCGCTCCCACCCGTACACAACTCCAAAATTTGTCTATGGGTTCGGACAAGGGTTTCAAGGATTATGCTCAGAAGTGGAGAGATTTGGCTGGAAGAGTTCAACCTCCCTTGGATGATAGGGAACTCGTGGATATGTTTCTGGGAACTTTGACTGGGCCATTCTTCAACCATCTGATTGGAAGTTCATCGATGGGTTTTACTGAACTGATCTTAACGGGAGAAAGAGTGGAAGCTGGAATCTGAAGTGGAAAAATTCATAAGGATGCCTCTTCTAGTGCTGCAAGGAAGCTGTTTGTAGGAAAAAAGGAAGTCAGTGTTGTCTATAACCAAAAGAATCAGAATTGAATCGAGCGCCATCCAGCGGTAGGGGCTGTGATGATTCCCAACCCTGCACCTGCTCAGCAAAGAAATAATCAGCCGAGAGCAGAAAGGCCAGCTAGACAGTTCACTCAGATCAACATGATGTTGTCTCAGGTTTTACCTCAATTGCTGAAGTCTAATCTAGTTACTCTGAGAGAGGCTCCGAAGAATCCGAACACCACCTCTCCCTACTATAAACCGAATGCTCATTGTGCTTACCATTCGGAAAGTCCAAGCCATGATACCAATGACTATTGGACTTTGAAGAACAAAGTACAGGATTTGATTGATCCTAAGGAGATTGAATTTGATCCCCTAGAGACTCCCAATGTTATCACTGCTCCTATGCCGAAACATGGTCGGGGTGTTAATTTCATTGAAGATGATGTGTTTGTGACTTCTATGGAAGAATTGGTGACCCCACTCATGACTATCAAAGAATGTCTGTTGAAGGCCGGTTTATTTCCGGGTTGTGGTGAAGGTTTCCACTTTTGTTCATTTCTATGGACTAGTTGCCCTTTATTAAAGGAAGGTGTTCAGCGCCTGATGGATGACAAAGAGATTATGTTTGAGAAGACTCATGTTTCGACTGTTTCCTGTGAAGACATTGCTATCATAACCATTTCCACCAATCCTCCCAGGGCCTCCGCTGAGAGACCCGTCAGGATTACATCAATTTTGAAGGTGACTCCGTTGATCATAACCATGTCTGGACCAATCCCATACTCCTCGGACAAAGCTGTTCCTTGGAACTATGGGGAAGACGTCTATTACCACGGCGTCAAGCAGGACATGCTAGCCATTGAAGCCAAGATTGCTGAAAATGTTGATTCTGACATCGTCAATATTGCCGGAACCAGTAAAATAACAAGAAGTGGAAGGGTGTTTTCCCCTGAAGACTGCTACCGGACCTGTGATCATTTCTGCTGTGATTCCACCCAAGACTACTACTGCAATTCCAGTAATCACTCCTGTTGACCCTCCCATCACTGAGTTGGCCGAGACTCGAGGCAAAGATATACTGATTGAGCATGTCCTGACAAAGGCTAATTTAGTAACCCTACCAAAAGCTTCCAAGAAAGAAATGGAAGAAATTTTGAAGATAATAAAGAAGAGCGACTACAATGTGGTCGAGCAGCTGGGGCAGACCCCATCCAAAATTTCTATGCTGGCTTTGTTGTTGTGTTCCGAGGCCCATGCGAAGGGTTTGGTTAAGTTTCTGAAGACGGCTCACGTGCCACAAGAGACATATGCTAATCATTTTGAAGATTGTGTGTCTAGTCTCACTGCTGATAATGGTTTGGGTTTCTCTGACGCGGATCTGACACCAAAGGGGAGGAAACATAATGATGCTCTTCATGTTTCCGTTGAATGCATGGGCATGACTCTGTCCTATGTTTTGGTAGATACTGGCTCCTCGTTGAATGTGCTACCTAAAAAAGCTCTGGACAGATTGGACTGCAAAGGCTTGACCTTGAAGCCTAGCAATATAGTAGTGAGAGCTTTCGATGGTTCGAAGAGGATGGTGCACGGAGAAGTGGATGTCCCTATCAAGGTTGGTTTCCAGACCTTCGACTCCACTTTCTATGTAATGGATATCAAACCATCATATTCTTGCTTGTTGGGACGCCCTTGGATACATGGGGTTGGGGTTGTTACTTCTACCCTCCACCAGATGTTGAAGTACCCAGTAAGAGGAAATATTGTCACTGTGCATGGTGAAGAGGAGTATATGATCAGTCACTTGAACTCCTTCAGGTACGTAGAAATGGATGGCGAGTTCATCGAGACTCCTTGCCAGAAATTTGAAGAAGTACCTCAGATTATGGCTACAGCAGAAACTACCGACAGTCCTCCGAAGGTCACCAAATCTCCCTCGAAGATGGCTTCTCTCAAGGATGCACGGGCAATGGTTGAAGAAGGTGGGTCTACCATTTGGGGTCAGCTTCCGGTTATTCATTACAAGTCTGAAAAATCTGGTTTGGGCTTTACTACAGGTGCTCAAAGGGTTATTCGTCGTGCTCGGGCTGGAGGAGCTCCCATACGCATCAACAATCCTGGGGTCAATGCACTTGAAGATAGTGATGGTGATTTCGACATTGACAGCTGGATCTTCCCGACTACCAATGGTGGACTTAGTAACTGGACTGCCAAGGACTTTGTATCGATTACTTTTATTTAGGAGTAATTGTCTTTTTGATTTTTTTGGATATGTAATTTAAAAACAATATAAACTCTATAGCCATGTGTCTTACCTGGGGCACAATGGTTCTATTTGTGAGGGTTATCATGTTTCATTTTCATATGAGATTAATAAAGCATTGGACGTTTGCATACAAATTGTGCGCTCTTTGTCTTTCTTTTCTTTTATTCTGTCTATACAGCTATGCTCTTACACACACTCGCGTATCCAAATGCAGATCCATATCCACTCAAGATCCCATTGATAACAGTTCTGCTACTGCTCATTATGACTTTGAAAATCCGATCAACCAAGCCGAGGACGAAGGTGAGGAAGATTGTGAGGTACCCGGAGAAATTGCTAGATTATTACAGCAGGAAGAAAGGGCCATACAGCCTCATGAAGAGCCGGTTGAGACAGTGAACTTGGGTACAGAGGAAGACAGAAAAGAGGTTAAGATAGGTGAAAATATGGAGCTTAGTGTCAAACAGCGGTTGGTACAGATGTTGCATGAGTATGTTGAAATCTTCGCCTGGTCATATGAAGACATGCCTGGATTAGACACGGGTATAGTTGTTCATCGTCTGCCGACTAAAGAAGAGTACCCTCCGGTAAAGCAAAAGGTTTGTCCTATGCGCCCCGAGATGTCAGAGAAGATTAAAGCAGAGGTTATGAAGCAGTTCAACACAGGGTTCTTAGCTATCACCTCCTATCCGTAGTGGGTTGCTAATTTGGTTCCAGTACCTAAGAAAGATGGTAAAGTACAAATGTGTGTGGATTACAGAGACCTGAATAAGGAAAGCCCCCAAGGATGACTTCCTGCTTCCCCACATCGATGTTCTGGTTAACAACACTGCACAACATAAAGTCTTTTCCTTCATGGACGGTTTCTCTGACTACAATCAGATCAAGATGGCACCGGAAGACATGGAGAAGACAACCTTTGTTACACAGTGGGGCACCTTCTCCTACAAAGTGATGTCGTTTGGGTTGAAGAATGCTGGGGCAACTTATCAGCGAGCTATGGTAGCTCTGTTCCATGACATGATTCACCATGAGATAGAGGTTTACGTCGATGACATGATAGCCAGGTCTCAAACTGAAGAAGAACACCTTGATCATCTACAAAAGTTATTTGATAGGTTGAAGATGTACAAGCTGAGGTTAAATCCGAACAAGTGCACCTTCGGGGTAAGGTTTGGTAAGCTTCTGGGATTCATCGTTAGTGACAAAGGTATTCAAGTAGACCCTGCAAAGGTGAAGGTGTTTACTGTGGTTTTTGGTAAACAACCGCTGATCCTCCAAAAAGGAAAGTCCTTTTGGTTACTCGCGGGATCGATCAAATTGATCCCAGAACATATGCTAATTTTTATGTTGGTTTGATGTAAAAATATATATCTAGGAAGAACGCACGTTCGACCAAAGATAAGATGCTTGTGGTTTTGGAAAGTAAGAAAGTTAATAGAAATGCAGGTAAAGATGCAGGAAAAGTAACTTTGCAAAATAAGATCAAACCAATGTAAAAAAGACTTTATTAATGAAAAGTGGTGTTTCCAACGTACATTTCTCAGTTTATCCTTTCACACACAGCGGGTACTTGGACAATATTTGAGTAACTAGCACAATAGTTTGAACACACGGAAACTCTACACAAACTTCCTAGTTTTATACTAAAATCAAGTAACTGTCGAGGGTGACTTGGCTTCTAGGATGAAGACAAGTGTCTTCTGCATGTCCCTCGACCCCTATCTTCCTGCCACGTCGCTTTCCCTTAACTGCTGGCGAACTGCATTTCCCTCCAATCTTCAAATTCAAATATCCTTCACCTTTGGTGCTGACACGAAGGTTTGTTCCTCTAGTCAAAGGCCAAAGGACTTTTCCTGTCAAAGGCCTGATGGTGAGGTTTGGTCGAAGACCAATTTGTAACTTAGTTATTTCCTCTATGTTTTTTCCAGCTTGGCTTTATCTGCTCTATTTTGGTCCATGGGGCCAATATATAGTAGGTGTCAAATTCAAGAGCCAACAAATTGCCCCCCAAGAATGCCTGTTTCGACATCGAGAGAAACAATCATTCTTTGATATTCCCATTCGACACCTGTCTTTTTGTCCAAAAGGCTTTGACGTGCGCTTTTCGTCTTCCAACAGCTGCCATACTCAGAACCATCATTACTCTTTTCCCAAAACGTGTTTTCAATCAGCCGTTACCATGCTGCCATTATGACCATTACTCCTAGAATCTAGGCAAGCATGTCAAACGTTTCCCATCATCTGCACGATTATTGCTTTGTAGCTTGCCACGTGCCCCACTATGTCCATAGCATTAAATGGCTTTGACGAGACACACTTCCCTTTGGACACTATAAATAGCCTTGAACCTTCCCTTTTGGAACTTTCACAACACTTAGCATTTTTATCTCCTTTGCAGAAAAGAAAAACACCTTACACCGTCATCTTCGTTCCTTACTATTTCATAATAATGGCTTTCCTTTATAATGCTCCCAACAACCCAAAACCTAAGAATGTCGCTGATGTACACCGCCAACCGGAGATCTTCCCTACAAGTTGTTCTCCTACTTCGACTGAGGGGCCACGGTTCGTTTCTGAACCCACTACTAGAGAAAGGCGTGAGGCGTATGATTCCCAACTTCTCATTCCTATCAGGTACTCTGAAGATATATACGCTATGTTTGGCCCTCTTTCCATATGCATCTAGAATCCTATGAAGAATCGTGATTTCTTCCCCACTCACCCAAGACTCAAACCTATAGGTTGTGCGAAGAAACCCAGGGACGATCTTGAGGATGCGACTCCAGCTAACCAGCAACATGCTCAGACCAAGGAGGACATTAACCTTCAATTCATGAACAAAGGGAACAAGATCTTTCAATCATGCCCTAATCTCTCCTCAGAATATTCAGATTGACTGAATAAGATGGAGAAGGCATAAACCTCCGTCTGGAAGGACAGGGGGATTTATGATTTGGTGATGCTGTCGAAGAAATGATTGTCTTATTCTCCTCTTATGTTGGTGTCTTCGCTATACTTCTGGGATAAGGCCCACTTCAAATTTCATCTTCCCTGTGGAATGGTGACCCCAACCCTCTTCGACATAGCAGCGATCACCGGTCTTCGATCGATTGGCGATTATTTCGACCCAGAGGATCTATCTGAAGATGTCATTAGGTTTTTAGCTACAAAACCCACATACACCACATACACCAACCATTTCCATGATAAATCCTCTAGCACCGTGTCGGAGGTTGAACATATAGCTTTTCTGGCTATGTGGTTATCCCGTTTCGTCTTCTGCACCAATTCGCTTCAAGTGACTAAGAAGATGCTCATGCTCGCAACGCAACTTCATCATGGCTACCCCTCTGTCTGGCTGAATTGATTTTGGACAATCTATATGAGTCCATCAGTAATGGTGTGACTCAACTCAAGTTCATAGGAGATAGGGTAAGCTTGCTTCTTTCTGGCCCTTTCTGGCTTCTTCAACTTTGGCTCAACGCCACCTTCGAATCTTTTCTTCCTCGGAAGAATAAGATCAATGAAGCGGCCCCAAAAATCCTGAACAGGAGGGTCGAAGGTACCAAACTTGCTTTGCTGACTCCGACTGACAAGGGTCAACAATTTCAAAAGGCTTTCACAAGTTTGTGATGATGTTTGTAGAGCACAAACATTTTGTTTCGACCATGGCTCCTTTTGCCAGTCGAAAAGTCGGCCCATAATGGTTTACTAGACTATTTCCTTCGACTGATGAGAAGGACTTGGAGGACGAATATGTGGGCATCTGGGAGTCATTTCTTCGACCCAGAATCATGCCACTGAGATTCAAGAGCTCGAAGAATCAATTAAGTTTGATTGCTTAACAACCAAATCTTGTTTCTCGACAATTCGGCATTGTCCAGTCACTCCCATCACACATCTATTCTCGAGAGAAACTGCTATTATTTTACAATGCAGATTACTCAGAGGATGCTGCTACCAAGCATATTAGTAGGTACGTTGTCGGACCGTACTAACCATGTTCGACTTCAATCTCAATTTTTTGTGTTCTAGCAATTTTGAAGGGTGGTGGAGGCAGTATTATAATGAGGAGTTCTTCGATGAGAAGGATTTCTCCCACCACCTTCACGAGGCGTTCAAACTGGTCCTTGACAAGATTATGAAAGGTAATATTTTCTTTCTTTTTATTTCCTTGTCTTAGATTCAATCATTCGATGTTACCTTATATTTGTTTCTTATATAGCTGTCAAGAGGACCAGCATAAAAAAGGCTGCTGAAAGCACCAAAGGGGGAGACCCTTCTGTTAATCCTTCGCCAAAGGTATTTACTTTCTAATGTACCTTTCTCCTTTTATGTTTTCTGATACAGATGCTGATGTCTTCGACTCTTATCTTTCTGGATGTTCAGAAAACCACTCCCAAGAAAAGGAAGGTTCAGGAAATCAAAATCTCTAGTGATGAAGAAGAGGAGTCTCCTCCTGTTCCTCTGAAGAGACAAAAATTGAAGAAAGCAGTTCTCGCACCTGAGCCTCGTCCCAAAACAAAAATTAAAATTACAGCTACCAAATCAAGGCCTCCTCCTGTAGTCATCAGAGAACCTACTAAGCAATAGGTAGCCGCTAGGCTAAACAACCCTAGTGAGAGCGACAATTCCAACCCTAGTGTCAAAGTTCCTCTTCAGGTATTTACTTTGACATACATCTGCTTACATCCTGAACTAACCCCTTTTTTCATAAGAATTCTAAGAATGACATTTCTTAATCTTCAGGATACTGCCGTCACTTTGAAACAAGCTCCCACTCCTGTCGAGGGATCTGCCACTCTGCTGAATAGTGAGGGAGATCCCACTTATAGGCCTTCTTCAGCAAAAGGCTCCTTTGTTAGCTCCGCTGATGAGGTGAACCAAACTTATGGGCCTCAGTATGATACCATAGAGGAAGCAAACGAAAGAAGGCCCTATAGGCAAACAGGAAGAAACTAGGGCTCCTCTGGGTGATGCACAGCAAGGCGAAGAGGAGGAGGCCACTGATGCTGTAGCTGTAACAGAAAGGGAAAATATGCTGGAGGGAGAAAATCAGGATGAAAGAATTCCAGATGCTGATGGCATAGAAGGCTCTACTGAAGGGGCCCAAAATCTGACAAACGCTGAAACTGCCCATATTCCAACAAATGTGGTTAATGTGGCTACTGCCACTAATGAGGGTGCCCCTTCGACAGGGTCTCGAACCAAAGAAGCTTTGGCCTTGATGAAATACAAAAATCCTCTGGGCTACTTAACTGCCATTCTCGAAGGGCGAGAAAGTTCTTCTGACCATAGTGTCTCGACTGTGTCCAGAAAGTCCACCTCAACATCTCCTCTTGATGAGGCACTTCAGAAGGTTAAAGCACAAATTTTCAAAAGAGACTTAATGCTAACCTTGGAGGGAGAACCTACTGCTCCTTCCTTCCTTAAGACCACCTTGAGGGTTGTTGATCTCCTCATTGCTTCTCCAGACGTAGCCAGTGTCATTCTGGATTTAACTTCCATTATTGACCAAGTGCCAGCAGACTACAATTGTTGAAGGACTCTTGTTCGCGAGATCGAAGAGGCCAACGGACATGTAGCTGCTGCTTGGCATGCTGCTACTGAATCAACTTCCAAAGTAAAATAAATGTCGAAGGCTCAAGAAGTTAGGCAGAAAGAAGCTGAGGAGATCGATTGAGACACGGCTAAAATGAAGGTGCAGATCAGAGAATTGGAGGCTAAAATTTCCGCCAATGATAAAAGGAAGGAAGAACTTCTTACCACTAATACTGAGTCTAAAATCCAGGAGGAACTTGTTGAAGGGTTGAAGCATGCTGATCGAGCCCAAACGCTTGATGCTAAACTTGAAACCCTTCATCAGTCGAAGGCTCTTTACGAACGGCGTCTGGAATTGTAGAGGATTAAATACCTCCAGATCAAGGCCAATCTCCCCTTTTGAATTCTGTCTATATATTTGCATAATCACTTATTGTAATGACTCAGCCATTTTGGCAATTTTTAATGAAATTTAAATTTCCATTTTGGCCTTTAGCTTATTTTGACCGTGACTATACTTTGTCTATTTTAACCTCTTGAAGTATAGGTCTATACTTTTTCAAGTATTTACCGTTTACTCTTAGAAGCCTTTGATCTTCACTTAACTCCTCGATTTCATAGGCTCCTCCAGAGAAAGTTTGGATAATTTTGAAAGGTCCTTCCCACTTAGGGGACCATTTTCCCATAGTTCTATCTTTTCGATCCATTGGAAGAATTACCTTCCATATTAAATCCTCAGGCAAAAATGCCTTAGGCTTTACTTTTCGATAATAGGATTTCTCGACCCGTTTCTTTTGAAATCTTAAGAGGTCTAAGGCTTTCAACCTTTCCTCATCAAAATCCACAAATTCGTCTAACATCATATTCCAATAAACTTCAGAAGGAATATCCTGATGTCTTTGAACCCTCGTTGACTGTAAACAAATTTATACTGGAAATACTGCATCATGACCATAAGTTAGGCGAAATGGTGTTGTTCATGTAGCCTCTTTAGGTGAGGTTCAACAAGCCCATAGAACTTGATCCAACGTCTTATGCCAATTTCTTGGTTTCTTTCCCACGTGTTTCTTTATTAAACTGATTACTACCTTGTTTGCTGCTTCGACTTGCCCATTAGCTTGTGCATAATAAGGTGTACATGTTAATAGTTTGAATCCCATTTCTGTAGCAAATTCTTGCATTTTTTGACCAGTAAAGACTGATCCTTGATATGTCGTTATTGTCTCAGGGGTTCCAAATCTATATATAATGTACTTTTGAATAAATTCAATGACATTTTCTTGGTATACATTGACTAAAGGAATTGCTTCGATCCATTTAGTAAAATAATCAATGCCCAGCAATATGTATTTCTGGCTTTTAGAGGATGCTGGTCGAATCTCTGCAATAAGATCTAAAGCTCAACCTCTAAAAGGACAAGGTTTCACAATCGAATGAAGTTCGCTTGTCGGTACATGCTGGATGCCTATGTGTACTTGACATTCTTGACATCCTTTTGCAAACTCAATACAATCTTTTAACATAGTTGGCCAATAAAATCCTTGTCGAAACAGCAGCCATTTCATCTTATGGCCTACTTGATGTGCTCCACATGCCCCATAGTGTGTAGTCGAAAGAGCTATGTATGCTTCTTTTTTGCTTAGGCATTTCAGTAGCACACCTTCAGATGTTTTCTTGAACAATTCATTTCCCATTAGTATATAGCTTAGTGCCCTATACTTTATCTTTCGCTATGTCGAAGCCACTGGATTTTGTAAATAATCCACTATAGGCTTTCTCCAATCTTGTTCTGTTAGATTGTCTACGAACGAAATCTCAAAGTTTTCGTGATCAGTGTATCCCAACGTTGTTGTTTCCAAATCTATTGGAGACAACTTAGTGGATGCTACTCTTCCTCTAACTTCGATTGCTTGTTGTAGTTTTTCTTTCGAAACTTTATACCCGGAAGCGATTTGTGCTAAATCATTAGCCACTTGATTTTCCAATCTGGGTATATGTCGAATGTTAACCACTTCGAAGTTCTTCAAAAAATGCCTGGTTATTACGAAATACATGATAAGATTTTCTCTTATGCATTTGTATTCTTTCATAAATTGTTTTAGGACTAACTCTGAGTCTCCCATTATTTCGACTCGAGTTGCCCCAAATTCCAACAAGATTTCAAGGCCTACGATTAAAGCTTCGTATTTAGCTTCATTATTTGAACAATCTCCTTCGATCTTGTACTTAAATGTTGTTGGAATTTTGTTTGGAGAAATAATGAGAACCCCTACTCCAGTTTTGTCTTTATGACTAGAACCGTCGAAGTATAACTTCCAAGGTTCAATCTCCAAATAATTTATTGATTCTTCTGTTATTGAGTGGTCAACTATAAAGTCTGCTACCACTTGACCTTTCATAGCCTTGAGAGGCATAAAGGTTAATGAATACTCAGTTAATGCAAGTGCCCATTTGCCAATTCTGTTGTGCAAAATGGGTTTCGACAACATATATTTGAAAACATCAAAATGAGACAAAACGTAAACATTAACTGGTTTAATATATTGCTTGAGTTTTGTACATGAAAAGTAAATACATAAACATAGTTTTTCAACTCCGTTATATCTAGTTTCCGCATCATTTAAAACTCTACTGTGGTAGTAAATGGGTCTTTCGACACCATTCTCATCCTCTTGAGCTAACATGCTCCCTAAGGTTTTATCAGATGTAGCTATGTACAATCTCATACTCCTATATCTACAAGGAGGTACCAAAATTGGTGGCTTGATGAGGTACTCTTTGATTTTGTCGAAGGCCTCTTGCTGTTCTTGCCCCCATTCAAATCCTCCTTTGTTGAGTCGAAGTAGTGGTGAGAAGGCTTGCGTTTTCCCACTGAGGTTGGATATAAATCTCCTTAGGAAATTTATCTTCCCAAGTAGAGACTGCAATTCCTTCTTGTTGGTTGGCGCTTTGGCTTCCAAAATAGATTTGGTCTTGTTCTGGTTTATCTCAACTCCCTTTTTATGGACCACAAAGCCTAAGAAGTCCCCTGCTTTGACACCAAAAGCTCACTTCAGAGGATTTATTTTCAGACCATAGCGCCTCATCCTCTCAAAGGATTGTCGAATATGGTCCATGTGAGTCTGCCCTGAAACAGATTTGACAACAATATCATCAATGTAAATCTGCATAAAAGTCTCAATGAAATCATGGAAGATAGAATTCATTGATCTTTGATATGTTGCCCCTGCGTTCTTTAGGCCAAAAGGCATCACTACCCATTCGTAAATTCCTAAGGCCTCAGGGCAACGGAAAGCTGTTTTTGACACATCTTCTTCAGCAATAAAAATATGATTATATCCAGAGTATCCGTCAAGCATACTCATGTACTCAAAACCAGCAGCAGCATCGACAAGCATTTCCGCCATAGGCATTGGATATTCATCTTTGGGTGTTGCAGCATTCAGATATCTGAAGTCAATGCACACCCTTAAAGTACCATTTTTCTTTATAACATGTACAATATTTGCAATCCATTCGACGTACCTGGTCGTTCAGATGAACTTGCATTTTAGCAGTCTTTCAACTTCCGTTTTGATTTTCGACAGAATCTCCAGTGCAAAGCGCCTTGGAGTTTGCTTGACAGGCTTCTTTCCAGGTTTTGTTGGTAATTGAAGTTCCACAAAGCTTCTGTCGAGACCAGGAATTTCGTTATAATCCCATGCAAAGCAATCCTTGAACTCTTTTAACAATTGGATCATTTCGACCCTGAGTTCTGGATCTATCTTTGCGCTGATATACGTTGGATTTTTTATCGGACCTTCACCTAGATTTACTTCTTCTAAGGGGTCTTGTGCTAGCATTCTAACACGATCTGCCAACAGATACTTTTCGAAACCCAGAGGTTCATCATCATAAATGGCGTCTAACCTCTGATTTCGTAGTTCTTTTTCTTCCAAGTCAGGAGGTTCTGGGTCGAAATCTTTCCCAGGGCCTTCTTGAGAAAATACATGTTCATTGGCTTCAATAGCCATATACTTGACTTCAGCCTCCAAGGCCGCTATCATTCTATTTTCAGCTACATATGCTGAAATCTTTTGCAGAATTTGTGACTCAGTCATCGTCACCAAACTCACTTCCCCAGCCTGTTGGCCGTATATCATCAACTCCTCCATAGTCGATGTTTGACAAGTCCTCTCCATCCCACTGAAAACCGTAGTCAGAGTGTAGATAAAGAGAGCAGAAGGCATTGGGTGCTGGAGTTAGATCGAATTCAGGAGGGTTACATGGCCCTATATGAGCCAAATTCCTGTCGAAGCTATTCTTCTCGACGCTGTTAACTTCGCCTAGGTAGTAGCTTTGATCTGCCTCAATGTTTTCCACGATACCATCATGATTCCATACCGTGACCCTCTGATGTATCGAGGATGGCACTGCACTGATGCCATGTATCCACTCTCGATCCAAGAGCAGATTATAGTTTAGTTTTGCTGAGATCACCATAAACATGGTGGGTCGAAGGATTGATCCCACCTTGAGATCTAGTTGTATGACTCCCATTGTGGTTCCAATGCCTCCTTCATAATTGGAGAGGACAATGTTGTGAGGCTTGATGTCAGCATCCCCTTTTCCTAGTTTTCCCAGCATAGATTATGGAATTATGTTTATGGTTGCTCCACAATAAACCAGGATTTTGTTTATAGTCACTTCCCCTATCTTCGCTCTGATGAATAGGGGCTTGAGATGATTTTTCATCGCCTCAGTTGGTGGCTCGAAGAAAGCGTTCTTCTCTTCCACGCAGCCATTATTCACTGCATAGTAACACATTGGCCTATGTCTGGCCATTTCTTGTTCGACCATCAAGTCGGTTTCCTCAACTTCAATCTGACGGTTATATTCCCTAGGCAGCACCGATATGACGTTCACCATGATGTCTAAAGTATCGTCAGAGTTGGAGTCACCTTCGTCATTCGACCCACATTCTTCTGGCCACGCCAGAGGTTTCCTCTCCAGAGGTTTTCTTTGCTTTCTTTGCACGTTGGTGCTAGCCTCTGGGTGAGGCTCTGCTGTAGCCTCTTTTTTGGCCTTTTGCCGTCTTTGGAATCTTCGCCATTGTGAACGAGACATGTGATTCTTCCCTTTGTAATTGCTCGATATGTGTGCCATTTTATTTTATGTAGTGGCATGGTACCCTTTTCTGTAATCCAAGGAAGAACCCCTTGGCACGTCGAACGTTCGCCACTTTTCTTCAATGGGCCTTTTTGTGCCCATAATGTTAAGCCAAGTACCTACAGGTACATTAGTTGGAGGCCTATAAGTTGGTATCCTCCTTACCTGGTTCATGGGTCCTCTTTGATGTCCCATCCTGGGATCGTATCTTTCTTCTGGATCCATTTTTGGTTGAACATTGTTTCCCCACTTTGCCTTTACTGCTCTCATACCTTGTATGTGTTCCGCAACTTTCTTGTCAAAGATAGAACTGCATCTGGGACACAACATTACTTCATACTTTTTCTTCTGGAATCGATGTAAAAACTCTGCCAGATCTTCATTTTCTTTAGGAAATGCGGTTTTGTTCACTTCCTCCTATCGAATAGCTTCTTCTGAAGCCTTGGCATCAGAGACTTCGACCATGTTGACCTTCATGTTGCTCTTGGCAACGAGATTCATTTTCTGCATTTTGGCCTCCAAGTTCTCTGTCGAACCTTTCACGGCGGCCAAGTAAGAACCTGTAGTGGTCCTTCTATTGGAGCTTTTAGCAACTCCTTTGTTACTGTTTGGGTCTTCAGTAACCCTTTTGCTCGAGCCTCCAACAGCTCCTTTATTCAGGTTCAGGCCTTCAGTGGCCTTTTTGTTTGAGCCTTGGGCAGCCAATTTGTTCAGTTTTAGGCCTTCAGTGGCCTTCCTCACTCCTTCGATAGTTTTCTTGGATATGTTTCCAGTAAAACTGCCAAAGACGAGCTTGTTAACGAAGTCTTCAGAGACTTCAACCATATGAATGTTGACTGGCTCAGCATAATGTGCCTCCATCTGCAGCGGTTTTGCGTCAATTTTCATCGCTGGCTTATCAGCAAACTTTAGCCTTCCTTCTTTAAGTGCTTGTTGAACAAGATCCCTGAAAAGAAAACATTATGAGGTTTTATGGCCCATAAAATTGTGGTATTTACAAAAACCTCTTTTCTTTCTTTGTTCTAAAGGAGGCACCTTTACCCTTGAGGGCACTATCATTTGACCATCTTTGACTAATAAATCAAATATTTCATCACATTTAGATATGTCAAAACCATATGTTTTCTTAGGGAATTTTTCACTGTTTCTTTCAGACTCTACAGGATTCTTCCCATTTGATGGCACTAGCAATTTACAAGAATATGGCGGCCCTTGTTTTAATTATGCTAAATCTATCTCGCCTTCTTCGACATCTATAGGATCACTAGATGTCTATGGATCATCATCATCCATTTCGACATAGGCTACTCTTTCTCTTCGATGAGTTTTGGTCGCCTTAGCCTTTTCGGATTTAAGGCGTTCTACTTGTCGAACTCTATCTGCCAGTTGGGCCACGTCTCTCAAGTATTGGGTATCTAACTTTTTCCTAATTGAATAATCTAGGCCCCCTGCTGCCATTTCGACCAATTCATGTTCAGGCACTTGGGTAAAGCATCTAGCTTTAAGTAATCGAAACCTATTTAGATACTCATCTATTGGCTCAGTGAATCTTCTCTTCACACTAGTCAATTCTTTTAGACTTATTTTGGTCTGTCCCATGTAAAATTGTTCATGGAACAATCTTTCCAATTGATTCTAATTGTGGATCGAACTGTCTGGGAGGGTAGTGAACCAAGTAAAAGCATTATTTGTTAGAGAACTTGGGAAATATTTAATCTTGAGGTTTTCATTGTTTGCTATTTCCCCAACCTCTATCAAATATCTCGCCACATGTTTGACAGTAGATTCTGTCGTATCCCCTGAGAATTTGGTAAACTTGGGAACTTTTCCCCTAGGGGGTAAGTCTGTTTGCCGAATATATTCTGACAATGGGGATGTGAAGTTTGGTTTGTGAAAACCAACGTTCATCCTATTCTGAATCATAATCCTTCCGATCATGGCAGTCCGATTATTGTCTGTTCCATAATTTTGGTGTCGAACTTGCTGTATCAATTCATCAGCATTTTGGTTCCTATTCACCATAATCACTCCTTGATCGATTTCTCTAGGGATTGGTGGGGGATTTCGAGGCATTTCGACCCTAGGTTGTTCTATTTCTACTCTAGGGATCTGAGGATTTTATTAACAGTCAAATCCTCTTCCATGATTACCCCTTGGTTTACTCTTGTTGGTATTTTTTGGGGTTGTCGGATAGTTTAGGGTACCCCAAAGAATTCAGCCATGCGCGTCATTTGCACTGTCATTTATTGATTTGATTGGGCAGTATTTTGAATTAGGGGGTTCAGCACTGTACTTAAAGTTTGTGCCAACATTTTCACCATATCATGGTTTCTTTCGTCCATTTGTTGCCTCAAAATTGCTGTAGAAGAATTTGGGAGGCTTGGTATTGCATGTGATGGTCCTCCTAAAATCTGGTTTCTACCCAAATTTTCCATACTGGCTCCAGGTCCCTGTAATGGTGATGATGCACTCACCAAAGGCTCTGAAAAAGTAGACGCAGCGTTCATAAGGCTAGCCATTTCAGTGGTTGGCATGCCATATGGTTGTTCTCGATCCATCCAGGCTGTCGAGAATCCTGGGGGAATGTATGGTCGAGATCCTGGATTGCCCTTGGTGGGGGAGTTCCTAAAGGACCTCTAGGACCCACATACGAAAGTAAGGGTCCTGTTTGATTTGTGGTTAACGTTGGTACTGAACCAACAACAGTTGAGATATTTTCTCCAACGATAGTCATAACCGCTGTTCCAGTAGTATTTGGTGGAGCTATTTCTCCATGATTTGGCTCATTAGCCATTCTACTTTCGCTATTTTTCTTCCTAACAGTAAACTCGTTGGTTATTCTACCACTTCTTAATAACATGCAATGTTGTATACGTACAAAAGGAAAGAAATAACATGAACAAAATATGTGATAAAAATTAGCAACGTCCCATCAGGTGTGCCAATTTTTTTACCGTGGTTTTTGGTAAAAAACCGCTGATCCTCCAAAAGGGAAATTCCTTTTGGTTACTCGCGAGATCGATCAGATTGATCCCAGAACATATGCTAATTTTTATGTTGGTTTGATGTAAAAATATATATCTAGGAAGAACGCACGTTCGACCAAAGATAAGATGCTTGTGGTTTTGGAAAGTAAGAAAGTTAATAGAAGTGCAGGTAAAGATGTAGGAAAAGTAACTTTGCAAAATAAGATCAAAGCAATGTAAACAAGACTTTATTAATGAAAAGTGGTGTTTCCAATGTACATTTCTCAGTTTATCCTTTCACACACAGCGGGTACATGGAAAATATTTGAGTAACTAGCACAATAGGTTGAACACACGAAAACTCTACACAAACTTCCTAGTTTTATACTAAAATTAAGTAACTGTCGAGGGTGGCTTGGCTTCTAGGATGAAGACAAGTGTCTTCTGCATGTCCCTCGACCCCTATCTTCCTGCCACATCGCTTTCCCTTAACTGCTGGAAAACTGCATTTCCCTCCAATCTTCAAATTCAAATATCCTTTGCCTTTGGTGCTGACACGAAGGTTTGTTCCTCTAGTCGAAGGCCACAGGACTTTTCCCGTCGAAGGCCTGATGGTGAGTTTTGGTCGAAGACCAATTTGTAACTTATCTATTTCCTCTAAGTTTTTTCCAGCTTGGCTTTATCTGCTCTATTTTGGTCCATGGGGCCAATATATAGTAGGTGTCGAATTCAAGAGCCAACATAAGGCCATACAAGAGATGCCGGCTCCCCGCACTGAGAAGGAAGTTAGAGGTTTCTTGGGACGCCTGAATTACATTGCCATGTTCATTCCACATCTGACTTCTACTTGTGAGCCAACCTTCAAGCTTCTGAAGAAAGATCAAGTGGTAAAGTGGAATGACGAATTCCAGGTCGCCTTTGACCGAATCAAGTGATATCTCCAAGAGCCTCCTATTTTGACGCCTCCGACTGAAGGAATACCTTTGATAATGTACTTAACAGTGCTAGATAATTTAATGGGGTGTGTGCTGGGGCAGCATGATGAGTCTCGTCGAAAAGAGCATGCAATATACTACCTTATCAAAAAGTTTATCGACTGTGAATCACGATACTCACTGCTCGAGAAAACTTGTTGCGCTTTGGCATAGGCTACTCGCCGACTAAGACAGTATATGTTGACCCACACTACTTTGTTGATATCTAAGATGGATCTGATCAAGTACATTTTCGAGAAGCCTGCTCTCTCCGGAAGGATAGCAAGATAGAAAATGATCTTAACCGATTACAACATCTAATACACAACCTAAAAAGAAATCAAAGGAAGTGTGTTAGCTGATCATTTGGCGCATCAAGCCGTGGATGACTACCAGTCCATGAATTTTGAGTTCCCGGATGAGAACGTCATGTTAGTAACCGAATGTGAAGAACCTGGACCGAATGAAGGACCTGAGGAAGGATCCCAATGGTCTATGTATTTTGATGGAGCCTCAAACGCACTGGGTAACAGTATTGGCGCTGTAATTATATCTCCCGAGGGCTATCATACTTTGTTCACTGCCCAATTATGTTTCATCTGTACCAACAACATGGCGGAGTATGAAGCATGTATTATGGGTCTTAGAGCTGCTATTGACCTAAGGATCAAGTTCTTGAGTGTATTCGGGGATTCTGCTTTAGTGATAAGTCAGATCAAAGGCGAGTGGGATACGAAGCACCCGAACCTTATTCCTTACAAAGAGTATGTACTGACACTGTTGTCGCATTTTGAAGAGATCACCTTTGAACATTTCCCACGAGAAGAGAATCAGTTAGCGGATGCGCTAGCTACTATGTCGTCAATGTTCAAGGTCAGGTGGGACAATGAAGCTCCCCTAATCACTATTGAGAGGTTGGATGAACCAGTATACTGTTGTGAGATCGATACCGAGGAGGTAGCCGACAAACCTTGGTTACATGAGGTGAAAAGGTATCTCGAGGCTCAAGAATACCCCGAGGGGGCATCTGCCAATGACAAGAAATTTCTGAGAAGGTTTGCTACAAAGTTCTTCCTCAACAATGGAATCCTCTATTAGCTCAATCATGACTCTACCTTACTGCGGTGTGTAGACAAGAGCAAAGCAGAGAGGATCATGGCAGACCTACACGAAGGCACCTTTGGCACTCATTCCAGTGGACATACCATAGAAAAGAAGATCCTACAGGCAGGATACTACTGGTCCATTATGGAAGCCGACTATTATCAGCATTCTCGAACCTGTCACAAGTGCCAAATCTATGCTGATAAGGTGCATGTACCTCCAGTTCCCTTGAATTTTTTGACGGCTCCCTGGCCCTTTGCAATGTGGGGCATTGACATGATCGGTGAGATCAGACCTACCGCGTTCAACGGGCATCGCTTCATCCTAGTGGCTATTGATTACTTTACGAAGTGGGTTGAGGTTGCCTCCTTTGCTACGGTTACCAAGAATGTGGTGGCATGGTTCATCAAGCATAACTTGGTTTGTCGTTATGGTATCCCTGAGAGAATCATCATAAATAACGGTACTAATCTCAACAACTCGATGATCACTAAACTCTGTAAACAGTTCAAGATTTAGCATCACAACTCTTCTCCTTAACGAATGAAGATGAGTGGGGCTGTTGAAGCTACTAACAAGAATATCAAAAAGATCATACGGAAGATGGCAGTGACATACAAAGACTGGCACGGGATGTTACAATTTTCTCTTCACGGTTATCGTACTTCAGCACGTACATCAATAGGGGCAAAACCCTATTCTTTGGTATATGGCATGGAGGCTGTCCTACCCATAGAGGTCCAGATCCCTTCTCTATGGATTATGAAGGATGTGGGTTTGAGCGAAGACGATTGGGTCCGGACTCGACTTGATCAATTGAACTTAATCGACGAGAAAAGACTTACTGATGTCTGCCATGGTCAAATGTATCAGAAACGGATGATCAAGGCCTTCAATAAGAAAGTCAGACAACAAGTGTATCAAGTAGGGGATCTGGTAATCAAGCGCATCATACTGCCGCAAGGTGATCCCATGGGCAAATGGACTCCCACCTATGAGGGACCATTTGTAGTCAAGAACATATTTTCAGGTGGAGCCATGATTCTGACCACCATGGATGGTGACGACCTTCCACACCCTGTTAATGCGGACATAGTGAAAAAAATACTACGCATAATAAAGACCCGCTAGGTTGACATACCTAGGCAAAAATAAGGGCATCCCGGCGAACCAAAAGGGTTCGGGAAAAAATTAGGGACAAAAAATGAAAAAATCTGTACACCCGGCAAGTCAAAAACCCGAAAGGGCGGCTTGGAAAAAAAAGGGTATTCCGGTGGACTGAAAACTCGAAAGGGGGGTCCATGCAAAAATTAGGGATTATAGCGTATCACTATGTCCCCTTGAATCACCTTGCGATCAGACCTCAATAATCAGATATCGAGCTCAAACGGTACCGATCAATCCAGTCAGCTTTGGACAAGCAGCGAAATGATGAGATGCTCGAAGACATAGGGGAAATAGCAAAATTGAAACCCAATGGGATCGCTACACGTAGCTGTTTTCTTTTTGTACACAATTTCTATAATAATTTCCATTTTTACGGCGACATTCTCTTACTAGAGCATCATCCTGTTTGTAAAAAAAATTCCTGTTATAGGCAAATTTCAAATCAATACAAATCATCTTTTGAGTACAAAACTCTGCGTTTGTTTTTCCTTTTTCTGTTTTATTGTGCAAAAAATGTTCAATGTTTTGTTCTTGACATATGCATTTGAATATGGTTACTGTTCGCAAATATCTACATATAAAACAGAAAGACAGTTACTAAGAACTCAAGGAAACTGGTACAAAACCTAAAAATCGACAGTTACCCTGTCCATCATGGTACAAGGGGCAGAGACAGTTGGAAGTGAAGTCACTATCACGTATAAGCCAACGATACCTATACTCCCCACAGAGCCGAGACAACCAAGGTTTGACCTCCATGTCCTCAAGCAGGAATTCCTTCCCAAGCAGGCTCTTTCAGAAAGCTAATGTCTGCATTCCCCATCCGAGCTTTATAACCATAAACAGTTTGTAAAGTTTTTCTCCCAAATAGAGTTTATTTCTCTGAAAGCGGAAGCCCAATCTCTAAAAGAGCTCTTCTCTCCAGCGATAGAAGTTCATCCCCAGATGAGTTTATTTCTCCAAATTAGCAGATCTTCCAACAGAGTATCTCTCTTCCCCATAAAGTCGTTCCCCCGCAGGATTATCCTCGGACAGAGTCTCCCGGTAGAATGTGCTCAAGCAGAACGGATATAAATCCCCAGCTAATCATCTTCGATCACTATCCCCAACGGAAACGAAGAACTCAACTCCTTATACTCTCCAGCAGCAGTCCAGGAGTTTTTTTCCCAGCTAGAGAATATCATAATAGCATTTCATATCCATACATCATGGCATGTGCATACATATTATACAGCACAATCTCATTTATTTTGAGAACACCATTACTCAATACATTTCATACATCGTGACATGACGTACGACTAACTCTTTACCTTTCATGGAAAGATGCAATCGAGTTCTCTCTGGTTCAGTCAAACCGACACCAAGGTTTCTATTCCAGTTATAGATACTCCAACATTTTCTCTGGTTCATTCAAACCGACACTAAGGTTTATATTCTAGTTAAAGATGTTTTAAGACTTTCGTCTGGGACAGCCGAATCGCCGCTAAGATTCCCCTGATTTCTATGCTAGTCAAAGTTAATCCGACACCTCTCTCGGGATCAGTCAATTCGATACTAAGATTTCTCTCCCAGTTGAAGTTCTCACAAGTTTTCCCTGGTTCAGTCAAATCGATACTAAGATTTCTATTCCAGTTCAAGCTATGAATCCCAAAAATCAACCGGATAATATCTTGATTTCTCCAAAATACTACGAAGCATGGTGTGATACGGTGGGAGAACTGACTTAGTGTTTTTCGTTTCGATCTCATTTGTGCAGATAGCAAGAGTCGCCACCGACTTTTCTTTTATCCAAAAGGAAAGGTAAAAAAGCACAGGAAAGACCTTTCGAGATTATTTCTCGGGTTCGGGGGGTAGATTATGAAAAGGGAAGGTATTATCACCCTTTTCATCCATGGTTTTCCAAGGGCTCTTAGTTACTCGTTTAGATCACTTGCTTTTATTCGACAGTGTGCTTGTGGTGTGGGCTTTGAAAGTGTTTTGAAAAATCTCTTTGTAATGGTTCTCGTTTCTATAAGAATGCATACAAAGTTTTGTTTCGAAAGATAGTTCAAAGATGTGATTGTGGAACGTGTTTTCGAAAGTGGTTTTGAAAAAGATGTTTTGTAATAGTTCTCGTCTCTATAAGAACGTATACAAAATGTTTTGTTTTATGAAAATGTTTTAAAATGAAAGTGTAGGTGTAAAAATGTTTTTATCGTGAGCAAGCGAGTAACTAGGAGCGAATCTATCTACTCGAGAGGTTTTAAATTGTTATTTTCTTCCTCCTTTTAATGTTGCTATCTTACCATTAATATGGTAAGAAGCCCCATCGTTGGATGTGAAGGGACATGCGCGGGTCAATTTTACAGTCATCGAAGGCAACTTATGAGACGCTTTAGCAATTTTAGTAAGGGACGAGATCGTTTTATAAAAGGCAACGTCGAGGGTCATCGAGGGACTAGGATCTTTTTTATCGAAGAGTCATTGCTAAAGCATCCCGTATTCGAGGGACATGACTGTATTTCCGAGGCAACGAGCGAGGTTACCCTAGAGGTGCGCGTGTGAAAAGTGTGTTTTTTCAAGTTATTTTGTTCTTTGATTAGGTTATCTAGTGATTGCTTTTTTGAATCTTGCCATGCACGCCTAATTACTATACAGTATAAGGAAAACAGTAAATTGCAGGAATTGAAAATCTACGCTATTACAAAGTGTTCGGGAATGGGGGTACAATTTTTACAAATGGGGATGAGTCAAATGCGATTAAAAAGGTCCAAATAGCAAACAATACAACCAAATTGAATTTGAGCGATTAATTAAAGTTATAACAGTCTAAAGAATGTGATTAATTGACAAAGTATAGAAATAAGAACTTGGTATTTTGTTTGTGAAAAAAAATTTGAAATGAAGAAAATAAAACCTATTCTAAAAATAAAATAATTGACTAAAAGAAATTAAATCATATGTATTATTTTTGTATTTTTATTTATTTAAATAAAATCTAAAGAAGGATAAAACTAAATTCTACTATTTTTTGGTGTTTTATTATATGTAAATTAATCTAAAACAAAGTTTATTAAAGAAAGAAAAAGAAGTTGGTAAAAATTATTCTCAAGGTCTAAATCAAATTAGTTATAAAAAAATGTATGTTTTAAGTTTAATTGAATTTTAGAATTAGAACTAAACATAAATCCAAAAATTAGAGAAGATAAGGTTTAAAGAATTGAGCAAAACAGAAATGCCCACAAGAGGAATCGAACTCAGGCCACTTGGGTTATCTAGGATGCACTTTGCCAACTGAACTGCGCTACTTGTTTGTAATAAAACAGTTTAATTGGTAAATGAGAGGAAAACGGTAGCATGATTGGGCCAAAAGGCCCAAAACGCCCAAAAGGCCTGACCCGAATGGGAAAAGAAGAGAAAGGGCTTGAAACCCTAGCCACCAAAAGCAAATGCCGCTGGCTTGTTGGAAAAGGACACGAAAATTAAATAGGAAATCACTGTTCGGAAAATAAAGAGATAACGTGGAACAAACTTAATATTTGTTAAAAAAAGAAAAACCTTCCTTAAGTCACTGTAAAAAAAACATGATTCTTCATCTCTCTCTCTGCAGTTTTCAATGATTTCTTTTTCTCTCTCTCAACAGGGTCTGAAACACGATTCTTCATCTCTCTCTCTGCAGTTTTCAATGATTTTTTTCTCTCTCTCTCTCTCTCAACAGGGTCTGAAACACGATTCTTCATCTCTCTCCTCACACTAATCCATCATTCTCCTCTCTCTCCGAATTTGGCCGCATCGCCCCTCTCTGAACTCGGCCGCGAACCAAACGACCGCTCTCCGATTGATGGAGGAGTCGCTGTCTGAAAACGTATCTATCCTACCGCGGTTTTCCACTCTTTTATTGTTTGCATGTTACCGGCTACGGTGATGATGGACATAGCGAGTTGTGGAAGCTGTTTGAAGGGAGTTGTGAGCGGCTAGCGCACTGGGTTTTTGATTGTGTTCGTTGAAGGATGTTGATGAGGATGGTGATGTGAAGCTCGGATATGGCTTGCGGATATTGAAGTGAGAAATTTAGGATGAGGTACAGAGATTGTGGGTGTTTATGAAAGTTGGGATGGAGGTTTATGGCTATTATTCTACTGATTTCGTTGTTCATTAGTTGTTGTTTTCTCAGTTCTATTACTGATTCATGATTATTTTACTGGTTTATTGGTTTTTTCGTTTTCTTCTTCATCTGATTATTTAACAAAAATAGAATGTATGCATATGAAAAATTTTATGGTAAATGCAGAGAAGTGATGGAGACTTTACCTTGTTGCTGGCTTTTGATTGACAGGGAAGTTGGTTTCTGTCCTTTTTTTCTGTATTCTCTCTTTAATTTCTGAAGGGGTTGTAAGGGAAAATGATGAAAGCTCTCTGGGGTTTTATGTCTGCTTTGTGATGCTGTTGTATTATTTTTTGTGGTATATGTTTTTGTGTATGTATTCTTGCTGTTGTTTTTTGAGTAATGAAATCTTGTTCTCTCCCTCTTCTGTCCCGAATAGCCTCCTGTTATATGCATATTCTCTTTATCTGAAAAACAAACTTTTTTGGGGGGAAACAGAAATTGGGTTTGAACATATTTGTTATGCTGTTTTGCTCCTTTTTTTTGCAGTTCTGATTTGGCCTATATATGTGCAATTTTGGCTGTATGTTTGCAGCTATTTTTGACAGATTTTGGCCTCTTATGGACAGCCTATGGAGGGCTGCAATGCAGTCCATTTTTAACAGCATTTTGGCCTCTTGTGATTGTTCTTTTTTGCTGTGATGTAAACTATTTTTTTTGTAGCATTTGAGACCATGATGAACTATTAATTTTGACTTGTATTTCTCCTCATTTTGTCCTCTGTGAACCAGTTAATAGATTGTGATTTGCAATGGACCAAACACAGACGAAACGTTGCCCCCTTATTTTTTATTCTTCTTACCAATCCCTAATGATGAAAATGTAGAGAATTCTTTGAAAATTTCTTATTCTTATTCCGACATGAATTTTGCTAGCTAATGCTCTCCTTTTGTTTACATGTACGAGCATATTGGACGATAGGGAGAATTGACGAAGAGTGACTTGAAGCGCTTGAAGAAAGCTTGATGATGAAGAAATTCTTTGTAGTTTAGTGCATTGTTAGGAATTTGTAACATTGTGAATTTGTGATTTGAGTTTTAAGATTTAGAAACTTGTAAAGTGTATACCAATTCACTTGTAATTAAATAATGAAACTTTGGTGCAATCTTGCATACTTGATTCATCTTGAATTTGTTTCTACAAAAATTGAATATTCTTTTTAATTTATGAGAACAATTTGGATTCTCCTTTTAAAGTGCCTCTTGAGAAAAGAACGATACTTGAATCTTTGAAACATGCCTTGAATAATGCTTTGTAATTTCTTGTAGGATTGAATCATGAATTCTTGCAAACTTGAAATGGATGTCTTGAATTTGGAATTGGAATTGGTGTTGCACTTGTAATTGATTTGAAAGAAAGATGGAAAACATGAATGAAGATGAAGATGAATGATGTTTGATGAATTATTTGAATTCAAAATAGTTCACAAGAATGAATTCTTTTTTCAAGTATATCAAAATTGCGCCATAAGCATACTGATCCTTTTGAAAATCCTGAAACAAATTCATGTGAATGAATTATGCCTCACATGCTTGAATTGGGCCGAAATCTAAAGATTTGTTTTAATGGATCCTCGACTCTTCTTCATTAAAATCCATATCTTCAATTCATAGTAACTTGAAATACGAGCCAAAATTATGGATCTTGCCTTTAAGAATTTTGATAAAAATCCTATTTCGATCCAATAATCATTATCGTCCAAACGCAAACGATTTAAAGTACGAATAACAAACTACCCATGGACTTTCAAACTCAAATTCTCGTTTCAATGAATTATCTCAACATAATGATCAACATCTAGAAGTAACATTCTTCAGTCAAGAAATTCCTATAAAATTTCAATAAATTTCATGGTCTTCCAAGCGCATTTTGACTTTGATCGTTGAAGTAATCTCATAGACAATGCTATTTGCGATACTTTGCAAAAAGAATCACTTCATAATATTAAAAGTTGAAGAAGTTATGAGCCTCGAAAATTGGACAAGAGTTTCTTGTGATTAGGTCAAATTTGCAAAATGACCTTTAAAGCAATCGAATTTTCTGATGATCTTTCGCACATAATCAAATCTTGACTTGTGAAGAGAAATTGGCGATGACGTAAAGGAGAGTCATACGCAAAAGAAACACCTAAAAATATCGAATAATGAAGAAGTTACAGTCACTTGAACTTGATCTCGCAAAAGGTCATCTTTTGGGTTAATGGAGTCATTTTCAGTCGTCTGAACCACTGACTGAGCAAACTTGTGACAAAGAGATTCGAAACTAGGCATGAACATCCTTGAGGAGACATGAAGATATACGAATACTATCTGAAGCCTTGAAGAATCGATTTTCTTTGAGAAACATCAAACCCTAATTGTTGATTTACTGCCTCGGAAGAGAATCTGTCTGATCGATTTCTGAGCCAACTGGAATATATGAGAAACCCTAGGATTGTATCTTGTATGAAAAATGGGAGGGCAAATTTTGGGGTATAACAGCTGCCCCTGTTCAATCTTCTTAAACTTGAAAAGCGAGATTGACGTGTTTGTCGTTCGTGGCTTTAAAGTAGAAGGTGATTGAACACTAGAGTGCCCAGAAATTTGCACTTGATGACGTGTTGGTTGATTGTGTAAGGAAATGGGCTTAAAGATTCCATTTGGAGAAACAAAGGAGAATTGTCGGAGATGGGCTTATAGATGCCATATAAAGGTGATTGTTGACGGAAAGTTTGAACTTGATCTTCTTTTTTTTTAACAGAAAATGAATAAGAATAAACCGTTGAGAGATTTATCTGAACCAGTGAAAATCTGGAAACGAATCAGGATAAACTGTTGAGAGATTTATCTAAAACAATAAAAATCTGGAAACGAATCAGGATAAACCGTTGAGAGATTTATCTGAACCAGTGAAATAATCTGGAGACGATTCAGAATAAACCGTTGAGAGATTTATCTGAACCAGTGAATTAATCTGGAGACGAATCAGAATAAACCATTGAGAGATTTATCTGAAGCAGTGAAAATTTGGAGACAAATCAGAATAAACTGTTGAGAGATTTATCTGAACCAGTGAAATAATCTAGAGACGAATCAGAATAAACCGTTGAGATATTTATCTGAACCAGTGAAATAATCTTGCTACGAATCAGAATAAACCGTTGAGAGATTTATGTGAACCAGTGAAATAATCTGGAGACGAATCAGAATAAACCATTGAGAGATTTATGTGAACCAGTGAAATAATCTGGAGACGAGTCAGAATAAACCATTGAGAGATTTATCTAAACCAGTGAAAATCTGGAGACGAATCAGAATATACCGTTGAGAGATTTATCTGAACCAGTGAAAATCTGGAGATAAATCAGAATAAACGGTTGAGAGATTTATCTGAACCAGTGAAAATCTAGAGATGAATCAGAATAAACCGTTGAGAGATTTATCTGAACCAGTGAACTATGGAGACGAATCAGAATAAACCATTGAGAGATTTATCTAAACCAGTGAAAACCAGCCTTTTCTCGGAAACTGATATGTATTTGACTTGTTGAAAATTTGTGTTTGTCGGAAGTTTTTTGATAATTGTATGCAATGCTATGATGTATGTGATGCATGGTGTGATGTATGCCTCTCAAAATAAATGAGATTTCACTGTATGTACTTGAGTTGTCAATGTTATGACGTATGGATGCAAATGTATGGAATTAAAGATTGTTTGTGTTGTAGCGTTGCTGGGAGCAGGGAAAATAAATCCCTTTTGAAGCATTGATGGGTGAGTTTCCAAGTATAAACTCTGTTGTAGAAGGGAAAAGCCAGACATTGCTTGTAGTCTTCGTGATATCCTGCTGGGGAAATCTGAGAAGTTGGGCAACTTACTGGGGACATTTTGGACCGGTGGTTGGAAATTTTTTTTTGCTCTGGCTGGAGAAAGTACCTGCAGGGGTTTTATAGAATGGCTTACAGATATTATTCTATTTCTTAAAGTCATTAGTAATTGTCTTTCCGTTTTTCTTTTATTTATTTGTAACAGTAATCACGTTCCAATGCATATGCTCAAAAATAAATCGTTGGACATTTTTGTAAACAGAAACACAGAAAAACAGATGGTTTTGTACTTTCAAAAGGGATATCTTTGTATTAACTTGAATAAGTATTTTTTGTACAATGAGACGAGCATTCTAGCGAGAGAATGTCGTTGTAAAAAATGAAAATTGATACAGAGAAAAGATAGCTATGTGAAATAATCCCATGGGGTTCCCATTCTGCTATAGTCTTCATGTCTCTGAATGTCTTGTCGGCTTGTCGCCTCAGAGAAGTCGATTGGATTGATTTAGAGCCAATTGAGTTGATTGGTTGACGCTGACGATTGTTTGCAAGATGATCCAACGGGACATAGTCATACGCTTTAATCCCTAACTTTTGCCTGGACCGCCCTCTCGGGTTTTCAGTCCACCGGGATACCCTTTTTTGCCCAAGCCGCCCTTTCGGATTTTTGACTTGCCGGGTGTACAAATTTTTTATTTTCATCCCTTATTTTTGCCCGAACCCTTTTGGTTCGCCGGGAAGCCCTTATTTTTGCCTAGGCCAGTCAACCTAGCGGGTCTTTATTTACAGGGTGCGGGAGGTCGTCGCCATCCATAGTAGTCAAGATCATTGCTCCACCAGAGAAAATGTTTTTGATTACAAACGGCCCTTCATATGTAGGGGTCCATTTGCCCCTGGGATCACCTTGTGGCAAAATGATATGCTTGATTACCAAGTCACCGACCCGATATACCTAACATTTGACCTTTTTATTAAAAGCTTTGATCATGTGTTTTTGATACATCTGACCATGACAGATGGATGTAAGCCTCTTCTCATCAATCAAGTTTAGTTGGTCAAACCGAGTTTGAATCCAATCTTCTTCATTCAAACCAGCATCCTTCATGATTCTTAGAGAGGGGATCTGGACCTCAATACGCAAGACAACTTCCATGTCGTATACAAGAGAATAAGGTGTTGCCCCAGTTGATGTGTGAGCTGTGGTACGATATCCGTGAAGAGTGAACAATAGCATCTCATGCCAGTCTTTGTATGTGACTGTCATTTTCTGTATGATCTTCTTAATGTTTTTGTTGGCAGCTTCTACAGCACCATTCATCTTTGGCCGGTAAGGGGAAGAATTGTGATGCTGAATCTTGAATTGCTCGCATAAGGCGGTGATCATAGTGTTGTTTAGATTCGTACCATTATCAGTGGGGATTCTCTCTAGGATACCGTACCGACAGATGAGATTCTGTTTGATGAACCAGGCGACCACATTTTTAGTAACGGAAGCAAAGGAAGCTGTCTCGACCCACTTTGTAAAATAGTCGATGGCCACTAAGATAAAGCGGTGTCCATTGGAGGTTGTTGGCTTGATTTCCCCAATCACATTGATTCCCCACATAGAAAAGGGCCAAGGAGCCGTCAAGACATTCAGAGGAACCGGAGGTACGTGTACTTTGTCAGCATAAATTTGACACTTATGGCAAGTCCGAGAGTGTTGGTAGCAATCTGCCTCCATGGTAGACCAATAATAGCCTGCTTGTAGGATTTTGTTTCCCATGGTATTCCCACTGGAATGAGTACCAAAAGTGCCTTCGTGTAATTCAAACATGATCCTTTCAGCCTCAGCCTTGTCTGCGCACCGAAGCAATACAGAGTCATGACTGTGTTTGTACAAAATGTCGTTACTAAACAAGAACTTAGCCTAGGACCTTCTTAGGAACTTCTTGTCATTCACCGAAGCTCCTTCTAGATATTCCTGAGACTCGAGATACCTTTTAACTTCGTGGAACCAAGGTCAATCCACTATTTCTTCAGTACCGATCTCGTGACAGTAAGCTGGTTCATCCATCCTCTCAATGGTAATTTGAGGAGCCTCATTATCCCAATTAAGTTTAAACATAAATGACATTGAAGGTAATCCGTATGCTAGCTGATTTTCTTCCCGCGGGAAATGCTCGAAGGTAATCTTCTTGAAATGCGGCAACAATGTCAACACATGTTCTTTATAAGGGATAAGGTTGGGGTGTTTGGTGTCCCATTCCCCTTTGACCTGACTAATGATCAAAGTTGAATCCCCAAATACGTCCAAGTATTTGATCCCCAAGTCTATAGCAGTTTTGAGACCAAAGATGCATGCTTCATATTCTGCCATGTTGTTTGTACAATTGAAGCAAAGTCTGGAAGTGAAGGGAGTATGACATCCTTCTGGAGATATGAGTACGGAACCGATACCATTGCCAAGCGCGTTGGATGCCCCATCAAAGAACAGGGTCCATCGGGATCCTTGTTCAGGTCTGTCACATGGCCTGAATTCTTCGCAGTTGTATAGTGTCATGATGTCTTCATCTGGGAACTCGAACTTCATGGCTTGATAGTCTTCCACAACTTGGTGAGCGAGGTGATTATCCAATACGCTACCCTTTATAGCTTTTTGGGTAGTATACGGTATGTCATATTCTATCAGGATCATCTTCCATCTCGCTATTCTCCCAGAAAGAGCGGGCTTCTCGAAGATGTACTTTATTGAATCCATTTTAGATATCAACATAGTAGTATGGGTCAGCATATACTGTCTCAGCCGGCGAGCAGCCCATGCCAGAGCGCAACAAGTTTTCTCGAGCAATGAATATCTTGTTTCACAGTCGGTAAACTTTTTGCTCAGGTAATAAATAACATGCTCTTTTCGTCCAGACTTGTCATGCTGCCCCAACACACATCCCATTGAGTTTTCTAACACAATTAGATATAATATCAATGGCTTTCCCTCGACAGGTGGCAACAACACAGGAGGCTCTTACAGGTATTCTTTGATTTTGTCAAAAGCAACTTGGCATTCATTATTCCATTTGACTACTTGATCTTTTTTCAAGAGTTTGAAGATTGGCTCACAAGTAGCTGTCAGGTGAGAAATAAACCTGGCTATGTAATTTAGACGTCCCAAGAATCCTCTGACTTCTTTCTCGGTACGAGAAGATGGAATTTCTTGTATCACTTTAATCTTGGCGGGATCAACCTCGATACCCTTGTTGCTGACGACAAAACCTAAGAGTTTACCAGACCGTACTACGAATGTGCACTTGTTTGGATTCAATCTCAACTTGTACTTCTTCATCCTCTCAAATAGCTTCTGTAAGTGATCAAGGTGCTCTTCTTCTGTCTGCGATCTGGCTATCATATCGTCTACGTAGACCTCTATCTCATGATGTATCATGTCATGAAATACGGCTACCATGGCGTGTTGATAAGTTGCCCCAACATTCTTCAGTCCGAATGGCATGACCTTATAACAGAAAGTGCCCCACTGTGTAACAAAGGTCGTTTTCTCCATATCCGCAAGTGCCATTTTGATTTGGTTATAGCTTGAGAAATCGTCCATGAAGGAAAACACTTTGTGTTGCGCCGTATTATCGACTAGGATGTCGATGTGGGGGAGTGGGAAATCATCTTTGGGGCTTGCCCTGTTTAAGTCTCTGTAGTCCACATACATCTGCACCTTACCGTCTTTCTTGGGCACAGGAACAACATTGGCCACCCATTGGGGATAAGAGATGACAGCCAAAAATCTGGCATTGAATTGCTTCATAACTTCTGCTTTGATCTTTTCAGACATATCGGGCCTCATGCGACGAACCTTCTGCTTTATCGAGGGACAATCTTCCTTTGTAGGAAAACGATGTACCACAATGTCTTCATCAAGTCCCGGCATGTCTTCGTACGACCTGGCAAAGATCTCAACATAATCGTGCAATAACTGAATCAGACGCTCCTTGACATTAGGTTCCAAGTTGGCACCCACCTTGACCTCTTTCTTATCTTCCTCAGTTCCCAAGTTAACTGTTTCGACCGGCTCCTCGTGTGGCTGAATGGTCCTTTCTTCATGTTGCAACAACCTGGCCAACTCCCCTGGCACTTCATAATCTTCCTCATCTTCGTCGTCAGCTTGGTAGATCGGATTTTCAAAGTCACAATTGGCATAGCAGAATTGTTACCCATGAGATCCTGAGTGGATGTAGATCTGCATTTTTAATATGTGAGTGTGTGTAAGAGCATAGCTACCTTTGAAAGAAATAAAATGTAAGAAAGAAAGATAAAGAAAAACAAAATTTGATGCAAAAATGTCCATGATTCATTAATGACATATGAGAATGAAGTGACAACCCTCACAAATGGACCATTGTGCCTCGGGTAAGACACAAGGTTTTAAAAAGTATGAATTGTTTAAATATTACAAGCCTGAAAATATTAAAAGACAATTACTCTTGAATAAAAGTAATAAGAATGAAATCTTTGGCCTCCCAATTGTTGAGCCCTCCGCCGATGGTTGGAAAAATCCATTCGTCCATGTCACAGCTGTCATCACTATCTTCTATTGCATTGACTCCTTGATTGCTGATACGCAGAGGTGGTCCCCTAGCACGAGAACGTCGAACAACTTTCTGAGCCTCTGAAGTGAACCCCAACCCAAATTTGTCGGACTTGTAGGGAATATCCAAAAGCTGACCCCAGATAGTACATCCTCCCTCTTCAACTACTGCTCGAGCATCTTTCAATGAGGCCATCTTTAGTGGAGGTCTGGTAATCTTTGGGACTTTTGGAGTAGACTTGGTCGCTGCTACCGTTGCTGGAACTTCTTCAAAGTTCTGGCAGGGAGTCTCTATGAATTCACCATCCATTTCAACATACCTGAAAAAGTTCAGATAGCTAACCATGTACTCCTCCTCTCCGTGAACTGTGACAATCTTCCTCTGATCGGTACTTTAGCATTTGGTGTAGGGTGGAAGTGACGGCACCAACACCATGGATCCAGGGTCGACCCAATAGATAAGAGTACGAAGGGCGGATGTCCATCACATAAAAATTGAGTCAAAAGTCTGAGTCTCAATTTTTATGGGGATACTAACTTCTCCGTGCAATGTCCTCTTGGAACCATCAAAGGCCCTCACTATGATGTTGCTAGGTTTCAAGATGAGCCCCTCGCAATCCAGTCGGTCAAGAGAATGTTTGGGCAAGACATTCAATGATGAACTGGTATCCACCAAAACATGGGCCAGTGTGGTGCCCCTGCATTCGATGGAAATATGTAAGGAATCATTGTGCTTCCTTCCCTTAGAAGTTAAATCAGCATTGGAAAAGCCCAATCTGTTATCAGTAGTCAGACTGGCCACACAATCTTCAAATTGGTCGATGGAGGTCTCTTGGGGCACGTGAGCAGTCTTAAGAAACTTTACCAAGGCTTTGGCGTGAGTTTCAGAACACAAAAGTAAGGACAACAACGATATCTTCGAGGGAGTCTGCCCCAACTGTTCTACAATGTTGTAGTCACTTTTCTTGATTATCTTCAGGATTTCTTCTATTTCTTTTCTAGAAGCTTCAAGGATGACTTCGGGATGTTCTCTTGCTTGGGCAGGCTTAACCAAAGCCTCTTTTCCCCTTGTATCGGCAGTAGGGATAACAGTAGGAGTATCACTGGGGGTATCGGTAGGAGTGGCAGTAGTAATGATCATAGGAGTAGCAACGGTCTTTATAGAAATCTCAGGTGAGAAGACTCTTCCACTTCTTGTTATTTTGCTGGTTCCAATGATGTTACCGATATCGGGATCAATATCTCTCGCAACTTCATTCTTGACAGCCAATTGATCTTGCTTGACGCCATAATAATAAATGTCAGCCTCATAACTCCAGGGAACAGCTTTATCTGAAGAGTACGGTATTGGTCTTGGCATAGTGATGATTAGGGGTGCAGATCTGGGAGCGGATGTAATCTTGACGAGTCTTTTGGTGGAGACCCTGGGAGGATTGTCAGAAATGGTGATTATCAAAACATCTTGATAAGAACTCTTGATAAGAGGTAGCTTTTCAAATAGGATTTCTTTGCTAGTCATCAGGCGTTGGACGCCTATCTTTAGTAACAAACAATCATTCGGTAGAGACTTGCATAAGTGACAATCTTCATCGCAGCCTGGGAACAGGTCGACTTGCAGTAGACTATGCTTAATGGTCAACAAAGGAGTAACTAAGTCATTCACAGAGGAAACAAAACGATCATCGTTAATGGCGTTGATACCTTGGCCATGTCTGGGAATTGGTGTCGTTATTACATTAGGCGTTTCTGGGGGCTCAAATTCAATTTCTTTCACATCGATAAGGTCTTGCACCTTATTCTTTAAGGCTCAACAATCATTGGTATCATGCCCCGGGCTTTCAGAATGATAGGCACATCGGGCGTTCGGGTTGTAGCAAGGAGAAGCAGTATTGGGATTCTTGGGAGCTTCCTTTAAAGTTTCTAGATTGGTCTTGAGAAGGTGTGGCAAAACTTGAGGCATAGTCATGTTAATCCGGGTAAATCGTCTCATGGGCACTTCTGGTTTATGCTGATAATTTCGCTGCTGATTTGGCGCAGGATTAGAAATCATGACAACCCCTACTACCGGATGACGGTCGATTTTGTTTTGATTCCTATGATCATATGCAGCACTGACCTCCTTCTTTCCAACAAAGGGTTTCTTCACCATACTTGAGGATGCATCTCTTTGAATTTTGCCGCTTTTTATACCGGCCTCAACCCGCTCTCCAGTCATAATTAATTCAGTAAACCCAATTGAGGAACTCCCAATCAGGTGATTGAAAAATGGTCCTGACAAGGTGCCTACGAACATATCCACTAATTCTCTGTCGGATAAAGGGGGTTAGACCCTGGCTACAAGATCCCTCCATTTTTGAGCATAGGTTTTGAAACCCTCATCTGTTCCCATAGACATGCTTTATAACTGTGTCCTAGTCGGAGCCAAATCAGCATTATACTGATATTGCTTGTAGAAAGCGGAGGCCAACTCTTCCTAGTTGCGAACATTGGACCCTTATAATTGGTAGAACCAATCCAACTGAGTCCCAGATAAGCTCTCCTAGAAGAAATGCACCCACAGATTCTTGTCATCCATGTGGGGTTGAATCTTTCTGACATATGACCTTAGATGTAGCTTCGGACAAGAGACACCATCGTACTTGGCGAAAGTTGGGACCTTGATTTTTTGTGGGATGACAACTCCCGAGATGAGTCCTAATTCTTCAAAGTCCAAACCGGGTACTCTCTGAATTTCCATGGCATTCAAACGATCCTCTAGCTGTTTGTATTTATCATCAGCAGGAGGATATTGTTCCTCAGAGTAAACAAGCTCTTCCTTTCCTTCGGATACTGGGTCGTTGTTCACTTCCTGGGTCTCTGCTCCTTGATTATCTCCTTCACCCGATGATGTTGCAAAGTCTAAAGTACGCCTGGTCTGTCCTTTAAACCTTATTCCCATGATTATAACACCGGTTGGTTTCTTCGTTTTCTTCTTCTTCTTCTCTTTGGCCAGCAGAGTCTTCAACTCCGCTTATCCTTTTGTTAGAGCCATGAGCATTTGTTGAAACTGGGCATTCTGCGCCTGAAGATCTTTCACAGTCTGTTCAACATCCATCTCACTGAAATAAACAGTAGAAGGATAAGGTGGCCTATTATGAGAAACCTGTATGATGTTATGATGAATGAAGATGCAATATGCAAATGATTTCAAGGAAATTTAGAGATTTAAACTTGTTCAAACCAAAAAAGGAACGCAAGTCATATTAAATAAAACCGAGTTTGAATACATCATGCCTCCCTGGGTTTACAAAGAAAGAAACAAAATACAGCAAAAACTCCTAAGACAAAAAGACCGAACGCATCCTCCTTGGAGCAATGTAGGTATTCAGATTTTTTTCTTCATGAGGCAGTTTGGTGAGCTCTAGAACCTTCTTCTCACTCGCGTAGTACTGGGTTTCAAAGGTGTCTCATTCTTCCTTCAATTGAATCCAAGCTTTCTGCAGGTCTTCGAGAGAAGTAGGCATGTCAGGATGAAGAACGGTGTATGGGACGTCTCCTTCCATAACAGGCTTAATGATGATAGGAAGGATGGAAGGGTAAGGCATCAAGAGATTCTGGGCACGAGCCCGTACCCACTTAAGTTAAGGCTCGAGAGGTATAGAGTTTTTATGTCCCAAAGTCCTACTATCCACCTTGTTCACCATTCCCCAAGCACGTGTAAACCTCTGGCGGTAACCTTGGTCTTCTTTGTCGTAATCGAACACCAGACCTTGGATGGGCATCTTATGAGGGACGTCTCTTCGGGCATACCCAAACTTCCGAAGAGCTAAGCATGGGTTGTAGGTGATACCTCCCCTAATACCAATCAGGGGTACATTAGGGAACTCCCCACAGCGGTCAATGATAGAGATATCTTCCAAGGATCTTGAGCACCAACGAATATCGGAGTGGGTGACAGACATCATCCTTTGAGACCAAGTCAATCTTTGCTCGTTCTTCAATGCTGACTGAGGCAGGTGTGAAGTGAACCACTTAGCGAGTAGGGGGATACAACACAAAAGGGTACCTCTTTTCTTCATGGTGCGGGTATGAAGGCAATGCAAGATATCTCCTAGTAATGTAGGTATATGATTGCGAGAGAGAAATACTTTGATGCCATTAATGTCTATGAATTGGTACGGATTGGGAAATAGAACCAAACCATAAATGAGGAGAGATAGAACGTCTTCGAAAGCTTGGAAATCCATGTCATCCCAGAATGAACGAGCTTTTTCCAATAAAAACTTAGCTAAAAAACCTTTAACCCCACTTCTTATCTCCCAATTGGCTATGACGTCGGCCCTCTTCATATGCAAAGCTTCGGTGATGACTTCAGGTTTTGGAATCCCTTCTAGACCAGTGAATGATATCTGATTAAGCACGGGCACCCCTAAGAGTAGAGAGAACTCTTCTAGTGTAGGTACCAACTGATAGTCTGGAAAAGTGAAACAATGATGTACAAGATCAAAGAATTGGAATAGTACACACATCATCTCTTCTTGGAAGTTGGATATAGCCAAACTGAGGAGTCGACCATATTTCTTGGTAAAAGGAGAATCCTCGGGCACTCTTGAGGCTAGCTCTTAAAGTTGAGGATGTGCTTTTACAAAGTTGATTCAGATGGTGTTTCTTCGGAGAGAATTCATGTCCTACAAAACAAAAACAAAGATAAATTTCTAAATCCTTGAAATGGTTAGTGAGCATGCATATGATGTCGATGATGTTTATTATGTTTATGTACAAGTAAATATATGCATACACAACAAACAAATCCATATATTTTAGGCTTGCATGAGTTTTGTAGGTAAGTACCCTCTTGAAGTCTAGTTGGATCAACCTGTCTTAGAAATAATGATCAGGTTTTAAAGGATCTCAATATCACCGACCTTTCTTTTAGGTATTGTCTCAGTACAAAAATCTTTTCTTGCGGCCGAGATATCCCAAAAGTCTAGCCTCAATGAGTTTAGTATCGAGTGTCAACCAATTTTCAACTTTACACCGAAACCGGCTACCTCACTACGTCCTAATGGCCAAGTTTGTTCAATTAGGGTTCTAAGGTCAATTAGTGCTTCATGACGCCACTCAGCGGCTCCGTATTCTCCTTGATTCACCACGAGGGATACCGGTACCCACAAATGCATCACACTAACATAGCCATTGTTTCAACCATATCGGTCTACGCCGTAAAGTCTCCACAATCTATTGCTATTTACCTAAAAAGTTGTCCCAGATCCGGGTGGAGGATCAAAGCAAGCCCAATACGAAGAACTGAATATAAAGCACACAAATCAAATAATGAAATCGAGTAAAGGTGATCTAACCCTAAGGTAATTCTGTGATATGGTGGGAGAACTGACTTGGTGTTTTGCGTTTCGATCGCATTTGTGCAGATAGCAAGAGTCGCCATCAACTTTTCTTTTATCCAAAAGGAAAGGTAAAAAAGCACAGGAAAGACCTTTCGAGATTATTTCTCGGGTTTGGGGGGTAGATTATGAAAAAGGAAGGTATTATCACCCTTTTCATCAATGGTTTTCCAGGGGCTCTTAGTTACTCGTTTAGATCATTTGCTTTTATTCGACAGTGTGCTTGTGGTGTGGGCTTTGAAAGTGTTTTAAAAAATCTCTTTGTAATGGTTCTCGTTTCTATAAGAACGCGTACAAAGTTTTGTTTCGAAAGATAGTTCAAAGATGTGTTGGTGGAACGTGTTTACGAAAGTGGTTTTGAAAAAGATGTTTTGTAATAGTTCTCGTCTCTATAAGAACGTATACAAAATGTTTTGTTTTTTGAAAATGTTTTAAAATGAAAGTGTAGGTGTAAAAATGTTTTTATCGTGAGAAAGTGAGTAACTAGGAGCGAATCTATCTACTCGAAAGGTTTTCAATTGTTCTTTTCTTCCTCCTTTTAATGTTGCTATCTTACCATTACCTTGGTAAGAATCCCCATCGTTGGATGTGAAGGGACAGGCGCGGGTCAATTTTACAGTCATCGAAGGCAACTTATGAGACGCTTTAGCAATTTTCGTAAGGGACGAGATCGTTTTATCAAAGGCAACATCGAGGGACATCGAGGGATTACGATCTTTTTTATCGAAGAGTCATTGCTAAAGCATCCCATATTCGAGGGACATGACTGTATTTCCGAGGCAACGAGCGAGGTTACCCTAGAGGTGCGCGTGTGAAAAAGTGTGTTTGTTTCAAGTTATTTTGTTCTTTGATTAGGTTATCTAGCGATTGATTTTTTGAATCTTGCCATGCACGCCTAATTACTATACAGTATAAGAAAAATAGTAAATTGTAGGAATTGAAATTCTACACTATTACAAAGTGTTCGGGAATGGGGGTATAATTTTTACAAATGGGGATGAGTCAAATGCGATTAAAAAGATTCAAATAGAAAACACAACAACCAAATTGAATTTGAGCGATTAATTAAAGTTATAACAGTCTAAAGAATGTGATTAATTGACAAAGTATAGAAATAAGAACTTGGTATTTTGTTTGTGAAAAAAAATTTGAAAAGAAGAAAATAAAATCTATTCTAAAAATAAAATAATTGACTAAAAGAAATTAAATCATATGTATTATTTTTGTATTTTTATTTATTTAAGTAAAAATCTAAAGAAGGATAAAACTAAATTCTACTATTTTTTGGTGTTTTATTATATGTAAATGAATCTAAAACAAAGTTTATTAAAGAAAGAAAAAGAAGTTGGTAAAAATTATTCACAAAGTCTAAATCAAATTAGTTATAAAAAAATGTAGGTTTTAAGTTTAATTGAATTTTAGAATTAGAACTAAACATAAATCCAAAAATTAGAGAAGATAAGGTTGAAAGAATTGAGCAAAACAGAAATGCCCACAAGAGGAATCGAACTCAGGCCACTTGGGTTATCTAGGATGCACTTTGCCAACTGAACTGCGCTACTTGTTTGTAATAAAACGGTTTAATTGGTAAATGAGAGGAAAACAGTAGCATGATTGGGCCAAAAGGCCCAAAACGCCCAAAAGGCCTGACCCGGATGGGAAAAGAAGAGAAAGGGCTTGAAACCCTAGCCACCAAAAGCAAACGCCACTGGCTTGTTGGAAAAGGACACGAAAATTAAATAGGAAATCGTTGTTGGGAAAAGAAAGAGATAACATGGAACAAATTTAATATTTGTTAAAAAAAGGAAAACCTTCCTTAAGTCACTATAAAAAACAAACACGATTCTTCATCTCTCTCTGCAGTTTTCAATGATTTCTTTTTCTCTCTCTCAACAGGGTCTAAAACACGATTCTTCATCTTTCTCTCTGCAGTTTTCAATGATTTCTTTTTCTCTCTCTCAACAGGGTCTGAAACACGATTCTTCATCTCTCTCCTCACTCTAATCCATCGTTCTCCTCTCTCACTGAATTTGGCCACATCGCCCCTCTCTGAACTCGGCCGCGAACCAAACGACCGCTCTCCGATTGACGGAGGAGTCGCTGTCTGAAAACGGATCTATCCTACTGCGGTTTTCCACTCTTTTCTTTTCTGCATGTTACCGGCTACGGTGATGATGGACAGAGGGAGTTGTGGAAGCTGTTTGGAGGGAGTTGTGAGCGGCTAGCACACTGGGTTTTTGATTGTGTTCGTTGAAGGATGTTGATGAGGATGGTGCTGTGAAGCTCGGATATGGCTTACGGATATTGAAGTGAGAAATTTAGGATGAGGTACAGAGATTGTGGGTGTTTACGAAAGTTGGGATGGAGGTTTATGGATATTATTCTACTGATTCCGTTGTTCATTAGTTGTTGTTTTCTCAGTTCTATTACTGATTCATGATTATTTTACTGGTTTATTGGTTTTTTCGTTTTCTTCTTCATCTGATTATTTAACAAAAACAGAATGTATGCATATGACAGATTTTATGGTAAATACGGAGAAGTGATGGAGACTTTACCTTGTTGCTGGCTTTTGCTTGACAGGGAAGTTGTTTACTGTCCTTTTTTTTATGTATTCTCTCTTTAATTTCTGAAGGGGTTGCAAGGGAAAATGATGAAAACTCTCTGGGGTTTTATGTCTGCTTTGTGATGCTGTTGTATTCTTTTTTGTGGTCTATGTTTTTGTGTATGTATTCTTTCTGTTGTTTTTTGAGTAATGAAATCTTGTTCTCTCCCTCTTCTGTCCCGAATTGCCTACTGTTATATGCCTATTCTCTTTATCTGAAAAACAAACTTTTTGGGGGGAGAAACGACAATTGGGTTTGAACATATTTGTTATGCTGTTTTTATCCTTTTTTGTTGCAGTTATGACTTGGCCTATATATGTGCTATTTTGGCTTATGTGTGCATCTATTTTTGACTGATTTTGGCCTCTTATGGACAGCCTATGGAGGGCTGCAATGCAGTCCATTTTTGACAGCATTTTGGCCTCTTGTGATTGTTCTTTTTTACTGTGATGTAAACTATTTTTTTTGCAGCATTTGAGACCATGATGAACTATTAATTTTGACTTGTATTTCTCCTCATTTTGTCCTCTGTTAACCAATTAATATATTGTGATTTGCAATGGACCAAACATGGACGAAACGTTGCCCCCTTATTTATGATTCTTCTTACCAATCCCTAATGATGAAAATGTAGAGAATTCTTTGAAAATTTCTTATTCTTATTCCAACATGAATTTTTCTAACTAATTCTCTCCTTTTGTTTACATGTACGAGCACATTGGATGATACGGAGAATTGACGAAGAGTGACTTGAATCGCTTGAAGAAAGCTTGATGATGAAGAAATTCCTTTGTAGTTTAGTGCATTGTTAGGAATTTGTAACATTGTGAATTTGTGATTTGAGTTTTAAGACTTAGAAACTTGTAAAGTGTATACCAATTCACTTGTAATTAAACAATGAAACTTTGGTGCAATCTTGCGTACTTGATTCATCTTGAATTTGTTTCTACAAAACTTGAATATTCTTTTTAAATTATGAGCACAATTTGGATTCTCCTTTTAAAATGCCTCTTGAGAAAAGAACGATACTTGAATCTTTGAAACATGCCTAATGCTTTGTAATTTCTTGTAGGATTGAATCATGAATTCTTGCAAACTTGAAATGGATGTCTTGAATTTAGAATTGGAATTGGTGTTGCACTTGTAATTGATTTGAAAGAAAGATTGAAAACTTGAATGAAGATGAAGATGAATGAAGTTTGATGAATTCTTTGAATTCAAAATAGTTCACAAGAATGAATTCTTTTTTCAAGTATATCAAAATTGCGCCATAAGCATACTGATCCTTTTGAATATCCTGAAACAAATTCATGTGAATGAATTAGGCCTCACATGCTTGAATTGGGCCGAAATCAAAAGATTTATTTGAATGGATCCTCGACTCTTCTTCATTAAAATCCATATCTTCAATTCATAGTAACTTGAAGTACGAGCCAAAATTATGGATCTTGCCTTTAAGAATTTTGATAAAAATCCTATTTCGATACAATAATCATTATCGTCCAAACGCAAATGATTTGAAGTACGAATAACAAACTACCCATGGACTTTCAAACTCAAACTCTCGTTTCAATGAATTATCTCAACATAATGATCAACATCTAGAAGTAACATTCTTCAGTCAAGAAATTCCTATAAAATTTCAATAAATTTCATGGTCTTCCAAGCGCATTTTGACTTTGATCGTTGAAGTAATCTCATAGACAATGCTATTTGTGATACTTTGCAAAAAGAATCACTTCATAATATTGAAAGTTGAAGAAGTTATGAGCCTCAAAAATTGGACAAGAGTTTCTTGTGATTAGGTCAAATTTACAAAATGACCTTTAAAGCATTCGAATTTTCTGATGATCTTTCGCACATAATCAAATCTTGACTTGTGAAGAGAAATTGGAGATGACGCCAAGGAGAGTCATACGCAAAAGAAAGGCCCAAAAATATCGAATAACAAAGAAGTTACAGTCACTTGAACTTGATCTCGCAAAAGGTCATCTTTTGGGTTAATGGAGTCATTTTCAGTCGTCTAAACCACTGACTGAGCAAACTTGTGACAAAGAGATTCGAAACTCGGCATGCACATCCTTGAGGAGACATGAAGATATAAGAAGACTATTTGAAGCCTTGAAGAATCGATTTTCTTTGAGAAACATCAAACCCAAATTGTTGATTTACTGCCTCGGAAGAGAATCTGTCTGATCGATTTCCGAGCCTACTGGAATATCCGAGAAACCCTAGGATTGTATCTTGTATGAAAAATGGGAGGGCAAATTTTGGGGTACAACACCTGGAATCGACCAGATAGTGGTATATCTCAAATTCAAGCTATGAAGCTCGGAAATCGATCGGATAACAACTTAATTCCCCCATCATACTGTGAAGCCTGAAAATCAACTGGATAACAGTACAAGATACTATGAAGTCTGGAATCGACCAAATAGTGGTATATCTAAAATTCAAGCTATGAAGCCTGGAAATCGACCAGATAATATCTTGATTTTCTCCAAAATACTATGAATCTTGGAATCAACCAGATAGTGGTGTAAGACACCGTGAAGCCTGGAGCACGACCAGATAACGGTATAAGACGCTGTGAAGACTGGAGCACGACCAGATAGCATCAAGAGACACTGTGAAACCTGGAGCACGACCAGATAACAGTATGAGGTACTGCGAAGCTTGGAATTCGACCAAATAGAAGTTTACTCGGCCAATTACTATGAAGCCCGGAAGTCAACCGGATATTAGTATGCCTTAAAATTCAAGTTGAAACCCGGATGCGACCGGATAACCACTTAATTTCCTTCTGAAGCCTGGAACACGACCAAATAAGAATTGAGAAATTGAAAAGCCTGGAGCACAACCAGAGAGCGAGTTTAATCTCATCTCCCCAGTAAGTCACTGAAACCTGGAGCACGACCAAATAATAGTTAATCTTATTATCCTCAGCAAATCACTGGAAAGCCTGGAGCACGACCAGATAACAGTTCACTTTCACCTCCTCGACTAAGAGATGATTCCCTAGTAGAGTAACGTAAAAATGAAGCTCCTAAAATCCTATTTCTCCCAAGACAGAGACCAACATTCCTCAGCATATTCCTCCTCAACGACAGGAATAGGAATTCTCATCAAAGGAATATCTCGGGAAATCAACATCCCCTAGATGGCATCTTTAAGCCCATCTCCGACGATTCTCCGTCATATCTTCCGGATGGAATCTTTAAGCCCACCTCCGGTGACCTTCCTTCATCTCCTCCAAATGGCATATGTAAGCCCGTTCTCAATACTACCTACACAGTCCAGCACCATCTCAGACGAGTGCAAATTTCTGGGCACTCTAGTGTTCAATCATCTTCCACCTTCAGACTACGAAAGGAAGACAACCAATCTACATCCTCAAGTTTAATAAGATTGAACAAGGGAAACTGTTGTACCCCAAAATTTTCCCTCTCATTTTATTCAAAACATGCCCATTGAGGTCCTCAATTTGCTCAAGGATGCCCAAGAGTTGACCAGACAAACTCTCTCCTAATGCAATGTACCTCAAACTAGGGTTTCCATTTTCAGCAGGATGGTTAAAGTCCAAGGGTCTCAAATGCTTTCCATGGTCCCAATATGTTCTCAATATCATCCATGTCAAGTTTCATTCCTTGCACAAGAAGTTTGCTCAGTCAACTGCCCAGATGCCTGAAAATCCACTGTACTAGGTCAAAATTCAAATGTGCACCACATACAGTCAAATTTCAATATTTTTGGTCAACACCAACATTTTGAAGTGATATTCATCATTTTATCTAGGGTTGATCACGATTCCTCAAGGAATTCCCCAAATTCATCAAAACCCAAAAGTTGTTAAATTAGGGTTTCTTAGGAAAAGTCAACCAAACTTTGACCAAGCATAACTTCTTCATATTTTATCAGAAATTTCTCATCCAAGGCTCATTTTGAGTAGAATCCAATTCCATACAATTCATATTCATCCCACAAGTTCAAAATATTCACTCATCAAAAGATATTAATTTCTACATTATAAGTCCTTTTGAAAAGTCAACAAAAACACCTTTTGGGTCAAAGCTTCTTACATGAACATGGAAGACCCAATTGAGATGAGACCAAAAGGGTTGTTTAGAGAACATCCTAAGCTTTCTAAAAATTCCATTAACACCTCTCTAGGGTTAAAATTGGAAGAGATATGCCTTGTCAAAGTTGACAATTTTTGCAAAATTGCCAAAAGTCAAATGTGCTCAAAAATTCATTTTTTGTCAAATGGGCCTAACATTTCATGATTGCATATTTCTTGCGACATGGTCCACGACCCAAATCAGCATCTACACTTTATTTGCTTCATTATTTATTTTATTTTGATTTTTTATTATTTAAAATTCAAATTAAATCAAATAAATAGCAAAAAATACAAAAGATTGATTTTTGATCTGATTTTTTATAGGAATCAAATCCAATTAGGCTGGAAAATCATATCAAATCAGATCAAGGCAAATTGAAGCAAAATTGGCATGATTATGCTTATTTTAGAAACATATTATACAAGAACAAAATCAAATCCAATCTTCATAATGTTCAAAGATATAATGCGTTTTTGTTGACCTAATCAGTTCTAATACATATATAGGACACAACCAGTGCATAAAAATAAGGGGAGGGGTCATGAAAGCTGCAAACAAAAAATTGCAAAATTGTCAAAAAGTGGTGGATTGATTTCAAGCTTAGAGGCCAATTCAAAGCATTCTAAGACTACCAATAGACTCCTGGACATCTCCAGAACATGTTTTAATCCATTGTAAGCATCCTCACGCCCAAAATCGCTAGCTACAGACCTACGAATTTCATATGCAAACTTGAACTTGATTTTACAATTTACGCATGATTAATTACTTTTGAGCATAGCATTGTGTTTGTATTGACATTTGGAATGTTTTGGTTTAAGTAATTTTGCATTTTCATGCATGTATTCACAATTGCCATTATTAGGGTTTATCTTGCCGTTTTAGGGTTTTTTGATACAGGGAATATTAGGGCAAAAGAAGGATACCTTGATGTTCGTGGCGTCAAGACGAGTTGATTGGTATACTTGGAATAAATTTATCTTGCTTGTTTGAGATTTTTGAAAGAGGCAGGGTTATAGTTACAGACACAGGCCGTAGGTAAAAGTCTGGGACCTAAGACGACGGATCTGTGAAGAAGACGATAACGTGTCCAACCACCACTGGTCCATTTGAATAATAACGCGCATATTTTTGTTTTTCCAGCTATCCACCTTGTTTCATATATTTCTAATTATTTTTATTATATTAACAACTAAAACATGGTAGCCCAATGGTGAAATGCGCGTGGTATGAGTGGGAGCACCTGGGTTCGATCCCAGGTCCCAACGTTTTGCTATTTTCTTAACATTTAATTGCAGGTTCTATACATCACACCTCCAAACGCTCACCATGCACCACAATATCCAACCAATGGATTCATGATCAATCCAGATCCAACGCCTAACACTCAGGGCCTACCATGGACATCAGGAAGAGCATCACATGGAATCTAACGCCAGAATTGGGCTTGAGCATCATTGGGCCTGAATAATTCAACATACGCCCCTGATTTCTTCAATACAGGCCCATTCTCTATCCTTTTCTATTTTTATCTCTTTTTATTTATTTATCAATTATTTTCTCTTTACAAAATAACAAAAATCATTTTTTTATTAAATAAAAAAATCATAAAAAAACCTAAAAAATCTTTTTTTTTCATAAAAAATATTTTGTTTCCTTAATTAATTAATTAGTTTAATTATTTAGGGCAATTTAATTGTTTTTCATATAATTTAAATCAATTAAAATTAGGGTTTTAATTTGTACATAACCTAATTAATTTTTCTCAAAAAATAATAATAACCTAAATATTTTTTCAATTAAATTTTTAGGGTTATTTAATTCTCGCATTTAAATCGCCGCGCGCATTTTAATTCTTTTTTCTATTATTTTATCTGCTTCGGGTTGTAATAGATTTAATTAGGGTTTTAAACTTCCGCATTTTTATTTTCGGTCAAGATAATTATGTATCTACAAAGGCCCTGTAATAGCTAGGACCTTTAAACTTTCCCGCATTTTAATTTTCGCAAACTATAAACTGCTTAGATGTATGTTAATAGGATTGTATAGAAAGACTAACTGAAAATTAAAACAGTAGATCACCTTAATTATGCAAAGATTAAATAACTGAAATCAAACACATGCACATGCTCACTCTTAGGGTTTACTCCACTCCGGTTGCCTTCGGTAAACATTCATGAAGTATAGGGTTTGTTAGTGGTTGTCCTCTAGCCCCGAAAGATCTAAAATGACCCATTCGGATGTTGCCTCGGAAAAAGATATTTAAGGCTTTAGGATGATTACTATCGTTTCCTAACATTGCTTTTATGATCGTACATGTCCCTTCGAATGTCCCTAAAAATTCCAACGACGATGCTACCTATTTCTTAATAATGGGATAGCATTGTCTAAAAGGAAAACGAACAGACCTTTTTCGAGTAGGTAAATTGGTTCTTAGGTACTTGCTCAAAACAAACAAACAAACGTTTTCACACAAACACTTTCCAAACAAAGTTTTTTCAAAAACAACTTCGTAACACTCTTGAGGACAGAAACAAGGGTTAAAACAAAGTAAAACAAAACTTTTAAAGAAAGCACACACAAGCAATTTCAAAATGAGCAAGTACTTAAGAGCCCATGGAAAACCATGGATAGAAAGGGTGCTAACACCTTTCTTTTCTATAATCTACCCCCCGTACTCAGAAACATTCTCGAAAAAGGTTTTTTCTTTTCTTTTTCCTTTTCCTTGTTGGATAAAATAAAAGTCGGCGGCGAATCTTTCTTACCGCGACATTTTGCAAACAAAAAATGCAAACCAGTATTAACTGTCGGTTCTGCCACCGTATCAAAACTGTATATAGGCCACAATTGACTTTTGACCTAGTACATTTGATTTTCCAACATTTGAGCAATTGACTAAGCAAACTTGTAGTGCAAGGCAAGAAATTTGTCACGGATAATCTTGAATACATATTAGGACCATGGAAGACATTTTAGACCTTGGAGCTCAACCATCTTGATGAAAATTGAAACCCTGGTTTGGGGTTCATTGCCTTAGGGGGAGAATTTGTCTGGTCAATTCTTAGTCATCCTAGGGAAAGTTGGGGACCTCAATGGGCATGTCTTGAGTGAAAATGGGAGGGAAAATTTTGGGGTACAATATCTGCCCCTGTTCAATCTTCTTAAATCTGAAGATTTAGATTGGTTTGTTTTCCTTTCGTGATCTGAATGTGGAAGATGATTGAACACTAGAGTGCCTAGAAATTTGCACTCGCCCGAAGTGAGACTGCTGGTGAATAATTTTGGGAACGGGCTTATAGATTCCATTTGGAAAAGATGATAGAAGATTGTCAGAGATGGGCTTAAATATGCCATCCAAGGAATATGACGGAGAGTCGTCGGAGATGGGCTTAAAGATGCCCTCCAAAAATAGATGTTGACTTCGTAAGGAGTCTCTTTGTGGGGATTCATGTTCCTGTTGTTCGAGGAGGAGTCCGCTGGGGAATGATTTTTAGGGGAATAGAGTCTAGGAGCTTCGGTTGTCCATTACTCTATTGGGGAGTCATCTCTTGACTGAAGAAACGAAGGTGAACTGCTATCTGGTGAGGATCCAGGCTTCGCAGTGACTTGCTGAGGATGATAAGGCTAACTGTTATCTGGTCGTATTCCAGGCTTCATAGTGACTTACTGGGGGAATAAGATTAAACTGTCGTCTGGCCATACTCCAGGCTTTGCAGTTTCCCCAACTGGAATAGAAATCAGAAAAATCTTAGTGTCGATTTAACTGAACCTGAGAAAGGATCTACCGGAAAAGAATCAGTAACAAATCAACAGTCGATTCGAACTGAACCAACATAGGTCTTGATTTATCTTTGACTGGATAAGAATCAGAAAAATCTTAGTGTCGATTTAACTGAACCAGAGAAAGGATCTACTGGAAAAGAATCAGTAACAAATCAAAGGTCGATTCAAACTGAACTAGCTGAGGTCTTGATTTATCTTTGACTTGATAAGAATCAGAAAAATCTTAGTGTCGATTTAACTGAACCAGAGAAAGGATCTACCAGAAAATAATCAGTAAGAAATCAATGGTCGATTCGAACTGAACCAGCAGAGGTCTTGATTTATCTATGACTGGATAAGAATCATAAAAATCTTAGTGTCGATTTAACTGAACCAGAGAAAGGATCTACCGGAAAAGAATCAGTAACAAATCAATGGTCAATTCGAACTGAACCAGCAGAGGTCTTGATTTATCTTTGACTGGATAAGAATCATAAAAATATTAGTGTCGATTTAACTGAACCAGAGAAAAATCTTGAACTAACTTTGACTGTAATGGAAATCAGAAGAGATCTTAGTGTCGATCTGACTGAACCAGACAAAAGTCTTGGAATATCTTCATCTAGAATAGAAATCAGAGAGATCTTAGTGTTGATCTGACTGAACCAGAGAAGGTCTTCGATTAACTTTGACTGGAATGGAAATCATAAGAATCTTAGGGTCGATTCGACTGAACTAGACAAAGTCTTAGAATATCTTCAACATGAATAGGAATCAGAGAGATCTTAGTGTCAATCTGAATGAACCAGAGAAGGTTTTGGATTAACTTTGACTGGAATGGAAATCAGAAGAATATTAGTATCGATTCAGCTGAACCAGGCAAAAGTATTGGAATATCTTAAATTGGACTAGGAATTAGAGAGATCTTAGTGGCGATCTGGCTGAACCAAAGAAGGTCTTGAATTAATTTTGACTGGAATAGAAATTAAAAGAATCTTAGGATCGATTCAACTGAACCAGAAAAAAGTCTTGGGTCATCTTCAACTGGAATAAGAATCAGAGAGATCTTAGTGTCGATCTGACTGAACCAGAGAAGGTCTTGAATTAACTTTGACTGAAATGGAAATCAGAAGAATCCTAGGATCGACTCAACTGAACCAGACAAAATTCTTGGAATATCTTCAACTAGAATAGGAATCAGAGAGATCTTAGTGGAGATCTGACTGAACCAGAGAAGGTATTGAATTAACTTTGACTGGAATAGAAATCAGAAGAATCTTAGGATCGATTCAACTGAACCACACAAAAGTCTTGGGTCATCTTCAACTGGAATAGGAATCAAAGAGATCTTAGTGTCGATCTGACTGAACCAGAGAAGGTCTTGTGAGGACATCTTTCTGAGGAGAATGCTGAAATAGCCCTTCATTAGATATAACTTTTGAGAATACTACCAGGTTACATAAGTAGTCAACGGTGTTTGTTGATTTGATCTTTTCCTGAAAAAGGTAAAGAGTTATCCATATGCAATATCATGATGTATGAAATGCATTGTGATGATGTTCTCAAAATAAATGAGATTATACTGTATGCGATGGGTATGCGCATGCCATGATGTATGAATATGGGATGCTATTGTGATATTTTCCAGTATGGGAAAGTAAATCCCGGACTACTGCTGAAGAGCGTTAGGACGCTGAATCCTTCATTTCTGCTGGGGATGATGAATGGAGTTGATTCATTGGGGATTTCCTCTTTCTGTCTGAGGATATCCTGCCGAGGATTGACTCTTCTTGAGAATAAACTCCGTGGAGGGAGATGATGCTTTGTTGGAAGGTTTTGCCGTTGTAAAGACATAAACTTTGTTGGGGAATAAGCTTCCACAGTTAGAGAAATAAACTCTACTCGGGAGGAGGTTTTATGAACCGTTTGAAATTATAAAGCTCGGCTGGGGAATACATATTTCAGCTCTCTGAAGGAACTTCGCTGGAGGAGGTAATTCCTGCTTGGGGAAGGAGAGATCAAAACTCTGGTTGTTTCTACTCTGTAGGGAACATAGATGTCACGGGGTCGTATGTAACGGTGACTTTGTCTCAAACTGTCTTTGTCCCTGTACCTGCTGGAGGGAGTAATTATCGGGACTGCAAATTGTTTTTTAGACTTCGCCCCGTTTCTTAAAGTCATCATTAATTGTCTTTCTGTTTCTTATGCAAGTATATATAAACAGTGATCATATTTAAATGCATATGTCAAAAATAATCATTGGACGTTTTTTCAAAACAAAATAGAAGAATAGAACAAATAGTTTTGGTACTTTAAAGTAACAATTTGTATTGATTTTTGAAGTTCGCCTATAACAAGCATTTTGTACAAAGAGACTGACGTTCTTGTAGGAGAACACCGTCGTAAGAAATGAAAACTACACAAAATAGTGTACAAAGAGAAAATAGCTATGTGTAATAATCCCATTGAGTTTCAATTCTACTATTTCCCTTATGTCTTCAAGTGTCTCATCACTTTGCTACTTGTCCGAAGCTGACTGGATTGATCAGTACCATTTGAGCTTGATAGTTGATACTGAAGTATGATCGCAAGGTAATCCAATGGCACATAGTGATACACTTAGAATCCCTAACTTTTTCCTGGACCGCCCTTTCGGGTTTTCAGTCCACTGGGATACCCTTTTTTGTCCAAGCCGCCTTTTCAGGTTTTCAACTTGCCGGGTGTACATATTTTTTTTGCATTTATCCCTAATTTTTTCCTGAACCCTTTTGGTTCGTCAGGATGCCCTTATTTTTTCCTAGGCCAGTCAACCTAGCGGGTCTTTATTTACGCGTAGTATCTTTTCACTATGTCTGCATTAACAAAGTGGGGAAGGTCGTCACCATTCATGATAGTCAGAATCATGGCTCCACCGGAAAATATGCTTTTGATCACAAATGGCCCTTCGTACATGGGAGTCCATTTTCCCATGGGATCACCTTGCCGCAGTATGATGTGCTTGATCACTAGATCACTCACTTGATATACTTGACGTCTGACTCTTTTGTTGAAAGCCTTGATCATTCGTTTTTGGTACATTTGACCATGACAGACAGTAGCAAGCCTTTTCTCATCAATCAGATTCAGTTGGTCAAGTCAATTCTGGATCCAATCGTCTTCGTTCAAACTCGCAACCTTCATGATACATAAAGAAGGGATCTGGATCTCAATAGGCAGGACATCCTTCATACCATATACCAGAGAATAAGGTGTTGCCCCTGTTGACGTTTGTGCTGAGGTGCGGTAACCATGAAGAGAAAATGGTAACATCTCATGCCAGTCTTTGTATGTCACTGTCATCTTCTGTATGATTTTCTTAATATTCTTGTTAGCAGCCTCCACAGTGCCATTCATCTTCGGTCGATAAGGGGAAGAATTATGATATTGGATCTTGAATTGTTTACAGAGCTCAATGATCATTGTATTGTTGAGATTTGTACAATTGTCCGTGATGATTCTTTCTGGAACACCATGCCGACAAATCAGGTTATGTTTGATAAACCGCGTCACCACGTTCTTGGTAACCGTAGCAAAAGAGGCAGCCTCGATCCACTTCGTGAAGTAATCAATGTCCACTAGGATGAAACGATGCCCATTGGAGGTGGTAGGTCTAATCTCTCTGATCATGTCAATGCCCCACATTGCAAAGGTCCAGGGAGCCGTCAAGACGTTCAAAGGAATCAGAGGTACATGCACTTTATTAGCGTAGATCTGGTATTTGTGACAAGTTCGGTAATGCTGATAACAGTCTGCTTCCATAGTGGACCAATAGTATCCTGCCCGTAGGATCTTTTTAGCCATGGTGTGTCCACTAGAGTGGGTGCCAAAGGTACCTTCTTATAGATTTTTCATAATCCTCTCTGCTTCGCTTTTGTCTATGCACCAAAGTAAAGTAGAGTCATGATTGCGCTTGTAGAGGATTCCATTACTGAGGAAGAACTTTGCGGAGAACCTTCTCATAAACTTCTTATCATTAACAGACGCCCCCTTGGGATATTCTTGAGCCTCAAGATACTTTTTCACTTCATGAAACCAAGGTTTATCTGCTACTTCTACAGTGTCAATCTTATGGCAGTATGCTGGTTCATCTAACCTCTTAATAGTGATCAGAGGAGCTTCATTGTCCCACTTGACCTTGAACATATATGACATAGTATCTAGCGCGTCGGCTAACTGATTCTCTTCTCATGGGAAATGTTCAAAGGTGACCTCTTCAAAGTGTGGAAGCAATGTCATCACATGTTCTTTATAAGGGATGAGATTCGGGTGCTTCGTGTCCCACTCGCCTTTGATTTGACTTATTACCAAGGCCGAATCCCCGAATACACTCAAGAAATTAATCCTTAGGTCGATAGCAGCTTTGAGACCCATGATACATGCTTCATACTCCGCCATATTATTGGTACAGTTGAAACATAACCTGGCGGTGAAAGGAGTATAACAGCCTTCGGGAGATATGATTACAACACCGATGCCATTGTCGAGTGCGTTGGAGGCTCCATCAAAAACCATAGTCCATCGGGATCCTTCACTACTACAAAAAAGGGAAAAGACAACGCTTTTTTAGGCTTTTAACAGCGCTTTAAAGCGCTGCCTAAAGCAGCGCTGCTAAAAGAAAAGACAACGCTTATTTTCAATGTAAAAGTGTTGTCTGATGCCAACTTTAGACAATGCTTTTAGAATAGACAGCGCTTTTTATATACCCCTTTAGCAGTGCTTTTGCTTTAGACAGCGCTTTGTTATTTTTTAAGTTAGGCTTTAGACAACGCTTTCCTTTGAAAGCGCTGTCTATTCCCCCACTTTAGACAGTGCTTTCAGACTTTAGGCAGCACTTTTTTTTAGTTTTTACAGCGCTTTTCTCCTAAAGCGCTGTCTATTGTTAACGATTTTTTTTAATAAATCATCTATTTTGACTTACAAAAGCGCTGTCCAATATATATAATACATTTTAAATCAAAATTTTAACCATATTTGATCCAGGTTTTCACCATATTATGCACCATATTTGCTAGCTTCATTCCAATAAAATATACATATATAAAAATTATACATATATATATATATATATATATATATATATATATATATATATATATATATATATATATATATATATATATATATATATATATATATATATATATATATATATATATATATATATATATATATATATATATATATATATATATATATATATATATATATATATATATATATATATATATATATATATATATATATATATATATATATATATATATATATATATATATATATATATATATATATATATATATATATATATATATATATATATATATATATATATATATATTGATGATATATACAACAACAATTACAAAATTTATGATACAAGTTAAAATGCCTAAAATTCAAAATTTAATTTACATCTATACATCTTTCTATCTTCGAGAATTCTCATGAAACAACAACAACATGAATATCTTAGCTTTATCTTCTACACATGTACCTATAAACCTGGGGAAAAAACCAAATGATCGAAATTCATAACAAGATAATATTAATGTTGTACTTTATTCGAATTTAATTTATACTCAAAACTCGAAAGTTCTCATCGAAGGAAATAAGACAATATACCTTAGCTTATAAAATTCTCAACCCGATAACGAATTGACACCATTCCTCCATAAGTTCATCCAATTGATCTTTTGAGTAATGTGCACAATTGAATTCCTCAAAGTACTACATATATAATAATATAACATAGTATGTGATTTAGTTAAAACAATATGTTATTTTATGAGAAACACAAAATATGAAAATAGTATGATATTCCTAAGTTAGAAATCCATACCGTGGATGGAAATCTCTAATCGATCCAAAAGAATAGTTTCTTTCATAAACCTCGACATAAAATAGCCACAATCTATACCGTTACGCTGACGAGGAAACTACACATGGAAAGAAAATATGAATATATATCAGGATATACCCCTTAATTTTTTTTTATCAAGTATCATCACTAATGTAATCAAAACTGAATATCTCTTTGTGAAAATATACCTCCACTCTGATCCATGTAACGTTGTTGGCTCTACTTTTTGGTACTTGAATATCTCTTTGGGAGAAAAAATCAAGTAGAAAGCTATAATAAAATATAAACGACTATTTAGAACAATCTCACATAGAAACATAAACATAAACACAAATCCAGATATGTTGACCATAAACATAAACATAAACATAAACTTGAATATCTCTTTGGGGGCGAAACACTTACGTGTCAATCATCTATTTCAAATATGGATATGTTGACCAATCATTGTATAACGAGTCCAGATAATACACAGTTTCTCTCATAGGATTAATCGCAACCAATAACCAGTGTTCACTGCAAGATTAAACAAAGATTAAACAATGGCCAAAAACGTAAAATTATAATAGATCAAGTTAGGATGAAAATCTAACTCGTTGCCAGTATTATATGGCAAAAAGAACAACTTCTCAGTATCTTTACTGGCTACGAATAAACCTAGTACATATGCTATGACATTATCTAGTCTCGTTACAATTAACCCTAAATTGACAGTGTTGGGAGCTAAGAAGCCAAATCTTGTTTCTAATCCACGCGGGTGCATAATGTTGTCATACATAAACCTTAAATTAAAACATCATTAACATTATACTATATTCATTGAAATGAGGGATTAAATTGTTCATTTAATTAAAAAAAGTTGATTGGAGTATACCTGATGTATATAACGATAACACTGAGGCCTAATTCCAAATGCCTAAAAACTTGCTCCATATCCTCTCTACCAATTGCTTCAAGATATTCAAAACCAAATATGTCTGCACTCATAGGTATAAGGCGGGTACCATCATCCAGAATATCTGTAATTCCTAAATATGTCTGAAGGAACGACCTGAACTGAGCAGTAGTTTTTTTTGCTAGCCACAGTCTTCTTAGCAACATTCTTTTTTTGTGTGGAAATATTGCTAATTTCAGGCGCCTTACCCCTACCGACTTGTGCAGTTTGTTTAGCATAAATCTAGTTATCATATAATTAGTTAGGGGAAGTATAAAATCACAAATTAGCATTTCTCATAGCATAAATGTCATATAATTGTGTTACCTCAAATGATGCAATTGACTCGGTCTCCCGCCTAATCCCCTTATCTTTTGGAATAGATTTTGTTGGAGTCTAACATTACCATGTAAACAAAATGTAAGTATAATTTCCATAAAAAATTTAAATAGTAAACGATTTTAAGCATACCTTATTATTTACGCAAACGAGGCTTGACGGCCATGCAACAAACTATCCTATTGCATCTGCCACCAATTTTGGATCTGCCACATCATCAGGTAGTGGTAACAACGCACCCCCTCTAAAACGACATCAACCGATACTTTCAAATATCCATCTGGGAGTGGTCTATGGTGAAGCATTTCTCCCGAAGTATTATACACTTTTCCCTTGCCAACCATCTGATAAGTCGGTGCCGACAAATAGAGTTGACACCGGGAAATGTCCTATAATTTAATAAATATGGTTATATAATTAATAAACATGGTTATATAATTAATAAACATGGTTTTATAATTTATAAAGATGGTATATAATTACCTCGGGAATATTTTGTCCAAAGTTACCATTGATACTACCTTTGTCACTAGTATCTTTAAAGCCTGTAGCTTGATCGGTTTCCTTTTCCTTTCTCAGCTCATATACTTTTTGTTGTAACTTTTCCAACTTCTCCTGAAGTTCTTTATTGCTTGGAGCTTTTGTCTTTGATTTTTTTTCAAGGATGTTGGAGTGATCCCAAATCCCTTACCCCTCACCCAACCAGAATACTCACGAATATCTAATGCTCGTGTGAGTATTCTCCTGCAATCATTATCTTCATCTGGAGGTATAGACTGGGAAAGACTCTCCTGAAATTCATATAAATATTGTAATTAAAGAATAATATGTTAATAAAAGAATAATGTAATTAAATAAATAAAAGTATGATGTAATTAAATAAATAATGTTATACTTACACATCTCTCAAAAATTTGTTGAACTTTTTATTCAACAGCTCCATCCTTACACACACGGGCTTCCTTCCACAAAATGTGTTCCAGAAGAGATGTTTCAGAACTATTCTCTTTTGTTAGCTATACATTAAGCCAAAAAACATGATCAAATATAAGCGTGTATATATTATAGATACTTTGCAATTTATAGATACTTACAATAGATTGCTGTAAGCGTGCATATCCCATACGGCATTTTCTGTATGGATATGCTGGACTTGATGCTCGTTGTCATTTTACGACACTTAAACTCTCAAAATTTTGGGTATTTATTTTAGATTTAAAAGTTTCCCATTCTTCAGCTGTAATCAAATCAACATATTTCTTTGGAAGCTCTGCATCAACAAAAATTTTATCCGCATCCCTTAGAAACTTGTTTTACAAGAAAGCTCTAAACCCTCTATGTATTTTCCTGACCAATTTAAGAATATAATCTCTCCTAGTATCCTCAATGAGGAACAACCTCTACGAAAATCATACACAAAGTGCGTTAGTATAAGCAATTTAGAGACATAATCGTCATTAAAAACAATTAACATCACATATGGTACATGTATCTCACTCCATATTTTATCTTTAGCGTCGTCCAACACTCTTTCTCTCCAATCTTCACATGTGATTGGAATTTCTCTTCTTACCACCGAACCGAGATAACTCGTCAACATTGAACCGTTAGGCTCAATGAGTTGGCCTTCTTGGCTCCAATGCACATCATACTTTATGCCTTGGTCTCTATCCCGAATTATTCTCTTCATTATTGTTATTCCTCTTCTATATTCCATTTCCATTTTACTAACGGCCTTATCTCCATCATGCACAGAATCATCATGTGGGTGATTTTTGTTAGTAGCCATCTAACCTGTAATAAACATAAACATAAACCCAATATAAAATTCCATAGTAATTTAAATATATATAAAATGACAATGCTAAAAATTAACATAAACATAAACTTAAATGTAAACACAAACATAAACATAAACATTTTAATATCCTACCTCTTTCACTAACATCTCTTTCTTTTCTTGGTTGGGACATGAATTACTTGTTTCTTAACAATGCGGACTTATGGATTTATCCAAATTCCCTCATTATTCATCCGCTATAATATTCTCATCTTGATCATTTATAATATACGACTCATTCTGTCTAATACATGACTCATTCTCATCATCAATACCACCTTGGTCTACAACATTATCATCAACCACTTTGTTAGAAAAAATCACTATAGACCATTTTGTACTCGCCGGGTCAGTGACATAGAACACTTGTTTAGCTTGAGAGGCTAGAATAAAAGGCTCTTCTTTGTGCCCCTCTCTATTAAGATCCACTTGCAAAAATCATGACATATCCATTCGTATGCCACCACTACTTACCCACTTGCAACCAAAGATAGGAATCTGAAACTTCTCGTAATCAAACACCCAAATATGCTCGATAACTCCAAAATATGATAGATTTGCATATTTAGGGTTTAGGTCCTTCATACTAGAAATGTGCATTGCTTCAGCAAGCACGGTGACACCACTATTTTGCATAGCACTTTTATCATCTTGTTCTTTGGTATAAAATGTGTATCCATTAATTGTGTATGCGCTATAGGAAAACACATGCAAAATTGGACCATATGCCAAACATCTCAACCTTTCTGTTATTGAAGTGGGATCTGAATGAAGCTTTGAAAAAATATGATCCTTAAACCATGGTATAAAACTTTGATTGTGCTCCCGTACTATCCAATTTTCATTTTTATTCTGATTTAACCCTCAGAGTATATCCTTGTGCATTTCAACATATGGCTCAACCTCACTGTCATTATGAAGAACATACAGATGCACTTGATCCTGGTCATCTTTTGATACTGTCACAATTTTATTTCCAATTAATCTTTTACCTTCCTTTTTTTCAAAAATATGACTTTTGGGGAGTCCAATGGATTGAACTTTGGACAAATATTCAGTACAAAACTCAGCTGCTTCTTCAACAATGTATCGCTCAACAATACAACCCTCTGGGCGACTTCAGTTTTTCACGTACCCTTTTAATACTTTCATATAACGTTCAGCGGGGTACATCCATCTCATATAAGCTGGGCCGCACAACTGTGTCTCTTTCACAAGATGAACAACTAGATGTACCATTATGTCAAAAAATGAGGGAGGAAAATACATTTCAATCTCACACAAAGTAATAAAAAATTTTTTTGCAATGTTGGTAAGATCTCAAGATCAATCACCTTACTACAGATTGACCTAAAGAAAAAAAACAACTTAGTTATCGCACTCCTTACTTTATCTGGAAAAATAGAACGTATACCTATTGGTAGAAAATGCTCCATTATAACATGGAAATCATATGTCTTTAAACTCTTTAACTTGAGGTCTTCCATAGACACAAGTCTTCTAATATCTGAAGAGTATTCTTCTGGAACTTTAACTTCCCTTAGAAACTTACACAATATCTTTTTCTCCTTTCTAGATAGAGTAAAAGTAGCAGGTGGTAGATATGTTCGGCTTCCTTTCTTCACGGGTCCTAGTTCAGTTCGTATTTCCATCTTTAACATGTCCTCCCTTGCTTTAAGGCCATCCTTAGACTTTCCTTTAATATTGAGTAACATACCAATAACACTTTCAAATACATTTTTTTTCAATATGCTTAACATCGAGAAAATGTCTCACATACAGAGACTTCCAATATGGAAATTCAAAAAAAAATTGATCTCTTCTTCCACCCACCTTTGACAACCGTATGCGCAAAAGGATTGCCAAACTGAGTACACACATCTTTCACCTTTTCAAAAATTTTGTCACCTGACAATGCAGGTGGAGCTTTACGTTGTTCGGTGTCTCCATTGAATGCTTTTCTCTACGCACGGTAGTGATGTTTAGAATGTAAGAATATACGATGTCCGAGAAACACATTCTTCTGACAAAGTTCCAAACGCGTCGTATTGGTTCCATCTTCACAAACAGGACACACACATTGACCTTTAATGCTATACCCAGATAGATCCCCGTATGCTGGAAAATCATTAACTGTGCCAAACAATGTCGCCCTCAAATTGAAACTTTGTTTCCTATATCCATCATAAACTCCCACCCCGTTCTCCTACAAAATCTTTAAATCTTTGATCAAAGGTGTCAAGTATACGTCTATGTCATTCCCTGGTTGTTTAGGCCCAGATATTAACATAGATAACATCATGTACTTACGCTTCATACATAGCCATAGAGGTAGGTTATAAATCATAAGAATCATAGGCCATGTGGTGTGTGAGATACTTTGAAGACCATGCAGGTTCATTCCATCAGTAGATAAAGCCAACTGAAGGTTTCTTGCTTCTTCTCCAAAATCAGGATAATCATTATCAATTTTCGACCACTGTGGTAAGTCTGCCGAATGTCGTTACTTTCCATCAATAATTATTTCATTTGCATGCCAAGTAAGGTGTCTTGCATCAGTTTCACTACGAAACATTATCCTAAATCTCGGAATTATTATCCTAAATCTCGGAATTATAGGAAAATACCATAAGACTTTTGCTGGAGACAATTTTTTTTATATCGAGACAAACCGCATTTAGGGCACTCATTTAACGATGCATATTCGTTTCGAAACAAAATGCAATCGTTTGGACAAGCATGTATCTTATCATAGCTCATGCCAATAGAGCACAACATTTTTTTGGCCTCATAGGTTCGATTAGGAAGAACATTATCCTCCGGAAGCATATCTCTCATAAGGGCTAATAACTCTGAAACTTTTATCTGACCATCCATTGCCCGCCTTTAAGTTGTACAACTTTAATACCGCAGACAGTCTTGTGAATTTAGTGCACCCTTTATACAACGGTTTCTCTGCATCACTTACCAATCTCTTAAACATTTTGGGACAATCCTGAAGATCTTCTTCAAGTGCATCTGCAATCTCTTCGACTCGATCAAAATCATATGTATCTATGTCCTTGTCGTCTGAAGCATAGGTCGTACTACTTTTCTCCCCCGGTTCAACATTGTCGTTACTTTTTTCACCGTGAAATATCCAACACGTATAACTTCTATCAATTCCACGCATTAGTAAATGCGATTTCAATCCATTTGTGTTAACTCGACCCACATAACAACAACCCAAACAAGGAAACTTCATTCGACTGGGGTCTTTGGCGTGTTCAACATCAAACTTAACGAATTCCAATACCCCATTCTCGTACTCTTGTCACAATCGATTGGAAAACATCCATTTTTTATCCATTTTTTCTACTTATTCAAGTAAACAAAAACACTATAAACGGATTATTCTCTTTTTGTTTGAATTAAACGAATTATTTCTAGAAATTTATTTCTAGAGTTAATAACATAGACTAAAAATAAATATATCTATATAAAAATAATTGTGTTTTTTAATTGATCGATACAAATAGAATTTGAACTTGACTTACCAAAGAAAGAAAAGGGGCTATTGGTGTCGACGGCGAATGATGCGGCTTTGATGTTCTTCGAATCGGTGATGATCTTCTACTAACTACACCAATACAAAGGGATCATCAAAGACAAGTTGTATATATATATATATATATATATATATATATATATATATATATATATATATATATATATATATATATATATATATATATATATATATATATATATATAGGATCAAAATACTAGTAACAAAATACTAGTTCATGGAAAATATAAACATGATAAACAATTCAGAAACCAATTAAAATCATAAAAAAAACCATCATATATATCATCTTTTTTATTCCAAAACATAGAACCAAAAGAAAATGCAATAATGTTAAATGCTAAAAGTGTTGTTGTTATATATCAAGCCCTACCAAGAACCCAAAAATTAAAATGCATACATATAACTCAGTTTAGACATCAATAGGAGGATAATGTCTTAGATGTTAGCATAATACATTATCAAGGAGGATAAATCAGTTTGGACATCAATGGAGGTAAAGACATTTTCAATAAAGAATATACCTTGAGAACCGGGCGGTGTGGGTGGAGGAAAATCGAGAGATACGATAGAGGACGGAGGGGGGTTGGTACGACGGCGAAGGATTTGCGATGGAGGAGGAAATGGGTTACACTTATTGTTGAAGGAGGGAAAGGGTTTCGCTTATGTATTCGTGAACCTGTGAATACACATATTCTATTTTTTTAATTTTCACTTATAAGGGTTTAGACAACGCTTTCTAAAAGCGCTGGCTAATATGGACCTATAGCAGCTGTGATACGGTGGGAGAACTGACTAGTGTTTTTGCGTTCGTATTCGCACTTGTGCGGTTGAGCAAGAGTCGCCACCGACTTTTTATTTTATCCTAAAGGAAAGGTTAAAAAAGCACAGCAAAAACCTTTTGAGATATTTCGTGGGTTCGGGGGGTAGATTATGAAAAGGGAAGGTATTAGCACCCTTTTCATCCATGGTTATCCATGGGCTCTTAGTTACTTGGTTTTTTAGATCACTTGCCTTGATTTTTGATTGCTTGAAAATGGTGTACGTGTGTGTGTTTTTGAAAATGTTTTTGAAGAGATGCCTTGTCTTAGGCGACCCATGTATTTGACTCGTGTTTGAGTGTTTTACAAAAGTGTGGATCTTTTCGAAAAGATGTTTCAAAATGTTTTGAGAGTTTGTTTGAAAGTGTTTGTGGATTGTGGTTTTTGAAAAGAAGGAAAGTGTTTTTGCAAGTTGATCTCAAGTAACTAAGAGTTTTGTCTACCCTATTGTACTCAAAGGTTTTTGTTATGTTTTAACCCTTTTTAACAATTTTGTTCCACCATTGAATTTGATGGACAATCTTGCGTTTAGGAAGTTTATCCGGGACGGGCGCGGGTCGTCGTATGGACCATGAATGCAATGATGCCAAGTGTCTTTGGCAATTTGTTTTGAAGGGACTATGATCATTCCGTTTAGGCAACATTTTGAGGGACTTATGATCATTTTGAATTCGTTTTGCCAAAGATACTCGACGTGCAAGCATGGCCCATTTTGGAAGGCAACATGTGGGATTACCCTAGGGGGTGCAAGTGTGATTGTGTATTGATTTCATGTATTTGTCTTGTATGTGGTTATCTAGCGTTCGATTTTATGTACATGCAAACCCTAGGTCTAACCATGGTATAATTGAAAGTGGTAAATTGCGGAAATGTAAAGTCTACGCTATTACAAAATAGTATCCGAGAGTGGGGGTACATGTGTATGAATGGGGATGAGACTTATAGTATCCAATAAGTTACAACCAAATCGAACTTGCGATCAAATGTAAATAATGTATATCAATGCGTAAGATAAACAAGTGCGTATAGGAGCAATATATTGTGTATTTGTATTGTGTAAGTGTGAGATGTATATGTATATGTGATTATTTACAGGTGCGACAATATGAAATTAATGTGTATTAGGGTATTTGTTTTGACCTAAAGAAATGTTTAATGAATCTTTGATTTGTATATTTTTAATATGTATGAAAGAAAAAATGTTTTAATTGAATGTTCAAGTTCTAATTAAATTATGTATATATAAAAAAATGATGTTTTAAGAAAAGAAAATATTTCTATGTACACAAAAAGTATTTTTCATTTGTTATGAATTGAATTATGTATATTAAAAAGAGAAATGTATTTTTAATTGTTATGTACAAAAGTAATTCAATTAAATGTATTAGAGTTAAGTATATAAGAAATGTGTTTTTATTATATGTACAAAAATATATTTTTATTAAAAGAAAAAAGAAAAAAGATTATTTTCAATTTTAATTATATAGTGCAAGAAATGTATTTTTATTATTAAAGTATTGTTGTAGAAATTAAGTTAGAGAAAAAAGTATTTTAAAATGTTATAGAGAAAATTTAGTATTAAGTTATTAATAAAACATTTGTCTAAAAGGGTTAAATTAATTAATTAGTAAGAATAATATTTATTTTATAAAAGAAAAGAGTTTAAAATGGGCCTTGGGCAATAAGTTTAAAACTGAAGGCAAGGGAGGGGGTGAATTGGAGCAATAATTTGGGCCTTGCGTTAGGAACGGGTTAGGCCCGTTTGGGACAAACATCTTTTAGGGTTTGGAGTTTTGTTGTTCAGTTGGAGACAAGGCTTTAGGGTTTGTACAGCGGCGCGTCTTGGGGTTTCGTTGTCTTCTCCGTTCGTCTTTGGCCGTTCTGAATGCTGAAACGTAAGCCTCCGCCCAGAGCCACCAGCGACCTCCACCTCTTTCTCCTCCCAACGACATCATCATGGCGATCGATCTAAGGTACAAATCGTCTCCTAATTTCGTTAGGGTTTTTTACGATTTTTGCGTGTTTGTGATTTTTCGATTATTGATTCTTACTCCAAATTGTTGTTGTGTTTTGAGGCATATGGTAGAATCAAGAGAGGGGAAAACTACCTGGATGGAGGGAAGGAAGAGGGTGAAGGTGCTTAGGAGGCTTAGCGATGGAGGACTTGCTTTGAACGACACTTCGACACTTGGTATTTCTGTGTTTTCCTTAAGCTTTATGATGTCAAACTGAAGGCTTGATACGCATGTCTTCTTTTCTTCCTCTCTTTCTGTATACTCGTTGCTTACGTTGGTTGCCTCTTGATTGCCTTTGAACGTATTTTGCTTGCCCAATGATGTTTTACTGAGGGCTTTATGTTGCCTTTGTTGCCTTGAACTTTTCCTCTTCTTCTGACTTGTTGCTTTGAATTGTTGCTTTGAGACTGTTGAGCCTTTTGCCTATGTTGCCCTATGATGAACTCAGAGTTCTGAGGGCCTTGTACACGTGCTTCTGAATGCCTTGGTATAAGTATGTTTTTGAATGCTTGTTTTCTGAGATTGATACCTGTGTTGCCTTAGATGCTTTGTTGAAATGCTTGCTTGACTAGCTTCTTCTTATGGCTTTGAATTGAATGCTTGTGCCCAATGATGGTTTTTGCTGAGGGCTTGAGTTTGATAGTAGGGTGGTTTAGAGGTGTTTGGCAGGATGAAGCTTTTTACTTGCTTCAGCAGGTTTTTAGCAGATGGAAGGTTTTGTATCTCTGCTTGGTGTTTTTCTTGTGATTGGGCTTTGGCTTGACAGTAGGGTGGTTTAGCAGGTCATGTGCCTGGCTGGTATATGCTTTGGTTATTTTTGTAGTTCAGGTTGTGACAGGTTTGTATGTTGGTTTAGGTTCAGCAGGTTTTCTTGCTTCATGTTTTTAGAAGGTTTGAGTTTTATGGTTAAGGCTTTTTGAGGTAGCAGGGCAGGCTTGAATTGGTTTATTGGCTTGACAGGTTTTATATGGATAGGCCTTTTGGTTTAGGTTTTGCATATGCAGGTTCTGTTGGTATGGCCCTGTTTCTGGTTTATGATGTTTAGGCCTTATGGTAATGCAGTAGGCAGGCTGTGCTTCAGGTTTTGCATATGCAGGTTATGTGTTTGGAGGATCTTGGCTTCTGCAGGTTGTGGTTAGGCTTCAAGCTTAGCAGTTTGTATATTTTTCTTTGTGCTTTTTTGTGAAAGTTCTGAACTGTGTTTTGCTCTTTTTTTTATCTTTCTATCTATGCCTGCCTAAAGCCTAAAAACCTGCATCTTTTCTCTCTTCTCTCTCCCTCTCAGTACAGTTGGATATGTTATAATATGATTCTTTTCTGTACTTTTCTGAAAGGGCTATTCTGATGGGAAATGATGATAAAGAGTTTGCTTGCATATCATGCTTTCCTCTGCATTCTTTATCTCTTCTTTGACAGCTTTTGTACTTTTTGAACTTTCCATATCTTTGCCAAATCCTTTTCATGACAGCTTTGAGTAAACTTTGGCACTTTTGACAGCAAATTGTACTTCTTTATCTTCTTTGATATCTTTGTGCAGTAACTTGTCCCTTTTGGATTTTGACAGAAAGTTGCATTTTGGATTTTTCAGTTTGGTTGAACTGGAACTATGCAGTTTTGACATTTTAAAATTATGCATTTTGACATTTTGCATTCATGATAAAATTCTTCCCTCTTTGTGAACCGGGAGAAATCCCGTGATTTGCAGAGAGGGTTAACTGATCCCAATCAGTGGCCCTTAATGATGAATTTCTTCTGTCGTTTATTATTTTATCTGCTTTTTGACTTTTCTCCTTTTCTTTTGCAGATGAATATTCGGATGGAGAGGAATAAAGTGAAGCATGAAGAATTAGAAATAAATAGGATAGTTTTCTTTTTATTTAAATTTAAATCAATGTAAAACCAATGTTTGTAATTAAATTCCAAACATCAATTGTACAGTTAATTTAAAGATAAATAAAAGTTTCCATTATCCAATTTAATTCTGTTTTCTCTTTATTGTTTATTTATTATTTAAAACTCTTTGAATTAAAATAATTGAAAAAATAAATTTCAATCACTTAATTTAGAATAATAAATAATTTAAATAAACAATACTTTAGCACATTGATCAATTAAACCTGGTATCTTCAAAGCGAATCAATAGTTAATCAAAACACTGATCAGGCGCGTTTTCTCTTTTCACTGATTTTCAACAAACACTGTAATTCCAAACTGCGCATATCCTTTGACTGGTGAATTCAAACCAACTGCCTCCTCTTATTGATTAAATTAAAAAAAATGCGAATTCGACCCGAATCTCGGAGTATCTTGCAAAGTGCTGTGGAATTTTAACCTTTCTGAGAATATGCCCATAAAACCTTAATTCCTGATTAAATGCCAGCGAACATTCGCCTGATCGCAATTGAGCCAGAATCAACCAAAACCCTAAGCCAATTATTTGAAGCAATCCAGAGTCCTGAAAATCAATAAAACCCTAATTTTGTTTGACTGACGAGAAAAGTCAGTTTGTCCGATTCTTGAGCCAGTTTGAAAAGTCAGGAAATGCCTGAAGCTGAGATTTCTTGTGGAAAAATGCGAGGGCAAATTTTGGGGTACAACAGCAGCGCTTTTGAAAAGCGCTGGCTAATAGTGTCCTTTAGCATCGTTTTTCTAATTTTTTTTAAATTTTTTATGACTTTAGACAGCGCTTTCTTAAAGCGCTGTCTAAAGTGGACCTTTACCAGCGCTTATGATAAAGCGCTTTCTAAAGCAATCCTTTAGCAACGCTTTTTAAAATCGTTGTCTAAGGTCATATGTTTAGCAGCTCTTTTACTAATTATTTTATACAGTTTCCGTGTTTTTTTTTAATTCACTTATAGCAGAGCTTTTGTATAAAAGCGTTGTCTAATGTGCGCTGTTAAAAATCACTGTTGGCGTAGTGCTTCCTCAGGTCCTTCATCCGGTCCAGGTTCTTCACAGTCAGTCACTAACATAATGATCTCATCCAGGAATTCAAAGTTCATGGATTGGTAGTCATCCACAGCCTGATGAGCCAAATGATCAGCTAGTACACTTCCCTTTATTGCTTTCTGAGTCGTGTATTAGATATCATATTCGATCAGGATCAATTTCCATATTGCTATTCTTCCAGAGAGAGCGGGCTTCTCGAAGATGTACTTGATCGGATCCATCTTAGATATCAACAAATTGGTGTGGGTCAACATATATTGTCTCAGTCGGCGAGAAGCCCATGCCAAAGTGCAGCAAGTTTTCTTGAGCAGTGAGTATATTGTCTCACAGTCGGTAAACTTCTTGTAAAGGTAGTATATTGCATGCTCTTTTCAACCGGACTCATCACGCTGCCCCAGCACACACCCTATTGAATTATCTAACACTGTTAAGTACATTATCAAAGGTCTTCCTTCAATCAGAGGCATCAGAATTGGAGGCTCTTGAAGGTATTCCTTGATTCTCTCGAAGGCATTCTGGCATTCTTCATTCCACTTTACCACTTGATATTTCTTCAGGAGTTTAAAGATTGGCTCACAAGTAGTGGTTAAATGGGAAATGAACCTGGCAATGTAATTTAGGCGTCCCAAGAAACCTCTAACCTCCTTCTCAGTGTGCGGAGCTGGCATCTCTTGTATAGCCTTCACTTTTGCAGGGTCTACCTGAATGCCCTTGTCACTGACAATGAAACCTAGCAGTTTACCAGACCTTATCCCAAAGGTGCATTTGTTCGGAGTTAACCTTAGCTTGTACCTATTCAACCTATCAAACAACTTTTATAGATGATCAAGGTGTTCTTCCTCAGTTTGAGACCTGGATATCATGTAATCAATATAAACCTCTATCTCATAGTGAATCATGTCATGAAACAAAGCTACCATGGCTCTCTGATAGGTTGCCCCAGTGTTCTTCAACCTAAACGGCATCACTTTGTAGTAGAAAGTGCCCCATTATGTGACGAAGGTTGTCTTCTCTATGTCTTCGGGTGCCATCTTGATCTGATTGTAACCAGATAAACTGTCCATGAAGGAAAAGATCTTGTGATGCGTGTTGTTATCAACCAGAACGTTAATGTGGGGAGCGGAAAGTCATCCTTGGGGCTTGCCGTGTTCAAATCTCTGTAGTCCACACACATCTGTACCTTGTCGTCTTTTTTAGGCAAAGGGACTACGTTAGCAACCCATTGGGGATAAGAGGTGACAACTAAAAACCCAGCGTCAAACTGTTTCATAACCTCTGCTTTGATCTTCTTTGACATTTCGAGGCGCATGTGACAGACCTTCTACTTTACCGGAGGGCAATCTTCTTTAGTCGACAGACGATGAACCATAATATTCGTGTCTAGTCCTGACATGTCTTCATACGACCAGGCAAAGATCTCAACATAATCATGCAACATCTGTATCAACCGTTGTTTGACACGAAGCTCCAAATTTGCACCTATCTTGACCTCTTTTCTATTCTCTTCTATACCAAAATTCACTGTCTCAACTGGCTCTTCATGAGGCTGTATAGCCCTTTCTTCCTGTTGTAACAGTCTGGCAAGTTCTCCGGGTACCTCACAATCTTCCTCACATTTGTCCTCGGCTTGGTTGATTGGATTTTCAAAGTCATAACCGGTAATAGCAGAATTGTTATCAATGGGATCCAGAGTGGATATGGATCTACAGTTTGATATGTGAGTATGTGTAAGAGCCTAGCTGTATTGACAAAGTAAAAAAGAAGAAAAGAAAAATAGAGAGCACAAAATTTGTATGCATAAACGTCTAATGCTTTATTAATGCCATATGAAATTAAACATGATAACCCTCACAAATAAACCATTGTGCCCCGGGTAAGACACATGGCCATAGAGTTTATATTGTTTATTACATATCCAAAAACAATAAAAACAATTACTTCTGAATAAAAGTAATTGGTACAAAGTATTTTGCTATCCAGTTACTGGGTTCACTGTTGGTAGTAGGGAAGATCCAGTTATCCATGTCATAGTCATTGTCAGCATCTTTTGTGTCGGAGAAAACATCAATAGCATTGATCCCCGGGCCGTGCTTTGGCATGGGTGCAGTTATGACATTGGGAGTTTCCAGAGCATCGAATTCAATCTCCTTTGCCTCGATTAGATCATGTACCTTGTTCTTCAAAGCCCAGAAGTCGTTTATGTCATGCCCCGGAGTCTCAGAATGGTAGAAGCATCGAGCATTTGGATTGTAGCGGGGAGAGGCAGTATTAGGATTCTTCGGATCTTCCCTCAGAGTTACCAGATTGGATTTCAACAAATGTGGCAAGACTTGAGACAACGTCATATTTATCCGGGTAAACTGTCTTACCGACCTTTATGTTTTAGGCTGATTGTTCCATTGTTGAGTAGGTGCAGGTTTAGGGATCGTAACAGCCCTTACGGTTGGACGGCGTTCAATTTTTTCCTGATTCCTTTGACTGTACACAACACTAACCTATTTCTTCCCAGCAAATGGCTTCCTTACTGCACTAGAGGATGCATTCTTTTGGATATTACCACTCCTAATTCCAGCTTCCACTCTTCCTCCCGTCAAGATCAATTCAGTGAAGCCGGCTGAGGAGCTTCCAATCAAGTGATTGAAAAACGGACCAGACAGGGTACCCAGAAACATATCCACTAGCTCCCTATCAGACAGGGGAGGCTGGAATATTCCTGCTAAGTCCATCTGCTTCTGAGAATAGTCCTTAAAGCCCTCGCTTGAACCCATAGACATATTTTGGAGTTGTGTATGGGTGGGAGAAAGGTCCACATTATACTGATACTGCTTATAGAAAGCAGCAGCCAGGTCTTCCCAATTACGGATGTTGGCCCCTTCCAACTGGTAGAACCATTCTAGTTGAGTTCCGGACAGATTATCCTGAAAGAAGTGGACCATAAGTCCTTCTAAGTAGTATGAGGCTGTATCTTCCTCACATAAGATTGGAGGTGCATCTTGGGACATGAAACCCCATCATATGTGGAGAACACCGATACCTTGAACTTTTGCGGGATGACAACCCCATAAACCAAACCCAGTTCTTCAAAATTCAGACCTGGTACTTTCCGGACCTCCATTGCATTCAAACGATCCTCCAGCTGTTTGTATTTTTCATCAACAGGGGGATATTGTTCCTCATCATAGTCAGATTCATCATCGGATTCTTTTGGGCTGGAGTCTTCCTCTCTTATTACCTCTTCTTGATTGTCTCCTTCCTTTGATGAAGTTACCAGTTCAGAGGCTCGCCGCACTGGTCCTCTAATCCTTCTTCCCAGATTCATTAACCCAGTTGGCTTCTTTGGCTTCTTCTTTTCTTTAACAAGCAGGGCTTTCAGTTCTTCTTGCCCCTTGGTCAGAGCCATGATCATTTGTTGAAACTGAGCATTCTGAGTCTGTATATCCTTCACTGTTTGTTCTAGAGCCATTGCTTAAATAAACAGTGGAGAAGATGAGAAACCTGCTATGAAACATGTTTATGCAATGATATGTATAATATATGTATGCAATGTTTTCAAGGATCTCGCGGGGTAAACAAGAAAATGACAGAATTTGCAGATCTGATTGAAGAACTTCGTATCATTGAGTGTCCTTCTACGAGAGTCAAACTCACCATATCAAGTGGGTCATAGCCCCTGGCCCAAGTTGTTGAGTTTTGATCTTTTGACGGCATTGGCTAGAGGAAAATAAATCCCCTGTGCCCCTTGCTAGACGTCTGATTTACCATAACTTGCATCACAAACCCTTGAGATCCTTGAAATGTTTAAGGAAATGTTGTGGCATGATGTCATGATGTGTATGATTATGCTAAGAAATCAGAGATATAGCAAACACAAGTAAATCACACAAAGACCTTAGGTTTAAGGCTTGCATGGGTTTTAAGGTCAAACCCTCTTGAAGTTGGATTGGTTCAACCTCTCATATAAATAATAACAGGGTTCTAAGGGATCTCAATATCACTGATCTTTCCCACAAGTTTCGTTCGATAGGAAACTGACTTGCAACCAAACAAAACTCAGGAGTCAAATCTCAATGAATATGGCATCGAGTATCTTCCGACTTTGGGAATACACCAAAGACGGCCATCTCACTATGTCCTAATGGCTAAGTTGTTCATTTAAAGGTTCTAAAGTCAGTTGACACTTCATGACACCACGCAGCTGCCCCGTATTCTCCTTGATTAACTCAAGGGCTACCTGTACCAACCAAAGTGTCACATCAACATAGCCGTCGCTTCAACCGTGTCGGTATACCCCGCACAATTTCTACGATCTATTGCTACTTACCTAACAGGTATCCCCAGATTCAGGTGTAGGATATATAGTAACCCAAACAAATACCCTTAAAAGTAAAGCAAACAAACAGACAAAGAAGCAAAATGATTTAGACCCTAAGCTAAACCCCACTTTATAATATACTCCCCAGCAGAGTCACCAGTTCTGTGATACGGTGGCAGAACCGACTGTTTAATACTGGTTTTGCGATTTTTTTTTGCAAATTTTGCGGTAAGCAAGAGTCTCCACCGACTTTTCTTTTATCCAACAAAGTAAAGGGTGAAAAGAACAGAAAAAGACCTTTTTCGAGATTTTCTGAGTAAGGGGGTAGATTATGAACATGGAAGGTATTATCACCCTTTCCATCCGTGGTTTTCCACGGGCTCTTAGGTACTTGCTCATTTTTTGAAAACTGTTTGTGTTTGTGTGTTTTGAAATATTTTGTTTGATTTATGGTAACTCTTGTATCAGTCCTCAAGAGTGTGATAAAGCGTTTTTGAAAATATTTTTGAAAAGTGTGTAAGTGTGAAAATTTAGATTTGAGCAAGTACTTAAGAACAATATACCTACTCAAAAAAGGATGTTCTTTTCCTCTTACCCTTTAGATAGTGCTATCCTACTATTACTGAGTAGGTAGCCATATCGTCGAATGTTGAGGGACAATCGAAGGGACGTTTTACAATCACGAAAGCAACTTATGGAGACACTTTAGCAATTTTCTTTTAGGGACTAGATCATTTACCGAAAGGCAACTGTAGGGTCATCGAGGGACTATGATATTTTTTGATTTATGGATCTTTACTAAAGCGTTCCTGCCTCATGATTGTTTTATTTAAAGACAACCAAAGTGGGAGATACCTTAGAGGTGCGCTTGTGCAACTGTGTTGAGATTCAGTTATTTATCTTGCATTATTAAGTTTTCTAACGTTTTAATTTTCAGTCTTATCATGCACGCCTAGTTACTAACAGTTAATATTTACAGAAATTTAAAGTGCGAAAATTTAAATCCTAGACTATTACAACGCTTCGGGACAATTACATAAAAGTGCAAGAAAATAAAATGCAGAATTTTAAATTTAGACTATTACATCCCATAATCAATTACATTTTTTATATAAAATGCGAGAATAAAAATAACGCGAGCGAAATAAATATTACGCCTAAAAATCCTAAGAAAAATTCTAAGTAAACAAGAAAAATCTTTTTGGTTTTATTTATATTTATTTCAAGAAAAATAATTAAACTAAATCTAAATTTAATTTAATATTTTTGTATTTTTTATTAAGAAAACATTTGAAACATAAATTAAATCCTAAATTCTAGTTCATTTTAAAATAAGAAAGCAGTTAAAATTTAATTAATTAATTAATTAAAGAAATTCATTATTTTAATTTTAAAAAATTCTAAGCCTAATTTTTTTGTGAGTTTTTATTTATTATTTGCTTAATTAAGTAAATAAGATAAAAGAAATTAAAACATTACAAAAAAAACTAGATGGGCCTGAGATAGTAGAAAAAAAGTGGGGGTGTGGTTGTTGAATTCACTGGCCCATGAAGGGAGAGGCCCAGATTTGCTTCTGGATCCAATGTGGATTGGTCTTGAGGGTATATGGTGAGCCCGCAGTTGGAGTGCGCTAGATCTTATCAGATGGACATCTGATGGCACATGTCTGATGGTGTATAATGCACATGTAGCTACGAGGAGCACCGGATCTACATGAAACAAGTTAGAAAATATAAAAATGGAGCTTACTGAGGCGTTTTGTGATGTTTCAAGGCTTGGTAATGATTGCAAAAGCTTCAGGGAGCCTCCAGGAATGTATTTGGATCTTTTGTTTGGACTGAGGAAGGTTGGAACCTAAAATGCAAATTTTACAACTTTGATATTTTTTGCAAAATTTGTAGAGTTTTTCCAGGTTGTATATCATATGTCTTGAAGCTTTCTAATGTGTCCTTTATATAGAGAGGAGGGAGGAGACAAGAGAACAAAGGTAATAACAACCATAAACATGTGTTTTTAAAGCCATGAATGATGTTTTGTAACTTTGCCAAAGACATGGAATCTTGTCCTTTTTGAATTTGAATGAATATGGACATTTCTTGCACGAAATTTTATGGGCCTAGGTTGTTCAAAACATCAACCCAAACTCAAAGTCCATTTCCCATTATTTTATATATTTTATTTTATATTTATTTGAAATAAATTAAAATAAATATGAATAAAATAGTTAGCAAATGCAAGGCATGGCAAGAATAATTTTAGAGGTCCTCTATAAGCTTAGCAAGATGTTTGATGTCCAAGAAATTAAGCCATTGACCTAAAACTTCAAGTTTGCTCAATGCATAATTCTTGAAAATTCTCAAATTTTCCTAACTTGGGCAAGCAATAACTTGCTCAATTTTTATCTCATGATGATGATCTTGGACTTTTTGGAAATCCCAATATGTCTACTTGAATCCCTCTTTTTATCAAGTTTGCATTTGAAGATTTTATCTTGATGTAAATGGTCTTGACAAAAAGTGCCTTTTGTTGACTTTCTGAAAATGACTTGTAATGTATAAGCTTGTATCTTTCAAATGGTGCATTTCTTAGACTTAAGGGATGAAGAGAAGTTGTAGGGAATTGGATTCTCTTCAAAATGATATTTTGTTGGGTAAAAATGGATGAAGTTTTAGAAAGTTATGTCTGGTCAAAGTTTGGTTGACTTTTCCTATAGAAACCCTAATTAGCAATTCTTGAATTCTGATGAATTAGGAGCATTTCTTTAGGAATCATGACCAACCCTTGATAAAATGATGGATATCACTTCAAAAAATTGATTTTGACCAAAAATATTGAAGTTTGACTGTATATAGGCCACGGTTGACTTTTGACCTAATATAGTTGATTTTCCAACATTTGAGCAATTGACTAAGCAAACTTGTAGTGCAAGGCATGAAATTTGTCACGGATAATCTTGAAGACATATTAGGACCATGTAAGACATTTGAGACCTTAGAGCTCAACCATCTTGATGAAAATTGAAACCCTAGTTGGGGGTTCATTGCCTTAGGAGAAGAATTTGTCTGGTCAATTCTTAGTCATCCTAGGGCAAGTTGGGGACCTCAATGGGCATGTCTTGAGTGAAAATGGGAGGGAAATTTTTGGGGTACAACAATCTTGTTAAGGACCCTTTAAAGAGAATGATGGAGTTGAATTCAATCAAAAATCTCAAAAAATTAGCAAGATATGGTCCTTGGAAGTCAACAAACCCTAGCTCAAAGAGTGTCAAAAGGACTTGAAACCCCTTTCAACTTTTGATGAGTTTTATTGTACAGTTGGATCTTGACATGTGAGGAGAGGTTGTTGTATATGATGATAAGAATCCATATCAAAAATAACCAACTCAAAATTTTGAAAATTGAGAGAGTTATGCACTTATGATCACTGAATCAAGCATTTTCTCAATTAGGTCAAACTTGTTGAATCAACCTTAAATCTTTTGATTTTTATTGGAAAAAGCATGAGGAATCACAACAGGCCTTGAAATAATATTGTATTGAAGCACACTCAAAGATAGATCTAAATTCTCAATGAAGCTTGTTGAAGAGGCATGGAAATAAACACATGAACATGTGAATCTTCTTGATGAATTCCACCACCATCTTTGAGGAAAGTTTGACCTAAATAAAGGGAGAGAGCTCTTTGAACCACAAATATTTGATATCATAGACAAAGCCTTGAATCATGAAATCTTGTAATCCATTGAATAACCATTTGACTAAGGATCACCCCTCAAACCCTAGGTTAGATGGTAAGATGAATGCAATTGCGTCATCACCTACAATATGAACATTCAAAGAGACATATATACATATTTTGATGTTAGTTAAAAGAACACATGTACAAGATACACAATTCAAGGTACTTGGTGATCCCTCAAGGGCAAACTTAAAGATAGGATGAAGTAAAGAGGGAGAACCAACCCTAATGTGTGATCTTGATGTATTGGCAAAAATGAGATGATGAGAGATCTTAGGGGCAAAAATTGGGGTATAATAGCTGCCCTTATTTAAGTGTCTTCTATTCGGAGATATGAAGGTTAAAATCTTCATCTCGACACGATTGAATATACTTAAATATAAAACAAACCCTTTTTTTGTCCATAAGATGCCATGTGTTGTACCCCAAAATTTCCCCTCTCATTTCTCAAGATTTTTTTCAAAAAATTTCTACTAGGTCAAGACTGCACAGGTACAATTGGATCATATTGGATTTTCAAGCATCAAGTCAAAGAGGAAACTATTGAAAGAGCAAAGCATATTTTTTGACAAAATTGAAGAAAAGAAAGCTTGCTTCGATTCATACTAGCTTCGACTGGGCTTTGCTTCGATTCATGCTAGCTTCGACTGAACTCCTTCCTTCATGCTAGCTTTGACTGGGTAGTGTCTCCCTTTGAAACAGATTGCTTCGATCCAGAGGTTTCTATTGGACATTTGGCATCCTGCATGCAAGTTTCGTTTGGATAATGGCTATCTTGATACCAAGCTTTGATCATACAAAGGGATACCTTCACAATAAAGCTTTGATTGGAGTATTAGTTTCCTTCGAAGCAACATACTTTGAATCCAACTCTGGTCCCCTTCGAGCAAGATTTGGTTCACACGCTTCATTCAAGTAGTGGCCTCCTACATGCATCCTTCGATTCACAAGCATTAGCCTCCTGCATGCTTGTTTTGATTCACAAGCAGTACATCCTTCATGCCTGCTTTTGATCCACAAGGCAAGTACCTCCTCTATGCTTGCTTTCGACCCCCAAGGAAATGGCTTCCTATGTGCTTTCCTTCAATGCACAAGGCAATGGCTTCCTTTAATGCTAGAACCCACAAAGCAAGTGGCCTCCTGCATGCATGTTTCGATTAAGCAGTGACCCCTTACATGTTGGCTTTGATTCACAAAGCAATGGCCCCTTACAGTGTTTGTTTCAATTCAAGAAGAAAAGGCTTGTTTCCTGCTTGTTACAATTCACAAGGCAGGAACTTCCCTCATGCTGGCACCCACAGGGCATTGGCTATTTTCATACTAGTTTCAACTGGAAAATATCTCTCTTTGAAATAGCTTGCTTCGATTCCACCCTTGAAAACCTTCAACACACATAGTTTCTACACTATGGCACACAATTGGTGGCCCATTCGAAGGACGTGCATTGGTGGATTTGAAGGACATACTTGGGTGTCCCATCCGAAGGATAAACATTGGTGTCCCATTCGAAGAATCACATATAATCTCTTCGAAGGACACATATTGGTTGGGAAAAAATATTGTTGTACCAAGAGGAGTCTGGTCGAAGGTTGAACCTATGTAGTCAAAATGAAAGGGTGAAGTATTCAAAGATGCTTGTGCTACCAAGTACAAGCCTGCTGCACTAGCCACAACACGCCAAAACTGTTGCAAAGAAGTTCTGCTATGTTGCTCCCATATTTGCACCAAATTGATATACAAAGACTGCACCTCGAAAGCTAAAAAAATAGCATACCCAATTTGTTCAAATCTCATTTGTTTTCCCTCCCAAACCTCAACCAACTTCATCTATAAATAAGATGTTCCACAACACATCAAGGGGGGCTTTTGGGTAGCTGGAGAAACTTTGGTTATGTGAAAAAAGTCATCAAACACTTAACACACTCTCAAACCCAGAATCAAAAGACAACACCTTTGTTTATGTCCTTCGAATCCAAAAACTAAAGAAACACAACACTTGTTTCTTTTCCTTAGAATCCAGAAATAAACAAACACAACTCTATTTTTCTTGGTTTTCGAATCCAGTCAAAGAAACACAGCACTTGTTTCTCTCCCTTCGAATCTTGGAGCACCCAGGGCAGCAACTCAAGTCCAAAACCCACATTCCAGCTTCTAGCAAGGTAAGTCTTCCTGACTTTGACCCTTTCGTTTCAAGCATGTAAATAACCTTTTTGCGCATTTTTTTCATTTCTGCCCTTTTGGTTTGTTTTTCCTTCAAACAAAAACTAACATGTACAGACCCAAAAAAAAAGAAGTTTGTATGAATCGGAGCCTTAGGCTTCGCCCCTTACTGCTTCACAGTTGCAAACAGAAAAAATAAGGTGGTGTAAATCAAAGGTTACGGACTTCGATACACACTGGGTACAGGCCCAAATTGAAAGAAGGAAAGATTGTGGCAATCGAAAGGTACATCCTTCGATCCAGGATGTCTTTCCTTTCTCTCTTTTACACAATTTTTATGCTTATATTTGCTATGTATTTACAATTTTTTTGCTATTCAATATGGTTGTAATAATTAGGACTTTTATTACTTTCCAAACCCCATTTGTAAATATGTATACCCCATCCCCCAAAACATGTAATAGTGTAGGACATTTATTTTCCACATTTTTATTGCTTTCATAAAATGCTAGTAATTAGGTTGTGTATGGAAAGTTAAAATCAACAAGTAGATAACCCAAATTCAAGACTAAATGAATGCAATCCAACACACTATTCACACACATGCACCTCTAGGGTAATTTCACTTGTTGCCTTAGAAAATAGTCATGTCCCTCGAATATGGGTGTTTTAGCAAAGACCCTCGATAAAAGATCATAGTCCCTCGATGTTTCCTTCGGTAAAAAGATCTAGTCCCTATATGAAAATTGCTAAAGCGTCCCATAGGTTTCCTTCTATGACTATACAATTGACCCACGCATGTCCCTTCACATCCAACGAGGGGGCTTCTTATCAATAAATGGTAAGGTAGCAACATCTAAAGGAGGAGGAAAAGAACATAGACCTTTCGAGTAGGTAGGACGCTCGTAGCTGCTTGCTTTCTCACAACTAAAAAAACCATTTTCACACCAACACTTTCAATTGAAATATTTTTAAAAGTCAAAACACTTTGTACGCATTCTTATAGAGACGAGAATCATTACAAAGGCACTTTTCAAAATCACTTTCAAAAACATCTTCCACAAAAAATATCTCTTTGAACTATTTTCAAAACCAACACTTTGTACGCATTCTTATAGAGACGAGAATCATTACAAAGACATTTTTCAAAATATTTTCAAACCCACACCACAAAAACACATTTTCAAACAAAGAAAAAGTGATCTAGAAAGCAACTAAGAGCCCATAGATAACTATGGATGAAAAGGGTGCTAACACCTTCCCTTTTAATAATCTACCCACCGAACTCAAGAAAACATCTCTAAAGGTCTTTCATGTTCTTTTCACCCATTCCTTTATTGGATAAAAGAAAAGTAGGTGGCGACTCTTTCTATCCGCAACAATTGCGATAAAACGCAAAACAACCAAGTCAGTTCTCCCACCGTATCACACCATGCAATACTTATGATTATGAATGCAAATGACCCATTCCATAGGTGATACATAACACCACCGAGGAAGCAAAAAATAAAACCAACGGCCCAAAAAGAGAGTTCGACTAGGAAAATAAAATGCTGGGGAACAACACGACTCTGGGGATGGTTATAAATAGGTAAAGTCAAACCTACAATTAAAGAATCTGAATGCATAGTAAGATTTCAACAACAGAAACTCTTAACAATGCAAGCAACAAACTACCAAGGAGGTAACCATTAAGAAAGGACTACCGACTCTACTGGAGGAAAGAAACTCAACTCCATGGGAGGAAAATAAACTCAACTAGGGAAAAGAAAACTAAACTCTACTGGGGTAAGGCCCAAAGAGGAGACAAAGTATCATCAACTCAATAAATTAGGAAAAATTAATGGATAACAATCGATAGATAACTGTGAACTATCCACTCAGAGAGGAGATATCAAAAAGAGAGTAACATCAACTCAACAGGGGATCGTGAATCAACCACCCCAAATGATGAAAATAGAAACAGTAAGATAATACTAGCTCGGGGATGACAGAAAACATCAATCTCAATATTAGTAATCGAATGATTGACATCAGTACTTATGACTGAAAACAAGAGTTGACATTAACACTTATGGCTGGGAACAAAGGTTGACATCAACACTTATGGTTGGGAAAAAAGATTGACATTAACACTTATGGCTGAGAACAAAGTTTGACATAAGCACTTATGGATGGGAACAAAGGTTTGACATCTGCACTTATGGTTGGAAAAAAAGGTTTGACATCATCACTTATGGATGGGAACAAAGGTTTGACATCAACACTTATGGCTGGGAATAAAGATTGTCATCAACACTTATGGCTGGGAACAAGAGGTCAACATTAGCACTTATGGTTGGGAACAAAGGGTTGACATCAACATTTATGGTTAGGAACAAAGGTTTGCATTAGCACTTATGGTTGGGTACAAAGGGTTGACATCAACACTTATGGATGGGAACAACTCAACTCTATTGGGGTAAAGTCCAATGAGGAGAAAGAGATAAATGCCGACTACGAACGACGGTGAACTACCAACTCAAGGATGAAGGTAGAAAAAACATAGAACAATAACAAGTTTCCCAAAATTCTGGTATTCCACCTAGAACGCGTCTTAACTTCTTCTTTTATCAAGGTATGCCATCTTAAAAGGGTAATAAACTTTACCGACTTTCGAATTTTGCTGAAAACGGTGAGATTTTCTTCTTTGATCAAGATATCACTTGAAAAGGGTAATAAATTGTTGTAAGAATCTTTCAACAAATTGTCTTTATCATTGAAGTGCAACCAACCTCAACAACGAACTATCTCTCATAACAAAAAGACTACCATTCATTGGAGTAAATCAAAACAATCTTCTCTAGGAACTAACAGACTTATTGGGGAAGTACAGGTTGTCAAATAAAGAGACTACCACTTTTTGTTACGATAACACTACTGGGAAATGCACCTTTAGTTTCATGGGGAAATACCAACATATTCCTGTTGACGGAACAAAGTCTTCACGTGCAAAAAAAATGCACATTCTTAATCCAGGGATCATAGCGCATAGGGGTCGAAATAACATTGCTACCGGGGACTACAGAATTCAAACCAGGAACAAATCAGAGTGAAACAGTCAACCGAGACACCATCCAATGACGAATAAACTCAAAAGGGGACCAAGTTCCTTCCAGATAATTAGCTGGGCAGGAAGGCTAAAGCAAAATTCTTCCACGAGGGATAACTCAGTGGGGAAATTGAAAGGATATATAGTTTCTACTTAAGGTTGACACTCTATTGGAGAGAGGATAACATAACTCTGCAAATAAGAAAATATGCCAACAAAAACATCAATGAATGCAAATGGGCAATTAATTTTAATTCAGCTATGCGTGATGTATGTATGAATGTATGAATGTTATTGTGCACGTGTTGATAAAGCAGATATATTGCATTGGGAATAACCAGACAAAACCAACTTGGATAAGGACAACACCCGGCTAAATCACATCCAGGATAAAGATTCCATAAGAGAGTAATCACCAACTGAGGAAAAAAAGTCCTACTTCAAGGCTTAACTTCACTAGGAAGAAATATGGTTTGAAAATAAATCAAAGCAAAATCTGATAGTACTAAACCAATACAGTCGCAGGGTATAACACCCTCCTCTAGGCTTCACCGGAGAATATCTACAGACTTCACTAGGGAAGATAATGCCAGTTCTTTAGCTGGGGATTCCATATCGACTTCACTAGGGAAAATTAAACCACGCACGCCGAGGGGAGCCTAAAAACAACCTTCAATATCAAGGGTAATGGTTGCACAAACTTCTTTGGGGTGAAATTATGAAACTTCATGGGGATAATAACTTTAGAGGGAAGCATCATCTTCGCTACATCTGGGGAATTAAGAAGTTAACATCATAGAAGGAAGTCAAAATTATAGGGATTTTAAATCAAACTCAAAACTTTGCGAGATAAAACCCAAAAAGTTGACAACTATCTCAATACTTTTTAGAAAAGATACTGCTTTTGTCTGGCTACTTAGGGAGCACACAACAACAACAATGTCATCACTGGAGAGAACAATGATCTCCAAGATATTTTTCATCCATTCCCAGCACACAAAAGGAGAAATAACTCCATCAAGTGAGCAAAGGATTCATAACTTTACAAACTATGCTTGATCATAACTTAGTTGGGGAAAGAATCACACTAAACTAGAGAAACCCTAAATCAAGACTTAGCTGGGGAATATGGAATGACAAACCCAACACCACACCATATATCAACTGGTATGAAATCCATCAATCCAAGGGAAAGAATCACAGGTGGACCAAGTGCATATCAGCAAGAGTAATCTGGGATGCTTCTTGGGGGAAAATTATAAAACTTCAGAGTTCGTCCATCCTTGGAACCACTACTTTTGTCCCACTTGAATCATAGAATTGAGGTAAAAATTAATTTGCAAATTCTTTTCAAAACATATTTTTATTATTAAGTCTTTTTTTTTTGAAAATTACTATCAATAATAAGTGAAATTTTTGTAAACAGAATAAAATTAGAACTACAAAGAATTGGATAAAGGCTCAAACTTTATTAATGGGATGGAAATCCGCAAATGGCGAGACTCCGTAGATTATTACAAAATTTTGGAAAATGGTAAATACATGGAAAAGATACATTGAAATACAATGACCACTATTCTCCCTGACAATTTTAAACTCCTGAGAAGAGGCTTTAGTTGAAGTGTTATGATAATCTGACAAGATTGTTGCTTCAACGATCAAGTCTTTATCTGACGCAATTACTTGCTAGGGAATCCCTACCTTTTGCCTAGGTTTCTGCTGTGAGTTTTGAACCTACTGGGAAAATTTATTCGATTTGTATCTCTAACTTTTTCCTAGACTGCCCTTTCGAGTTTTCAGCCTACTGAGACACTCTTTTTTGCTTAAGCCTCCCTTTCAGGTTTTCAACATAACGAGTTGTTCTTTTATTTATTTAGGTGAAGTATTTCTTGACTGCGTCAACATTCATAAAACGTGGGAATTTCTCACCATTCATAGTTTCAAGAGTCAATGCACCGCCAGAGAAGGCTTTCTTGACAACATATGGGCCTTCATAATTGGGTGTCCACTTGCCCCTAGAATCAGCGTTAAAAGACATGATCTTTCTGAGCACGAGGTCGCCTTCTCTGAATTCACGAGGCTTGAACTTCTTATCAAGAGCTTTCTTCATTATTTTCTGATATAATTGACCATGACACCAGGTTGTCATTCTCATTTCTTCAATCAAATTAAACTAGTCAAACATGTTCTGGACCCATTCAACATCTGACAATTCAGTTTCCATTATTACACGTAAGGAGGGAATCTCAACCTCAACGGGGAGCACTGCTTCCATACCATACACAAGAGAGAACGAGGTTTCCCTTGTTGAAGTGCAGACGGATGTACGATACCCATGCAAAACAAAAGGGTGCATCTTATGCCAATCCTTATAGGTAACAACCATCTTCTGGATGATCTTCTTAATGTTTTTATTAGCAGCTTCAACAACCCTATTCATCTTTGGCCTGTGAGGAGACGAATTGTGATGGACAATCTTGAATTATTCACAAAGTTCTGTCATGATCTTATTATTCAAGTTTGAGCCGTTATCCTTGATAATCCTACTTGGTACACCATATCGACATATAAGATTATTTTTGATAAAGTGTACTAACGCCTGCTTGGTGACATTAGCATAAGAAGCTGCTTCTACCCACTTGGTGAAGTAGTCAATTGCTACCAAGATTAAATGATGTCCATTCGACGCCTTGGGTTCAATCATTCCAATCATATCAATACCCAACATAGAAAAAGGCCATGGGGAAGAAATAACATTGAGAAGCATTGGAGGCACATGAATCTTGTTAGCATAAATATGACACTTATAGCACTTCTTCATAAATTTGTAACAATCAGATTCCATTATCAGCCAATAGTATCCTGCCCTACGCATCTTCTTTGCCATTGAATATCCATTGTCATGGGTACCAAAGGAACCTTCATGGATCTCATGCATTAACATCTTCTCTTGTATAACACATCTTCATTGAGGAAAAAGCTACCTGCCAACCTTCTCAATGTCTTTCTATCTTTGTTCGATGCAATAACCAGATATTCTTGAGTCTGAAGGAAGTTCTTGATATCATAATACCAAGGTTTTTCATCTGACATCCCCTCCATAGAAAACACATGAGTTGGTCTATCAAGACATTGAACTGTAATCTGAGGTGCATCGTTCCAAGCATTCACTTGGTACATGGAAGCCAAAGTGGCTAAAGCATCCGCCATCTGATTCTCATCTCTGGGAACATGATGGAATTCAACTTTATGGAAGAAAGGGAATAATCTTCTTGCATAACCTTTGTATGGAATCAAGCCAATGTGACGAGTCTCCCATTCTCCTTTAATCTGATTTATTATCAAAGTTGAATCACCATGTACATCCAGAATTTTGATTCTGAGATCTATAGCCTCTTCAAGACCCATGATACAAGCTTCATACTTTGCCATGTTATTGGTACAATCAAATGTCAGCCTTGCAGGGAAAGGGATATGTGACCCATGGTGAGTGATAATCACAAAAACTATTCATTTTACATAAGCATTTACAGCTCCATCAAACACCATAATCCATCGGGATTCAGGGTCAGGACCCTCCTTAGGCAAAGGTTCATCACAATCTTTTACTTTCAAAAACATCACATCCTCATCATGGAAATCATACTTAACAGATTGATAATCGTCAACCAGTTTGTGAGTAAGGTACTCTGCCAACACACTTCCTTTAATAGTCTTTTGAGTATGGTATTCAATATCATATTAAGATAATAACATATGCCTGTAGTGGTAGAAATGTTTAAGACTAAGCCATTGGATTGACTAGACTTATACAAATCCAAATAAAAATTGCCACTGCGCTTTATTGTTTCCAAAGGAATGGGAAAAGAGCGAGTAACCCAAAAAATAGGGGGAAAGATTCAAGGTAAGGGGGTTGGTTATGCAAAGGGAAGGTATTAGCACCCTAAACATCTACGGTACTCCACAGGAACCTCTTTGTAAAATCTGTATATTTTGACTATAAAATGTTGTTATGTAAAATAGATGGTGGAGATGAGAGAAGAAATATACTTTTTATGATTTTTGCACCCGCTGCGGTTGCGAACCTTTAGTGCCTACGTACCATATTTCGTGCAATAGGGGATCAGGGTACACGTAGTTCACCTTTTAAAAAATTTAAAAAAAACACAAATGTGTTGGTTGATTTTATGAGATAAGACATCATCGTCATTGTCCGTGTAGAAAACACACTTACTACCCACAATTATGAGGAAGGAGAATTTGCATCATCTCAAAGTGGAGGATATGGCTTGGATTTTAAAATCAACAATGCCTCACTCAACATCCAAGTGGAAAATATCTCACTTCACTACATATTGTAGAAGTATAGTTGTTTGCATCACTACAAGGATTGACAAGAGTCTAATCTTTTGAGAAAAGTTTAAAGTAAAAGACAAAGTGGCAAAATGGTTTTAAATGAGATTGATAGACTTTTAGTCTTCTCACAAAAAATGTCAAGGTATTATTAAATTGGTTGAAGTTTATTTATGAAAAAGTTTTTGAAAATGCATGGACTTAAGTCCAAGTTTATTACGAAAGTGGTTCAAGTTTTTTTTTTAAAAACAAGAAGAGTTTTTAAAGGAGAGAGAAGATTTTTGAAATTAAAGAAGATGGGAGGAGAAGAAGAGACTATCCTAAAGCATAAGGTAAAAGCTAGGGATAAGAACAATTTAACCAACAAGAAGCCAAAACTTGACATTATGAGTCAAGATGAAGTTCCCATTCTTTGGATTGAAACCAAGCAAACAAAGATACTAGACCTCTTGAGGGAACAAAACTTCAAATGTATTAAGTCTTCAAAAAATTGGGCAGAGTAACGGCTGTATACGGGTGAATTCTAGATTACAAACAAATTATGTAATCACAATAACCCGCACACAAAACAAACAAACAACCCAATGCCTTAAGGTAAACCTCAAGAACTCCAGACAAAATATCAATTAAGGTCAAGATCTCCAACATAGGCCAAGGTCTCTAATCCTAAGTCCAAGAAGTCCAATACTCCATAATGCCAAGGATAGTAACCAAATAGTCCAAGTATCATTAAAGCTTTTTATGGTTCATGTTGATTATTAGGTGTCTTAGAAGAGAACAGAAAAGCTCAAGTAAGCAAAATAAAAAAAAAGACATGAAATGTAATGCTAAAAGTAAATGGTGCATAAAGCATAAAAATAAAAAAGGGCATAAAGTAAAAACAAATTAATGATTAGTAGTTAGTTGGATGACCATCTTGAAACTTGCATTTGGAACTCATTAGAGGATTGGTAGAACCAAAGCCTCCACATAACAAGTTGCATTTGCTTTTTGTCAAGTATATCATCCATTTGGAATCCTCAAAAGTACCATTCAATGATCAATGATGTTTAAGTGATCCGCGTTGACAAAAAATGTTGTAGATCCATTAGAGGATTGGTAGAACCAAAGCCTCCACATAATGAATCTCAAGATTATTGGATCAAAGAGATCAAATTAACATACTTGGACTTGCAAACAAAGGTTTGGGCCGCGGATGATCATTTATTCGAATCGGGACAAAATTTAGCGCTATGTTAAGAAATCGTAAGTGGACTTATATAGTAGTCGCACCTATTTTGAGGCCGGTCAATAGAAATCTATGCACCATTTATTTTGAGACATGATATAATGACCATGCTCCAATAACACTTAGTGAAATAAGAAAGGAATGAGATGAAGAGGGATGGGAGAGAATATACAAACCACATTTGAATTAAATTTAAATCAAACTATTATTAAAATCATTCATCCATTTTTGTGGAGTTAGACTCAATACCATGGATCCAATGATATTAACAAAGTTCATGACCAGACATATAATCGAAGATCAGCCAGAAAATCATCACAAAATAATATTGCATTTAATATATACATAAAAAAGGGTTTTAAAAATGTTTTTAAATAGAAATAAAAGAGAAAAATATCAACTATATTCAAATTAATCAAGAAAATAAAATTAAGACCATAGAAAATTCAGAAATGAATTTAAATGATTTTATAAAAATTTTGGTTATTTTTAAAAGTCAGAAATTATTTTTAAAATTAAAAGAAATAAGTAAAATAAACCAAAACTAATAAAAAATAAAAAAACCCAAAGCAAAAATAAAATGAGGTCACAAATAATTGTCACAATATCATTGGATCATTCCAAAAAAATTTCAAAATTTAAAAATGTATCAAAGTATTTTTAAATACTTAAAACAATTCAAATAAAGAGAAAATTTATAAAAAATATCAAAACACAAAATAAAATTGTGAAAAAATAAAAATCAGAAAGAGGAAAGTCAAAAATATTTTTTATAATTGTTTCAGATTTTTTGGACTAAAAATGAATTTTCTATGATTTTTTTGAAATTTAAAACAAATAAGTATAAAAATCAGAAAAGAAAAATAAAGTCAAAAATATGTGGACCATTGGATGAGAGTCAAAACGCATTAGTAATCAAATCCAAGGGATCTGAAGCGCTGTGCATATCATGGTCATTAGTGAATAAAACACTGAATCATTAATTAAATCAGATTTTCAAAAAAAACAAGTGGCGCGCCTTCATTGGTTGGAAGATGACATGTTGGTCATCTTCAACCTCCAGCCAACGTGAATTGCAGGTCTCTCAAACTATAAAATCAGAAGCTCGGACCTATGTCATTCGCTTCGTCTCTCCAAGACGAAGACAACCACACCTTCGCGACAAATTTATATAAACTGTAGCTCAAGCAATTTGGAGGGAAAGTTTTGAAAAGGGATTTGAAAATTCATGGTCAAAACATGTTTCCAGATAAAAGTAAGTGTTGCGACTAGAACCAGGGCAATGAGAGAATCACAATGATATCAAAGTTTTGAAGAATTGATGAAGGAATCTACCTATTGAAGTTGAGTTGCAGAGCTCTGAAACTAGACTTCTATGGAGCAATATAGGGCATGATTCTTGAATGTAATTATATGGTTAGCTTCAGGGAAGATCAAGGAAGGTGAATTGATGGAAAAATGGATTAAAAAAGGCTTGAGAATAGATTTTGAATTAGCAGAATTTTGAGTTATGGAGCAAGTTTGGCAGGGTGATTCTGACTATCCAAGCTTGAGGAAATGAATAGGGAATGACCCTCTATTTATAGGAAATCAAATGGAATGTTCAAGCGTGTGAAATGATGAAGTTTGGAGGGAAATCGTGTGAAGTTGCAAACAAGAAAAGTGTGACTTCTAATTTGATCAAAACTCATCCAAAACGCGCGCTTTGTTGTGCTAACCAATTCTGGAACTTCACTAAACATGTTTAGAGGCAATAACGCGTGGAAAACTTGTGATTAGAAGCCAAAACAAATACTTCAAATTCTGACTTATGGAGAAACTTCAGTTCCAAGTTACCAAGTTCAATCCAATGGCATTCTCAGCTCAATAGGTCTTAAGGCATGATTCTTGATGCTTTAGAAAGATGAGGTTACAAGCTTTGCAATGGAAAAAGAATGGAATCAAATGGATGGTTGAGCTGAAAGTTTCATAGAGTCAAATTTGGGAAAAAGGAAGTTGACTTTCCATACTTAGAAATATTTCAACTTTTCCTTCAAAAGTGACCTATAATGTTTTGCATCCAAACATGGCCTTCCACTTGCAATTTGCTCTTGACCAAATAAGATGGCATGAAATAGACCTCTTGAGTGACATTTTGAAACTTGAACCATTCAAAATCTCCAAAAATTGAGTTATGAGTTGTTGAAGTTGGCAAAAAATCATGAAATGACCTATAATCTTTTGTATACTTAGGGAATCTTCCATCCATTTTCTCACTTTCCATATCAAATAAGGCATAAATTTCACATCCTCAAGATTATTATGGAAAAATAATGGGCTCAAGGTGATAAAAATTGACCAAGTTATGATCATTTGAAATCACACATGAGAAATTGGGGATTCATCTGGAGGACTTGTAATCTTTCTTCATCATCAAGTTTCTTCCACATGAAAACTATTTGAAACTTTTGAAGTGATTTATTGACAGCCCTTTTAAGAGAAGTATTTTTTGTAATCACTCAAAAATATCAAAATATGATCAAGATATGCTTCTTTGAAGTTCAAATCCCTAGCTCCTAGATCAAGAAACTGCTTGGAAGAAACTTGACAATTTTGAACCACCTTCTTGTACCAATACAAATGTTTTATAAATAGAAGTTGTTGAGGATGAAAATGAGAACTCATAGCCACCAAAACCACTTCCATATCTTGAGAATTGAGAGAAATATGCACTTTTGACCAATGGGATCAAAGCCTTGTCCAAGCATGACAACTTCTTCAATCAACCCCTTGTGCTTTTGAATCAATCTTGATAGCTTTTAAATGTGGTGAACTAAAATAACCTTGCCATGCCATTCCTTCCAAAATAAATCCAATGGTGAGGTTTGAACTTCTCAATCTTTATTGAGTAGGACATGGAAATAAACTCATGAACCCATGGAGCAACTTGCTAAGCCTCATTGCCTTTACCTACATTAGTAACAAGCAAGACAAACCAACATTGCATTTTATTAATTAAAAGGAAAAAATAAGACAAAAAATTCTTGCCCACAAAAGGAAACAAGTCAAGGTGCTTGGTGATTCCTCAAAGAGCAAAGCTAAAGATAGGGAGGGGAATCAAAAGCCCTAATGTGATCTTGTTGTGATTGAATCAACATGGTATGATGAAGGGATCTTGGGGGGAAAATTAGGGTACAACAGCTGCCCTTATTTAAGTTTCTTCTATCCAGAGATACGAAGGTTAAAAATCTTCATGTCGACGCGATCGAAGATACTTAAATATAACACAAAACCTATTTTTGGCCCTACGATGCCATGCAATGCTTATGAACATGAATGCATATGAACAAAATCAAAGAGACGTAAAACACCTACTGGGGATATAACAAAGGAAATAAAGAAACAAGAGAGGAACCCAACCAAAAAAATAAATCACTGGTGGATCAAAAGACCTGACTCATAGAGGATGGTAAAATGGTCAGAGGATACACCAACTCCTACTGAAGGCAAAACTACCAACGTTCATTGAAGGTAGAAAGAGGAAAGAGATAACAACACCGACATTCACTGACGGTGAGCTACCAATGTTCACTGAAGGTATAGAGAAGAAATCATAGACGTTCACTGTCGAAGACCTACCAACTTTCACTGAAGGTAGAGAGAAGAAATCATCGACGTTCTGTTTACCTTGGGTTTTGGTAAACAACCGCTGATCCTCCAAATGGTTACTTATTTGGTTACTCGCAGGATCGATCAGATTGATCCTATGGACATAGGTTGATTTTGAAGTTTGATTAAGGTGGATAAGGCTTTAAATAAAAGGTTTCAAGTAAATTGCATAAAGGAAAGACTTGGTAAAATAAACAAGGCTTTAAGGTAAAGGTTCGACAGGAAATGTAAAGAGAAAAGCAAGTAAAATTCTGGGAAAGTAAATGACTTTAATTGATAAAATTGGTGTTTCACACATACATTTCTCAACAATTCTTTCTCACACGCTGGGTACTCGAATCTAAATGAGTGACTTTGTATAGAATTGTGAACACCCGCGAGAAACTACATGTCTACTCCTATTTATACTAAAACATCCCAAGTAACCGTCGGGCAGTTACACTGCTTCGAGATCAATCCACTTGGCACGTTCTCCATGCTCGACGCTCCAGATCCTTGCACGTTTGCACGTAGTAACTGCTGGAAACCGTTTTCCCTCCAAACTCTTGAATTTCAAACTGCTCCACTCTGAACCATCGAACACTTTCGTCAAGAGACATCTTCGACGAAAAAACTCCTTCGACGTCGAAGGCAATCAGCCTTCTTCCTTGGAAGAAATCTTCTAAGTATTTTGCTATCTTTCGACAGGCACTTCGACAGACTTAGCCAGTCGAAAGCATCTTTCAGCTTTCAATGGCTGACATCAATCAAAACAAAGGTGTCAAATTTAGGAGCCAACAAATTGCCCCCCAAGAATGCCTTATTTCGACTCTGAAAGAAAAAGGCATTCTTTGAAACGCCATTCGACACCTGTCTTTCCACGCTTAGTCACAAGTTAACTTGTGCACTTTTTGTTGCTTTTTACCAACTATTGGCAATCCCAAGAAACCATCATTGATTTGATCCTAGGACGTCACTTTCAGTACGGCGTGCAGTACCAAACGTCATTTCAGAATTTGTCATTATGACAAATCCCAAAAACGAGGACGCACGCTGCGTCCCTCTGTTTCTGCAGAAACGGCCGAAACAACAGGAAGCTGCCACGCGTCCCACTAACTCCTGCAGCATTAAATGGCATTTAATGTCCTCGACTTGAATTGAGTGGTCGACTATGAAATCTGCAACCACTTGTCCTTTTACTGCCTTAAGAGGCATAAAGGTCAAGGAGTATTCAGTTAATGCTAATGCCCACTTGCCAATTCGACTATGCAAGATAGGTTTCGACAACATATATTTGAAAACATCAAAATGAGACGAAACATAAACATCAACTGGTTTTATATATTGCTTGAGTTTTGTACAAGAAAAATACAGACATAGACACAATTTTTCAACTTCGCTATATCTAGTTTCTGCATCATTCAAAACTCGACTGAGATAATAAATGGGTCTTTCGACTCCATTCTCATCCTCTTGGGCTAACATACTTCCCAGAGTTTTGTCAGATGCAGCTATGTACAATCTCATACTCCTGTTGCTACAAGGAGGCACCAAAATAGGTGGCTTAGTGAGGTACCCTTTGATTTTGTCGAAGGCTTCTTGTTGCTCCTGCCCCCATTCGAACCCCTCTTTAGTCAGTCAAAGTAAGGGTGAAAAGGCCTGAGCTTTCCCACTTAGGTTAGATATAAACCTCCTTAAGAAATTTATCTTGCCTAAGAGAGATTGCAATTCCTTCTTATTCGATGGCGCTTTCGCTTCCAGAATTGCCTTCGTCTTGTTCTGATTGATCTCGATTCCTTTCTTGTGGACAACGAAGCCCAAGAAATCTCCAGCTTTCACGCAGGACGCACACTTCAAAGGGTTCATCTTCAGACCATGTTCTCTCATTCTTTCGAATGATTGTCGAAGGTGGTCAATGTGATTCTTCCTGGAAACAGATTTTATAACAATATCATCAATATAAACTTGCATAAAAGTGTTAATAAAATCATGGAAGATAGTATTCATTGCTCGCTGGTACGTTGCCCCAGCGTTTTTTAGGCCAAAAGGCATCACTACCCATTCGTAAGTGCCTAAGGCCCCAGGGCATCGAAAAGCTGTTTTCGACACATCCTCTTCAGCAATGAATATTTGATTATATCCTGAATAACCATCGAGCATACTCAGGTATTCATAACCAGCGGCAGAATCGACTAGCATTTCCGCCACAGGCATAAGATATTCATCTTTGGGGGTGGCAGCATTCAAATCTCTGAAATCTATGCACACCCTTAATGTGCCATTTTTCTTAATTACTGGCACAATATTTGCAATCCATTCGACATACCTTGTAACACGGATGAATTTGCATTTCAGAAGTCTTTCGACCTCCGTTTTGATCTTCGACAATATTTCTGGAGCGAAGCGCCTTGGATTTTGCTTGATAGGCTTCTTTCCAGGTTTGATTGGCAACTGAAGTTCTACCAATCCTCTGTCGAGACCAGGCATTTCGTCATAATCCCATGCAAAACAGTCTTTAAACTCTTTCAGCAATTGGATTACTTCCAACCTAAGTTCTGGATCAATTTTGGCGCTGATGTAAGTTGGCCTCTTCTCTGATCCTTCGCCTAAGTTGATTTCTTCTAAAGGGTCTTGTGCTAACATTTTAATGTTGTTCTCCAAGGGATCCTTTTCGAAGCCCAAAGGCTCATCGTCATAGATGGCGTCGAGCCTCTGTTCCTGCATTTCTTCTGGCATGATATCAGGAGGTTTTGGATCGAAATCCTTTCCTGGGCCAACAGCAGATAATTGTTGATCATTGGCCTGTGTGGCCATATACTTTACTTCGGCTTCGAGAGCCGTTATCATCTTGGTTTCGGCTACGTAAGCCGAAATTCGCTTCAGAGATTGTGACTCAGTCATTATCACTGAATTCACTTCCCCAACCAGTTGGTTGGATATCTGTTAACCCACTGAAGTCTATGTGGGACAAGTCTTCTCTGTCCCATTGGAAACCATGCTCAGGATGCAGGTATAGGGAACAAAAGGTGTTTGGCGCTGGCGCCATGTCGAAGTCAGGTGTTGGACATGGCCCTATGTGAGCCAAGTTTTTGTCGAAATCTGCCACTCCCAAGTGATTCACTTCGCCAAGGTAGTAGCTTTGATCTGCCTCTATGTTTTCGACCATCCCATCTGGACGCCATAGCAGCAGTCTTTGGTGCATCGATGAAGGCACAGCGCCTACACCATGAATCCACTCACGGCCTAACAAAAGGTTGTAGTTAGGTTTGGCCGATATGACCATGAACATCGTTGGTCGAAGGATGGACCCAACTTTGATATCTAGCTGGATCACTCCCATGGTGGTCCCAATGCCGCCCTCATAGTTCGACAGGACCATATTGTGAGGTTTAATGTCCTCATCTCTTTTGCCAATCTTCCTTAGCACAGAGTGAGGGATAATATTGATAGTTTCCCCACAATCGACCAATATTTTATTCACAGTAGTGTCTTCGAGCTTAGCCCTTATGAACAAAGGCTTGAGGTGATTCTTCATCGCCTCTGTAGGTGGCTCGAAGAAGCCATTTTGTTCCTCTGTAGTGCCATTGTCCATGACAAAATAGCACACTGGCCTATGTTTGGCCATTTCTTGTTCCACCTCCCAGTCACTTGCTTCGACTTCTACCTGTCGATTGAATTCCCTGGGCAGCACTGAAACAATATTCACCATTATATCCAAAGTATCGTCGGACTCAGCATCGTCTTCGTCTTCGACTTCACTTTGGTTAGGCCAAACTAGCCTGTTGGTAACTGGTTCTCTCTCTAGAGGCTTCCTTTGTTTCCTTTGAGGAACATTCGAACTAGTTTCTGCCTTAGGTTCGTTGGCAGCCTCCCTTTCAGCTTTTCGTCTCCTTTGATATCTCCTCCATTGGGATCGAGACATAGGATTTTTACCCTTGTAGTTGCTGGACACTTGAGCAACCTTAGGTGCAGCAACTTGAGGTTCTTTCTTTTGAGTCAAAGAGGAACCTCTTGGCACATCGAAAGAATGCCATTTCTCTTCATTTGGCCTTTTTCGGCCAGAAGTTTTGTACCAAGTGTCTACTGGCACATTTGTTGGAGGCCTAAAAGTCAATGGCCTCTTGTCTTGATTAGAACCCCTTCTGGGATCATGTCGAAGGTCTGCATTCTCCCTTCTCTTGTTCGCTGCTCTCACGCCTTGAATGTGCTCAGCAGCTTCTTTATCAAAGATCGAACTGCATCTTGGACACAGCATCACCTCTGATTTCTTTTTCTGGCATCTTTGTAAAAAATCTGCCAAGTTTTCATTTTCCCGAGGGAAAGCCGTCTTATTAGCCTGCTCTTGCCTTATGGCCTCTTCTGATGCTTTAGGGTCAGAAAGCTCGACCATGTTGATATTCATTGTATCTTTATTAGCAAGAGTTAACTGCTTCATTTGTGTCTCCAGATTCTCCGTCTGGCCTTGAACAGTGGCCAAGTGGGAACTGGGCTTTGGTCCAGTTTTTTGTGCTTCAGCAGTCTTCGACTTCGGGTTCTCGACCGCTTTCTGGACAGCTTCAATTGTTTTCCTGGATAAATTTCCAGAAAAACTGCCAAAGATTGGCATGTTGATGTGGTCCTTTGAGACTTCGACCATGGTAATTCCTGGCTTCTTCGACTGGATCCTGGTTGCCTCTATCATGTTCACCTCAGAGGGTTCTGCATAGTGGGCTTCAGCCTTCAGTGGATTGGAGTCGACAGCCATGGGGGATTTGTCAGCAAACTTTAATCTCCCTTCCTCAATAGCGTCTTGCACAAGATTCCTGAAAAGAAAACATTGAGAAGTTTTATGGCCCAAAAATTATGATATTTACAAAAACCTCTCTTCTTTCTTTGATCAAGAGGAGGCACTTTTACCCCAGGGGGTACTATCATTTGGCCATCTTTAACTAGCAAGTCGAATATTTCATCACATTTTGTGATGTCAAAACTATAAGTCTTTTTTGGGAACCTATCGTTGGTCCTGTCTGGACCAATGGGATTTTTCCCATTTAAGGGGACTAACTGTTTACAAGAGTATGGTGGCCCTTGTTTTAGTTCTGCTAAATCGACTTCTCCTTCTTCGACAGTTAAAGTATCGTCGAAGGATTCTAGATCTTCGTCATCCATCTCAACGTACGCTATTCTTTCTCTCTTATGAGTTTTCGTTGCCTTAGCTTTTTCAGCTTTGAGGCGTTCGACCTGTCGAACTCTATCGGCCAGTTGGGCCATGTCTCTTAGGTACTGAGTGTCTAGCTTCTTCCTAATGGAATAATCTAAACCGCCTGCGGCTATTTCGACCAACTCATGTTCTGGCACTTGTGTAAAACATCTCGCCTTGAGCAACCTAAACCTATTCAGATATTCGTCTATAGGTTCAGTGAAACGTCTCTTCACACTGGCCAGTTCTTTCAGGCTTATCTTGGTTTGCCCCATATAGAATTGTTCATGGAACAATCTTTCCAACTGGGTCCAATGATGGATCGAATTGGGGGGGAGAGTTGTAAACCAAGTGAAAGCGTTCTTGGTTAAAGAACTTGGGAAGTACTTGATCCTTAGGTTTTCGTTATTCGAAATGTCTCCTGCTTCGATCAAGTATCTCGCCACATGCTCGACAGTAGATTCTGTCGTGTCCCCAGAGAACTTAGTAAATTTGGGGACTTTGCATCTAGGAGGTAAATCCGTTTGTAACACGTATTCTGACAATGGGGACGTAAAGTTGGGCCTTCGAAAGCCCATGTTCATCCCATTTTGAGTCATGATCCTTTCGATCATGGTTGCCAGATTGTTTTCCAAACCCATGTTTTGGTATTGGATATGCTGAACCACTTCGTCAGCATTTTGGTTTCTGTTAACTAACCTTACCTCTGGGGCTATTACCCTAGGTTCTTCGACAGGTTGTTCGATAGGCTGTTGAGCCTGGTTAATGGTGGTTTCTTCCTCTACAAATATCCCCTGATTTCCCCTTATTTGCGCCCTTTGGGGCTGTCGAACAGGTGGGGGTACTCCAAAGAAATCAGCCAAACGCGTCATTTGCGCTGTAACTTGCTGATTCGATTGAGTAGTGTTTTGTATTAGAGGGTTTAGCACTGTACTCAAAGTTTGTGCCAACATTTGCACCATGTCATGGTTGCTTTCGTCCATTTGTTGCCTCAAGACTGCTGTCGAGGCATTTGTAAGGCCATGGGCTACTTGGGACGTTCCTCCTAAGAGTTGGGTCCTATTTCTATTCTCCATTCCTACTCCAGAGCCTTGGAGTGGCGAAGAGGCACTCACGAAAGGGTCTGAAAAAGTGGACGCAGCATTCGTCAGGCTTGCCACTTCAGAAGTTGGCATACCATAGAATGGAATAAATCCTGGGGGAACCACTGGCCTTGTGCCTATATTTCCCCTTGGTGGGGGAGTTCCCAAAGGTATTCTGGGGCCTGTTAACGAAGTTATTGGCCCCGTGGTTGTGACCGACACTGCTGGTGTCGAACCAACATTCGTCGCTTCACTTACGGTCATACTAACCGTTGCTCCCACACTCGTTTGTGGGATTTCGTTATTGTTTGGCGGATTCGCCATCTCTTCCCTTCTTCTGGCAGTATTGTTATCGTTAGTGTATATTCTACCACTCCTCAATAACATACAAATCGAAAAGATGAGATTATTTTCAACAATCAACACACAGTCCCACTGGGTGTGCCAATTTGTTTACCTTGGGTTTTGGTAAACAACCGCTGATCCTCCAAATGGTTACTTATTTGGTTACTCGCAGGATCGATCAGATTGATCCTATGGACATAGGTTGATTTTGAAGTTTGATTAAGGTGGATAAGGCTTTAAATAAAAGGTTTCAAGTAAATTGCATAAAGGAAAGACTTGGTAAAATAAACAAGGCTTTAAAGTAAAGGTTCGACAGGAAATGTAAAGAGAAAAGCAAGTAAAATTCTGGGAAAGTAAATGACTTTAATTGATAAAATTGGTGTTTCACACATACATTTCTCAACAATTCTTTCTCACACGCTGGGTACTCGAATCTAAATGAGTGACTTTGTATAGAATTGTGAACACCCGCGAGAAACTACATGTCTACTCCTATTTATACTAAAACATCCCAAGTAACCGTCGGGCAGTTACACTGCTTCGAGATCAATCCACTTGGCACGTTCTCCATGCTCGACGCTCCAGATCCTTGCACGTTTGCACGTAGTAACTGCTGGAAACTGTTTTCCCTCCAAACTCTTGAATTTCAAACTGCTCCACTCTGAACCATCGAACACTTTCGTCAAGAGACATCTTCGACGAAAAAACTCCTTCGACGTCGAAGGCAATCAGCCTTCTTCCTTGGAAGAAATCTTCTAAGTATTTTGCTATCTTTCGACAGGCACTTCGACAGACTTAGCCAGTCGAAAGCATCTTTCAGCTTTCAATGGCTGACATCAATCAAAACAAAGGTGTCGAATTTAGGAGCCAACACGTTCACAATCGAAGACCTACCAACTTTCACTGGAGGTAGAGAGAAGAAATCATCGGCATTCACTGCCGAAGACCTACCAACTTTCACTGAAGGTAGAAGAGAAAATATATCATAGCACCGTCGTTCACTGATGATGAACTACCAACGTTCATTGAAGGTAGCAAAAAGATAATAATCACTAACTTCCACTGAAGGTGACCTACCAACTTTCACTGAAGGTAGAGAGAAAATATATCATAGCAACGCCGTTCACTGACAATGAACTACCAACGTTCACTGAAGGTAGAAAAAATATAACAATCACTAACTTCCACTGAAGAAGACCTACCAACTTTCACTGAAGGTAGAGAGAAAATATATCATAGCACCGCCGTTCACTGACGATGAACTACCAACATTCACTAAAGGCAGCAAAAAGATAACAATCACCAACTTCCACTAAAGGTGACCTACCAACTTTCACTGAAGGTAGAGAGAGAATATATCATAGCACCGTCGTTTACTGACGATGAACTACCAACGTTCACTAAAGGTAGAAAAAAGATAACAATCACAGACTTCCACTGAAGGTAGAGAGAAAATATATCATAGCACTGCCGTTCACTGACAATGAACTACCAATGTTCACTAAAGGTAGCAAAAAGATAACAATCACCAACTTCGACTGAAGGTGACCTACCAACTTTCACTGATGTTTGAGAGAAAATATATCATAGCACCGTCGTTCACTGACGATGAACTACAAACGTTCACTGAAGGTAGAGAGAGAATATATCATAGCACCGCTGTTCAATGACGATGAACGACCAACGTTCACCGAGGGTAGCAAAAAGATAATAAGTTTCCCCAAAATTCTAGCATTTCACCTAGAACGGGTCTCAACTTCTTCTTTAACCAAGGCACTCCGCCTGGAAAGGGTAATATATAAGTTGTCTCAAATAAAGAGACTACCATTTGTAAGGATTTCACAATGAACTGTCTCTGCAATATTGGAAATCTTGCCATCTACGAGAGTAATTTGACAACTAACTGCAAACTACCAACTCATAGAGAAGATAGCAAAAAAAGTAACGTTGACCTTTACAGGGAAGTAAAAGCTTCTTAAATAAAGAGACCTATTACTTGTTGTTATAGGAAAGATTGTAAAAATGACTTTCCGGGGAAATGCTAATATACTCCTGCACAGGAGATAAAGTCTTCTCGTGAAAAATAAATGCACATTCTCAAACCAATGCTCGAAGCTTGCAAAAATCCAGAGTGATGATATTTCTGAGGATCAAAGATTCAAACCATAAATAAACTAGAATGAGACATTCGTCCGAAATACTTCCTTTGAGAAATATACTCAAGAGGGAAATCCAAATCACCCAGACAAAAAGTTATACAAGAAGGCTAAAGCAAAAATCTTCCACGAGGGATAACTCATTGAGGAAATTTAAAGAACATACACTTTCTGCTTAAGGCCCGTACTCTATTGGAGAGAGGATAACATAACTCTGCAAAATAGGGTAATATGTCAACAAAATGTGAATGAACGATGATTTGCCAATTTTAGCTATGCATGATGTATGTATGAATGTATGAGTGTTATCGTGCATATGCTGACAAAACCGATATATAACACTGGGAGTAAACAGGCCAAACCAACTCGAGCACAGTCAACACTCGGCTGAATTACATCCAAGATGAACAATACAAGAAAAAGTAAGCTCCAACTGAGGAAACAAAACCTACTGCCTGATTTAACTTTACTAGGGAGAAACGTAATCTGGAAGTAAACAAAACATAGCGACCAAACAATACAGATATAGAGATACAACATCCTTCTCCAGGCTTTACCAGGGAATAACACCCAGACTTCAACAGGGAATCAAATATATTCAAAAGTAACGCCTCTACAGGGGATTTGAAAAATCAATTTCAAGTAGGGAAGGCGAACATCAAATCATCAAAACATTTACTGGGGGATTCGCGCCGACTTCATTGGGGAGGTCAACACCATATTCACAAAGGGAAAATCAATATACATTCTTCACTGGGGGAAAACAGAGGCTCGTATTCTTCGAGAGTAATCATTGTACCAACTTCTCTGGGAAGAAAGAACTTCTATTAAACAAACGAAACCTTCACTGGAGAAATATTGGATTGAATCTTCATATTATGCAAACTTAGGAAGGAGAAGAACTGAACCAAAATTTGACCGGGGGTACTGGAGTTACAAACCCTATATGGCGAAACATTTTGAGAAAAACTTCTCCGGGAAGCAAAACTTCTTAAAAGAAACTGGAATTCGTCCCTTCCTGGGATCACCATTTTTGTTTTTCTCTTGCGTCACAAGTTTTGAAGTAAAAGAAAATTGTAAGTTCTTTTTGAAAATCAATTTTTTTTATTTAATCTTTTCGCTTTAAAAGTTATTATCAGTAATAAATGGAGTCATTGCAAGCTAAATAAAATAAGAAATACAAAGAATTGGGTAAAATCTCAAATTTCATTAATAGAATGATAGTCTGGGAATGGTGAGACTCCATGGATAATTACAAAGTTCGGAGAATGGTAATATATAATGGAAAAGATACATTGAGATACAATGACCACTATCCCCTCTAACAACTTTTGAAATCTTGAGCAGCAGCTTCTATTGAAGTATGATGAGGATCCGAGAAGATTGTTGCTTCAATGATCAAGTCTTGTCAGATGTAGTTACTTGCCAAGAAAGTCCCTAACTTTTTCCTAAGTTTCCCTTGCGGGTTTTCAACTTAGCGGGAAATTTATTCTGTTTATGTCTCTAATTTTTGCCTAGACTGCCCTTTTGGGTTTTCGGCCTACCGAGACGCTCTTTTTTGCCTAAGCCGCCCTTTCAGGTTTTCAACTTAGCGAGTTGTTCTTTTATTTCTTTAGGCGAAGTATTTCTTGACTGCATCAGCATTCACGGGACGTGGGAACTCCTCGCCATCCATAGTTTCAAGAATTAATGCACCGCCATAGAAGGCTTTCTTGACAACATATGGGCCTTCAAAATTGGGAGTCCACTTGCCCCTAGAATCAGCGTTAAAAGACATGATCTTTCTGAGCACGAGGTCGCCTACTTTGAATTCAAGAGGTTTGACCTTCTTATCAAAATCTTTCCTCATTCTCTTCTGATATAATTTTCCATGACACAAAGTCGTCATTCTCTTTTCTTCAATCAAATTTAATCGGTCAAACCGGTTCTGGACCCATTCAGCCTCTGACAACTTAGTTTCCATTATCACACGCAAAGAGGGGACCTCAACCTCGATTGGGAGTGCGGCTTCCATTCCATACACAAGGGAGAACGGGGTTTCTCCTGTTGAAGTGCGGACAGATGTTCAATATCCATGCAAAGCAAAAGGGAGCATTTCATGCCAATCCTTATAAGTAACAACCATTTTCTGGATAATCTTCTTGATATTCTTATTAGCAGCTTCAATAGTCCCATTCATCTTCGGCCTGTACGGAGATGAATTATGATGGACAATCTTGAATTCCTTACAAAGTTATTTCATCATCTTGTTGTTCAGATTCGAGCCATTGTCAGTGATAATTCTGCTCGACACACCATATCGGCGTATGATATTATTCTTAATGAAGCGCACAACTACCTACTTAGTAACATTAGCATATGAAGCAACATCCACCCACTTGGTGAAGTAATCGATTGCTACCAAGATAAAATGGTTTCCATTTGAAGACTTGGGCTTTATCATCCCAATCATGTCAATACCCCACATAGAGAAAGGACATGGGGAAGAGATCACATTGAGAAGTGTCAGAGGCACACAAACCTTGTCCGCATAGATCTGGCATTTATGACACTTCTTTGCAAATTTGTAACAATCAGATTCCATTGTCAGCCAATAGTAACCTGCCTTTAGCATCTTCTTAGCCATCGAATGTCCATTGGTATGAGTTCCAAATGAGCCTTCATGAATCTCATGCATCAACATGTCTGCTTCGTGTCTATCCACGCATCTGAGCAGGACCATGTCATAATTTCTCTTGTACAACACATTTTCACTGAGGAAGAAACTATCAGCTAATCTTCTCAATGTCTTTCTATCTTTATGTGATGCACCAATCGGGTATTCCAGAGTTTGAAGAAAATGCTTGATATCATAATACCAAGGTTTCTCATCGGCTACCTCCTCTGTTGTAAATACATGAGCGGGCCTATACAGTCGCCGAACCATAATTTGAGGTATATCATTCCAAGTATTTACTTGATACATAGAAGCCAGAGTTTCCAGAGCATCCGCCATTTGATTTTCATCTCTAGGAATGTGATGGAATTCAACTTTATTAAAGAAGGGTAACAATCTTCTAGCATAATCTTTGTAAGGGATCAAGCCAGGGTGACGAGTATCCCATTCTCCTTTAATATGATTTATTACCAAAGTTGAATCTCCATACACATCTAGAATTTTAATTCTGAGATCAATAGCTTCCTCGAGACCCATGATGCAAGCCTCATATTCTTCCATATTATTAGTATAATCAAATGTTAACCTTGTAGTGAAAGGAATGTGCGATCCATGTGGGTTGATAATCATAGCATTAATTCCTTTACCATAAGCATTCACAGCTCCATCAAATATCATACTCCAACGAGATTCAGGATCAGGACCTTCCCCAGGAAATGGTTCATCACAATCTTTCACTTTCAGAAACACCACATCCTCATCGGGAAATTCATACTTCACATACTGATAATCATCAACTGGTTGGTGAGCAAGATAATTTGCCAACACGCTTCTTTTAAGGGCTATTTGAGTGCGGTATTCGATATCATATTTAGATAACAGCATCTGTCAATGGGAAATTCTCCCGGTAAGATCAGGCTTTTCAAAAATGTACTTGATTGGATCCATTTTGGAGATCAACCAAGTGGTGTGATTCAACATATACTGCCGCAAAAATTTTGCAACCCAGGCTAGAGCATAACATATCTTTTCCAGCATGGAATACCGCGACTCGCAATCAGTAAAAATTTTACTGAGATAATAAATTGCATTCTCTTTCTTCCCTGTTTCATCTTGTTGTCCCATAATACAACACATAGAATTATCTAACACTGTCAGATACATAATCAATGGTCTTCCTTCAATAGGAGGGAGCAAGATAGGAGGTTCAAGCAGATATTCTTTAATACTTTCAAATTCCCTTTGGTAGTTATCCATCCACACACAACCTTGATCTTTCTTTAACAACTTAAAGATTGGTTCACATGTTGTAGTCATGTGGGAAATGAATCTGGAAATATAATTCAGACGCCCGAGGAACCCTCTGACTTGCTTTTCAGTTCTTGGCGCTGGCATTTCTTGAATTGCTTTGACTTTATCAGGGTCAACTTCAATTCCTTTTTGGCTAACAATGAAACCCAATAATTTCCCTGATCGAACACCGAAGGTACATTTATTTAGATTCAAGCGGAGACGATACTTCCCCAAATGTTGAAACAACTTCAACAAATCTTCTACATGCCCTTTTTCAGTTTGGGATTTAGCAATCATATCACCAACATATACTTTAATTTCCTTGTGCATCAGATCATGGAATAGGGTTGTCATAGCCCTCTGGTACGTTGCACTAGTGTTCTTCACCCTAAGGGCATCACTCTGTAGCAGAATGTTCCCCAGGGTGTGATAAGTGTTGTTTTTTCCATGTCCTCTGGAGCCATTCTTATTTGATTATACCCGGAAAATCCGTCCATGAACGAGAAAACCTTGAATTTTGTTGTGCTATCCACTAACATGTCAATGTGTGGCAATGGAAAATCATCTTTTGGACTAGCTTTATTTATATCTTTGTGACTTACGCACATCCATACTTTTCCGTCTTTCTTCGGTACTGGGACAATATTGGCGATCCATTGGGGATACACTGACGTCACAAGAAAACCAACATTAATCTTCTTTAGAACCTCCTCTTTGATATTCATTTCCATATCTGGGTGAGTTCTTCTCAACTTCTATTTGATTGGAGGATATTCTGGCTTCAACGATAAACGGTGCTCTACAATATCTGTATCTAGACCAGGCATATCTTGATAAGACCAAGCGAAGATATCCACATACTCTTTCAATAACTCAATCAACCTTCTCTTCACATCAGGATACAACAATGCTCCAATCTTGACTTCTTTAGGATCTCCTTTTGAACCCAAATTGATTACTTCCAAAGGCTCTTTATATGGATGAATGGAATTTTCCTCGCGTTCAAGAATCCGTGATACCTCTTCTGGAACCTCATCATAGTCTTCTTCTTCGGTCCCATACACAGGACATTCAAAGTTGGGAGAGGGTGCAGGGTCATTGTATTCAACGGGTTTTTAATTAATCTACACATGTGATTTATGATTGCTTTTAGAAATTGACACATATAACAAGTGATCATGCAGATTGAATTTCGGTTATTATTTATTTTGAAAGGTTTTTTTATGATTACTATTTTCCAAGAAAAAGAAGAAAATAAAGACATAATTTGGGAAACAAAGACAACTTTTATTATTGATTTTAAAAGTCACAACAAACAGATAATCCCATACAATATTAATACTTCCACGTTGGGCAGAGTGAAAGCTTTTCAAAAAGATTAACAAAACAAATTACTTTGAAACATGTATGCAAGAGGGAACATCAATGGTGATCCAGTTCTGAACCCTAACTTTGTGCGTCACGTAATTTGGAATTTCTGGCTCTGCTTCATTTTCCATAATGGCATTAATCCCAGAGACAGTTGGATGGAGATAACCCCAGCTACAGAAGATGTCTTGATACTTGCCTGCAGCAGACTTCAGCTTCATGCTCTTACCTCTATCATTCTTCAAAGAGAACCCCAAGCCAGCTCTATTCTTGTTTACAGGTGGATCCATAATTTGTCCCCATACTTCACTATTACCCTTACGCACAACTTGTTGCGCATCCTTAAGCGAAACCATAGAATTCTCATTTCCTCTTATGTTGTCAATGGATAAAGCTTGGAACTGGGTTCCAACAGCAGCTTCATCCGCCTCCACAATGCTAAAAGAGGACAACTGAGATATCAATAATTCTTGTTCTCCATTTATGATTACCACTTTTCCTTCACGTACAAACTTCAGTTTCTGGTGTAAAGTTGAAGTGACGGCCCCTACCTCATGTATCCATGGCCTTCCTAGCAAACAGCTATAAGCGGGTACAATGTCCATGACCTAGAAAGTAATCTGAAACAAATGTGGGCCTATATGAATAGGCAAGTCCACTTCACCAATAACAGACTTCCTTGATCCATCAAATGCTTTCACAATAATGCCACTTGGGCGCATGGGCGTCCCTTGATATTTCAACTTCATAAGTGTACTCCTTGGTATAACATTTAAAGCGGATCCATTATCAATCAACACATTGGATAGTGAATCATTCTTGTAGTTCATAGAAATGTGGAGGGCCAGATTATGATTCCTTCCTTCATCTGGAAATTCATCGTTGCAGAAACTCAGGTTATTATATGACGTAATGTTCCCTAATATACTGCTGAATTGGTCTACAGGCATGCCACTCTCCATGAAAGCTTGGTCCAATACCCTCATCAAATATTATCTGTGGGCAGAGGAGTTCATCAATAAAGCCAAGATAGATATTTTTGAAGGAGTCTGCAGTAGCTGATCTATAATTATGTAGTCGCTCATCTTGATTATCTTCAAAATATCATCCACCTCTTTTTCTAGCGTAGCTCCACTAGATTCACCCACTGCCTTCTTGGGTTCAACATTCTCAGCAATTTTCTTTCATGTGCTAACATCTCCACGAACAACTGGTGCGAACACACGACAATTGCGGCTCACTCTGCTAGTCTCAGCTATATTTCCAACATCAGGCATTGGCTGGATGGGAACTTCCACATCATCCTCTAAGATTGTAGCGTTATACTTGTAGGGTACAACCATATCTGACTTGTAGGGGACGGGACCTGGCAAACTGATCACCAATGGGGTAACAGCTAGCTTGCTATAATACTTAACTTTAAAATGGGAAGGTGCACCAAAACAAGGAACAATGACGTTTACCCCTTCTTCAACACAATCAGTCACTATTGAGTCATCTCTAGAAAACAAATCCTCATCTGAGGAGAAATACTCATCTGCAGAGGCATACTCGTCATCCGACTCTTCTTCATCCAAAAAAACCTCAATCATATCAACTTCATGGTAATCATCCCTTTGAATCGTAACCTTGATAGTTCCATCGTCCAATAACAACTGAACACCTTTCCTCACAATAGAACATCCTCGGGAGTCTTGACAGCAAATTTGGCAAGATCCATATTGTAAGTGTTTGGATGTTGGCATGTTTTTTGGTAAAACCATTTGTGTGAATGTCATGACTGATGTCATAACATTCTGGGACACGAGGCACATTCTGCAGAAAAAGAATGTCATACAGGAGCTGCTCAATATGAGTGTTTAGCTGATCATTATGCAATGATCATATTTATTGCATTCTACCAAAATCTGTAAACAGGATTCTTGTTGTCATAACCAATGTTAAGACATCCTGTACTGAACTAACACTTGTGCAGATTTATTATTTTCTGAGAAGTTTCAGGAATCTGGTTATTCAGTTCAGATCAGATTCTCACGTGGACTTAGGTTAACTTTGCTTAACCCTAATCTGGTTGTTAAAGTCCCATGACCAAGTCTTGAGGTTAAACCTAATTAACCCTAGCTATTTTTGTGGAAGCCCTAATTGAAGAATAGCAGCCTATATATTCCTCGTGAAGACTGTTGGTGGAAGACACTTTTTGACAGAAGATCAATAAGGGACTGTATAGTTGTAACTACTGTAATCCAAGCAATTATCATTGTGATAAGTGACTTGGAGTAGGATTTGATTGTAAGGGTTGTGTATCACTCAAAGCTTTGAAGCACGAGTGTTTGTGTCACTTGATGAAAGCTTTGAAGCAAAGTCAAGTTAGGGTTGTGTATCACTCAAAGCTTTAAAGCACGAGTGTTTGAGTTACTTGATTAAAAGTTGTGAAGCAAAATCAAGTGTATGTTCTGAAGAGTGTCTTCATAATTTCATTAGTCAATTGTTTAAAGTCACTGCTGTGATTGAGGGGGAGTGAGTAGGAACTCAGGTTTAAGGTGAACTTAGATTGAAGTTGCATTGGGTAGGTCTTAAGTGAAGGAGATAAACTGGTTGGTTTATTCCTGAATTAATATCTCTTATAGTGGATTTCCTCCCTGGCTTGGTAGCCCCCAGGTGTTGTTACACACTGAACTGGGTAAACAATTGACTATGTTATTTACTGCTTTTAGTTTTACTGTCTTGAAGAGTTTCAGATACAGTGTCATAACATTCACTGTGACATTAAGTATCTGCAGCCAGAATTTCAATTGGCATCAGAGCAGGCACCCTGCCTGTCTTACTGGGTGAGATCTAGGGATATTATTTTCTGGCGCTATGGATAAAGAAGGAGGCTTTGGAAATAGACCACCCATTCTGGATGGATCAAATTATGACTACTGGAAACCTCATATGATTGCCTTCTTAAAATCACTGGACAAAAAGGCTTGGAGAGCTGCTGACAAAGGATGGAACCATCCCACCATAACTGGGAAAGATGGGACAATCAGTCTGAAACCTGAGGATGAATGGAGTAAAGAAGAAGATGAGTTAGCCCTGGGTAACTCTAAAGCTTTAAATGCCTTATTCAATGGAATTGGTAGAAACATATTCAGACTAGTACATCAATGTGAACTGACCAAGGAGGTTTGGGACACTCTCAAAACTACCCATGAGGGCACATCCAAAGTAAAAATGTCAAGGCTTCAGATGCTGACTACCAAATTTGAGAACCTAAGAATGATGGAAGATGAGACCATTCATGAGTTTCACATGAACATCTTGGAAATTGCCAACACCTCAGGAGCATTGGGAGAAAAGATGTCAGAAGAAAGCTGGTGAGAAAAATTCTCAGATCCTTGCCTAAAAGATTTGCAATGAAGGTGACTGCTATAGACGAAGCTCAGGATATCTGCAACTTGAAGGTGGATGAACTCATTGGGTCTCTTCAGACCTTTGAGATGGGGATCAGTGACAATGTTGACAAGAAAAACAAGAGCATAGCACTTGTATCTAATACTGAAGATGAAAACAAGGAGGATGAAGAAGAAAATATTTCAAAAGCTATAGCCATGCTTGGAAGACAGTCCAACAAACTCATCAAGATAATGGACCCAAAGTCAAGGTCAAATGTTAAGAACATCCCTTCTGACATCAACAGATCCTATGGCTCCAGCAGAAGACCAAAGTCTGAAGAAAAGGGAAATCAAAGCAAAGGAATTCAATGCCATGGATGTGAAGGATATGGGCACATTCGAGTTGAATGTCCAACCTTTCTGAAGAAACAAAAGAAAGGAATGTCTGTTACTTGGTCTGATTGTGACTCAGAAAGTAATTATGAAGAAGAATCTGCCAAACTAGTTACTGCACTAACTGGTATTTGTGACTCTGATAGTGACTCTAGTGATGAGGAAGTGACATTTGAAGAACTGGATGACTCCTACAAGAAGTTATGTATCAGAAGTGCTGAAGTCTGTAAGCAAAATGAGAGACAAACAAAACTCATAGTAAAGCTGGAGGCTGAGAAGAAGGCATGCGTTGATACTATAAGTCATCTAGAAGGGGAAGTTCAAATGCTAAACTCAAAACTTGACCAGATGACCAAATATGTCAAGATGTTGACAAATGGAACTGACAAATTAGAAGAAATCCTTCAGGTTGGACAAAATGTGGGAGACAAGTCTGGTCTGGGATCTGTGGCAGCAAAGAAATCTATTGTAGACAAGAAGAAGATCAGGCCTGATAAACAAATGTCAAAGCAGATGTCACAACATAGCACTCAACATCGCGAACAGAGAAATATGAAGAAAAAGTATCAAAGATGGAGATGTCATCATTGTGGGAGGTTTGGTCACATAAAGCCATTCTACTTCAAATGATATGGATATCTTAATCAGACTCCAGTTGTCAAACCTAAGTCTAACAAGACACCATATACTCAACAGTGGAAGAAAAAGGCTACTGCCCTGATAGCTCACACCTCCCTTAGAGTCTCTGCAAAGGAAGACTGGTACTTTGACAGTGGGTGTTCTAAACACATGACTGGAATCAAGAATCTTCTCAATAATGTTAAACCTCACACTACTAGTTATGTGACTTTTGGAGATGGTGCTAGAGGAGAAATCAAAGGAGTTGGAAACTTGGACTGCCCTGGAGTTCCAAACCTAAATGAAGTTTTGCTAGTAAAAGGCTTGACTGCTAATCTTATAAGTATCAGTCAATTATGTGATCTAGGATTCAAGGTCAACTTCACCAAGTCAGAATGTCTTGTAACTAATGAGAAACAAGAAGTTGTAATGAGAGGTGTCAGATCTAAAGACAACTGCTACTTATGTGAGTCTGAGAACACTAATTATTCTTCTGTGTGCTCTATTGCCAAAGAAGAAAAAGAAGTAAAACTGTGGCACCAAAAACTTGGTCATTTACATCTAAGAGGAATGAAAAGGATTATATCCATGGAAGCAGTCAGAGGGATTCCAAGGTTGCAAATTGATGAAGGGAGAGTCTGTGGTGAATGTCAGGTTGGAAAGCAGACTAGAATGTCACATCCAAAGTCAAGACATCTGACTACCTCTAAGGTGTTAGAACTTCTACACATGGATCTGATGGGACCAATGCAGGTAGAAAGTCTTGGTGGAAAAAGATATGCCTATGTTGTTATGGATGATTTTTCCAGATTCACCTGGATTAACTTCATTAGAGAAAAGTCTGATGTATTTGAAGTATTTAAGGAACTATGCAAAAGAATTCAAAGAGAGAAAGAAGGATGCATTGTCAGAATCAGAAGTGATCATGGCAAGGAATTTGAAAACAGTAAGTTTGATGAGTTCTGCTCCTCAGAAGGAATTAATCATGAATTCTCTTCACCCATAACTCCTCAACAAAATGGAGTTGTGGAAAGGAAAAACAGAACTATACAGGAATCTGCCAGAGCAATGATACATGCCAAAAGACTTCCTATTCATTTTTGGGCTGAAGCTATGAATACAGTCTGTTATGTCCATAACAGGGTCACCTTGAGAAAGGGAACATCATCCACCATTTATGAACTTTGGAAAGGAAGAAAGCCTACAGTGAAGTACTTCCATGTATTTGGAAGCAAATGCTATATTCTGACAGATCGTGAACAAAGGAGAAAGATGGACCCTAAAAGTGATGAAGGAATATTCCTAGGATACTCTACTAACAGCAGAGCTTATAGGGTATTCAATTCCAGGACCAAAGTTATGATGGAATCTATAAATGTCATAGTTGATGATTACCATGAAGAAACAAATGTCCCATATGATGTTGAGACATTCTTTGAAACTTCAACTCAAAAGGATGATATTCCTAAAACTACTTCATCAGAATTTGAATCAAAGGAAGCTAACAAAGACCCTTCCATCAGAATTCAGAAAGATCATCCTAAGGAACTCATCATAGGAGATCCTAACAGTGGAATCATTACAAGATCTAGAGAAATCATCTCAAACTCTTGTTTTATATCTAAGATTGAACCAAGAAATGTTAAGGAAGCTTTAACTGATGAATACTGGATTGGAGCAATGCAAGATGAATTGAACCAATTCAAGCAACATGAAGTATGGGAGTTGGTTCCTAGACCAGGAGGAACAAACATCATTGGAACAAAATGGATCTACAAGAACAAATCAGATGCTGAAGTAATTGTCACCAGAAATAAGGCAATACTTGTTGCTCAAGGATACACTCAAGTTGAAGGGGTTGATTTTGATGAGACGTTTGCTCCTGTAGCCAGACTGGAATCAATCAGACTCCTATTGGGTATTGCTTGTCTCCTCAAGTTCAAGTTATTTCAGATGGATGTAAAAAGTGCCTTCCTAAATGGGTACTTAAATGAGGAAGTTTATGTGGAACAGCCTAAAGGATTTGTGGATCCAAACTGCCCTGATCATGTCTACAAATTGAGGAAAGCTTTATATGGCCTGAAACAAGCTCCTAGAGCATGGTATGACAGGTTGACAAAATTCCTCTCTGACAAAGGATACAGGAAAGGAGGCTTGGATAAAACTCTTTTTGTCAAAAATGAAGGAGGAAAGATAATGGTAGCTCAAATCTATGTTGATGACATAGTGTTTGGGGGAATGTCAGATAAAATGGTTAAACATTTTGCTGACCAGATGCAAGCTGAATTTGAAATGAACCTCATAGGAGAATTGACCTACTTTCTTGGACTACAAGTCATACAGATGGAAGACTCAATTTTTTTGTCTCAAAGCAAGTATGCAAAGAACATTATCAAGAAGTTTGGGATGGAGAATGCCAGTCACAAAAGGACTCCTGCACCTACTCACTTAAAATTGTCCAAAGATTCAAGTGGGGTCAAGGTGGACCAAAGCTTATACAGAAGCATGATAGGAAGTTTGTTATACTTAACAGCTAGCAGACCTGACATTGCTTTTGCAGTTGGAGTATGTGAAAGATACCAGGCTGAACCCAAAGTAAGTCATATCAACCAAGTGAAGATAATTCTGAAGTATGTAAGTGGAACCCACAACTATGGTTTGTTGTACTCTCATGGATGTGAACCAACTATGACTGGTTACTGTGATGCTGATTGGGCTGGAAGTGCTGATGATAGAAAGAGCACCTCTGGAGGATGTTTCTTCTTAGGAAATAATCTTGTTTCCTGTTTCAGCAAGAAACAGAACTGTGTGTCTCTATCTACTGCTGAAGTTGAATACATAGCAGCTGGTAGTAGCTGTTCTCAAATGATCTGGATGAAACAGATGCTTACTGAGTATAATGTCACACAAGATGTTATGACATTGTACTGTGACAATCTGAGCACTATCAACATTTCCAAGAATCCTATTCAGCGTAGCAGGACCAAGCATATTGACATTAGACATCACTTCATCAGAGATCTTATAGAGGAGAAGACGATTAAACTGGAACATGTTGCCATAGAACTACAACTGGTTGACATTTTTACCAAGGCACTTGATGCAAATCAATTTGAAAATTTGAGGGGCAAGCTGGGTATTTGCCAACATGAAGATATGTAGCAATTAATTTTGCTCAAAACAAGGGATGAGAGAGATGTTTTTGTTAAGTATACTCTGATTGGGCTAAGCATCTACTTCTTTATTTCTTTCCAAGATTTTAAGAAGTTGAATAGACGCTCATATATCTCACTCCTCTCGCGTTTCTGCAAAAATCTTCAATCTCTCAAACGAAGACTGCACTATTACTGCTACCTGTTTTCTAAAACTCTCAAAATGTCTCAACTATCCATGACTTCATCCTCTTCAAAGACGACTGCTTCTTCCGCATCCTCTGATCGAGAACCTAGGGCAATCACAAACTGCATGGATTCTGATGTTCTGGAGATAACTCCTCTTTGTGAACTGGCAGCTAACCCCACTAAGGTTAAAAAGCTGCGAACCAGACATGCAAGGAGGTCACAAGCTTCTTCATCTGGTAAACCCTCTCAACAATCATATTTTGTTCCTTCAGAAATAGCAAATAGGGAAGGCTCAGCTTATGTTCATCAAGCTATAGCTAGACTTGTCACTAGGATTCTAAATGAGAATCACTCTGTCCCTGGAATTTCTGTACCCTTGAATCAAGAATCTGCTAGTCCAAATGTTGAAATAAATCCAGATGTCACTCAGAATGTTGAGACACTAGATGATAACATTAGGAAATCTCCTGAAAATCTTGATGATCACCAGAACCCTAATGAGAAGGATGTTGAACCTCCGATTATTGATGTTGATGAAGAATAATCTGATAATGACTTAATTGCAAATATCAACCCTAGCATAGCTAGAAGAATGATGAACAGAAAAGGAAAGCAGGATGCTGCCAAAAGCATCTCCAAAGAAAAGACTGTTGATATTGTTCATAAGAAAACCAGGTCTGAGAACAAGACTGGAGTAGAAACTGTGAAGGCTGGATTGTCAAAAGGGAAGGTGAAAACTCGAGTACCTGCTGGTAGTCTCTCAAAACCTGTGAGACAGCCAATAGCAAAGAAACGGAAAGAACCTAAACCCTCTGAATCTAATGAGGAATCAGAATTTGAATTTGATGTTGAAGACATTCCTCTCAAAAGGAAACTCTCCTCAAGAAAAATGCTTAAAGTCCCTGAAGTCCCCACTGACAACATTTCCTTTCACCATCCTGAGAATGCAAACAGGTGGAAGTATGTAAGTTTGAAAAGGATAGCCTTGGAAAGAGAACTGAACACCAGTGCCATGGAATGTAAAGAGATCATGGATCTAATCAAAACTGCTGGTCTAATAAATACTGTGGTAAAGTTTACCAACTGCTATGAAGTTCTTGTCAAAGAATTCATAGTGAATTTATCTGAAGGGTGTGCTGATGGAAAGTCAGCTGACTTTAAGTGTGTATATGTGAGAGGAAGGAAGGTAAAATTCTCTCCCTCTGAAATAAACAAATTCCTAGGAAGACCAGATGATGCTTGCCCTGAGCTAGAGGTTACTGACAACCAAGTGTGCCAAACCATCACTGCAAACCAAGTCAAGAGCTGGCCTTTAAAAGGGAAACTGAATGCAAGCAAGCTGAGCATGAAATTTTCCATTCTGCACAAAATTGGTGCAGCTAACTGGGTTCCCACCAACCATAAACCAACCATCTCCACAGGCTTGGGAAGATTCATTTATGCTGTTGGAACCAGGACAAACCTTGACTATGGTAAGTATATCTTTGATCAAACTTTAAAACATGATGGAAGTTATGCTATTAAAGGCCCTATTGCCTTTCCCTCTCTCCTATGTGGTATAGTCCTTACTCAGTATCCTGACATTCTAGTTGAAAAAAATATTTTATGCAAAAGAGCCCCTACTCTTGGGTTGCACTATAAGCTATTTCAGGGAACACATGTTCCTAACATTGTCATGACATCAGCTGAGACATCAACTGTGAAATCTCATTCCAAGAAAACTGATGTTATAGCTGTGCTGAAGGAAACTTGCAAAGAGCTTGACACAAGGAAAAGGACTCTTGAGGACCTGATTGCTAGACTTGAACAGGAGGAGATTGAAGGACAAAGAAGGGAAGAGGATGCTGCTGAAGACCAGCTTCATGCTGAAGACAGTGCCTCCTCTGCAGATGACAGTGCTTGAAGATCATTGCAGTTGAAAATTTTGCTGCTGGTACCTGATGCTGCAAATGACTTTTGAATTTTTTATCTGTGTTCTTTTTGGATGACTATATAACCTAAAAGTACATGTAACTTTGGCCTATTTATGGCTAAAGAGGGGGAGAAGAATTTGTGTGATAATTTATTTTGGTAGAATTAGACTTGGTGGATATTATTAATTCTACTGCTTTCTAATCTCTGATTGTTTAGGGGTTTTAGCCAAAAATTTGCCAAAGGGGGAGTTTGTAAGTGTTTGGATGTTGGCATGTTTTTTGGTAAAACCATTTGTGTGAATGTCATGACTGATGTCATAACATTCTGGGACACAAGGTACATTCTGCAGAAAAAGAATGTCATACAGGAGCTGCTCAATATGAGTGTTTAGCTGATCATTATGCAATGATCATATTTATTGCATTCTACCAAAATCTGTAAATAGGATTCTTGTTGTCATAACCAATGTTAAGACATCCTGTACTGAACTAACACTTGTGCAGATTTATTATTTTCTGAGAAGTTTCAGGAATCTGGTTATTCAGTCCAGATCAGATTCTCACGTGGACTTAGGTTAACTTTGCTTAACCCTAATCTGGTTGTTAAAGTCCCATGACCAAGTCTTGAGGTTAAACCTAATTAACCCTAGCTATTTTCGTGGAAGCCCTAACTGAAGAATAGCAGCCTATATATTCCTCGTGAAGACTGTTGGTGGAAGACACTTTTTGACAGAAGATCAATAAGGGATTGTATAGTTGTAACTACTGTAATCCAAGCAATTATCATTGTGATAAGTGACTTGGAGTAGGATTTGATTGTAAGGGTTGTGTATCACTCAAAGCTTTGAAGCACGAGTGTTTGTGTCACTTGATTAAAGCTTTGAAGCAAAGTCAAGTTAGGGTTGTGTATCACTCAAAGCTTTGAAGCACGAGTGTTTGTGTTACTTGATTAAAAGCTGTGAAGCAAAATCAAGTGTATGTTCTGAAGAGTGTCTTCATAATTTCATTAGTCAATTGTTTAAAGTCACTGCTATGATTGAGGGGGAGTGAGTAGGAACTCAGGTTTAAGGTGAACTTAGATTGAAGTTGCATTGGGTAGGTCTTAAGTGAAGGAGATAAACTGGTTGGTTTATTCCTGAATTAATATCTCTTATAGTGGATTTCCTCCCTGGCTTGGTAGCCCCCAGGTGTTGTTACACACTGAACTGGGTAAACAATTGACTGTGTTATTTACTGCTTTTAGTTTTACTGTCTTGAAGAGTGTCAGATACAGTGTCATAACATTCACTGTGACATTAAGTATCTGCAGCCAGAATTTCAATTGGCATCAGAGCAGGCACCCTGCCTGTCTTACTGGGTGAGATCTACGGATATTATTTTCTAGCGCTATGGATAAAGAAGGAGGCTTTGGAAACAGACCACCCATTCTGGATGGATCAAATTATGACTACTGGAAACCTCATATGATTGCCTTCTTAAAATCACTGGACAAAAAGGCTTGGAGAGCTGCTGACAAAGGATGGAACCATCCCACCATAACTGGGAAAGATGGGACAATCAGTATGAAACCTGAGAATGAATGGAGTAAAGAAGAAGATGAGTTAGCCCTTGAATTTTGCTGTGCTATCCACTAACATGTCAATGTGTGGCAATGGAAAATCATCTTTTGGACTAGCTTTATTTATATCTTTGTAACTTACGCACATCCATACTTTTCCGTCTTTCTTCGGTACTGGGACAATATTGGCGATCCATTGGGGATACACTGACGTCACAAGAAAACCAACATTAATCTTCTTTAGAACCTCCTCTTTGATATTCATTTCCATATCTGGGTGAGTTCTTCTCAACTTCTATTTGATTGGCGGATATTCTGGCTTCAACGATAAACGGTGCTCTACAATATCTGTATCTAGACCAGGCATATCTTGATAAGACCAAGCGAAGATATCCACATACTCTTTCAATAACTCAATCAACCTTCTCTTCACATCAGGATACAACAATGCTCCAATCTTGACTTCTTTAGGATCTCCTTTTGAACCCAAATTGATTACTTCCAAAGGCTCTTTATATGGATGAATGGAATTTTCCTCGCGTTCAAGAATCCGTGATACCTCTTCTGGAACCTCATCATAGTCTTCTTCTTCGGTCCCATACACAGGACATTAAAAGTTGGGAGAGGGTGCAGGGTCATTGTATTCAACGGGTTTTTAATTAATCTGCACATGTGATTTATGATTGCTTTTAGAAATTGACACATATAACAAGTGATCATGCATATTGAATTTTGGTTATCATTTATTTTGAAAGGTTTTTTTTCTGATTACTATTTTCCAAGAAAAAGAAGAAAATAAAGACATAATTTGGGAAACAAAGACAACTTTTATTATTGATTTTAAAAGTCACAACAAACAGATAATCCCATACAATATTAATACTTCCACGTTGGGCAGAGTGAAAGCTTTTCAAAAAGATTAACAAAACAAATTACTTTGAAACATGTATGCAAGAGGGAACATCAATGGTGATCCAGTTCTGAACCCTAACTTTGTGCGTCACGTAATTTGGAATTTCTGGCTCATCTTCATTTTCCATAATGGCATTAATCCCAGAGACAGTTGGATGGAGATAACCCCCACTACAGAAGATGTCTTGATACTTGCCTGCAGCAGACTTCAGCTTCATGCTCTTACCTCTATCATTCTTCAAAGAGAACCCCAAGCCAGCTCTATTCTTGTTTACAGGTGGATCCACAATTTGTCCCCATACTTCACTATTACCCTTACGCAAAACTTGCTGCGCATCCTTAAGCGAAACCATAGAATTCTCATTTCCTCTTATGTTGTCAATGGATAAAGCTTGGAACTGGGTTCCAACAGCAGCTTCATCCGCCTCCACAATGCTAAAAGAGGACAACTGAGATATCAATAATTCTTGTTCTCCATTTATGATTACCACTTTTCCTTCACGTACAAACTTCAGTTTCTGGTGTAAAGTTGAAGTGACGGCCCCTACCTCATGTATCCATGGCCTTCCTAGCAAACAGCTATAAGCGGGTACAATGTCCATGACCTAGAAAGTAATCTGAAACAAATGTGGGCCTATATGAATAGGCAAGTCCACTTCACCAATAACAGACTTCCTTGATCCATCAAATGCTTTCACAATAATGCCACTTAGGCGCATGGGCATCCCTTGATATTTCAACTTCATAAGTGTACTCCTTGGTATAACATTTAAAGCGGATCCATTATCAATCAACACATTGGATAGTGAATCATTCTTGTAGTTCATAGAAATGTGGAGGGCCAGATTATGATTCCTTCCTTCATCTGGAAATTCATCGTTGCAGAAACTCAGGTTATTATATGACGTAATGTTCCCTAATATACTACTGAATTGGTCTACAGGCATGCCACTCTCCATGAAAGCTTGGTCCAATACCCTCATCAAAGATTATCTGTGGGCAGAGGAGTTCATCAATAAAGCCAAGATAGATATTTTTGAAGGAGTCTGCAGTAGCTGATCTATAATTATGTAGTCGCTCATCTTGATTATCTTCAAAATATCATCCACCTCTTTTTCTAGCGTAGCTCCACTAGATTCACCCACTGCCTTCTTGGGTTCAACATTCTCAGCAATTTTCTTTCATGTGCTAACATCTCCACGAACAACTGGTGCGAACACACGACAATTGCGGGTCACTCTGCTAGTCTCAGCTATATTTCCAACATCAGGCATTGGCTGGATGGGAACTTCCACACCATCCTCTAAGATTGTAGCGTTATACTTGTAGGGTATAACCATATCTGACTTGTAGGGGACGGGACCTGGCAAACTGATCACCAATGGGGTAACAGCTAGCTTGCTATAATACTTAACTTTAAAATGGGAAGGTGCACCAAAACAAGGAACAATGACGTTTACCCCTTCTTCAACACAATCAGTCACTATTGAGTCATCTCTGGAAAACAAATCCTCATCTGAGGAGAAATACTCATCTGCAGAGGCATACTCATCATCCGACTCTTCTTCATCCAAACAAACCTCAATCATATCAACTTCATGGTAATCATCCCTTTGAATTGTAACCTTGATAGTTCCATCGTCCAATAACAACTGAACACCTTTCCTCACAATAGAACATCCTCGGGAGTCTTGACAGCAAATTTGGCAAGATCCATACTATAAGTGTTTGGATGTTGGCATGTTTTTTGGTAAAACCATTTGTGTGAATGTCATGACTGATGTCATAACATTCTGGGACACGAGGCACATTCTGCAGAAAAATAATGTCATACAGGAGCTGCTCAATATGAGTGTTTAGCTGATAATTATGAAATGATCATATTTATTGCATTCTACCAAAATCTGTAAACAGGATTCTTGTTGTCATAACCAATGTTAAGATATCCTGTACTGAACTAACACTTGTGCAGATTTATTATTTTCTGAGAAGTTTCAGGAATCTGGTTATTCAGTCCAGATCAGATTCTCACGTGGACTTAGGTTAACTTTGCTTAACCATAATCTGGTTGTTAAAGTCCCATGACCAAGTCTTGAGGTTAAACCTAATTAACCCCAGCTATTTTCGTTGAAGCCCTAACTGAAGAATAGCAGCCTATATATTCCTCGTGAAGATTGTTGGTGGAAGACACTTTTTGACAGAAGATCAATAAGGGACTGTATAGTTGTAACTACTGTAATCCAAGCAATTATCATTGTGATAAGTGACTTGGAGTAGGATTTGATTGTAAGGGTTGTGTATCACTCAAAGCTTTGAAGCACGAGTGTTTGTGTCACTTGATTAAAGCTTTGAAGCAAAGTCAAGTTAGGGTTGTGTATCACTCCAAGATTTGAAGCACGAGTGTTTGTGTTACTTGATTAAAAGCTGTGAAGCAAAATCAAGTGTATGTTCTGAAGAGTGTCTTCATAATTTCATTAGTCAATTGTTTAAAGTCACTGTTGTGATTGAGGGGGAGTGAGTAGGAACTCAGGTTTAAGGTGAACTTAGATTGAAGTTGCATTGGGTAGGTTTTAAGTGAAGGAGATAAACTGGTTGGTTTATTCCTGAATTAATATCTCTTATAGTGGATTTCCTCCCTGGCTTGGTATCTCCCAGAGTAGGTGTTGTTACACACTGAACTGGGTAAACAATTGACTGTGTTATTTACTGCTTTTAGTTTTACTGTCTTGAAGAGTGTATGATACGGTGTCATAACATTCACTGTGACATTAAGTATCTGCAGCCAGAATTTCACATACTGATGTTCCACCTGACCAGCCAAGTAGCAGAAAGTAGCATGCAATTACACAAGGTCTTCATTCATATACTCCACATCAAAAATTCTGAACTCTCCCGGACATCCAGAAACCATATTCACCTCCTCTTCATACTCTACCCTAGGCCTGATTATGTGGATGAGGCCCTCATCCATCATCTCCTGCAAATCAGCCTTTATCTTATTGCAACCCTGTATGTTTGTACTGCAAATAGCACAATTGGAATGGTTATGCGCATAGTATCTAAATTCACAGAGGTCTACATGCATTTTCACTAAATCTCCTCTAACTAGATGAATATAAAAAATCCGGAAGTCGCCTGGACAACCGACCACCATATTCACAACATTTGCTCCTCCATGCTTGGGTAGAGGATTGTCTTTCACATTAGGACCCACGTCCTTGAAAGATATAATACCATACTTCACCAATTTATGCACCTCAGTCTTCAAAGGATAACAATTCTCAACATTATTCCCTGGTGCTCTCTGATGAAAAGCACATGTTTGGTATGCCTTGTAATACCAAGGAAAAGGTGACGGTACAGTGGGAGATGGTCGTGTTTGAGCCAACTTCTTCTGAATCAAGGCCGGTAGTAACTCCGTATAACTCATAGGAATATGTTCATAACTCTCACTTCTCTGATTATGCCCTTGATTCCCCTGCTGGGATGGTCTCTGATAAGCAACGGTGGTTGGAGCTACACTAACAACTGGAGTAACTGAGGCGACTTGCTGATGACGCTGATAATTTATTCTAGGAGGATTAACCTTCCTCTCTTGCATAATAGCATTTGCATCCCCTTCCTTCTTCTTGGTAAACCCATAAGATGGATTCTTCGCACCTACAGATCCTTCACTCTTCGTTAGACGGCCCTCTATTACAGCCTCTTCTAAACGGATACCCATGCCTACCATTTCAGTAAAGTCACTTGGCTCACTTGCTACCATCCTTTCATAGTATAAAGCACCAAGAGTTTTCAAGAAAATCTTAGTCATCTCCTTCTCTTCTATGGGAGGAATCACTTGGGCGGCTACCTCACGCCATCTATGTGCATATTCTTTGAATGATTCCCTGTCTTTTTGAACCATGGCCCTGAGTTGATCACAATCAGGTGCCATGTCCATGTTGTACTTGTATTGTTTGATAAATGCTTCTCCCAAGTCATTAAAAGTATGGATATTGACGTTGTCCATACTCATATACCACTTCAGCGCAGCACCGGTCAAACTATCCTGAAAAAAGTGAATCAGCAGACGCTGATCTTCAGTATGGGTAGACATTGTCCTTACATACATTACTAGAAGAGCACGAGGGCAAGTGTTGCCCTTGTACTTCTCAAACTCCAGGACCTTAAACTTTACAGGTATCTTAACATTCCGGACCAAGCATAATTCATTCACATTCTGCCCGAATAACTCTTTTCCCCTGAGGGCCTTCATCTCCCTCTGCATCTTGTTAAACTGCTCTTGAAAATCATCCATTCTGTCATAGAGACCCAAGTCTTCACTTGGTGGAGGAAAAGGACGACACACATCATCATTAACAAACGGAACCATATTCACCAAAGGAGGTGCAGCAGGAGCAGCATGCACCATAGGAGGTGCAGGAGTAACAATAGTCTGAACAACTAGGGTGTCTTGAGGACCGAGATTGAAACCTTCAGGTGCAAAGTTCTCTGGAATTCCCCATGGATAACCTTGAGGCATGTGATTCTGAACAACAGCTGGAGTAGCAGACATAGGAACAGTTGGAGCCTCAACAGTAGCCCTTGTTAGTTGAGGTTGAACACTCGGTGGATGATTCTGAGCAACCACCAGAGATTCCATCAGAGCAGTAAGATTGGCCATGCCGACCTTCAAAGTAGAAACTTCCTCGCACAACTCGCGATTCTATTATTCTAATTTGTCCATCTTCCTGGATATGCACCTGGATATTGTTCTAAGTTGTAGTGGTGAGTCAGCTTGCTGAACAAAGTAAAGAAGCTTGGTAAGACACCTGGATATGCATAACAAATGCAAGAAATATGTACAATATTATGCATGATATGCAATGCATATGATTTTATTTTGTTATTTAGTATTTCAAGGGATTTAAAGTTTATGGGCATATTGCAAATATCAAAGTAATAAAACATTTGAAAATACTAAAAAAATTTATTATAATAACTTCAAAATGGGTTACAAGTCTCAACAATCCCAAGTACAAGATAAAAATAAAGTCAAAAACCCTGAGAAGTAAAGTTGTCAGAGATCAGTCTATACGCTGGTGCTTCCCTGTAAGCTTGGAAATCTGAGCCTTCAACCTCTGGTTCTCTTCCGCATATCTGGTGGCAACCTTCTTCCAATCACCTAAATCGGGAAGTGAGAAACTAGTATCTAACTGAGGCTTAGGAGAAAAAAATCCCCTTGCCTATCCATAGTCTCTACTTCTCGACTCTCAAGGATCTCAATCAAGTAATTTTTCTCCTTCAAGTCTGCTCTATAGGAAATCTCTAAAGTTTGGCACTTGTTCTTCCAAGCATCCTTTTCCTGCTGCATCCTGACCAAAGTAAGTTGTAGCTCTTCTATATTATCCAATAAGGGAGGAGTGGTCTTCACAAATAAATCAGGCATAGGTGTCTCCCAGGAATACGACATCTTCAACTGAATAGCTCTCGTTTGGACCCACTGAAGATATGGCTCCAAAGAAACAGCTCCCCTAGGTCCCAAGTCTTTCCTACTCTTCTTATGAATGTGACGCCAGGCCTTCACAATCTTCTCCTTAGCTTCCCTATGGTCTTCTCCCTCCTTTATAAAGAAACAACTCAAATGAATACTATTTGGTTTATCCCTCATCGGATAACCAAGTTGTCATCGTGCAAGAACAGGGTTATAGTTAATTACTCCCTTTGTACCAAGAAGAGGTACATTGGGGAAACTACCACAACTGTCAACAATCTCTACATCCTGGTAAGCTCGATGAAACCAATCAATATCCGAGTGAGTAAGTGACATGATCTTAGGAGCCCAACGGGGGTTCCTTCCTGACATCCCAGAAAGCATCAGACTGAGGCATATGAGAGATAAACCACCGGTACAACAAAGGCGTACAACAGATAATCATCTCTCCATGATAAGAATTCCGAAGATGAATAGAGTAATAAGAATCACCCAACAACATAGGAACTGGGTTTCCAATCATGAAGATCCTGATAGCATTAACATCAACAAACTGGTCCACATTAGGAAATCAGAACAACCCGTAAGCAAGTAGAGCAAAGATGGCCTCAAAATCGACTGTACTCTTCATCCTGGAAAAGTAATGAGCTTTCTCCAATAAGAACTGGGCTGGTAATCCTCTAATCCCTCCTTTAGTAGTCATATGGGCTTCCACCTCAGACTTCCCCAGATGAATCAAAGCAGCAATCTCATGCGGTTTTGGCTCACCCTCCAAACCACTAAAAGGAACACGACCGGTAACAGGTAAATCCAACATATAAGAATACTCCTCCAGTGTAGGCATCAACTGATAGTCGAGAAAAGTAAAGAAATGATACATCAGATCATAGAATTGGACCAAGGTCGAGAGAATTCCCTCCTTCATCTTTAGCTTCATAAGAGGAATGATGGATCCATACTTCTTCTGAAAATCTGTAGAACACTCAATCTTAGGAATTAGACTGATCAACTCATCTATCTTGGGATCCTTGAAACTGTATTTTCTGGTCTTTCTTTTTCCAGAATCCATGGTCAAAAAGTACCTGAGATATTCACAAATGGTCAACTTTGAAGTCCCTTGAAATAAAATTTCTTCAAAAGATGCTTATGAGTGCATGGATGCATGATGCAACAATCACACACAAGATTACACACATAGGGTTCATAGGTTCAACGTCACGAGCATGAGGTCGAAGGTACTATCCATAAGGTGTTGGTCTAAAAGTTATCACCTGCCGAACAAGGTTCTAGAGGTTCCCAGAGTCTACATCCTTCCTTCGGATATTACCAACTTCCCGATTAACTCGGTAATTAGTAATATTCTCAAGAATCTCGTCCGAGCATAGTATCGCGTGACAACTATTTCCGGATTACCCCGTCATAGATTACGCACTACACCTAAAAGGACAAGATGGGTTTGGTATTCTACAGTCCTCAGTTTCAGCAGGCTCCCAGGTCGAAAGCAGCATATCTTCCCGATTACTCGGTAAACAACACTACAGTCAAAGGGGCCTCCACTGAGTGGGGGATCTCATGCCTCCTTTTTTGGGATTACTCCCTCAAAGTTAACATGACTATATTGCCTGTCCTATCTTAAAGTTTGCCCAAGTCCGGGTATAGGACTTATAAGTAATCACCAAGCGCCCTGAAAACATCCAGACAAACATATATACAACATATAACACATAAACAACAATAACACATATATAGATAAAACAAAGATGGGCTCAACCCACTTAGGGATGGACCAGCAAGAGGTTAATCTTTCCCCAGTGAAGTCGCCATTTTTCTGTAGCGGTAGAAATGTTTAAGACTAAGCCATTGGATTGACTAGATTTGTACAAATCAAAATAAAAATCGCCACCGCGCTTTATTGTTTCCAAAGGAATGGCAAAAGAGCGAGTAACCCAAAAAATAGGGGGAAAGATTCAAGGTAAGGGGGTTGGTTATGCAAAGGGAAGGTATTAGCACCCTAAACATCTATGGTACTCCATAGGAACCTCTTTGTAAAATATGTATATTTTGACTATAAAATGTTGTTATGTAAAATAGATGGTGGAGATGAGAGAAGAAATATACTTTTTATGATTTTTTTCACCCGCCGCGGTTGCGAACCTTTAGTGCCTACGTACCACCTTTCGTGCAATAGGGGATCAGGGTACACGTAGTTCACCTTTTAAAAATTAAAAAAAAACACAAATGTGTTGGTTTATTTTATGAGATAAGACATCATCTTCATTGTCTGTGTGGAAAACATACTTACTACCCACAATTATGAGGAAGGAGAATTTTCATCATCTCAAAGTGGAGGATATGGCTTGGATTTTAAAATCAACAATGCCTCACTCAACACCCAAGTGGAAAATAGCTCACTTCACTATATATTGTAGAAGTATAGTTGTTTGCATCACTACAAGGATTGACAAGAGTCTAATCTTTTGAGAAAAGATTAAGGTAAAAGCCAAAGTGGCAAAATGGTTTTAAATGAGATTGATTGACTTTTAGTCTTCTCACAAAAAATGTCAAGGTATTATTAAATTGATTGAAGTTTATTTATGAAAAAGGTTTTGAAAATGCATGGACCTAAGTCCAAGTTTATTACGAAAGTGGTTCAAGTTTTTTTTTTTAAAAAGCAAGAAGAGTTTTCAAAGGAGAGAGAAGATTTTTGAAGTTAAAGAAGATGGGAGGAGAAGAAGAGACTATCCTAAAGCATAAGGTAAAAGCTAGGGATAAGAACCATCTCACCAATAAGAAGCCGAAACTTGACATTATGAGTCAAGATGAAGTTCCCATTCTTTAGATTGAAACCAAGCAAACAAAGATACTAGACCTCTTGGGGGAACCAAACTTCAAATGTATTAAGTCTTCACAAAAATTGGGCAGAGTAACAGTTGTATAAGGGTGAATTCCAGATTACAAACAAAGTATGTAATCACAATAACCCGCATACAAAACAAACAAACAATCCAATGCCTTGAGGTAAACCTCCAGAACTCCAGACAAAATATCAATTAAGGTCAAGGTCTCCAACATAGGCCAAGGTCTCTAATCCTAAGTCCAAGAAGTCCAATACTCCATAATGCCAAGGATAGTAACCAAATAATCCAAGTATCATTAAAGCTTTTTATGGTTCATGTTGATTATTAGGTATCTTAAAAGAGAACAGAAAAGCTCAAGTGAGCAAAATAAAAAAAGACATGAAATGTAATGCTAAAAGTAAATGGTGCATAAAGCATAAAAATAAAAAGGGCATAAAGTAAAAACAAATTAATGATTAGTGGTTAGTTGGATGACCATCTTGAAACTTGTATTTGGAACTCATTAGAGGATTGGTAGAACCAAAGCCTCCACACAACAAGTTGCATTTGCTTTTTGTCAAGTATATCATCCATTTGGAATCCTCAAAAGTATAATTCAATTATCAGCGATGTTTAAGTGATCTGTGTTGACAAAAAAATTTGTAGATCCATTAGAGGATTGGTAGAACCAAGGCCTCCACACAATGAATATCAAGGTTATTAGATCAAAGAGATCAAATTAACATATTTGGGCTTGCAAACATAGGTTTGGGCCACGGATGACCATTTATTCAAATCGGGACAAAATTTAGCGCTATGTTAAGCAATCGTAAGTGGACTTATATAGAAGTCGCACATATTTTGAGGCCGGTCAATAGCAATCTATGCACCATTTGTTTTGAGACATGATATAATGATCATGCTCCAATAACACTTAGTGCAATAAGAAAGGGATGAGATGAAGAGGGATGGGAGAGAATATACAAACCACATTTGAATTAAATTTAAATCAAACTATTATTAAAATCATTCATCCATTTTTGTGGAGTTAAAATCAACACCATGGATTCAATGATGTTAACAAAGTTCATGAGCAAAAATTTAATCCAAGATCAGCCAGAAAATAATCACAAAATAATTTTGCAGATATACATAAAAAAGGGTTTTAAAAATGTTTTTAAATAGAAATAAAAGAGAAAAATATCAAATATTTTCAAATTAATCAAGAAAATAAAAGTAAGACCATAGAAAAATCAGAAATGAATTAAAATGATTTTATAAAAATTTTGGAAATTTTTAAAAGTCAGAAACTATTTTTAAAATTAAAAGAAATGAGTAAAATAAACCAAAAATAATATAAAAAAAATAAAAAATTCAGAAACAAAACTAAAATGAGGTCACCAATATTTTTCACAATATCATTGGATCATTCCATAATTTTTTCAGAATTTAAAAATGTATCAAAGCATTTTTAAATATTTAAAACAATTCAAATAAAGTGAAAATTTATAAAAAATATCAAAACACAAAATAAAATTGTGAAAAAATAAAAATCAGAAAGAGAAAAGTCAAAAAAAAATTTCATGATTTTTTCAGATTTTTTGGACTAAAAATGAATTTTCTATGATTTTTTTGAAATTTAAAACAATTAAGTATAAAAATCAGAAAAGAAAAATAAAGTAAAAAATATGTGGACCATTGGATAGAGTCAAAACGCGTTAGTAATCAAATCCAAGGGATCTGGCGCGCTGTGCATATCATGGTCATTAGTGAATAAAGCACTGAATCATTAATTAAATCAGATTTTCAAAAAAACAAGTGGCGCGCCTTCATTGGTTGGAAGATGACACGTTGGTCATCTTCAACCTCCAGCCAACGTGAATTTTAGGTCTCTAAAACTATAAAATCAGAAGCTCAGACCTATTCCATTCGCTTCGTCTCTCCAAGACGAAGACAACCACACCTTCGCGACAAATTTATATAAACTGTAGCTCAAGGAATTTGGAAGGAAAGTTTTGAAAAGGGATTTGAAAATTCATGGTCAAAACATGTTTCCAGATAAAAGTAAATGTTGCGACTAGAACCAGGGCAATGAGAGCATCACAATGATATCAAAGTTTTGAAAAATTGATGAAGGAATCTACCTATTGAAGTTGAGTTGCAGAGCTATGAAATTGGACTTCTATGGAGCAATATAGGGCACGATTCTTGAATGTAATTATATGGTTAGCTTCAGGGAAGATCAAGGAAGGTGAATTGATGGAAAAAATGGATTAAAAAAGGCTTGAGAATAGATTTGGAATTAGCAGAATTTTGAGTTAAGGAGAAATTTTGGCAGGGTAATTCTGGCTATCCAAGCTTGAGGAAATGAGTGGGGAATGACACTCTATTTATAGGGAATCAAATGGAATGTTCAAGCGTGTGAAATGATAAAGTTTGGAGGGAAATCGTGTGAAGTTGAAAACAAGAAAAGTGTGACTTCTAATTTGATCAAAACTCATCCAAAATGCATTTTTTGTTGTGCTAATCAATTATGGAACTTCACTAAACATGTTTAGAGGCAAAAACGCTTGGAAAACTTGTGATTAGAAGCCAAAACAAAGATTTCAAATTCTGACTTATGGAGAAACTTCAATTCCAAGTTACCAAGTTCAATCTAATGGCATTCTCAGCTCAAGGGGTCTTAAGGCATGATTCTTGATGCTTTACAAAGATAAGGTTACAAGCTTTGCAATGGAAAAATAATGGAATCAAATGGATGCTTGAGTTGAAAGTTGCATTGAGTCAAAGTTGAGAAGAAAGAAGTTGACTTTCCATACTTAGAAATATTTCAACTTTTCCTTTAAAAGTGACCTATAATATTTTGCATCCAAACATGGCCTTCCACTTAAAATTTTCTCTTGACCAAAAAAGATGGCATGAAATAGACCTCTTGAATGACATTTTGAAACTTGAACCATTCAAAATCTCCAAAAATCGAGAGAGTTATCAGTTGTTGAAGTTGGCAAAAAATCATGAAATGACCTATAACATTTTGTATCCTTAGGGCATCTTCCATCCATTTTCTAACTTTGAATATCAAAGAAGGCATAAATTTCACATCCTCAATATTATTATGGAAAAATAATGGGCTCAAGGTGATAAAAATTGACCAAGTTATGGGGATTCATCTGGAGGACTTGTAATCTTTCTTCATCATCAAGTTTCTTCCACATGAAAACTCTTTGAAACTTTTGAAGTGATTTGTTGATAGCCATTTGAAGAGAAGGATGTTTTTGGAATCACTCAAAAATACCAAAATATTAGCAAGATATGCTTCTTTGAAGTTTAAAACCCTAGCTCCTAGATCAAGAAAATGCTTGGAAGAAACTTGACAATACAAATGTTTTATAAATAGAAGTTGTTGAGGATGAAAGTTATAACTCATAGCCAGCAAAACCACTTCCATATCTTGATAATTGAGAGAAATATGCACTTGTGACCAATGGGAACAAAGCCTTGTCCAAGCATGACAACTTCTTCAATCAACCCCCTTGTGCTTTTGAATCAATCTTGATAGCTTTTAAATATGGTGAACCAAAATAACCTTGCCATGAAATTCCTTCCAAAATAAATACAATGGTGAGGTTTTAACTTCTCAAGCTTTACTGACTAGGGCATGGAAATAAACTCATGAACCCATGGAGCAACTTGTTACTCCTCATTGCCTTTACCTACATTAGTAACAAGCAATACAAACCAACATTGCATTTTATTAATTAAAAGGAAAAAATATGACAAAATATTAATGCCCATAAAAGGAAACAAGTCAAGGTTCTTGGTGATTCCTCAAAGATCAAAGCTAAAGATAGGGAGGAGAAACAAAATCCCTAATGTGATCTTGTTGTGATTGAATCAACATGGTATGATGAAGGGATCTTGGGGGGGGAAATTGGGGTACAACACTGCCAACAGGAAATTCTTCCAATAAGACCAGGCTTTTCAAAAATATACTTAATTGGATCCATTTGGAAATCAACCAAGTAGTGTGATTTAACATATATTGCCGCAATCGCTTTGCCGCCCAGGTCAAAACACAACATATTTTTTCTAGCATAGAATATTGTGACTCACATTCAGTGAACTTCTTGGTGAGATAATAAATGGCATACTCTTTTCTTCCTATTTCATCTTGTTGTCCCAAATTACAGGTCATGGAGTTATCTAACACAGTCAGATATATAATAAATGGTATTTCTTCAATAGGAGTGAGCAAGATAGGAGGCTTAAGCAGATACTCTTTAATGCTTTCAAATGCCCTTTGGAAATCATCCGTCCATACACAACCTTGATCTTTCTTTAACAGTTTGAAGATTGGTTCACATCTTGCAGTCATATGGGAAATAAATCTGGAAATGTAATTCAAACGTCCAAGGAAGCGTCTAACTTGATTTTCAGTCCTTGGTGCAGGCATTTCTTGAATTGCCTTAACTTTATCAGGATCAACTTCAATTCCTTTTTCGATAACAATGAAACCTAACATCTTTCCTGAAGGAACACCAAAAGTACACTTATTTGGATTCAAACAGAGATGATACTTCCTCAAACACTAAATTAACTTCAACAAGTCTTCTATGTGCCCTTCCTCAGTCTGAGATTTGGCTATCATATCATTCACATATACTTCAGTTTCCTTATGCATCAGATCATGGAATAGGGTTGTCATAGTCCTCTGGTACGTTGCACCAGCATTCTTCAACCCAAAGAGCATCACTCTGTAACAGAATGTTCCCCAGGGTGTGATAAACATTGTTTTTGCCATGTCCTCAAGAGCCATCCTAATTTGATTGTATCCAGAAAATCCATCCATGAATGAGAACACTTTGAATTTTGTTGTGCTATCAACCAACATATCAATATGTGGCAATAAGAAATCATCTTTTGGACTTGCTTTATTTAAATCTCTATATTCAACACACATGTGTACTTTTCCGTATTTCTTTGGTACTTGAACAATATTGGCAAACCACTAATGGTACATTGATGTTACCATAAAACCAACATCAATCTTCTTCAAAACCTCTTCTTTAATCTTCACTTCCATATCAGGATGAGTTCTTCGCATCTTCTGCTTGATTGGTGGACATGCTGGCTTTAGCGGAAAATAATGTTCTACAATATCGGTGTCTAAACCAGATATATATTGATAAGACTAAGCAAATATATCCACATACTCTTTCAGCAACTCAATTAACCTACTTTTCACACCGGGATGAAGCAGTGCCCTAATCTTGACTTCTTTCAAATCTTCCACGTAACCCAAGTTAATCGTCTTCAAAGACTCTTTATACGGCTGAATGGTATTTTCCTCATGCTCAAGCAATCGTGAAACCTCAACGGGTTTTTTTTATTAATCTGCACATATGATTTATGATTGATTTTAGAAACTGACACATGTAACAAGTGATTATGTAGATTTATTTACAGTATTTATTTATTTTGAAAGGTTTTTTCTAATTACCATTTTCCAAGAAAAAGCAGAAAATAAAGACACAATTTTAGAAATAAAAAACAACTTTAATTAATGAATTTAAAATTCAAAACAACAAACATGCCCATACAACATCATTACTTTCACCTTGGGCAGAGTGAAAGATTTTTGAAAAGACAAACAAAAAACAAACTACTTTGAAATTTCAATGCAAGAAGGAACATCAACAGTGATCCAATTCTGGATTTTGACTCCATGTGTCACAAAGTTTGGCATCTCTTGCTCTAACTCATCTTCGAGAATAACATTGATCCTTGGAGTAGTCTAATAGAGATATCCTGCGCTGTGAAAGATGTCTTGATATTTACTCAAAGCAGACTCCGGCTTCACAACTTCCTTCTTCATGGAGAAATCCAAACCGGTCCCATTCCTATTTACAGGTGGAATAATAACTTGCCCCCACACTTTGCTAGGGCTTTTCTGCACTACCTGTTGCGCATCTTTAAATGAGGTGATAGAATCTTCATTCTTCCTAATATTATCAATAGACAAAGCTTGAAACTGAGTTCCAACAGCGGCTTCATTAGCTTCTACAATGCTAAAGGAAGACAAATGAGATATCAACAGAGCTTGCTCACCATTCATAATGATTACCTTTCCTTCACGGATAAATTTCAGCTTCTGATACAAGGTTGAAATAACAACTCCCGCTTCATGGATCCATGTTCATCCCAATAAATAGGGTGGAACAATATCCATAACCTAAAAGGTGATTTGGAATAAGTGCAGACCTATATGAATAGGTAAATCCACCTCTCAGTGAAAAATTTTATTGAACCATCAAAAGTTTTAACTATAATTCCACTAGGACACATAGGAGTTCCCTTGTACTTAAGCTTCACGAGAGTGCTTCTTGGTATGACATTCAAAGAAGATCCATTGTTTATCAGCACATTGAATAAAGAGTAATTCTTATAATTCATATATGCAGATCCAAGTTATGGTTTCTCCTTTCATCAGGCAATTCCTCATCACAAAAGCTCAGATTCTTACAAGACGTAATATTCCCCACAGCATCGCTGAATTGATCTAGAGACATATCACTTTCAACAAAAGCCTTATCTAACACCCTCATCAGAGATTCCCAATGAGCATAAGAGTTCATCAACTAGGCCAAAATGGAAATCTCAGATGGAATTTACAACAATTGATCCACGATCTTGTAATCACTCATCTTGATTATTTTTAACAGATCATCAACATTCGTTTCCAAGGCGGCACCACTAGACTCTCTGATGGCTTTCTTAGGTTCAGCAATCTCAACGACCTTCTTACCAGAATTAACATCTCCTCAAAAGGTAGAGGCGAAGATGCAACCACTGCGAGTTACACGACTAGTTTCAGCAATATTCTCATCATGGGACAAAGGTTAGATATGAGTTACACCATCTTCCAGAATAGTTGTGATATGGTGGCAGAACCGACTATTATACTGGAATGTGTTTTGTATTCTTAAATGTGCGGTAAGTAAGAGTCGCCACCGACTTTTCTTTTATCCAACAAAGGAAAGGGTGAAAAGAACAGAAAAAGACCTTTTTCGAGAATTTTCTGAGTAAGGGGGGTAGATTATGGAAATGGAAGGTGTTAGCACCATTTCCATCTGTATTTCTCTACGGCCTCTTAAAGGTTTGCTCATTTTAAAAAATACCTTTGTGCTTTGTGTTTGAAAATGTTTTGAAAATGCCTTAGTATGCCGAACTTTGTAATGTTTCTCGGGATAGTAGATAAAGTATACAAAGTGTTTTGAAATTGTTTTGGAAAAGTAGTTTTTTGTGTAAGTGCAAAATGTTTGAGCAAACTTCTAACAGCTATCTACTTTTATACTCGGAAAAGGGTCATTCTTTTGCTCATATCCTTTAGACAGTGCTATCCTACTATTAGTGAGTAGGTAGCCCCATCGTTGAATGTTTGAGGGGCATTCAAAGAGACGTACAATCATAAAGGCAGCATATGGAAACGCTTTAGCAATTTTGTTTAAGGGACGAGATCATTTACCGAAAGGAAACACTGTAGGGCCATCGAGGGACTATGATCTTTTGATTTACAGGTCTTTGCTAAAGCGTCCCCATTCTCGAGGGACATGACTGCTTTATTTTCCCAAAGGCAACCAAAGTGGGCATACCCTAGAGGTGTAAATGTGCAATGTGTGCTTGTTTCATTTATTTTTCTTTGAATTTAATTTTGCTAAAGTTTGTTATTAGTCTTTCCATTCAAGCCTAATTACTAGCAGTTAATATTTGCAGGAATTTAAAATGTGAGAATTTAAATCTTAGACTATTACAACGCTTTGGGGCATTTATATAAAAAAGTGCAAGAAAATAAAATGCTGAATTTTAAACCTAGACTATTACATTCCATAATCAGTTACATTATTTATATAAAATGCAATAAAATAAATAACGCGCGCGAAATAAAATAATACGTCTAAAAAATCCTAAGAAAGAAAAAAATTCTAAGTAAACAAAAAATCGTTTTGGTTTTATTTTTATTAATAAAAATAATCAAACTAAATATAAATTTAATTTAAGAAAATAAACATTGAATGAAACAAACCTAATTCTAATATTTTTGCATTTTTTATTTAAGAAAATGTTTGAATGAAAGAAAAAAAAAATCTAATTGATTTTAAAATTTAAATAAAATAAGTCAAAAATAATTAAGTTAACTAATCAACAAAAATTAATTTAAGAAACAAAACTAAGTCTATTATATTTTTATTTTTTTGGTTTTTATTAAGAAAAATATTTGAATTAAATTAATCTATGTCTTGTTGATTTTAAATTGATAAAAATAAGTCAAGATAACTAATCTAATTAATTTACAAAATAAGAAATAATCCTAAGTCTAAGTATTATTTTATTTTTTGATTTTATATTATTTAAAAGAAATGATTAAAAAAAATCATAAAAGAAAGAAGTTGGGCCGGATGTCTAAAGCAAACAGGGGGGTATGCTTTTTGAAAATTTCTAGGCCCGTGTATGAAAGAGCTCAGGGGCTGTATTGGAATCTGGTGAAGAGAAAACTCGAGGGCGCATGGTGAATCTTGTGCTTAGATGAGTTGGATCTTGATCAGGTGATGGTGAGTTGATGGTATATGATGTACTTATATGGCCTGCAAGCACCGGATCAAAGATGACAAATATGAAAAAATAAAAACCATCGCGCCTGGATCGAACCCAGGACGTGAGGGGGGAGGGGGAAGCCTTAAGGGTTTGTGCATTGCCAACCGTATCATTTGTTCATTCGTTATCATAAATAAAACAAACATATTATAAAATAAAACAAACAGTAGTAATTTAAATTAAAAGCAATCGCGCGCTGAGTGAGCCTGGGGTCTGTTTGAATAGACCTATCAGAACACAAGGTTCAGCCACGCCAGCACAGGGAGGGTCAAACTACCCCTCACGGTGGTTGACTGTTGTCTTCTCCAGCGAGACTAGAAACGGAACATGTGGAATACGACGCTTCAAGCCCAGAAATTTTGGCTACCCCCCCATAAAACCTAGGCTGTGAACTCAACCATGGTCTTAGATTGGACTGAAAGTGTCTGTATCATCGAACCTGAAGCTTACACATCTCCAAACCCTAACAATGGTGTTTCTTGATTCTGGCCTTACAACTTACATGAAACACGTTAGAAAATTTACAAATAATGATAATAATATGAATGTGCAAGCAAACGGGATTTATATTACGAACTAAACAAGTTTGAGATCCAAGAATTTTACCAAAAATTGAGATTCGGTTGGACAATCTCAGGACTCTTCAAGCATATGTGAGGAATGGTTTAGCTTCATGGGAGCTTCAGCAAGAAGGATTGACCCTTTGTTTGGATTTAAAAGGGTCGAAGCTTTGGATGAAACTTTTGACAACTTTGTGATTTCTTTGGAATTTCGTGTGGTCTCTAAACTGTATGTCTCGTCCGTTAAGCTTGCAAACGTGATGTATATATAGAGGAGGTCATTATCTCATTTTTGAAAAATTGCCATAATTTGAGATTTTATGCCATTTTCATATTTGGATGAACCTGGTTACTCCGAGTATGAAATTGTGGGCCTTTAAGCCAACCAAAGCATCATCCCAAATGCCTAAGCCCATATCCATTTGTTTTATATAATTTATTTTGTATTTATTTGAAACAAATCAAAAATAAATATGAATAAAATAGATAAAAATGGTAAGACAATGCAAAAATTATATTAAGGGTCCTTTATAAGCTTGGGAAGATGTTTGAGGCCTAATAAAATAAGCGATTGCTTCAAAAGTTCAAATTTGCTCAATGCACCATTCTTGAAATTTCCAAAATTTTCCCAACTTGGGAAAGCCATAACTTTCTCAATCTTTATATCATGATGATGATCTTAGACTTTTTGGAAAGCCCAAGATGTCTACTACAATCTCTCTTTTGATCAATTTTGCATTTGAAAATTTTATCTTGATGTAAAAGGTCTTGGTAAAAAGTTGCTTTTGTTGACTTTTTGAAAATAACCTGTAATGTCTGAGCTTATATATTTCAAATGGTGGTTCTCTTGAACTTGTAGGCTGAAGAGAAGTTGTAGCAAATTGGATTCTCTTCAAAATAAGCTTCGGTTGGGGAAACATGGATGAAGTATGAGAGAGGTATGTCTGGTCAAAGTTTGGTTGACTTTTCCTATAGAAACCCTAATTTAACAATTCTTGACTTTTGATGAATTAGGAGCATTTCATGAGGAATCATGATCAACCATTGATCAAATGATGGATACCACTTCAAAATGTTGATGTTGACCAAAAATCTTGAAGTTTGACTTTATATAGGCCACAGTTGACTTTTCACCTAGTATAGTTAATTTCCAAGTATTTGAGTCGTTGACTGAGCAAACTTGTTGTGCAAGGCATGAAATTTGACATGAATAATCTTGAGGACATATTAGGACCATGTGCAACTTTTGAGACCATTGGGGTTCACACATCTTGATGAAAATTGAAACCCTAGTTTGAGGTTCATTGCCTTTAGGAGGAGAATTTGTCTGGTCAATTCTTGGTCATCTATGGGCAAGTTGGGGACCTCAATGGGCATGTGTTGAGTAAAATAAGAGGGCAAACTTTAGGGTACAACAGCTGCCCCTATCCAATCTTCTTAAACCTGAGGATGTAGATTGGTTGGTCTGCCTTTCATGATCTGAAGGTGGGAGATGATTGAACACTAGAGTGCCCAGAAATTTGCACTCGTCTGAAGTGATAATGTTGGTGGATAATATCGAGAATGGGCTTATAGATGCCATTTGGAAGAGATTACGGAAGATCGTCGGAGATGGGCTTAGAGATGCCATCCAGAGAATATGACGGAGAGTCGTCGGAAATAGTCTTAAAGATGCCATCTGGAGAACAATGTTGATTTCATGAGACATTCTTTTGTGGGGATTCCTATTCCTGTTGTTGAGGAGGGCTCCACTGAGGAATGTTGGTCTATGTTTTGGGAAATAGAGTCTATGAGCTTCAGTTGTCCATTACTCTACTGGGGAGTCATCTCTTGACTGGAGAGACGAAAGTGAACTGCTATCTGGTCAGGATCCAGGCTTCACAGTGACTTGATGAGGATAATAAGGCTGACTATGATCTGGTTATATTCCAAGATTCACAGCGGCTTACTGGGGAATATGGAATCAACTACTATCTGGTCAGACTCCAGCCTTTACAGTTTCTTTAATTGGGTAAAATCAGAAAAATCTTAGTGTCGATTTAACTGAACCAGAGAAGGTCTTGAATTATCTTCAACTAGAATAGAAATTAGAAAAATCTTAGTGTCGATTTAACTTAACCAGAGAAGGTCTTGAATTATCTTCAACTGGAATAGAAACCATAAAAATCTTAGTGTCAATTTAACTGAACCAGAGAAGGTCTTGAATTAACTTTAACTGGAATAGAAATCATAAAAATGTTAGTGTCGATTTAAATGAACCAGAGAAGGTCTTGAATTAACTTCAACTGGAATAGAAATCAGAAAAATCTTAGTATCGATTTAACTGAACCAGAAAAGGTTTTGGATTATCTTCAACTTCAACTGGAATATAAATTAGAAAAATCTCAGTGTCGATTTAACTGAACCAGAGAAAGGTCTTGAATTATCTTTAACTGGATAAGAATCTGAAAAATCTTAGGGTCGATTTTACTGAACCAGAGAAACGTCTTGAATTATCTTTAACTGGATAAGAATCAGAAAAATCTTAGGGTCGATTTGACTGAACCAGAGAAAGGTCTTGAATTATCTTTAACTGGATAAGAATTAGAAAAATCTTAGGGTTGATTTGACTGAACCAGAGAAAGGTCTTGAATTATCTTTAACTGGATAAGAATCAGAAAAATCTTAGGATCGATTTGACTGAACCAGAGAAAGGTCTTGAATTATCTTTAACTGGATAAGAATCAGAAAACTCTTAGGGTCGATTTGACTGAACTAGAGAAAGGTCTCTACCGGAAAAGAATCAGAATAAATCATTGGTCGATTTAAACTGAACCAATAGAGGTATTGAGAATGATTTTTTGAGGAAAATGCTGAAATAGCCCTTCGTCAGATGTAGCCTTTGTGTAGACTATTAGGCCATATAAGTAGTCAATGGTGCTTGTTGATTTGATCTTTCCTGAAAAGGTAAAGAGTTAGTCTTATGCAATGTCATGATGTATGGAATGCATTGTGTAACGACATTCTCAAAATAAATGAGATTATGCTGTATGCAATATGTATGTGCATGCCATGATATATGAATATGGAATGCTGTTGCGATATCTCCTAGTCTGGGATAGTAAATCCCTGAATGTTGCTGGAGAGTACTAGAAAGCTGAATCTCGGACTTCTTTTTGGTAGATGAGGAAAGTGATTCTTTCATTCCCGCTGGGGATTATGAGCGGAGATGATTTGTTGGGGTTTTGACTCCTGCTTGAGAATGACTCTATGGGGAGAAAGATGCTTTGTTGGAAGATTTTACCGATGTAGAGAAATAAACTCTGTTGGGGGATAAACTTCCGCAGTTAGAGAAATAAACTCTACCGGGGATAAGGCTTTATAAATTGTTTGAGATTATAAAAAACTTAGTTGGAGACATGGATTTCAGATCTCTGAGGGAATTTTCCTGGAGGAGGTAATTCCTGCTTGGGGGAGAAGAGATCAAAATTTTGGTTGTTTCCACTCTGTGAGGAACATAGACATCACTAGGCCGTATGTTAAGGAGGTAGCGGTGACTTCGTCTCAAAATGTCTCTGCCCCTGTATCTGCTGGAAAGAGTAATTGTTGGGACTACAAATGGCTTTTTTAGACTTTGCCCCATTTCTTAAAGTCATTAGCAACTGTCTTTCTATTTCTTATGCAAGTATTTGTAAACAGTAATCATATTCAAATACATATGTCAAAAAATAGTCACTAGACGTCTTTGCAAAACAAAATAGAAAAATAGAAAACAAATAGTTTTGTACTTTCAAAGAAATGATTTGCATTGATTTTGAAGTTTGCATATAATAGGCATTTTTGTACAAAGAGACTGATGTTCTAGTAGGAGAACGCCGCTGTGAAAATGAAACTATACAAAATAGTGTACAAAGAAAAAAAACAGCTATGTGTAATAATCCCATTGAGATTCAATTCTGCTATTGCCCTTATGTCCTTGAGCGTCTCATCACTTTGCTACTTGTCTGAAGCTGACTGGATTGATTGGCACCGTTTGAGCTTGATAGTTGATGTTGAAGTCTGGTCACAAGTTAATCCAATAGGACGTAGTTATACGCTTTAAATCCCTAACTTTTTCCTGGACCGCCCTTTCGGGTTTTCGGTCCACCGGGATACCCTTTTTTTCCCAAGTCGCCTTTTCAGGTTTTCGACTTGCTAGGTGTACATATTTTTTTGTATTTATCCCTAATTTTTGCCCGAACCCTTTTGGTTCGCCGGGATGCCCTTATTTTTTCCTAGGTCGGTCAACCTAGCGGGCCCTTATTCATGCGTAGTATCTTTTCACTGTTTCCGCATTCACAGGGTGAGGAAGGTCGTCACCATCCATGGTGGTTAGAATCATGGCTCCACCAGAAAATATGCTTTTGATTATAAATGTCCCTTCGTACATGGGAGTCCACTTGCCCCAGGGATCACCTTGTGGCAGGATGGTGCGCTTGATTACTAGATCACCCACTTAATATACTTGACGTCGGACCTTTTTGTTGAAAGCCTTGATCATTCGCTTTTGGTACATCTGACCAAGATAGACAGCAACAAGCCTTTTCTCATCAACCAGATTTGGTTGGTCAAGTCGAGTCTGGATGCAATCATCTTCATTCAAACCTGCATCTTTCATGATTCTCAAAGAAGGGATATGGACCTCAATAGGTAGGACAGCCTCCATGCCATACACCAGAGCATAAGGTGTTTCCCCTGTTGACGTATGTGCTGAGGTGCGGTACCCATGAAGAGAAAATGGTAACATCTCATACCAGTATTTGTATGTCACCGTCATTTTCTGTATGATTTCCTTAATGTTCTTATTAGCAGCTTCAACAGCGACATTCATCTTCGGACGGTAGGGAGAAGAGTTATGATGCTGGATCTTGAATTGTTTACAGAGTTCAGTGATCGTCGTATTGTTGAGATTTGTACCATTATTTCTGATGATTCTTTCTGGAACACCATACCAACAGATAAGGTTATGCTTGATAAACCGTGCCACAACATTCTTGGTAACAGTAGCATAAGAGGCAGCCTCAACCCACTTCGTGAAGTAATCAATGGCCGCTAGGATGAAGCGATGCCCATTGGAAGCAGTAGGTTTAATCTCTCTAAACATGTCAATGCCCCACATTGCAAAGGGCCAGGGAGCCGTTAAGACGTTCAATGGAACTGGAGGTACATGTGCTTTATCAGCATAGATCTGGCATTTGTGACAAGTTTGGGAATGTTGATAACAGTCTGCTTCCATAGTGGACCAATAGTATCATGTCCGTAGGATCTTTTTAGCCATGGCGTGTCCACTAGAGTGGGTGCCAAAGGTACCTTCGTGTAAATATGCCATAATCCTCTCTGCTTCACTCTTGTCTACACACCGAAGTAAAGTAGAGTCATGATTGTGCTTGTAGAGGATTCCATTACTGTGAAAGAACTTTATGGAGAACCTTCTCAGAAACTTCTTATCATTGAAAGATGCCCCCTCGGGATATTCTAGAGCCTCGAGATACCTTTTCACTTCATGGAATCAAGGTTTGTCCACTACTTCTTCAATATCAATCTCATAGCAGTATGCTAGTTCATCCAATCTCTCAATAGTGATCTGAGGAGCCTCATTGTCCCACCTGACCTTAAACATAGATGACATGGTAGCTAGCGCGTCCGCTAACTGATTCTCTTCTCGTGGAAAATGTTCAATGGTGACTTCTTCAAAGTGTGGAAGCAATGTCAGCACATGTTCTTTGTAAGGGATGAGATTAAGGTACTTCGTGTCCCAATCTCCTTTGATTTGACTTATTACCAAAGTTGAATCTCTGAAAACACTCAAGAGCTTGATCCTCAGGTTAATATCAGCTTTGAGACCCATGATACGCGCTTCATACTCAGCCATATTATTCGTACAGTTGAAACATAGTATGGAGGTAAAAGGAGTATGACAGCCCTCGGGAGATATGATTATGGCACTAATACCATTGCCGAGTGCGTTGGAAGCTCCGCCAAAAACCATAGTCCATCGGGATCCTTCCTCAGGTCCTTCATCTGGTCCAGGTTCTTCAGAGTCAATCACTAAGATGATATTCTCATCCGGGAATTCAAAGTTCATGGATTGGTAGTCATCCACAGCCTGATGATCAAATGATCAGCTAATACACTTCCCTTGATTGCTTTCTGGGTTGTATATTGAATGTCGTATTCAGTCGGGATCATTTGCCATCTCGCTATTCTTCGGAGAGAGCGGGCTTCTCGAAGATGTACTTGATCGGATCCATCTTAGATATCAACAAAGTAGTGTGGGTCAACATATACTGTCTCGGTCGGAGAGCAGCCCATGCCAAATCGCGACAAGTGTTCTCAAGCTGTGAGTATCTTGTTTCACAGTCGGTAAACTTTTTGCTAAGGTAGTATATTGCATGCTCTTTTCGATCGGACTCGTCATGCTGCCCCAGCACACACCCCATTGAATTATCTAACATTGTTAAGTACATTATCAAAGGTCTTCCTTCAATCGACGGCATCAGAATTGGAGGCTCTTAAAGGTATTCCTTGATTCTCTTGAAGGCAGTCTGGCATTCGTCATTCCACTTTACCACTTGATCTTTCTTCAGGAGTTTGAAGATTGGCTCACAAGTAGCAGTTAAATGGGAAATGAACCTGGAAATTTAATTTAGGCGTCCCAAGAAACCTCTAACCTCCTTCTCTGTGCGAGGAGCCGATATCTCTTGTATAGCTTTCACCTTTGTAGGGTCTACCTAAATACCCTTGACACTGACAATGAAACTTAGGAGTTTACTAGACCTTACCCTAAAGGTGCACTTGTTCGGGTTTAACCTCAGGTTGTACGTCTTCAACCTATCAAACAGCTTTTGTAGATGATCAAGGTGCTCTTCTTCAGTTTGAGACCTGGATATTATGTCATCAACATAGACCTCTATCTCATGGTGAATCATGTCATGGAACAAAGCTACCATGGCTCGCTGATAGGTTTCCACAACATTCTTCAATCCAAATGGCATCACTTTGTAACAGAAAGTGCCCCATTATGTGACGAAGGTTGTCTTCTCCATGTCTTCGGGTGCCATCTTGATCTGATTGTAACCAGAGAAACCGTCCATGAAGGAAAAGATCTTATGATGTGCAGTGTTGTCAACCAGAACATCAATGTGGGGAAGCAGAAGTCATCCTTTGGGCTTGCTCTGTTAAAATCTGTGTAGTCCACACACATCCGTACCTTGCCATCCTTTTTAGGCACCGGGACTACGTTAGCAGCCCATTATGGATAAGAGGTGACATCTAAGAACCCAATGTTGAACTATTTCATAACCTCTGCTTTAATTTTCTCTGACATTTCAGGGCGCATATGATGAACCTTCTGCTTTACTGGAGGGCAATCTTCTTTAGTTGGCAGACAATGAACCACAATATATGTGTCTAGTCTTGGCATGTCTTCATATTGCAAGGCAAAGATCTCGACATAATCATGTAACATCTGTATCAACCGCTGTTTGACACTAAGCTCCAAATTTGCACCTATCTTGACTTATTTTATGTCCTCTTTTATGCCCAAGTTCACTGTCTCAACTGGCTCTTCATGGGGTCGTATAACCATGTCTTCCTGTTGTAACAGTCTGGCAAGCTCTCTGGGTACCTCATAATCTTCCTCACCTTCGTCCTAGGCTTGGTTGATCGGATTTTCAAAGTCATAACTGGCAATAGCAGAACCGTTATTAATGAGATCCAGAGTGGATATGGATCTGCAGTTTGATATGTGAGTGTGTGTAAGAGCATAGTTGTATTGACAAAGTAAAAAGCAGAAAAGAAAAATAGAGAGCGCAAAATTTGTATGCAAAATGTCCAATGCTTTATTAATGACATATGAGATTGAAACATGATAACCCTCACAAATAAACCATTGTGCCCCGGGTAAGACACATGGCCATAGATTTTATATTGTTTAATTATTACATATCCGAAAACAAGAAGAAAAAAATTACTTCTAAACAAAAGTAATCGGTACAAAGTCCTTAGTTGTCCAGTTACTGGGTCCACCGTTGGTAGTAGGGAAGATCCAGCTATCCATGTCATAGTCACCATCACTGTCTTCTAAAGCGTTGACCCCATGATTGCTGATGTATAGGGGAGGTCCTCCAGCACGAGCATGACGAACAACCCTTTGAGCCCCTGAAGAGAAACCCAAACCAAACTTATCAGATTTGTATGGAATGTCAGGGATTTTTCCCCAAATGGTACACCCACCTTCTTCAATAACTACTTTGGCATCCTTGAGAGAAGCCATTTTCAAGGGAGGTCTGGTGATCTTCGGAAAACTGGTAACAGTCTCAGTTGCAGCCATGGTCTGGGGCACCTCTTCGAAGTTCTGACACAGAGTCTCGATGAACTCGCCATGCATTTGCACATACTTGAAAGAGTTTAAGTGGCTTACCATGTATTCCTCTTCACCATGTACCGTGACAATTTTTCCTTTCACTGGGTACTTCATCATTTGATGCAGAGTGGACGTGACAACTCCCTCCCCATGGATCCAAGGGCGACCCAACAAACAAGAATAAGATGGTCTGATATCCATCACGTAGAAGGTGGAGTCAAAGTTATGAGAACCAACTTTGGTGGGGATGTCCACCTCCCCGTGCACCATTCTTTTTGAACCATCGAAAGCCCTCACTACAATGTTGTTGGGCTTCAGGGTCAAACCTTCGCAGTCTAATATGTTCAGAGCCTTCTTGTGTAGCACGTTCAATAAAGAACCAATATCTACTAGAACATGGGCCAAAGTAGTGCCCCTACATTCGATGGATACATGCATCGCATCATTGTGTTTTCTTCCTCTGGGTGTTAGATCAGCATCAGAAAAACTCAAATTGTTATCAGCTGTTAAACTGGCCACACAACCTTCAAATTGGTCAGCGGAGGTTTCTTGGGGCACATGGGCAGTTTTGAGGAATTTCACCAAAGATTTTGCATGACCTTCGGAGCATAATAGTAGGGCTAACATGGAAATCTTAGTAGGGGTCTGCCCCAGCTGTTCGACCACATTGTAGTCGCTCTTTTTAATTATCTTTAAGATTTCTTCCATTTCCTTCTTGAAACCTTCTGGAATGGATTTTGAATGTGACTTCGTCTGGATAGGCTCAATCAATATGTCTTTGTCCCGAGTCTCAGCCGACTCGGTGATAGGCGTGGAAACAGGGGTAATCACAAGAATTGGTGGTAGTATCAGTAGGAACAACATTAGGAATGATCACAGGAATAGTAACGAGTTTTGGAGGAGAAATCTTAGGGGAGAACACTCTTCCACCTCTTATTATTTTACTGGTCCCAACAATGTTGCCAATGTCGGGATCAATATTTCCAGAAACTTTGTCTTCAGCGGCCAACAGGTCTTGCTTGAGGACCCCATAGTTCCAAGGAACCGCCTTGTCTGAGGAGTACGGGATTGGCCCTGGCATAGTGATGATCAGGGGAGCCAACTTTGAAAAAGATGTAATCCTGACGGGTCTTTTGGTGGAGACCCTGGGAGGATTGGCAGAAATGGTTATAATCAAAAAATCCTTACAAGAATCAGTTGTGACGGGGGTCTTCTCAAATAGAATCTTTTTATCATCCATCAGGCGTTGAACACCTGCTTTCAACAAATAACAACTAGTCGGTAGAGATAAACATAAGTGGCAATTTTCACCATAGCCTGGAAATAAATTGGCTTGCAACAAATTCCACTTAACAGTCATGAGAGGAGTAACAAGTTCCTCAATAGAAGTAACAAATGTATCACCGTCAACAGCATTAACACCACGACTGTGTTTGGGCATGGGAGCAGTTATTACATTGGGAATCTCAGGAGCGTCAAATTCAATCTCCTTTGCCTCAATAAGGTCTTGTACCTTTTTTTTCAAAGTCCAACAGTCGTTTGCGTCGTGGCCTGGACTTTTTGAATGGTAAGCACAGCGAGCATTTGGGTTGTATTGAGGAGATGTGGTGTTGGGATTCTTGGGAGCTTCCCTCAAGGTAACCATATTGGATTTCAATAGGTGAGGCAAAACTTTGAGACAAATTCATATTTATCCGAGTGAATTGTTTTACAGGTCTTTCTGCTCTGGGCTGATTGTTTTGTTGTTGAGTAGCTGCAGGCTTAGATATCATAATAGCCCCTACCGTTGGACGGCACTCGGTTCTGCCCTTATTTTGTTGATTATAAACAAAACTGACCTCTTTTTTTCCTACGAAAGGTCTCTTTCCCGCACTTGAAGAGGCATCCTTTTAAATCTTGCCACTTCTAATCCCGACTTCCAGTCTTTCTCCCGTCAAAATTAACTCAGTAAATCCATCTGAGGAGCTTCCAATCAGATGATTGAAAAACGGACCAGATAGGGTACCCAAAAACATATCCACTAACTCCCTATCAGATAGGGGGTTGGACTCTTCCTGCTAAGTCCCTCCACTTCTGAGCATAGTCTTTAAAACCCTCGCTCGAACCCATTGACATACTTTGGAGTTATGTACGGGTGGGAGAAAGGTTTGCATTATACTGATACTGCTTGTAGAAAGTAGCAGCCATGTCTTCCCAGTTACGAATATTGGTCCCCTCTAGTTGATAGAACCACTCTAGTTGAGTCCCAGATACACTATCTTGAAAGAAGTGGACCCATAAGTCCTTGCCTGCAGTGTGAGGTTGAATCTTCCTTACATAAGATCAGAGATGCATCTTGGGACATGAGACCCCATCATATTTACCGAACACCGGAACCTTGAACTTCTGCAGGATGACAACCCCAAAAACCAAACCCAGCTCTTCAAAATCCATCCCTGGTACCTTCTAGATTTCCATTGCATTTAGATGATCCTCCAACTGTTTGTATTTTTCATCGGTCGGAGGATACTGCTCCTCATTATAGTCAGTCTCATTATCAGATTCCCCTGGACTGGGGTCTTCCTCTCTTGTTTCCTCTTCTTGATTGTCTCCTTCTTTTGATGAACTTACCAGTTCTGAAGCTCGCCGCACTGGTCCTCTAATCCTTCTTCCTAGATTCACTATCCCAGTTGGTTTCTTGGGCTTCTTCTTTTTGCCCTTCAGTATGAGAGCTTTCAGATCTTCTTGCCTTTTAGCTAGAGCCACGATCATTTACTGGAACTGGGAGTTTTGCGCCTGGAGATCCTTGATGTTTTGTTCAAGAGCCATTTCTTTACTTGCTGAAAAAAACAACGAAGAAGATAAGAACCCTACTTTGAGACCTGCTTATGCAATGAGATGCATGATATGCTTATGCAATGTTTTCAAGGACCTTATTGGATTTAATCTCTTTTAAACAAAACAAGAAACAAACCCCTTTATTAGCAAGTTTTTTAAAGAAACAAAAGATTACACATGGATAATTATTGAAAGGAAATTCTAAACTCCTAAGTCTCCCATGGGCGCTTCCTCTTGGTGTTGAGGTTCCTCTCTTCGTGAAGCTGCTTTGTTAATTCCAGCACCTTCTTCTCACTTGCATAGAATTGAGCCTCAAAAGTATCTCGTTCTCCCTTGAGCTGGATCCAAGACTTTTGCAACTCTTCGAAGTTGGTTGGCATATCAGGATGGAGAATAATACGGGACTCGCCCCCTTGAACAACAGGTTCCAAGGTCACCGGTAAGATGGAATCATATGGCATCATAAGACTTTGGGCTCGAGCTCGCACCCATTTGAGGTAAGGTTCCAAAGGGATGGAGTTCTTGTGCCCCAAAGTCTTACTATCAGTCTTCTTAATAATGCCCCAAGCGCGGATGAACCTCTGAAGATAATTTTGCAAATCATCTGAGTAGTTTAACATAATACCCTGGATGAGCATATCCGGTGGACCATCTCTCCGTGCATAGCCAAACTAATGTAGTGCTAAAGAAGGATTGTATGTGATGCCTCCCCTGATTCCCAGGAGTGGTACATTAGGAAATTCTCCGCAGCGATCAATAAAAGAGATGTCTCCTTGAGAGCGAGGGCACCAATGGATGTCAGAGTGATAGAGAGACATTAGTCTTTGACTCCACCTTAAGCCTAAATTATTCTGCATTACTGACTGAGGAAGGTGCAAAATAAACCACCTATATAGCAGAGGGGTGAAATACATGAGAGTTCCTTGCTTCTTCAGAGTACGAGTATAGAGAGAATGTAGGATATCCCCGAGCAATGTTGGAACTGGATTGTGAGCAAGGAAAATGTTGATGGCATTCACATCTATAAATTGATCTGAATTAGGAAATAGGACCAACCCATGGATCAAGAGAGCTAAGAAATGTTCAAAGGCATGATAACTCATAGCATCCAGGAAAATCTGACCTTTCTTCATCAGAAAAATTGCAAGGAGACCCTTAACTCCACTTCTTTTTTCCCAATTGGACTCAATGTCAGATGGCTTCAAGTGCAAAGCTACGACAACATCTTCAGAATTTGGGTCTTGTTCTAAACCAATGAAAGGTACTCGCTCCAATATAGGTAAACCAAGTAACTTAAATAATTCTTCTAGTATAGGCACCAGTTGATAATCGGGGAATGTGAAGTAATGGTGCTTAGGGTCGAAGAACTGAAATAAGACGTTCATCAAACCTTCGTCAAATCCGGTGGTAACCAAACTGAGTAAGTGACCATGTACTTTGTGGAATGATGAGTCCTCGGGGTCTTTTTCAAGACTAATTCGTTGAGCTTGAGAGGAACTTCTGTGAAGTGAATCCGGATGGTTTTTCTACGATCTAAATTCATATCCTACAAAACAGCAAAGAGGTAAATCCAACAGGTCCTTGAAATGATTAGTATATATGAATGTCATGATGTTTATGATGTCATGATTATGCTTAAAATCATAGATAAACATAAGCAAATCACACAATAGACCTTAGGTTCAAAGGCTTGCATGAGGTTTTAAGGTAAGTACCCTCTTGAATGTTCAGTTGGCTCAACCTATCCTATTAATAGTAATCGGGTTCTAAGGAGCCTCAATATCACTGACCTTCCCTTCAGAAATTATTTCATCTCAGAACCGAAGTATTGCAGCTAAAAAATCCTGAAAGTTCAGTCTCAATGAGTGTAATATCGAGTATCAACCAATCTTCGGTCGGAACCAAATCTGGTTATCTCACTACTTCCGAATGGCTAGGATGAGTCAATTAAAGGTTCTAAATTCCAGTTAGTGCTTAGTGACACTATGAGGAAGCCTAATTTTATCCTTGACTTACTCAAGGAACATTAGTACAATCCAAAGTATCATGCTAACGTAGCCACCACTTTGTCTGTATCGGTCTACGTCGTACAACCTCCATGATTTATTGCTACTTACCTAATAAGATGCCCCAGATCCGAGTGTAGGATCTTTACAAGAATACCTCAACAAACCCTCAAATATAAAGCAATCAAACACATAATAAAGCATTTAAAATGGTGAACTAAAACTCTAAGGTAACCCCACTTTTTATATCCCCAGCAAAGTCGCCAGTTCTGTGATACGGTGACCGAACCGACTGTTATACTGGTTTGCATTTTGTATTCGCAAATGTGCAGTAAGCAAGAGTCACCATAGACTTTTCTTTTATCCAACAAAGGAAATGGTGAAAATAACATAAAAAGACCTTTTTCGAGATTTTTCTGAGTAAGGGGGTAGATTATGGAAAGGGAATGTGTTAGTATCATTTCCATCTGTAGTTTTCTACGGGCTCTTAGAGGTTTGCTCATTTTAAAAAATACATGTGCTTTGTGTTGGAAAATTTTTTGAAAACGCCTTAGTATGGCGAACTTTGTAATGTTTCTCGGGATAGTAGAGAAAGTATACAAAGTGTTTTAAAATTGTTTCGGAAAAGTAGTTTTTTGTGTAAGTGCGAAATGTTTGAGCAAACTTCTAACAGCTATCTACTTTTATACTCGGAAAAGGGTCGTTCTTTTCCTCTTATCCTTTAGACAGGGCTATCCTACTATTAGTGAGTAGGTAGCCTCAACTTTGGATGTTTGAGGGACATTTGAAGGGACGTACAGTCATAAAGGCAACATATGGAGACACTTTAACAATTTTGTTTAAGGGACGAGATCATTTACCGAAAGGCAACACTGTAGGGTCATCGAGGGACTATGATCTTTTGATTTACGGGTCTTTGTTAAAGCGTCCCCATTGTCGAGGGACATGACTGCTTTATTTTCCAAAATGTAACCAAAGTGGACGTACCCTATAGGTGTACATGTGCAATGTGTGCTTGTTTCAGTTATTTGTCTTTGAATTTAAGTTTGCTAACGTTTGTTATTAGTCTTTTTATTCAAGCCTAATTACTAGCAGTTAATATTTAAAGGAATTTAAAATGTGAGAATTTAAATCTTAGATTATTACAACGCTTTGGGACAATTACATAAAAAAGTGCAAGAAAATAAAATGTTGAATTTTAAACCTAGACTATTACATCCCATTATCAGTTACATTATTTAAATAAAATGCGAGAAAATAAATAACGCGCACGAAATAAAATAGTACGTCTAAAAAATACTAAGAAAGAAAAAAAATTCTTAGTAAACAAAAAATCTTTTTGGTTTTATTTTTATTAAGAAAAATAATCAAACTAAATCTAAATTTAATTTAAGAAAATAAATATTGAATGAAATGAACCTAATTCTAATATTTTTGTATTTTTTATTTAAGAAAATGTTTGAGCGAAAGAAAAAAAAAGTCTAATTGATTCTAAAATTTAAATAAAATAAGTCAAAAATAATTAAGTTAACTAATCAACAAAAATTAATTTAAGAAACAAAACTAAGTCTTTATATATATATATATATATATATATATATATATATATATATATATATATATATATATATATATATATATATATATATATATATATATATATATATATATATATATATATATATATATATATATATATATATATATATATATATATATATATATATATATATATATATTGGTTTTTATTAAGAAAAATATTTGAATTAAATTAATCTATGTCTAGTTGATTTTAAATTGATAAAACTAAGTCAAGATAACTAATCTAATTAACTTACAAAATTAGAAATAATCCTAAGTCTAATTATCATTTTTTTTTTATATTATTTAAAAGAAATGATTAAAAAAATAAATAAAACAAATCATAAGAGAAAGAAGTTGGGCCGGATGTCTAAAGCAAACAGGGGGGTATGCTTTTTGAAAATTGCTAGGCCCATGTATGAAAGAGCTCATGGGCTGCATTAGAATCTGGTGAGGAGAAAACTTGAGGGCGCATGGTGAATCTTGTGTTTAGATGCGTTGGATCTTGATCAGGTGATGGTGAGTTAATGGTATATGATGCACCTATATGGCCTGCAAGCACTGGATCAAAGATGACAAATATGAAAAAATAAAAACCCTCATGCCAGGATCGAACCCAGAACGTGAGGGGAGGGGAAGCCTTAAGGGTGCGTGCATTGTCAACCGTATCACTTGTTCATTCATTATCATAAATAAAACAAATATATTATAAAAGAAATCAAACAGTAGTAATTTAAATTAAAAGCAATCGCGCGCTGAGTTGTCATGGGGTCTGTTTGAATGGACCTATCAGAACACAAGGTTCAGCCACGCCAGCACAGGGAGGGTCAAACCACCCCTCACGGTGGTTGACTGATGTCTTCTTCGGCGAGACTAGAAACGGAACCTGTGGAATACGACGCTTCAAGCCCAGAAATTTTGGCTACCCCCCATAAAACCTAGGCTGCAAACTCAGCCATGGTATTAGATTGGACTGAAAGTTTCTGTATCATCGAACCTGAAGCTTACACATCTCCAAACCCTAACAATGGTGTTTAGTGATTCTGGCGTTACAACTTACAAGAAACACGTTAGAAAATTTACAAATAATGATAATAATATGAATGTGCAAGCAAATGAGATTTATATTAGGAATTAAACAAGTTTGAGATCCAAGAATTTTAACAAAAGTTAAGATTTGGTTGGACAATCTCAGGACTCTTCAAGCGTATGTGAGGAATGGTTTGGCTTCCTGGGAGCCTCAGGAAGAAGGATTGACCCTTTGTTTGGATTAAAAAGGGCTTAAGCTTTGGATGCAACTTTTGACAACTTTGTGATTTCTTTGGGAATTTCGTGTGGTCTCTAGACTGTATGTCTCGTCCCTTAAGCTTGCAAACGTGATGTATATATAGAGGAGGTGGAGGAGACAAGATAACATGGAAAGAATCTCAACCATAAAGCCATGATGAAGGCCATTATCTCATTTTTTTAAATTGCCATAATTTGAGATTTCATGCCACTTTCATATTTGGATGAACCTTGTCACTCCATGTACGAAATTGTGGGCCTTTAAGCAAACCAAAGCATCAGCCCAAATGCCTAATCCCATATCCATTTGTTTTATATAATTTATTTTGTATTTATTTGAAATAAATCAAAAATAAATATGAATAACATAGATAAAAATGTTAACGCAATGCAAAAATGATATTAGGGGTCCTTTATAAGCTTAGGAAGATGTTTGAGGCCTAAGAAAATAAGCCATTGCTTCAAAAGTTCAAATTTGCTCAATGCACCATTCTTGAAATTTCCAAAATTTTCCCAACTTGGGAAAGGCATAACTTGCTCAATCTTTATATCATGATGATAATCTTGGACTTTTTGTAAAGCCAAATATGTATACTTCAATCTCTCTTTTGATCAATTTTGCATTTGAAGATTTTATCTTGATGTAAAAGGTCTTGGCAAAAAGTGGCTTTTGTTGACTTTTTGAAAATGACGTGTAATGTCTGAGCTTATATCTTTCAAATGGTGGTTCTCTTGAACTTGTGGGATGAAGAGAAGTTGTAGGGAATTGGATTCTATTCAAAATGAGATTTTGTTGGGGAAACATGGATGAAGTATGAGAAAGTTATGCTTGGTCAATGTTTGGTTGACTTTTCCTATAGAAACCCTAATTTAGCAATTCTTGACTTTTGATGAATTAGGAGAATTTCATGAGGAATCATGATCAACCATTGATCAAATTATGGATATCACTTTAAAATGTTGATGTTGACCAAAAATCTTGAAGTTTGACTGTATAGTTGATTTCCAGATATTTGAGCAGTTGATTGAGCAAACTTGTTGTGCAAGGCATGAAATTTGACATGAATAATCTTGAGGACATATTAGGACCATGTGAAACATTTGAGACCATTAGGGTTCACACATCTTGATGATGATTGAAACCCTAGTTTTAGGTTCATTGCCTTTAGGAGGAGAATTGGTCTGGTGAATTCTTGGTCATCTATGGGCAAGTTAGGGACCTCGATCGGCATGTGTTGAGTAAAATAAGAGAGACAATTTTGTGGTATAACAATAGTTACATTGTATTTATAAGGCACAACTTTGTCTGATTCATATGGGACTGGAATAGGCAGACAAATAACTACGGGAGCTACAACAGACTTGTTGTGATACGCAATCTCTACAGGAGCGGGAACACCAAAATATGGCACAATAACATTCACCCCTGCTTCTTCAGCATACTTAGGAATCACATAATCACTATCATCAAATATATCTTCATCAGAAGAAAAGAACTCATCAGCAGAAACGTACTCATCATTAGACATGGCCTCAACAAAGTAGTCTTCAATCATATTAACTCTATAATAATCATATATGTTGCCTGGAACTCTAATAGTACCATTATCTAATAGAAATTGAACACCTCTTCTTATAATAAAACAACCACGTGAATTACTACAGCAGATCTGACAGGACCCATAATGATGTACCTCTTGGAAATCCATGTGACAAAATGTGGCGTGCAGCTGTACCAGATCATTATCCATATAGTTTACATAAAAAATCCTTAATTCACTGGGACAACCATAAAACATATTCACATCTTCTTCATATTCAGCCCTTGGTCTGATTATGTGGATAAGACCTTCATCCATCATTTCTTGAAGATCAACTCTCACTTTATCACATCTATAAATATTTGTACTATAAATACTACAAGCGGCATGATCGTGTGTATAATAGATGAACTCAGAGATATCATCATGCATCTTCACTAAATCACCTCTAACTAGGTTGATATCAAAAATCCTGAAATCCCCAAGACAACCAGCAACCATATTTACAACACTTGCGTTTCCATGCTTTCGTAGTGGATTATCTTTCACATTGGGACCAACATCTTTAAAAGACAGGAGACCATATTTGACCATCTTTTGCACTTCAGACTTCAACGGATAATAGTTTTCAATACTGTGCCCAGGGGATCCTTGATGAAAAGCACCAGTCTGATCATCTTTATAGTACCATGGTAAAGTTGAAGGTATAGCAGGGGAGGCCTAGTCTGCACTAATTTCTTTTGAATCAAAGATGGAAATAATTCTGCATAACTCATCAGAATAGGATCAAAATATTCTCTCTTCTGACCTTGCCCTTCATTACCTTGTTGAGGTACCCTCTGATAGGAAACAACAGTCGGAGCTACATTTATGACTGGAGTCACAGAAGCAACTTGTTGATGTTAATGACGTTTTCTGGGAGGTCTAACCTTTCTTTCTTCAGCAACATTATTTGTTTCACTTTCTTTATTTTTAGAAAACTCATATGATGATTTCCTTGTTCCACTAGAACCTTCATCTTTTTTCAATCGTCCTTCTCTGACAGCTTCTTCTAGTCGAACACCCATACTTACCATCTTAGTGAAATCACTCAGTACACTTGCAACCATTCTTTCATAGTAAAATGAACCAAGGGTTTTCAGGAAGACCTTAGTCATTTCTTTCTCTCCCATTGGGGGTACAACTTGGTAAGCAACTTTGCGCCAACTTTGTGCATACTACTTAAATGATTCCTTATATTTATGAGCAATCACTCTCAATAGGTCATAGAAAGGTGTCATAAACATGTTGTACTTATACTGCTTCACGAAAGCTTTACCCAAGTCATTGAAGGTGCGGATATTGTTACTGTCCAACCCCATATACCATTTCAAAGCAGCACCAGATAAAATATACTGGAAGAAATGAATAAGCAAGCGTTGGTCATCAGTATGAGTGGACATTCTTCTGATATTCATCACAAGGTGATCGCGGGGACAAGAGTTTCCCTTTTACTTCTCAAATTCTGGAACCTTAAACTTTGATGGCACTTACACATTAGGAACTAAGTAGAGGTCACTGACATTCTGTATGAATAACTCTTTCCCTCAGAGAGCCATCATTTCTTTCTGCATTTCATTGAATTGATCCTGAAAGTCATCCATTTGGTCATGAAAACCCAAACTTTCACTTGGTGGAGGAGCACGATGATATACTTTATCATTAATAACAGGTATAACATTAATGGTAGAAGGTGCAATATGATGAATCTCATTATTAGCAAAAGGAGTAGCATGCACCACAGAAGGTGCAGAAACCGTAGCAGTTTGAACAAATAGAGCAACTTGAGCAGTAGGATTGTAACCTTCTGGCTTGAAATTCTCAAGCATTCTCCATGAGTAACTGCGAGGCATACGATATTGAGTAGCAGTAACTGGAGTAATATAGATGGGAACTGATAGAACTTATGAAATAATTATTGTCTGTTGTGGTTGAGTAGCATGAGGAGACAGAGGAGGAGATGGTGGGTTTTCTGAACAACCACCAACGATTCTACCAAAGCAGTCATATTAGTCATACCAGATCTCAAAGCAGTAACTTCTTTGCATAGCTCACGATTCTCTTGTTCAAGATTTTCCATCTTCTTTCTAGAATTAGCCCGAGTATTTTAGCGATGAGACAACTTGTTGACTGAATGAAGCAGAGAAACAAGTAAGACACCTGGGAATGAACAAGAATGAAAAAATATGTGCAAAATGGTGCATGCATATGATTTATTTTTTTTATTCAAGTAACTCAAAGAATTATAAACAATTGAAATACTAACACATTTGGAAATACTGAAAATTCTCATTTTAATAATAATTTTGGAATAGATTATAACTTTTAGTACAAGTTTCTATAATCCTAAGTACAAGAGAATAAAGATAGGATTTAAAAAAGCTAAGGAGCTGAAGTTGATGAAGATATCTCCACACACTGACACTTTTCCATGAGTCATGCAATCTGAGCCTTCAACTGCTTCTTCTATTCTGTATACTTGTTGGTGACTTCTTTCCATCCTTCAGAATCAGAATTTGGGTGACTTGGATCGGGCTGAACTCTAGAGGAAAATAAATCCTCTTGCTTCTCCATCGTCTCCACAGCATGACTCTTAAGAATCTCGATCAAGTCATCTTTCTCTTTCAATTCTGTTGAGTAGGACACCTCCAAAGTGTGGTACTTGTTCTTCCATGCTTTCTTTTCTTGCTGCATCCTAACCAGGGCAAGCTGATTTTCTTCCACATCATCTAAGAGAGGAGGAGTAGTCCTCATAAACATATCAGGTATAGCTTCTTCACGAGAATAAGGCATCTTCAATATAATTTCCCTTGTTTGTGCCCAAAAGAGATGAGACTCTAAGGAAACAGATCCTCTTGGTCCTAAGTCTTTTCTACCCTTTCTAAGAATATGGCGCCAAGCCTTTTCAATCGCTTCCTTAGTTGCCTTGTGATCTTTTCTTTATTTGAGAAAGAAACCACTCAGATGAATGTTGTTTGGCTTGTCTTTCATTGGATATCCAAGCTAACGACGCACAAGAACAGAATTATAGTTAATTTCCCCCTTTGTACCAAGAAGAGACACATTGGAGAAACTACCACAACTATCAATAATCTACACATCATAATAAGCTTTATGATACCAATCAATGTCAGAATGAGTGAGAGCCATAACCTTCGGGGCCCACCGTGGTTCCTTCTTGATATCCCAAAAAGCAACAGACTGAGGTAAGTGAGAAATAAACCACTGATATAACAGCAGTGTGAAATAGATGACCATCCCTCCCTAATAAAAATTCTGAAGATGAATGAAATAATAAGTATCTCCTAGCAGCATAGGGACTGGATTCCCAATCAGAAAGACCCTAATGGCATTAACATCCAAAAAATTTATCGATGTTAGGAAACCAGAACAACCCATAAGAAAGCAAAGAAAAGATAGTCTCGAAAGGAGCTTGTTGTACCCTAAAATTTTCCCTCTCTTTTCTTCAAGACATTTCTCACAAAAGTTCTCAAATGCTCAAGGATACTCAAGAGTTGATCAAACAAGCTCACCTCCTAAGCATTGGGTCCACAACTAGGGTTTTGGTTTTTTCAAGGAAAATTGGACTTATAACGCCTCAAGTGACTCTCGTAGTTAGTCATAGACCTCCAAGCATGCTCATGCCAAGTTTTAAGTCTTGCATCACAAATTGGCTCAGTCAATTGCTCAGATAATTGAAAATCAGATGTATTGGGTAAAAAATCAATTGTGGCCAATATACAGTCAAACTTCAATATTTTTTGTCAACATCAACATTTTTAAGTGGCATTCACCATTTGATCAAGGTTTTATCATAATTCCTCAAGGAAAGCATTCAAATCATCAAAGGGGCAAAATTGACCAAATTAGGGTTTTGACTGAGAATGATTGGTCAGTGACTTTTGACCTAGTACATGACCTAATGACTTGAGCATGATCTGAAGTACTCAAACACAACATCTTTACCTAATTACATGGTTTAAGACATTTCCAAAGGTGCAAGAGATTGATATTTGAAGAATTGAGTCAAACTATCAACTGTCACACAAAAGTTAAACTTTGACTTTTTGGTTAACTTTGAACTTCAAAGGTCAAGAGTCATCAAAACATTCAAATTTGTAAAGCTTGATCAACAAGAATCACAAAGTCAATAAAAAATTCAAAATTTCCAATACTTAGAAAAATTCTAAGTGTTTTATCCTTAATAAATTCACTACTTCATGACCATTTTTCACTAAGATACAAGATGATTCAAGGAAAACTTTCAACATGAAAGTTGTAGAGCATGATGAATTCTACAACTTTGTCCTTTTGGGTTAATGTCCAAAAAATTCTTGGATTAGGAGATATAGGCCCATGAAGTCATGACATTTTTATCTAACACTTAGATAAATTTTCAACAAGTTTGGTCAGATTTTTGTCCCAACTTCTTGGTCAATTCTCACCAAGTTCCAATTTGATTTAGCCAAAGTGGTCAACATGAAAGTTGTAGACAATGTTTCAAGCTTTCCAAAATGTCCTATAACACTTTTTTATCATGCTTGAGCTAAGAGATTCGAAGAGATAAAGTTGGGCATCCTTTCTTGAATAACAAGTCATTTCCTTGATGAACACATAATCAAATCTTCATGTCATGTTGCATAATCTTGCTCTGCAGGCCTCTTAACCTCTAAATTTATCCATAGTTGTATGATTGCACAAACGTTTGAGCCATTATCCACTTGATTTTAGCTTTGTACAAATTATTTTTCCTTTTTTGGCACAAAGTTAACATTGTCATTCTTGTAAAGTTGCTTTAATCACAAAGTCAACTCTTCTTGAGCCTCTAACTTGTTTCTTCTGCACACACTTAACCTACAATATCATAAGAAACATATTTAAAGTGTTCAACCATGTTCTTCAATGTTTCTTCAAAATTAAGTAACCTAGTCATAACCTTGTAACTTGTAAACCAAACCCTCTCATCCTCTAAAACTGATTCTCTATAAATAGAGATGTCATTTGCAAGATAAGGGACGAATTCACAAGCCCTATAAACCTCTCATACACTCTCAAACCCAAATTGGCCATAAAACTCATTTCTTAAGTTTTCAAAATCCCTTTCTTTGAAACTCTAAAACCTTGCAACTTTTGTCCAAACAAATCATCCAAACATTTCATATACATCATGTATAAGTGATCCAAACACCTGTTTTGCCACTGTAACTCCATTATCAACATCCACCATTTTCAAAATCCAACTTTGCAACTTGAGTTGAGTAGACCGATCCATACACTCTCAAGAAAAAGTAAGAGTTGCAACATACTCACTAAGGCCCCAAGAAGCTAAAGCAATCATCATATTGCTTCTGGAAGTCGTGTAGAGGACATTGAATTTTTGCATCAAGAGGTAAGTTTTTCCAACTTTGAAATCTTGATACAAGCATCATTTGCATTTACTTTTAAAAAATAAAATGTAGATATCATGTCTATGAAGCTAACTATATCCTTAAATTTCATTTTAATTAACTGTGGAATGAGAATTTTGAAACTGAATTTTCTGAACATTTAGGTTTTCGTTTGGTACCAATAGAAAATTCGAGAAAATCTTTGAGTTATAGCTTCAGAAAATTATACCATTAGATTCCTTGCGAAATTCTAAGCAAGTTTGGTTTTTATATCTTTAAAAAATGGTTGATAAATGAGGAAGTTAGAACTTTTTGGAAATTATATGTTATAGTTACTGTTATTGTTACTGTTACTGTTAGCGTGTAAAGGGGAAGAAGAAGAAGAAGCTTGCTGGCATTTTTAAATTTTCAAGACTTGGTTTATTTTATATTTAGTTGAAACTGTCTTATAAATGAATCTAACAACTACCCCAGTGGTAAACCATGCGCACCTGTAACCTTTGGGACCTGGGTTTGAGCCCTAGTGGTCCCCTTTTGCCATTTTTTTTCATTTTCAAACTTCATTTTTTCACTTCTTTTCATCATTTTCAACTAATTCTTTTTGCACTCAAACTTAACTCTTTTAAGCTTATTTTTTGCATACTCTTATTTTATCACCTCTATTTTATGAATATAAAAAAAACATCACAAAAAATTTTTTTTTCATTATTTTTCAATTAAATCAAAATAGGTACTTTTTAGGTTTTTTAAAGACTTCCTTCTTATCTTTTTGATTAAATTTTCAACTTTGCTCCAAAGCTTGATTTTACAATGATAAGTCTTGATTCACATGAGATATCTTGACACTTGAGTAAATTTTTATGATAGCTTAAGCCTTTTTTAAGACTTTTCTCAACCAAATTCATATTAAAACATGAAACAAATACAAAATCAAAATATATGCTCCATGATTCTCATCTTGATTGTGATGCACATACTTGTTTCAAACATACCAACTCCAACCATTTTTTCATAAAAAATACAAAAACATTCCAATTTCTCCTTTTCTTTATTTCTTATTTATATTCATAGATAAATTGTATAGGATGCAACTATTTGGTCTGTAATAGATAATTAGGATTTATTGCTTTCCTCCCCATTCACAAATTTGTACCCCTATTCCCAAAGCTTTGTAATGGTGTAGGACATTTAATTTCTGTAGTTTATCGCTTTCCTTATTTCTGTTAGTAATTAGGATTTGTATCACAAGATTAAAATTAATCATAGCAAAACCCAAATTCAAGATAAAATAATTGAATGAAACACACTTTGCATACATACACCTCTAGGGTAAACCTAACTTGTTTCCTCAGATTTAAACATTCATGTCCCTCGAATGTAGGATGCTTTAGAAAAGACCCTTGATTAAAATATTGTAGTCCCTCGATGACCCTTCGATGCTGCCTTCGGTAAACGATCTTAGTCCCTTATGGCAATTTCTAAAATGCCTTACAAGTTGCCTTCTATGACTGTATGATGACCCACGCATGTGCCTCACGTCCAATGATGGGGCTTCCTACTAACTAATGGTAGGATAGTACCATATAAAGGAGGAGGAAAAGAACAAAGACTTTTTGAGTAAGTAGATAGCTCGTAGTCTCTTGCTCATAAAAAAACAATTTCCACACTTCACACTTTCAACACAACTATTTTCAAAACACTTTTCAAAAACAAACATTTTATATACATTCTCAACGATACGAGAATCATTACAAAATTGCCTTACATTGGCATTTTCAAAACATCCTTCCATACACTCCCTTTCAACAAATATTTTCCAAAACACACATTTTGTATACATTCTCAACGATACGAGAATCATTTCAAAATTGTCGTACTTAGGCATTTTCAAAATATTTTCAAACATACATAAACACAAAGCATTTCAAAAAGTGATCAAGCAATTAAGAGCCCGTAGATAACAGCGGATGAAAAGAGTGTTAACACCTTCCTTTTTCATAACCTACCCCTTGAACTCAAGAAAATTCTCAAAAGGTCTTTCCTGTTCTTTTCACCCTTTCCTCTATTGGATAAAAGAAAAGTCGGTGACGACTCTTTCTATCTGCAACATTTGTGATAAAATGCAAAACCCAAGTCAGTTCTCCCACCGTATCACAGAACTGGCGACTCTGCTGGGAAAATCAAACTAAAAGTGGGGTTACCTTAGAACTAGATCACATTTAAAAATTGTTTACTTTCTTGATTTGTATGCTTTATATTTTAGGGTTATGCTTGGGTTGATTTCTTGTATAGATCCTATACCCGGATCTGGGGAATTTTAGGTAAGTAGCAATAGATCATGGAGTCTGTACAGTGTAGACCGATATGGTTGAAGCGATGTCTATGTTAGTGTGACACATTTGTTGGTACTGGTGTCCCTTGAGTTGAACCAAGGAGAATACGGGGCCGCTGTGTGGTGTCATAAAGAACTAACTAACCATAGAACCTTAGTTGAACAACTTGGCCATTAGAAAGTAGTAAGATAGTTGGCTTTGGTACAGACTGAAGTTGGTTAATACTCAATACTACACTCCTTGAGATCAGACTTTCGGGATATTTTGGTCGCAGTTCTGATGCTTGTGCTGAAACAATGCCCGATGAAGAAAGATTAATGATATTGAGATTCCTAGAACCCGATTACTTATTTTAGGATAGGTTGATCCAACTAAGACTTCAAGAGGGTACTTACCTATAAACCTCATGCAAGCTTAAACCTAAGGCCTTGTGTGCTTTGTTTGCGTGTGATTAATTGTTAGAACATGACATCATAACATCATGACATCATGCCATAACATTTTCACTAACCATTTCAAGGACCTAGGGATTTATCTTTGTTCTGTTTTGTAGGTTATGGCTTCCGCTCACTGAAACACTATCCAAATCAACTTTGTGAAGATACCTTCTCAACTTAAGGATTTAGTCTTGAGAGTTCCCGAAACAACTCCATTCATCAAATGGTATGGTCAACTACTCAGTTTTGTTACTTTGGGTTTTAAAGAAGATGTGATGAGTGTTCTATTCCAGTTATTTGATACCTCTCATCACTGTTTCACCTTTTGGGATTATCAACGGGTGCCCACAATAGAAGAATTCTATGAGCTGCTGGGAATACCTGTTCTCAATCAAACACCTTTCACCAGTTTAGAGAAAGATCCACAACCTGAAGAAATTGCAACAATCTTGCATCTAAAATGGTCCGACATTGTAGCTAATTGGGAAACAAGGAGTGGAGTCAAGGTTTTTATGGCTAAGTTTCTGTTGGAGAAGGCTCGACTGTTTTTGGAGGCTTTGAATTTTCAAGCTTTTAAAGAAATCTTGGATCTTCTAATCTATGGGTTAGTATTGTTCCCTAATCCAGACCAACTCATAGATGTGAATGCTTTAAAAATCTTCCTTTCTCATAAGCTTGTGCCTACTTTGCTTAGAGATATTTTGCATTCTCTTCACACTCGTACTATAAGGAAGAGAGGGGCTCTTATGTGTTGCATACTATTTCTATCTAGGTGCTTTATTTCTCACCTTCCATGATCAGTATTGAAGAATAAACAAGGTTTGAGGTGGTCGCAAAGGATGATGTCGCACTCTCATTTGAATATTCATTGATGTTCCCGATCTCTGGAAGATGTTACTATTATTAACCACTATGGGGAATTCCCTAATGTTCCACTCCTTGGCATTAGGGGAGGTATTACTTGCAACCCTAATGTTACGCTCAGAGAGATGGTCCTTATGACGCGCTTATCTGAGGCACTGTGTTTGACTATGAGAACGATGTTCAAGGTTATCGCCAAAGGTTTGTACGATCTTGGGGCATGGTAAGCAAGATTTATAGCAAGACTTTGAGGCACAATAACTCCATTCCTTTGGAGTGTTATCTCAAGTGGGTACGAGCTCGTGCTTAAAACCTCATAATGCCATATCCAGCTATCCTACTAGTGATTATGGAGCCCATTGCCAAAGGGGATATTCCTTATACCATTCTTCATCCAGACATGCCCACTGACCTCGAAGAATTGCAGAAGTCGTGGATTCAACTCAAGGGAGAAAGAGACACCTTTAAAGCTCAATTCTATGCAAGTGAGAAGAAAGTGTTGGAGCTCACAAAGCAACTTCAGGAGGAGCAAAGCCTTAATGCATACATCGACACAAAGAGGAAGTGGTCGTGGGAGACTTGAGTCTTAGATTTTAGGAGTTCATTTTGTTGTCTCTTTAAAAGCTTTTGCTTTTCCATTGTAAGCCCAAGGGGAAATTATAATGTTTGAACTTATTAATGGAATCTTTGTTTCTATTTCCTTTTTGGCTAGAAAATTTAAATCTCTTAAGGTCCGCGAAAACATTGTGTCCACATATCATGCATCATTTCATAAGCAGGTTTCTCGATACAGGTTTCCTCATCTATTTACTATTTATTTCAGTATAAGATGGCTCTCGAGCAAACCGTCAAAGATCTGCAAACTCAACACGCACAGTTTCAAGAGACTTCCTGAACCTAGCCAAATGGCAACAAGAGATGATGGCACTCCTCATTACGAAAAAGAAAACTAAGAAGCGGGTTGTTATCCTCAACATAGGGAGAAGGTTCAAAGGTCCTTCCTGACTGGTTCAAGCAGAAGATGTTTCCTCTGAGGAGGGCGATAATCAAGAAGAGGATGTAAAAAGCACCAGGGCTGGGGGGCAGAAATAACCAGATTTCTGAGGATGAAGACTACTCCGATGAGAAGTACCCTCCATCGGATGAAAAATACAAGCCTCTAGAAGATTGACTTAAAGCCGTGGAAATTTAAAAGGTGCCTAGATTGGACTTTGGAGACCTAGGTTTGATCCCAGGGGTGGTCTTACCTCATAAATTCAAGGTCCCTATCTTTGCCAAATATGATAGGATCTCTTGTCTGAAACTCCATTTAAGGTCATATGTTCGAAAGATTCAACCACACACTGCCGATAGGAAGTTATGGGTTCATTTCTTTAAGAGAGCCTATCTGGGTCACAGTTGGAATTGTTCTATCAACTAGAGGGGACTAATATCCGCGCTTGGAAGGACTTGGCTGCTGCCTTCTACAAACAATACCAATACAATTCTTACCTTGCACCAACTCGTATGTGTAGCGGTAGAAATGTTCAAGAATAAGCCATTGGATTGACTAGACTTTATACAAATCAAAATAAAAATCTCCACCGTGCTTTATTGTTTATAAAGGAATGGGAAAAGAGCGAATAACCCAAAAAGAGGGGGAAAGATTCAAGGTAAGGGGGTTGGTTATGCAAAGGGAAGGTATTATCACCCTAAACATCTACGATATTCCGCAGGAACCTCTTTGAAAACTCTGTATATTTTGGCTATAAAAATGTGTTGTATAGAAAATGGATGGTAGAGGTGAGAAGAGAAATATTTTTTATGATTTTTGCACCCGCCGCGGTTGCGAACCTTTAGTGCCTACGTACCACCTTTCGTGCAATAGGGGGTCAGGGTACACGTAGTTCCTCTTTTAAAAATTTGAAACACAAGTGTGTTGGTTAATTTTAAGAGATAAGACATCATCGTCATTGTCCGTGTGGAAAACATACTTACTACCCACAATCATGAGAAAGGAGAATTTGCATCATCTCAAAGTGGAGGATATGGCTTGGATTTTAAAATTAAAAATGCCTCACTCAACACCCAAGTGGAAAATATCTCACTTCACTATATATTGTAGAAGTATAGTTGTTTGCATCACTACAAGGATTGACAAGAGTCTAATCTTTTGAGAAAAGTTTAAAGATGAATGCCAAAGTGGAAAAATGGTTTGGAATAAGATTGATTGACTTTTAGTCTTCTCACAAAAAATGTCAAGGTATTATTAAATTGATTGAAGTTTATTTATGAAAATATTTTGAGAAAAAAGCATGGACATAAGTCCAAGTTTGTTATGAAAGTAGTTTAAGTTTCAAAACAAGAAGAGTTTTCAAAAGGAAGAATAATATTTTGAAATTAAAGAAGATGGGAGGAGAAGAAGAGGCTATCCTAAAGCATAAGGTAAAGGCTAGGGACAAGAATCATCTAACCAACAAGAAGCCAAAACTTGACATTATGAGCCAAGGTAGAATTCCCATTCTTTGGATTGAAACCAAGCAAGCAAAGATACTAGACCATTTGAGAGAACCAAACTTCAAGTGTATTTAGTCTTCACAAAAATTGGGCAGAGTAACGGCTATATACGGGTGAATTCCAGATTACAAACAAAGAGTGTAATCACAAAAACCTGCACACAAGAAAAACAAACAAGCAACCCAATGTCTTGAGGTAAACCTCAAGAACTCCAGACAAAAAATAATCAGGTGAGATCACAAGGTCTCCAGGATAGGCCAAGATTTCTAATCCTAAGTCCAAGAAAAAGTCTCATGCTCCATAATGCCAAGGATAGTAACCAAATAGTCCATGTACCATTAAGAGTTTTTTAGGGTTTATGTTGGTTATTAAGTATCTTAAGAAAAAGAAAAGAAAAGCTCAAGTGAGCAAAGTAAAAATGGCAAGAAAATAAATGCTCAAATGAGCAAAAATGAAAATGGCATGAAATGTAAATGTTAAAAAAATAAATAGTACATAATGCATAAAAAAGAATAAAAGCATAAGATAAAAACAAGTCTATAATTAGTGGTTAGTTGGATGACCATCTTGAAACTTGTAGTTGGAACTCATTAGAGGATTGGTAGAACCAAAGCCTCCACACAACAAGTTACATTTGCTTTTTGTCAAGTATATCATCCATTCGGAATTCTCACAAGTACCATTTAATGATCAACGATGTTTAAGTGATCTGCATTGACCAAAGGTGTTGTAGATCCATTAGAGGATTGGTAGAACCAAATCCTCCACACAATGAATCTCAAGGTTATTGGATCAAAGAGATCAAATTAACATACTTGGGCTTGCAATCATAAGTTTGGGCCATGAATAATTATTTATTCGAATCGGGACAAAATTTAGCGCTATGTTAAGCAACCGTAAGTGGACTTATATAGAAGTTGCGCCTATTTTGAGGCTGGTCAATAGCAATCTATGCACCATTTGTTTTGAGACATGATATAGGGATCATGCTCCAACAACATTTAGTGCAATAAGAGGGGGATGAGATGAAGAGGGATAGGGTAAAAAGAATGTACAAACCACATTTGAATTAAATTTTAATCAAACTATTATTAAAATCATTCATCCATTTCTTGTGGAGTTAAACTAAACACCATGGATCCAATGATGTTAATAAAGTTCATGATCCAAAACTTAACCCAAGATTAGTCAGAAAATAATCACAAAATAATATCACATTTAATATATACATTAAAAGGGGGAAAAAGTTTAAAAATAGAAAATAATAATAAAAAATATCAACTATATTCAAATTAATCAACAAGTGAGAAGTAAGATCATAGAAAAATCAGAAATGGATCCAAATATTTTCATAAAAATTTTGGTAATTTTTAAAAGTCAGAAACTATTTTTAAATCATTTAAAATTGCTTAAACAAACATAAAATAGGTCAAAAATAGTAAATCTCAATATAAAATTCCATAAAATTTTCAGAAAGTCAAAAATATGTAAAATAATATTTATGAATTTTTTCAGAATTAAAAAATGTCAGAAAGTATTTTTTAAGTAATTAAAAGAAAGCAAATAATACAAAAAATATAAAAAATACCAAATGTTAAAATAAAATGTGAAAAAATAGTCATGAGATCAGGAATAATTCAAAGTATTTTTGTAAATTTTTTCATAATTTTTGGATAAAAAATAAAAGAGTTATGAATTTTAGAAAATTTAATCAATAAAAATATAAAATCAGAAAATAAAATAAAACCAAAAAGATGTGGACCATCAGATCATAGTCAAAACGCGTTAGTAAGCTAATCCAATGGATCAGACGCGCTGTGCTTAATATGGACCTTAGTGAAACACACATGTGATCAGAAAAAGGGCAACCAATGAAATTAAAACGTTTGGCACGCTATCATTGGCTGAGACGAGACATGTCATCATCGTCAACCTCCAGACACCCTGCAATGGGGATTTTGTGAGATCCTTCAAATGGAAAAATTAGGATCCCAGGCTAGCATCATTGAACTCGTCTCTTCAAGACGATTCTAACACAACCATCGCGCCAAATTTATGTAAAGTATGGAGAGAGATATGAATCAAAAACCCAAAAAATAGCGAGCACCTTCAATTTAAGATTTCTCTCTTAATTCTCAATGGATTTGAAACTTGTAAGCAGCATTAGAATCAGAAGAAGGAGTAGCATAAATTAGTGCTTGATTTGGATCCAAATGGTGGAGAATTCTACCTTTTCGAAGTTCAAGTAAGAAGCTCTAAAACTGGACTTATGTAGCTTGAATTATGGCTCGTTTTGATTGGTTTAAGTGCTGGAGAGTTTATATGATGCTCAAGGATGATGAATGCGCAAAGAATTTTGGAAAAGGAAGCTTAAATCTCAGAAACTGAATTCAAAAAAAGTGGGTTCGTGTGAGGTTTTGGCAGGGTGTTCTTAGCTCTCTAAGCTTCGGAAAATGGATGGGGAATGACCCTCTATTTATAGGGAAGTGAATGGGAATGAAAATTTGAAGAAACAAGGAAGTTTGGAGGGAAATTGAGTGAAGGTCGAGCACGAGTGAAGTGTGACTTCATTTCCATCAAAACTCATCCAAACCATGTGTTTTGGGGTGCTAATCACTTCTGGAAATTTTTCTAATCAAGTTTAAATCAAAAACGCGCATAAATCTTGTGCTTAGAAGTCACATTATGGATTTCAAAATTCTGATTTTGTGAAAATTTTAGTTTCAAGTTACCAAATTCAAATCCATTGCATTTCCAACTCAAGGGGGTCTTAAGGCATGATTCTTGATGCTTTGGAAAGATGATGTTACAAGCTTTGCAATGGAAAAAGAATGGAATCAAATGGATGCTTGAGCTGAAAGTTACATGGAGTCAAAGTTGAAGAAAAAGAGTTTACTTTCCATACTTAGAAATATTTCAAATTCTTCTTCAAAAATGACCTATAATCTTTTGTATCCAAACATGGCCTTCCTCTTAGAATTTTCTCTTGACCAAAAAAGATGGAATGAATTAGATCCCTTGAATGACATTTTGAAATTTGAAACACTCAAAATATCCAAAAAATGAGCAAGTTATGACTTGTTGAATTTGGCCAAAAATCATGAAATGACCTATAATCTTTTGCATATTTAAGGAAACGTCCATCCATTTTCTCACTTTGCACATAAAAGAAGGCATAAAGTAAACATCTTTAAGATCATCATGGAAAACGAATGGACTCAAGGTGATAAAAATTGACCAATTTATGACCATTTGAAGTCACATATGGAAAATTGTGGATTCATCTGGATGACTTGTAATCTTTCTTCTTCACCAAGTTCCTTCCACATGAAAACTCCTTGGAACTTTTGAAGTGATTTGTTGGTAACCCTTTGAAGAGAAAGATGTCTTTGAAATCACTCAAAAATACCAAAAGGTGAGCAAGACATGCTCCTTTGAAGTTCAAAACCCTAGCCTTTAGATCAAGAGAATGCTTTGAGGAACTTTGACAAGTTTAAACAAACTTCTTATGCCAATATTCTTTCTTTGTGAATAGAAGTTGTTGAGGATGATAATTAGGACTCATAGCCACAAAAACCACTTCTATATCTTGAAATTTGAGAGGAATGTGCTCTTGTGACCAATAGGAACAAGACCTTGTCCAATCATGACAACTTCTTCCCTCAACCCCTTGTACTTTTGAATCAATTTTGATAACTTTGAAATGTGATGAGCCAAAGCAACTTTGCCATGCCAATTCTTCCAAAACCACTCCAATAGTGAAGTTTGAACTCCTCAAGCTATGTTGACTAGGGCATGGAAATAAACTCATGAACCCATGGAGCAACTTGCTAAACCTCATTGCCTTTACCTACATTATTAACAAGTAAGATAAACCAACATTGCATTTTATTTATTAGAAAGAAAATCAAAGCAAAATATTCATGATCACAAAAGAAAACAAGTGAAGGTGCTTGGTAACTCCTCAAAAGAGCAAATCTAAATGTAGGGAGGGGAACCAAGAATCCTAGTGTGATCTTGTTGTGAGTGAAACAACATGGTATGATGAAGGGATCTTAGTGGCAAAAATTGGGGTACAACAGCTGCCCTTATTTAAGTTTCTTCTATCCAGAGATACGAAGGTTAAAAATCTTCGTGTCGACGCGGTCGAAGATACTTAAATATAAAACAAACCCTATTTTTGGCCCTAAGATTCCATGCAAATGCTTATGCATATGAATAGTATCAAAGAGACGCAAAGTATCACTGGGGATATAACAAAAATAAAGAAACAAAGGAGCAACTCCACCGGGAAAATAAATCACTGGTGGACCAAAAGAATTGAATCAAAGAGGAAGATAACAAGCATTGACGTTCACGGTCGATGGTCTACCAACTTTCACTGAAGGTAGAAAGAGAAAATCATATCACCGCCGTTCACTGACAATGTCCTACCAACGTTCACTGAAGGTAGAAAGAGAAAATCATTTCTGTAAAATCAAGCTCCTCAGATAACCTTTTGTTTTAATGAAGACAAACCATGGCTAACAAAGAAGGCAAAGACTTTGGTCAAGCATCTAAGCATCTAAGAATAATATCTTCACTCAAAGCTCTCAACAACTTTAAAGGTATAATAATATTATCTACTTTGATCTTAAGATATAGATGCTCAAAAATGAAAAAGAAATGTTTAAGAATCATTACTCAAGCTTTTCAAAGATAAAATTTCACTTTTCTTATGCATGCAATCGATTTACATCTTAGTGCAATCGATTGCACTCTTCAAAATTCCAAATCTTTTGCTTCTGTTTCTTTATGCAATCGATTACATTGAGGTTAGTAATGAATTTTCTCTTTTTTATAGTGATGCACAAGGTGCTATAGATGAACTTTTGAATGAATGCAAAATTCTGTATAAAACCATTTCATCACAAAAGAAACAAATTTCATCCTTAGAAGAAAAATATGTTTCAATGGAAAAAAATTTCAAAGAAGAAAAACTAAAATCAAGTGATGAACAAAATTAGAATTTTGTATGCAAAAATTGTGATTCACTCTATTTCCAAATTGTCCAATTAAAATGAGTCAATGAAAGATATGAAAAAGGGCAAATTGGATTGGAAGGTGTTCTTAGCCAACAAAGATACTCCAATAATAAAAGTAGACTTGGATATTCAAAGTTCTCAAAACCAAGTTCTAACAAAACTATCTTTGTTAAGGCAAGTGATCAATCTTCCAAAGAGAAAGTGAACAAACCTAAAATAGTTCGTCACTATCCGAAAAAGAAAACATTTTCTAAGAAGAAATCTTATCCTTCTAGATATAGAAGTAACTTTGAACCTACTTGTTTTTATTGTGGTATTAAAGGCCATACACCTAATGCTTGCTATGTTAGAAACTTCAGTGTGGCAAGTGGGCATTATGTATGGGTAAAGAAAGGCACTAATTATGAAGGACCCAAAGCAACTTGGGTACCTAACAAAACCTAATTTTTTTGCAGGTATGCTTGAAGACCACATGCAATCTTTGGTATCTTGATAGTGGTTGTTCAAAGCATATGACAGGAGACATAAACCAATTTTCACATCTAGCGCTAAAGGCCAAGGGTTTTGTCACTTATGGAGACAATAATAAGGGAAGAATCCTAGGCAAAGGCAAAGTTCGTGCTCCACCTTTCACATCCATTGAAGATGTTCTTTATGTTGAAGGACTAAAGCACAATCTTCTAAGTATTAGCCAACTTTGTGACAAAGGCTTCAAAATCAAGTTCACCAAGGATGAATGTTTGATAGAAGACGAAGTCACTCATGAGGTTATACTTAAAGGTAAAAGAATCAATAATATATTTATGATTTCCCTTGATGATCCATCTTTGAAGGTTAAATGTCTCATGGAGAACAACGATGATTCATGGCTTTGGCACAAAATAATTGCTCATATTCATATAGAACACTTGAATAAATTAATCAAGCATGATGTTGTCATTGGATTGCCTAAGAGAAATTTCGTCAAAGATAGACTATGCGATGCTTGTCAAAAAGGGAAATAAACTAGATCAACTTTCAAATCTAAGATTATGGTGTCCACTACAAGGCCACTACAATTGTTACATATGGATCTATTTGGTCCATCGAGAACAAGGAGTTTCGTAGGTAATGTATATGCTTTAGTTATTGTTGATGATTTCTCTAGATATACTTGGACATTATTTTTAGTGCAGAAAAGTGATGCATTCAAGGCGTTCAAGAAGTATGCTAAACAAATTCAGAATGAGAAGTCTCTAACAATTTCCTCAATAAGAAGTGACCATGGCGGAGAATTCCAAAATGCTCTATTTGAATAATTCTGTGGAGAACATGGAATATCTCACAACTTCTCGGCACCAAGGACTCCACAACAAAATGAAGTGGTTGAAATAAAGAATAAGTCTCTTGTGGAACTTGCTAGAACAATGCTTGGCGACTCAAACCTTCCAAAATAATTTTGGGCGGATGCGGTGAGCACGGCATGTTTTGTTAGCAATAGAGTTAACATTAGACCAATCTTAAAGAAAACTCCATATGAACTTTTCAAAGGGAGAAAACCAAACATTCATATCTTTGGGTGCAAATGCTTTTTCCTAAACAATGACAAATATAATTTGGGTAAGTTTGATGAGAAATCTGATGAAGGTATATTTCTTGGTTATTCACTCTCTAGTAAAGCATATAGAATATACAACAAAAGAACTTTGACTATTGAAGAATCTATGCATGTTTCTTTTGATGAAACTAACCCCTCCAAGGAGGATAATATTGTTTGTGATAATGATGATGAAATTTTAGAAGGTCCTCAAGAAAATTCTTCCAAGGATCAACACATCCAACTAGGAGAATCATCTCAACAAGAATCGAATCTCAATGATCTACCAAAAGAATGGAGAACTCATAGAGATCATCCTATTGATAAAGTAATTGGTGATATAAGTCAAGGCGTGTCTACAAGATTAAATCTCAAGGATGCTTGCCTAAACATGGCGTTTGTCTCTCAAATTGAACCTTCCAAAGTTGATAAAGCTTTAGGCGATGACCAATGGATCATAGCTATGCAAGAAGAATTGAATCAATTTGAAAGGAATCAAGTTTGGGAACTCGTTCCTAGGCCAAGCAACAAACACATTATTGGAACAAGATGGGTGTTCAAAAACAAACTTGACGAGAATGGAATAATTGTTCGCAATAAAGCAAAATTGGTAGCACAAGGCTATAATCAAGAATAAGGAATAGACTCTAAAGAAACTTTCGCTCCAGTTGCAAGGTTAGAAGCTATTCGTCTCTTACTTGCTTATGCTTGTTCATTAAATTTTCAGCTTTTCCAAATGGACGTCAAAAGTGCATTCTTGAATGGATATATCACTGAAGAAGTATATGTTAAGCAACCCCCCGGTTTTGAAGACTTCAAGAATCCATCTCATGTATATAAATTAAGAAAAGCTCTCTATGGACTGAAACAAGCACCAAGGGCATGGTATGATCGTTTAAGAAACTTCTTATGCGAAAAAGGTTTCGAAAAAGACAAAGTTGACAAGACTCTATTTATCAAGAAAATCAAAGGCGACACTTTGCTAGCACAAGTCTATGTTGATGACATCATCTTCGGTTCTTCAAATCAAGAAATGTGTGAAGAATTCTCATCAATGATGCAAGGAGAATTTGAAATGTCCATGATGGGTAAAATGAACTATTTTCTTGGACTTCAAATCAAATAACTTAAAGATGGCATCTTCATCAACCAATCCAAATATTACAAGGAACTCTTGAAAAGGTTTGACATGGATAGCTGCAAGGAAATGTCTAGACCTATGGGTTCTGGTTCTTATGTTGATCAAGATGAATCAGGTGTTTCCATCGACATCACTAAATATCGAGGTGTGATTTGCTCTTTATTATATTTGACGGCAAGCCGTCCTGACATAATGTTTAGTGTTTGTCTCTATGCCCGCTTTCAAGTTAACCCAAAGGAATCTCATCTCACTGTGGTAAAGAGGATCATGAAGTATCTCAAAGGGACAACAAATGTCGGATTGTGGTATCCTAAAGGTAGTGTCTGCAACTTAATTGGTTATTCTGATGCGGATTATGCAGGATGTAAAACAGATAGAAAGAGCACAAGTGGTACTTATCACATTCTTGGTAATGCATTAGTATCATGGGCCTGCAAGAAACAAGCATGTGTTGCTCTAAGCACGGCCGAAGCTAAATATATTGCAGCGGGTAGTAGTTGCGCTCAAATTTTGTGGCTAAAACAACAACTTCGTGACTACGGACTCGATCTAGGGTGCATTCCTCTAAGATGCAACAACACCAGTGCAATCAACATCACAAAGAATCCCGTCATGCATTCAAGTACTAAAAAAATATACATTCGACATCATTTTCTCTGTGATCATGTTCTTCAAGGAGATGTCGAGGTAACCTTTGTAGATACTCATAATCAGCTTGTCGATATCTTCACCAAACCTTTGGCGAAAGAACCTTTCTACAAAATTTGTCGAGAGCTCGGCATACTTGACGAACGCGACTTATAAGGTGCATTCTACCCTTGATATAACTTTTATATATGTTTTATACATGCCATATATGAATTTATGTTATTGTCTTACTCTTTCAATGTTTCGTTTGTTCAATTTTCTGTGTAACTCTTAAAACAATGTGTGTTAATGTTTTAATTTTATAATTTTTGTCAATATTTTTCTCTATTATTATTTTCTTGAGGCATCTTTCCCTTCTTTTTGATAATGTCAAAGGGGGAGAAAGATGTATGGTACTTTATGCTTGTATTTCCATTGTCTTAATTTTCAAGGTACTCTCCAATAAAGATGAAGAATTGCAAGGATTCCAACCCTCTCCTATGCTTGTATTTCCCTTGTCTTAATTTTCAAGGTACTCTCCAATCAAGATGAAGAATTTCAAGGATTCCAACCCTCTCCTACATAGGGGGAGTTTTCCATCTTAAGGTGAGAAGCTCTTCCGAAAAGTACATCGCATAAAGAAAGATTGTTTGTCATCATCAAAAAGGGGGAGAATGTAAAATCAAGCTCCTCAGATAAGCTTTTGTTTTGATGAAGACAAACCATGGCTAACAAAGAAGGCAAAGACTTTGGTCAAGCATCTAAGCATCTAAGAATAATATCTTCACTCAAAGCTCTCAACAACTTTAAAGGTATAATAATATTATCTACTTTGATCTTAAGATATAGATGCTCAAAAATGAAAAATAAATGTTTAAGAATCATTACTCAAGCTTTTCAAAGATAAAATTTCACTTTTCTTATGCATGCAATCGATTTACATCTTAGTGCAATCGATTGCACTCTTTAAAATTCCAAATCTTTTGCTTCTGTTTCTTTATGCAATCGATTACATTGTTTGTGCAATCGATTGCACACTTAAATTTTTTAAAATGTTTGCTACTGACTTTGTATGCAATCGATTACATAGTTAGTGCAATCGATTGCACTCAGTTAATTTTTTCTACTGACTTTGCATGAAATCGATTACATTGTTAATGCAATCGATTGCACTCTTAAAATTTTGAAAAAAATAGTTGTTGAAAACCTTGTTAAATCGATTACACCAAGGGTGCAATCGATTACACACTGCACGAATTTGAAAAATAACAGCTTTGTTCATGCCTTTTGATCATGCCTTTTCCTTACATCTTTTCACTCAAACTTGGCATTTGTTCATGATACATTTCCAGATCTTCATGATGTTTCAAAAGGGTGTTATGAACATATAAATATTCAATTTCAAATCCAGATCTAACACCTTCTTTCAAAATATATTTCTGAACTTTCAAAATACAAACTCAAGAATTCTTCATTTTCATGCATAAGTTTTCTGCACATTTTCATACTTCAAACAGAAAACTTTGAGCAAATATATCTTGAGTCTTTGTACAATATTATTATTAAAAGAAGAAGATTATACATTGTCAAATAACTCTTAGTGATCAATATTACTCTACTCACTCAAACTCACAAATTGATATTTACTTACTTATTTTCCAGGATTGTTGGAATTAAGTTTAAGTGTTTTTGTTGAAATCTTGTCTTTCCAAGTTGTTGGATACAAGTGTAGTTACATTGAGAGGATTGTTCTCATAGGTAACTTAGTGAAAATCCAAGAGGATTGTTCTTGGTCCAAGAGGATTTTCTTGGTTTGGTTGGTAGTTCTTGTGTAAGTTTGCCACAATAAGGAAATCTATTTCATGTTGAAAGGGGACTGGAGTACTCTCAGACTGTAAGGAGAACCAGGATATATCGCCCATGTCCCTTTATTTTTCTGAATTTTTAAGCTTTCATAAACTCACTTATAACCAGAAAAATAAGAACCATCATCACTAAAAACCAGAATTTTTAAAAGTACCTAATTCACCCCCCTCTTAGGCGCACTTCGTACTTACAATTGGTATCAGAGCAGGTTATAGGTAACCTGCTCCTATAAGATCCAGAATGGCTTCCACAAATCATAATCCTGTTTTCAGAGATGGTGGTAGTAACAACAAGACTCCTCTATTCTGTGGTGAATATTTTGACTTCTGGAAAATTCGCACGAAGGCGCATCTAGAAGCACAGGGAGAAGAAATATGGGATGCCGTTGAAAATGGTCCATTTATCCCGATAACGGTAATCAATGGTGTTGTCTCATCAAAGCCTAAAACTGCATGGTACGATGATGATAAGAAGAAAGTTCTCTATGACAAAAAGGCAATAAACCTTCTTCAAGGTGCACTTAGCATGGACGAATTCTTCTGTGTCTCGGCATGCAAAACAACAAAGGAAATATGGGATACCTTGGTACAAACTCATGAAGGAACGGTTGAAGTAAAAATATCAAGACTAAATACCCTAAGTCAAGAATACGAACTATTTCGAATGCAGCCCGGAGAAACCATTCTTGACTTACAAAAGAGATTTGTGCACTTGACAAATCATCTAAGTGCTCTTGGTAAAACTTTGACGAATGATGAATTGAATCTGAAAGTACTTAGGTCCTTAACTAGGGAATGGCAACCAAAGGTAACGGCAATTTCAGAAAAGAAAATTCTCTCCAACATGACATCCGCAATATTATTCGGAAAACTTCAAGAATACGAAACAGAACTCGGAATACTCGAAAAGCATGAAAATCAAGAGAAGAAATCCAAGAATATTGCTTTGAAGATAGACTCCAAGGAAATTGAAAAGGAAAACAATCCAGAAGAAGATGAAAAATTCATGCTTCTTGTTAAAAGGCTTGGTAAGTTCTTAGGTAGAAATGACAAACTTTTTTCTCATTCAAAAGGAAAGAAACATTTTCAGAAAAAGGAAGGCTCCACATCAACACAAGAAATCACATGTTATAAATGTGGTAAGCAAGGTCATATCAAGCCAGATTATCCAAAACTCTCCAAGAAAGGTGGCTTCAAAAGAAAGAAAGGATTCAAGAACAAAAAGGCTTATGTCGCATGGGAGGACAATGAAATAAGTTCCTTATCCGATTCCGATAGTGATGAAAGTGAAAATATAGCAATGATGGCCTCACACCATTCCGATAATGAAGACAATGAGGTTAGTAATGAATTTTCTCTTTTTTATAGTGATGCACAAGGTGCTATAGATGAACTTTTGAATGAATTCAAAATTCTGTATAAAACCATTTCATCACAAAAGAAACATATTTCATCCTTAGAAGAAAATTATGTTTCAATGGGAAAAAAATTCAAAGAAGAAAAACTAAAATCAAATGATGAACAAAAACAGAATTTTGTATGCAAAAATTGTGATTCACTCTCTTTCCAAATTGTCCAATTAAAATGAGTCATTGAAAGATATAAAAAAGGGCAAATTGGATTGGAAGGTGTTCTTAGCCAACAAAGATACTCCAATGATAAAAGTAGACTTGGATATTCAAAGTTCTCAAAACCAAGTTCTAACAAAACTATCTTTGTTAAGGAAAGTGATCAATCTTCCAAAGAGAAAGTGAACAAACCTAAAATAGTTCGTCACTATCCGAAAAAGAAAACATTTTCTAAGAAGAAATCTTATCCTTCTAGATATAGAAGTAACTTTGAACCTACTTGTTTTTATTGTGGTATTAAAGGCCATACACCTAATGCTTGCTATGTTAGAAACTTCAGTGTGGCAAGTGGGCATTATGTATGGGTAAAGAAAGGCACTAATTATGAAGGACCCAAAGCAACTCGGGTACCTAACAAAACCTAATTTTTTTGCAGGTATGCTTGAAGACCACATGCAATCTTTGGTATCTTGATAGTGGTTGTTCAAAGCATATGACAGAAGAAATAAACCAATTTTCACATCTAGCGCTAAAGGCCAAGGGTTTTGTCACTTATGGAGACAATAATAAGGGAAGAATCATAGGAAAAGGCAAAGTTCGTGCTCCACCTTTCACATCCATTGAAGATGTTCTTTATGTTGAAGGACTAAAGCACAATCTTCTAAGTATTAGCCAACTTTGTGACAAAGGCTTCAAAATCAAGTTCACCAAGGATGAATGTTTGATAGAAGACAAAGTCACTCATGAGGTTATACTTAAAGGTAAAAGAATCAATAATATATTTATAATTTCCCTTGATGATCCATCTTTGAAGGTTAAATGTCTCATGGAGAACAACGATGATTCATGGCTTTGGCACAAAATAATTGCTCATATTCATATGGAACACTTGAATAAATTAATCAAGCATGATCTTGTCATTGGATTGCCTAAGAGAAATTTCGTCAAAGATAGACTATGTGATGCTTGTCAAAAAGGGAAACAAACTAGATCATGTTTCAAATCTAAGATTATGGTGTCCACTACAAGGCCACTACAATTGTTACATATGGATCTATCTGGTCCATCGAGAACAAGGAGTTTCAGAGGTAATGTATATGCTTTGGTTATTGTTGATGATTTCTCTAGATATATGTTGTACCCCAAAATTTTCCCTCCCATATTTTTCAAAGATTTGCCAAGACAAGCTTCAAAGTTCCCCAAGGGTTGCACAGTGCAAAGGGCCTCCCATACAGTCAAAACTAGGGTTTATGTTCTGATCAAGAAATTGAAGTTTCCAAAGGTCCAATCAAGTCTCACATGCCTACAAATATGGTCAAGTATCCTCATATCAAGTTTCAAGGCATTCAGTACAAAATTGCACAGTCAAAAACCCTAATTGCACTACAGTCAACTGTAGGGGCAAAATGGTCATTTGACAGTCAAAAGTTCAAATTTTTGGTTAACATATAATTTTGAAGCCACAAACATCATTTGATCAATGCTTGATCATGATTCTCAAAATTTGGCTCAGAAATCATCAAAATGCAAAAGTTTCCTTATTTGGACAGCTGGAAAAGTCAACTGAAATTGACCAGGGCATAACTTTCACATGGATTATCAGAAAAATTCCATCCAAAGCTCATTTTGAAGAGAAAGACATTTCCTACAACTCATCTTCATACTTCAAGTCCAAGGAATGCTCTCACAAAAAGTTATCAATTTCAACATTATAGGTCATTTTCAAAAGTCAACAAAAAGGGACTTTAAGTCAAAGGCCATAACTTGAGATTGGTAAATCAAAATGACATGGGACCAAAGGCATTGGTTAGAGGACTCAAAGACCTCTCCAAAATGTCCAAGAACATGAGAAAAGCTCAAAAATTGAGCAAGTTATGCCTTGTGGAAGTTGGGAAATTTTTGGATATTTTGAAAAGTCAACATTGATTCAAATGACCTAAAATTGCTAATGGGCCCATTTTTTCTTCCATAATTCATCATCCATGACATGTGCACGACCACTTGGCCCAAAGGGAAGTATTTCTTCATTTTTTATTTATTTATTTGAATTTTTATTTATATTCATTCACTTAAATCATTTAAATATATGAAAAATACTTAATTTAACCTACCAAATCTTTTTGCACATGTAATCTACTCAATAATTCGTGCACATTCAAATATGGGAAGATTTGGTTTGATTGGATCCTAATTGATACAAAATTGTATGGAAAAGATTGAAAAAACAAAGCTTGAAAATCCAATCTTCAAAACCATGATTGCAAGAGATTTTGAACAAGTTTTCTGACCTAATCCATTCAGTACATAAGCCTAAAGGAAACCCTAATCAAAGGACGCGCACAGCTGCTCAAGAAGGCCATTCACAAACTTGAAAAAATTGTCAAAAAAGTCAATTCTGAAATCAACTTTACAGGTTGATTCAAAGCACAATTCTTGTTCCATTAGCTTCCTTGGAGATCACTGATCACATTCCAATCAAAAACAACAATCAAAACGCAAGGAATTGGTATACAGCGTTCCAAATATGTCTTGAAAAACTCATAATCGTGTTCTCAAATTTAGGCATTTTCATAACATTTTATTCATGGATTCTTATTCCTCATTTGATTCTGAAGCTAACCAATGCATTTAATTGTCTTTTTATTTGCTATACGCGATTATGCCATGTTTGAGTTTTAGGGTTTGCAGAGTTTGAAATTGGGGATTTTGAAACAAGGAAAAATTGGAACCTTTGGCCACTACCATTAGAATCATCATGACTGGACGAAGAAGATGCAACACTCGCGATCAATTTATGAACACTATAGGCCTAATCGTTATTTTCTAATAGCAGGCCTAAGAGAACATATAAGAAACCGTTGCCTAATGTTTTATATTTCAGGGATGATGAAGAAGATGAGTCCGTGGCACACGATGATAGGCTGATTCAAATCTCGCGCGCGTTTCCAAAGCCATTGACCATTTTCTTTTATAATATTTCTTTGTTATATTAATATACAGATAAACAAAGCGCTTCAGTGGCAAACGTGTTGGTTGGAAAGGTACATGACCTGGGTTCGAGCCCCAGGTCTTACATGTTTCCATATTATTTTTCAATAACAATTCCCATGCGCTTCAAGGCTGCAGACGCACCATACACCTTCTCCACCAAGCCATCCACGCGTCCTGGGAGATCAAATCAAGGGCATAGATCTAAAGAACACGTTGCACCCTGGTCCACGCTTCAGCATGCTACTCAAAAAAGTCAAACGGACCCAGATTTTTGGGCCAGAATTCTTGGATTAAATCTCCTATTTGGGGACTACCACCCCCCCTGGTCTGCAATTCTCTATATTTTCCTTATCTTTTATTTTCAATTATTATTTTATTTTCTTTATTGTTTTGAATTAATTAATTATTTTTACAAAATATAAAATATCACAAAAAAATCAGAAAAAAGGAAAAACACAATAAATATTTTTGTTTTAATATTTTCATGAATAAATCTGCATGTAATTAAATTTAGTTTTTTTAATTAGGTTAATTTTAATACTTTTAACAAAAAATCTAAAAAATGTAGAAATAGGTTAATTAATAATTTTTCATCCTTTTTATTTTTTTATTTTTTCTTTCATAAATAATTAAATAACTAAATATTTATTTTCATGAATAAACTTGTAAATTAATTAGGGTTTCATTTAGGTTAAAAACTTCAATATTTTTCTTAATAACTTAAAAATAATTAGAATTAGGTTTAGCATTTTATTTTAATTTTAATTAATTCCTTTTTCTATTAAATCTTAAAACACTAAAAAACACCAAAAAAACAAATTCTTGCTTTCTTTTAATTTTAATTTTAATTCCTCATTAATTTTAATTTTTGCAAGAAGGGTCCAACGCCCATGTTCTTAATTTTTATTCTAATTCGCATATTTATTTTATTTTGCTTGAATAATTATGTACCTCTCCCGAAGCCATGTAAATTACTTCTCGCACTTTCCAATTCTTTATTTACTTTGTTTATTTATTTTCTGTCAAATCGGGTCCTGGTTAATTTTGGCGATGTGGACCCGCGCCATTTGTAATAGCTTTAGATTTACTTTTCCTCGCAAATTTTAATTGTTAATCAAAAGCATGAAAGAATGTATGTCAAAATAAAATCAAGCATAGAACACCGATAACATGACAAGATGAATGCAAATGAAAACGACACACGAATCGCACACACCACCCCTAGGGTACGCCTCACTGTTGCCTTGCCTCGAAAGGTGATCGTCGAGTAGAGGATGTCTTAGTAAGTCCTCATGATCCGGGAACCTGGCATGAGGGTAGCTTCTAAGGTGTCTTCCTATTGCTCCGGTGATCACCATGTCCCGAACCCTTCGAATTGACCCGAACACCTCCAACGGTGGTGCTACCTACCTCTCAATGGTGGGATGGCACTACTTTAAAGGACATTTACACAGACGAATTCCTTAGGGTAGGTAGGTTCTCGTAGATACTTGCTCTAATTTCAAAACAAAATCAAAAAACTCTTTTCACACCGACACTTTCAAAAAGCTTTCGAAAGCAATTTTTCAAACACTCTTGAGGACCGATACAAGAGTCGAACTGGAATTTTCAAAGAAACTTTTTAAAACCCACAGTTGAAAAGCAAACTAACCAATTTTGAAAACACAAATGAGCAAGTATCTAAGAGCCCATGGATAACCATGGATAGAAAGGGTGCTAATACCTTCCCTTTCTATAACCTACCTCCCGAACCGAGAGCAATCTCTTTAAGGAATTTTTCTGTGCTTTTGTCCTTTCCATTTGGAGAAAATAAAAGATGGTGGCGACTCTTGCTTCCGCGACATTTTGCGAACCAGCGTTAAACAGTCAGTTCCAGATCCACCGATCACAGAACTGGCGACTCTGCTGGGGACTAAACTTAAAGTAAGGTGTACCTTAGGGCTAGTTCATAACTGTGTTTTCAATTGTATTGATTTGTTTGCTTTACTATTGTGGGTTGCTTGGGAGTTCTATAGATCCTAACCCGGATCTGGGGGATACCTTCTTAGAAAGTAGCAACAAGGCTGTGAGGGAACTGTGCGGGGTATACCGACATGGTTGAAACAGTCTGCTACGTTGATGTGGCACTTTGGTGTGTACCGGTAACCCTTGAGTTCAGTCAAGGAGAGTACGGGGCCTCCGCGTGGTGTCGTGAAGCATCAACAGACCTTAGGAACCTTAATTGAACTATCTTGGCCTCTTTAGGGTAGTGAGATAACTGACTTTGGTGCAGTCCGAGGTTGGTTGATACTCGATACTACACTCAATTGAGGGTTGCTTTCCTGGAATATTTCGGTCGCCAGTTCAGTGGCTAAATCGAAACGATGAACAATGAAAGCAATCCCGTGATATTGGGAACCTTAGAACCCGGTTACTTTGATTAGGACAGGTTGAGCCCACCAACTGAAAGAGGGTAATACCCAGACCCCATGCTGGCCTAAACTCTAAGGGCTTCTCTTGTGTGACTTGTGTGCCTTCGTACTTGACTCCTTTAATGCTTTATCTGACACATGGACTACTTGCAGGTTTTGTTTATAGTCCTTAATTGGGACCCATAACAGGGTATCCTAAGTTCTTGCAGGTTTTGGTTTGAAGTCCTTAATTAAGGGCTCATAACAGGGTTTATCCATATTACCCCATGCATCATAACATCATACCATTGCATACATCCTAACCCATTTCAAGGATCTCAAGGGCTTGTGATACAGGTCAGAGTGAATCAACTATCCCAGCAAGGGGCAAAGAGGTTATTTTCCTCTAGCCAAGGTTGTCAGGGGCTATGACCCACTCGATATGGTGAGCCTTGACTCTTGAAGAAGAACTCTCAACAACCTGAAGTTCCTTCAATCAAGCTACGAATTCAAATTCTAACAATTTCTCTGTTTACCCCGCGAGGTCCTTGAAATCATTGCATGCATATCATACATATCATTGCATAACAGGTACCCTTTCTCTGCAGGCTACTTACCTTCTTCGCTGTTTATTTCAGCAGTCTCGTCATGAATCCTGAATCCTCAACCGAGCACACTATCAAGGCCCTCCAGGCTCAGAACGCCCAGTTCCAAGGGCTGATCATGAATTTGACCCAGGGGCAACAAGATCTGAAGGCTCTGCTCTTGAAGAAGGAAAAGAAGAAGAAGAGGACTGTTTTGTTCAGCCCTAGACGCAGATCCGGGAACACCCTGCAGGATCAAACTGAGAGGACAACTCCATCTGTGGGAAAAGGCAGACATCAAGAGGAAAGGGTTCCCAGTCCAGTGATCTCCGACAATGAGACAGATTTCAACGACGAACAGTACCCTCCGGCTGAGGATAGGTACAAACAGTTAGAAGACCGGCTAAGTGCTATGGAGATACAAAAAGTGCCCGGCTTGGACTTCGAGGATCTAGGTCTGTCTTCTGGGGTAGTGATCCCGCACAAGTTTAAGGCACCTGCCTTTGCTAAATACGACGGGGCATCCTGTCCTAAATTGCATCTCAGGGCTTACACAAGGAGGATCCAGCCCTATACAGCTGACAAAAACTTATGGATCCATTTCTTCCAAGAGAGTCTTTCAGGGACTCAGCTCGAGTGGTTCTATCAATTGAACGGAGCCAACATCCGTACCTGGGAAGACTTAGCCACTGCATTCTACAAGCAGTACCAGTACAATGCCGACCTTGCTCCCACACGTACCCAACTCCAGGGTATGTCGTTGGGGTCAAGTGAAGGTTTCAAGGAATACGCGCAGAGATGGAGAGACCTTGCTGGAAGGGTGCAGCCTCCATTAACTGACCGGGAACTCGTTGATATGTTCTTGGGGACCCTATCCGGGCCATTCTTCAACCACCTGATTGGTAATTCATCTGCAGGATTTACCGACCTCATCCTAACTGGCGAAAGAATTGAAGCTGGTATCAAGAGTGGGAAAATTCAAGAGGCCCCACCTTCTGACACTCACAAAAAGCCTTACACGGGAAAGAAAGAATCTAATGCTGCATACAGCCAAAAGAGTCGTCGTAACCATCATGCAGGGGCAGTCATGATTTCCGGTTCTGCACCACGTCGCCAACCACAAAAGGGAAACCAGCGAAGGCCGGACGAGCCTAAAAGACAATTCACCAACATTAACATGCCATGGTCACAAGCATTGCAGCACATGTTGAAAATGAACCTGATTGCGGTGATCAACCCTCCTGCAAATCCCAAGACCTCCTCTCCAAGCTACAATCCAGAAGCGAGGTGTGCTTATCATTCTGATAGCCCGGGGCACGATACTGAGGACTGTTGGGCACTGAAGTACAAGATTCAGAACATGATCGATGCCAAAGAGATCGAGTTCGAGCCTGCCGAGACTCCCAACGTGATCACTGCTCCATTGCCAAAACATGGCTAGGATTGAGAGATTTTTGTTCATTTGAATTCAAGTTGTATTTTTCCTTTCTTGATAAACAATTGTCATGTTAAACTCTTTTATTTCATGAATGCATTACACATGTATGTCTTGAATTAATTATGTTTACTATATTTAAAACTGCTTTCATATTTTTGGTGACGATTAACTCTTGACTGAAAATTCTAAACCTCTTGAGGGAGGATGACGAAAATGATACCACAATCTACAGTATGCTTTTGAACAAATCCCGCTGATGAGGTACAGGCATTGTTTCAATCCCTAAACACTGGAGTTATAAGGATGATAATCCCTCGTCAACCCATCTGAGCCAAAGAAGTAGGAGTTTTTCTTTTCGAAATTTAAAACCCTTAATCATAACCTGGGGCAGGGTAGTTCTTTCAGTTGATCTAAGTGTATAACGAATGGCACCAAAGAAGTCCTTACAAAACAAAAGACAGTGATGGTTCCCTATAATCGTCAAGACAGGCAGTCGTTATCAAAAAAAAAAAATAATAATAAAATAAAAGATCATAAATGAAAAGCCCAAGAAGTCAAAACCTATAAAAGGGACTTATGAAATCGGGGCATCCCGCTGACTGTAATTCCAAAAAGGAAACAGTTCAGGCAAAAAAGGAAAGGGATAACTAAATCAAAAAGAAAGAGGTCCTACAAAACCTCAACAAAAAAAGAGGGGATGACTGCCTATTCAAAATAAATTGTCAACATCCGAACCATCACCGGAAAATCAGAGCAAAGACTCAAACAAGGTCTAACGCACGATCAACTGAGTTTAGGTTTGGAGAACATCACGAAGAGTGGGTGGGTACAAAAAATTTGAGCCTTTATCCTTTGTTTCTTAAACCGTGAACCAGGCCACGTTATAACCCTTAAAAGTCCTAGCTGAAGCATGGGTTAGTTCGAAAGCATACTGTTACGAAGGTATCCTGACTCCTGAAGGTTTGCTGTAAAATCTTGAGTTGACACCGCACTGTATTACAAAAAATGCATTTTCAAAATTCAAGACAGACATAGGCTTTTGCATTCTTAAAATAACCTTGTTTGCATATGACTATTTGTTTGAACAGCAGGGAAATTCGCACGATGAACACCTTGTAAACAGAAGTACCTCCAATCAAGGGGCACAGTAGGAGCATTGCCCATTATCTGGGGCATGGCAAGATACTTCCAACAGGGGCAACTCCTTACATTCTGAGAGTGTGGACATAGTCGAAAAAATGCTACGCACAATCAAAGACCCGCTAGGTTGACATGCCTAGGCAAAAATAAGGGCTTCCCGGCGAACCAAAAGGGTTCGGGCAAAAATAAGGGATGAAATGAAAATATCTGTACACCCGGCAAGTCGAAAACCTGAAAAGGCGGTTTGGGCAAAAATGGGTATCCCGATGGACTGAAAACCCGAAAGGGCGGTCCAGGCAAAAGTTAGGGATCAAAGCGTACGACTATGTCCTGTCATCTTATCACCTACCTACCAGAAGTAGGTCTGTCCATCAACAAGCTATCAGCATCTCCCAGGTCTTCTTCTCCACCTCAGAAACAGGGGCAATAAAGAGTTGTCCAAGCGATCTAATTATCTGTCCTCCAAGGTATCAAGGTAGGTTCAGCTGAAGAACGTAACCAGATATCTTAATTCCCCAGAGAGTAAGTCAGCAAGTCAGTGCACTCTCCCCAAGCAAAGTTACAGTCAGCCTTAAGGAAAGTTGGGTATCCCCCAGCAGATATCAACATTCCCCGGCAGTCTTGGTCTAAAGATTATTCCCCGGCGGCATATCAAACATTCAAAGGAATCACTTCCCCAATATATCAAAACACTTCCCCAGGAGAGTCCAATTAGCTTCCCCAAGAAAGTTAGGAATCCATCTCCCCAAGCAGTAAGCTTATCCCCAGTAGATTCTGGAAGCTTATCCCTCGCAGAGCACGAACGCGTCGTCCGGCTTGATTCAAAGAGTTATTTCCTTAACAGGATATAACTGGGTTATCCTCAGCCAAAAGCCATGGAAAGAGCGTCCTCGACGAAGTCCTCTTACCTCAGCGAAGTCCATCAACACTTCCAACACAACAAGAGTATCCTCAGCAAATTATTATCAACACTCAGCAAGGTATCTCTCTCCCCACAGAGTACCGCTCCCCAGCAAGATCATCAGAGTACTTTTTCTCCCCGCAGAATCTTCCATTTGCCAAGTTTATTCCTCAACAGAGTTATCTTCTCCCATCGGTATTCTTGCAGTTATCATCCCCAGCGGAAGTAAAAGCTTATTCTCCAACATCAGCCCAGGAATAACCTCCTGGCGCCCGTCAAGGATTTACTTTCCTAGACGAAAACATACATTCATAGAACATCACATACATCATTATAGCATGCATAGACGCATTATATCATACAAATCTCATTTATGTTGAGAACATCATTGCTTGATCCATATCATGCATTGCATATGACTGACCTTTACCTTTCAGGAAAGATGCAGTTGAAAGTCTCAATCATATTTCAAGACCTAGACCGGTTCAGTTAATCGACTTCGAAGATTTCTTATCCAGTCCCAGGCCTTCTCCAGTCCAGCTAAATCGACTCCCAACAGATTTTTCTGATAAAGACTCAGTAGAAGTTATTCCAGATTATAATCTCCTATGGTTCCCTCTCCGACAGTGAGTGAGGTGGTAAGTCCTTTTCAGATGTTTCCCTCTCCGACGGTGAGTGAGGTGATAGTCTCCTATGGTTCCCTCTCCGACGGTGAGTGAGGTGGTAAGTCCTTTTCAGATGTTTCCCTCTCCGACGGTGAGTGAGGTGATAGTCTTCTGGGTTCCCTCTCCGACGGTGAGTGAGGTGGTAAGTCCTTTTCAGATGTTTCCCTCTCCGACGGTGAGTGAGGTGATAGTCTCCTATGGTTCCCTCTCCGACGGTGAGTGAGGTGGTAAGTCCTTTTCAGATGTTTCCCTCTCCGACGGTGAGTGAGGTGATAATATCCTATGGTTCCCTCTCCGACGGTGAGTGAGGCGATCATTCCTTTCCTATGGTTCCCTCTCCGACGGTGAGTGAGGTGGTAAGTCCTTTTCAGATGTTTCCCTCTCCGACGGTGAGTGAGGTGATAGTCTCCTATGGTTCCCTCTCCGACGGTGAGTGAGGTGGTAAGTCCTTTTCAGATGTTTCCCTCTCCGACGGTGAGTGAGGTGATAATCTCCTATGGTTCCCTCTCCGACGGTGAGTGAGGCGATCATTCCTTTTCATATGTTTCCCTCTCCGACGGTGAGTGAGGTGATAGTCTCCTGGGTTCCCTCTCCGACGGTGAGTGAGGTGGTAAGTCCTTTTCAGATGTTTCCCTCTCCGACGGTGAGTGAGGTGATAGTCTCCTATGGTTCCCTCTCCGACGGTGAGTGAGGTGGTAAGTCCTTTTCAGATGTTTCCCTCTCCGACGGTGAGTGAGGTGATAATCTCCTATGGTTCCCTCTCCGACGGTGAGTGAGGTGGTAAGTCCTTTTCAGATGTTTCCCTCTCCGACGGTGAGTGAGGTGATAGTCTCCTATGGTTCCCTCTCTAACGGTGAGTGAGGTGGTAAGTCCTTTTCAGATGTTTCCCTCTCCGACGGTGAGTGAGGTGATAATCTCCTATGGTTCCCTCTCCAACGGTGAGTGAGGTAATAATTCCTTTTCAGATGTTTCCCTCTCCGACGGTGACTGAGGTGATAGTCTCCTATGGTTCCCTCTCCGACGGTGAGTGAGGTGATAATTCCTTTTCTTATGGTTCCCTCTCCGCCGGTGAGTGAGGTGACAATTCCCTTTCAGATTATAATTGCCTATGGTTCTCTTCCCGATCCCGCGAAGATGGTATTTCCCACCAAGATTTTCTCAACGAGCGTTGTTGAAGTTAAAATCACCCAAGGTTCTCTTACCATTCATGCTAAGGCAGCAACCATCCCTGGTTCATTCATCATCTTTTGAAGCTCCAGACCCAGCTCCTGTAACCAGTCAAGACATATCTATGCCAAGCACCTGAAACCAGCTCCTGCAACATGTCAGGTACCCTTTTTTCTTTTGCAGGTATGCAGGTTCTCGCTAAGGAATCTCTTATGCGATCAACATCCAGGTGGCATCTATAAGCCCATCATCCTATTCGTCAACCTCTAAATGGCATCTATAAGCCCATTCCATCATCATTGCTACTATGTAAGCGCAAATTTCTGGGCACTCTAGTGTCCAATCATCTTCTACCTTCGGATTACGAAAGGCACGTCATCCAATCTGCATCCTCAGGTCTAAGAAGATTGAACAGGGGCAACTGTTGTACCCCAAAATTTGCCCTCCCATATTTTTCAAAGATTTGCCAAGACAAGCTTCAAAGTTCCCCAAGGGTTGCACAGTGCAAAGGGCCTCCCATACAGTCAAAACTAGGGTTTATGTTCTGATCAAGAAATTGAAGTTTCCAAAGGTCCAATCAAGTCTCACATGCCTACAAATATGGTCAAGTATCCTCATATCAAGTTTCAAGGCATTCAGTACAAAATTGCACAGTCAAAAACCCTAATTGCACTACAGTCAACTGTAGGGGCAAAATGGTCATTTGACAGTCAAAAGTTCAAATTTTTGGTCAACATATCATTTTGAAGCCACAAACATCATTTGATCAATGCTTGATCATGATTCTCAAAATTTGGCTCAGAAATCATCAAAATGCAAAAGTTTCCTTATTTGGACAGCTGGAAAAGTCAACTGAAATTGACCAGGGCATAACTTTCACATGGATTATCAGAAAAATTCCATCCAAAGCTCATTTTGAAGAGAAATACATTTCCTACAACTCATCTTCATACTTCAAGTCCAAGGAATGCTCTCACAAAAAGTTATCAATTTCAACATTATAGGTCATTTTCAAAAGTCAACAAAAAGGGACTTTAAGTCAAAGGCCATAACTTGAGATTGGTAAATCAAAATGACATGTGACCAAAGGCATTGGTTAGAGGACTCAAAGACCTCTCCAAAATGTCCAAGAACATGAGAAAAGCTCAAAAATTGAGCAAGTTATGCCTTGTGGAAGTTGGGAAATTTTTGGATATTTTGAAAAGTCAACATTGATTCAAATGACCTAAAATTGCTAATGGGCCCATTTTTTCTTCCATAATTCATCATCCATGACATGTGCACGACCACTTGGCCCAAAGGGAAGTATTTCTTCATTTTTTATTTATTTATTTGAATTTTTATTTATATTAATTCACTTAAATCATTTAAATATATGAAAAATACTTAATTTAACCTACCAAATCTTTTTGCACATGTAATCTACTCAATAATTCGTGCACATTCAAATATGGGAAGATTTGGTTTGATTGGATCCTAATTGATACAAAATTGTATGGAAAAGATTGAAAAAACAAAGCTTGAAAATCCAATCTTCAAAACCATGATTGCAAGAGATTTTGAACAAGTTTTCTGACCTAATCCATTCAGTACATAAGCCTAAAGGAAACCCTAATCAAAGGACGCGCACAGCTGCTCAAGAAGGCCATTCACAAACTTGAAAAAATTGTCAAAAAAGTCAATTCTGAAATCAACTTTACAGGTTGATTCAAAGCACAATTCTTGTTCCATTAGCTTCCTTGGAGATCACTGATCACATTCCAATCAAAAACAACAATCAAAACGCAAGGAATTGGTATACAGCGTTCCAAATATGTCTTGAAAAACTCATAATCGTGTTCTCAAATTTAGGCATTTTCATAACATTTTATTCATGGATTCTTATTCCTCATTTGATTCTGAAGCTAACCAATGCATTTAATTGTCTTTTTATTTGCTATACGCGATTATGCCATGTTTGAGTTTTAGGGTTTGCAGAGTTTGAAATTGGGGATTTTGAAACAAGGAAAAATTGGAACCTTTGGCCACTACCATTAGAATCATCATGACTGGACGAAGAAGATGCAACACTCGCGATCAATTTATGAACACTATAGGCCTAATCGTTATTTTCTAATAGCAGGCCTAAGAGAACATATAAGAAACCGTTGCCTAATGTTTTATATTTCAGGGATGATGAAGAAGATGAGTCCGTGGCACACGATGATAGGCTGATTCAAATCTCGCGCGCGTTTCCAAAGCCATTGACCATTTTCTTTTATAATATTTCTTTGTTATATTAATATACAGATAAACAAAGCGCTTCAGTGGCAAACGTGTTGGTTGGAAAGGTACATGACCTGGGTTCGAGCCCCAGGTCTTACATGTTTCCATATTATTTTTCAATAACAATTCCCATGCGCTTCAAGGCTGCAGACGCACCATACACCTTCTCCACCAAGCCATCCACGCGTCCTGGGAGATCAAATCAAGGGCATAGATCTAAAGAACACGTTGCACCCTGGTCCACGCTTCAGCATGCTACTCAAAAAAGTCAAACGGACCCAGATTTTTGGGCCAGAATTCTTGGATTAAATCTCCTATTTGGGGACTACCACCCCCCCTGGTCTGCAATTCTCTATATTTTCCTTATCTTTTATTTTCAATTATTATTTTATTTTCTTTATTGTTTTGAATTAATTAATTATTTTTACAAAATATAAAATATCACAAAAAAATCAGAAAAAAGGAAAAACACAATAAATATTTTTGTTTTAATATTTTCATGAATAAATCTGCATGTAATTAAATTTAGTTTTTTTAATTAGGTTAATTTTAATACTTTTAACAAAAAATCTAAAAAATGTAGAAATAGGTTAATTAATAATTTTTCATCCTTTTTATTTTTTTATTTTTTCTTTCATAAATAATTAAATAACTAAATATTTATTTTCATGAATAAACTTGTAAATTAATTAGGGTTTCATTTAGGTTAAAAACTTCAATATTTTTCTTAATAACTTAAAAATAATTAGAATTAGGTTTAGCATTTTATTTTAATTTTAATTAATTCCTTTTTCTATTAAATCTTAAAACACTAAAAAACACCAAAAAAACAAATTCTTGCTTTCTTTTAATTTTAATTTTAATTCCTCATTAATTTTAATTTTTGCAAGAAGGGTCCAACGCCCATGTTCTTAATTTTTATTCTAATTCGCATATTTATTTTATTTTGCTTGAATAATTATGTACCTCTCCCGAAGCCATGTAAATTACTTCTCGCACTTTCCAATTCTTTATTTACTTTGTTTATTTATTTTCTGTCAAATCGGGTCCTGGTTAATTTTGGCGATGTGGACCCGCGCCATTTGTAATAGCTTTAGATTTACTTTTCCTCGCAAATTTTAATTGTTAATCAAAAGCATGAAAGAATGTATGTCAAAATAAAATCAAGCATAGAACACCGATAACATGACAAGATGAATGCAAATGAAAACGACACACGAATCGCACACACCACCCCTAGGGTACGCCTCACTGTTGCCTTGCCTCGAAAGGTGATCGTCGAGTAGAGGATGTCTTAGTAAGTCCTCATGATCCGGGAACCTGGCATGAGGGTAGCTTCTAAGGTGTCTTCCTATTGCTCCGGTGATCACCATGTCCCGAACCCTTCGAATTGACCCGAACACCTCCAACGGTGGTGCTACCTACCTCTCAATGGTGGGATGGCACTACTTTAAAGGACATTTACACAGACGAATTCCTTAGGGTAGGTAGGTTCTCGTAGATACTTGCTCTAATTTCAAAACAAAATCAAAAAACTCTTTTCACACCGACACTTTCAAAAAGCTTTCGAAAGCAATTTTTCAAACACTCTTGAGGACCGATACAAGAGTCGAACTGGAATTTTCAAAGAAACTTTTTAAAACCCACAGTTGAAAAGCAAACTAACCAATTTTGAAAACACAAATGAGCAAGTATCTAAGAGCCCATGGATAACCATGGATAGAAAGGGTGCTAATACCTTCCCTTTCTATAACCTACCTCCCGAACCGAGAGCAATCTCTTTAAGGAATTTTTCTGTGCTTTTGTCCTTTCCATTTGGAGAAAATAAAAGACGGTGGCGACTCTTGCTTCCGCGACATTTCGCGAACCAGCGTTAAACAGTCAGTTCCAGATCCACCGATCACAATATACTTGGACATTATTTTTAGTGCAGAAAAGTGATGCATTCAAGGCGTTCAAGAAGTATGCTAAACAAATTCAGAATGAGAAGTCTCTAACAATTGCCTCAATAAGAAGTGACCATGGCGGAGAATTCCAAAATGCTCTATTTGAATAATTATGTGGAGAACATGGAATATCTCATAACTTCTCGGCACCAAGGACTCCACAACAAAATGGAGTGGTTGAAAGAAAGAATAAGTCTCTTGTGGAACTTGCTAGAACAATGCTTAGCGACTCAAACCTTCCAAAATAATTTTTGGCGGATGCGGTGAGCACGGTATGTTTTGTTAGCAATAGAGTTAACATTAGACCAATCTTAAAGAAAACTCCATATGAACTTTTCAAAGGGAGAAAACCAAACATTCATATCTTTGGGTGCAAATGCTTTGTCCTAAACAATGACAAATATAATTTGGGTAAGTTTGATGAGAAATCTGATGAAGGTATATTTCTTTGTTACTCACTCTCTAGTAAAGCATATAGAATATACAACAAAAGAACTTTGACTATTGAAGAATCTATGCATGTTTCTTTTGATGAAACTAACCCCTCCAAGGAGGATAATATTGTTTGTGATAATGATGATGAAATTTTAGAAGGTCCTCAAGAAAATTCTTCCAAGGATCAACCCATCTAACTAGGAGAATCACCTCAACAAGAATCGAATCTCAATGATCTACCAAAAGAATGGATAACTCATAGAGATCATCCTATTGATAAAGTAATTGGTGATATAAGTCAAGGCGTGTCTACAAGATTAAATCTCAAGGATGCTTGCCTAAACATGGCGCTTGTCTCTCAAATTGAACCTTCCAAAGTTGATGGAGCTTTAGGAGATGACCAATGGATCATAGCTATGCAAGAAGAATTGAATCAATTTGAAAGGAATCAAGTTTGGGAACTTGTTCCTAGGCCAAGCAACAAACACATTATTGGAACAAGATGGGTTTTCAAAAACAAACTTGACGAGAATGGAATAATTGTTCGCAACAAAGCAAGATTGGTAGCACAAGGCTATAATCAAGAAGAAGGAATAGACTTTGAAGAAACTTTTACTCCAATTGCAAGGTTAAAAGCTATTCGTCTCTTACTTGCCTATGCTTGTTCATTAAATTTTCAGCTTTTCCAAATGGACGTCAAAAGCGCATTCTTGAATGGATATATCACTGAAGAAGTATACGTTAAGCAACCCCCCGGTTTCGAAGACTTCAAGAATCCATCTCATGTATATAAATTAAGAAAAGCTCTCTATGGACTGAAACAAGCACCAAGGGCATGGTATGATCGTTTAAGCAACTTCTTATGCGAAAAAGGTTTCGAAAAAGACAAAGTTGACAAGACTCTATTTATCAAGAAAATCAAAGGCGACACTTTGCTAGCACAAGTCTATGTTGATGACATCATCTTCAGTTCTTCAAATCAAGAAACGTATGAAGAATTCTCATCTTCGGTTCACTGAAGGTAGAAAGAGAAAATATATCATATCACTGCTGTTAACTGACAATGAACTATCAACTTTCACTGAAGATAGCAAAAAGATAATAAACACCGACGTTCACTGTCAATGTCCTACCAACGTTCACTGAAGGTAGAAAGAGAAAATATATCATATCACCACCGTTCACTGACGATGAACTATCAACGTTCACTGAAGATAGAATAAAGATAATAAACACCGACGTTCACTGCCAATGTCCTACCAACGTTCACTGAAGGTAGAAAGAGAAAATCATATCACCGTCATTCATTGACGATGAACTATCAACATTCACTGAAGATAGAAAAAAGATAATAAACACCGACGTTCACTGCCGATGTCCTACCAACGTTCACTGAAGATAGAAAGAGAAAATATATATCACCATCGTTCACTGACGATGAACTATCAACGTTCACTGAAGATAGCAAAAAGATAATAAACACGGACGTTCACTGCCGATGTCCTACCAACGTTCACTGAAGGTAGAAAGAGAGAATCATACCACCGCCGTTCACTGACTATGAACTATCAACGTTCACTGAAGATAGCAAAAAGATAATAAACACCGACGTTCACTACCGCTGTCCTACCAACATTCACTGAAGGTAGAAAGAGAAAATATATCATATCAAGTTTTCCCAAAATTCTGGTGTTTCGCCTAGAACGGGTCTCAACTTCTTCTTTAACCAAGGAAATCTGCCTAGAAAAGGTCAAACATAAGTTGTCTCAAATAAAGAGAGTTGTTACTTGTTGTCATGGATAATTTCAAAAAGAAATGACTTTTTGGGGATAGAAATATGACTTCCCGGGGAAATGCCACGATTTTCCTGCTGAGGAGATAAAGTCTTCTCGTGCAAAATAAATGCACAAACTAAAACTCAAAGTTTTCATAAATCCAAAGTAAATAATATTGTCATGCAACCACATATCCAAATCAGAAATAAACTGGAGCAAGACAGCCAACGAAGATACATCCTTTGAGAAATAAACTCAAGAGGGAAAACTGAATCTATCTAAGCAAGGAGCGTTGTAGGAAGGCTAGAGCAAAATGTCAATGAATAATGATTTGTCAATTTTTTCCATGCATGATGTATGTATGAATGTATGAGTGCTATCGTGCGTATGCTGGTAAAACAGATACATAATCAGTAGGAACAAACAAACAAAATGCCTCAGGTACTAACAACACTTGGCTAAAATTCAACCAGAAAGATCATTCCAAGAAAGGTAAAGGCCAACTGCGGAAACAAAACCTATTGCATGCCTTTAACTTTACTACAGAGAAACATAATTCGGAGGTAGAAAATTAAACAGATACCTGGATAGAACATCCTTCTTCCAGCTTCAACGGAGAAACCAGTTTTTTTTCAAAAGCAACATGCCTACTGGAGATTGCAAGACCAGCCTCAAATAAAGCAGACTGATGCTGAAACAAACAAACCTCACTGGGGAATTCAAGCCTACCTCCCTGGAGAAAGATGCGGATTGAAACCTTACATCATGAAAAATTATTCAAACAAATGATGCCCAGGGATAGCCTTCCCGGGGAATCAAGAAGTCAACAATAACGCCAATATTGCAGAAAGAGCGACATCTCAGCACAACAAGGGAATAAAACCTTTTATCATATGAGGGAAGACTTCACTGAGGAATCTGGGACAGAGGCTTCTGACCATGCAAACCCAAAATCAAAAATGAGCCAAGACTTGTCTGGGGACAACGGGATCACAAACCCAATACTGCACCTTACACCGATTGATATAGTCTTTAACTACCTGAGAAACAAACAAAGACCATGCGCATACCAGCAAAATGACCTGAGAGATCCTTTATGAAGGAGGTAAATCTTCTCAAAACAACCAGAGTTTGTTCATTCCTGGGATCACCATTTTTTGTTGTCATGGTGTCATCACAAATCTCAAAGTAAATTGAATTGTAAAGATCTCTTTTTTTTTAAAAAGTCAATTTTGCTTTTTAATCTTTTTGCTTTTAAAGTTATCATCAGTAATAAATGGAGTCTTTGCAAGCTAAATAAAATAAAAACACAAAGAATTGGGTAAAAGCTCGAATTTCATTAATAGAATGGTAGTCTGTGAATGGCGAGACTCCATGGATGATTACAGAGTTTGGAAAATGGTAATTGTAATGGAAAAGATACATTGAGATACAATGACCACTATCCCCCCTAACAACTTTTGAAATCCTGAGCAAGTGGCTTTTGTTGAAGTATGGTGAGCATCCGAGAAGATTGTTGCTTCAACGATCAAGTCTTGTCTGACGTAGTTACTTACCAAGAAGAATCCCTAACTTTTGCCTAAGCTGCCCTTGCGGGTTTTCAACTTAGCGGGGAATTTATTCTGTTTATGTCTCTAATTTTTGCCTAGACCTCCCTTTCGGGTTTTCGGCCTACCGAGACGCTACTTTTTGCCTAAGCCACCCTTTCAGGTTTTCAACTTAGCGAGCTGTTCTTTTATTTCTTTAGGCGAAGTATTTCTTGATTGCGTCAGCATTCATGGGACGTAGCAACTCCTTGCCATCCATAGTTTCAAGAATTAGTGCACCACCCGAGAAGGCTTTCTTGACAACATACGGGCCTTCAAAATTGGGAGTCCACTTTCCCCTAGAATCAATGTTGAAAGACATGATCTTCCTGAGCACGAGGTCCCCTTCTCTGAATTCACAAGGTTTGACCTTTTTATCGAATGCTTTCTTCATTCTTCTCCGATATAAATGCCCATGACATAAAGTAGTCATTCTCTTTTCCTCAATCAAATTCAATTGGTTAAACCTGTTTTGGATCCATTCAGCCTCTATCAATTTGGTTTCCATTATCACACGCAACGAGGGAATCTCTACCTCTACCGGGAGTATAGATTCCATTCCATACACCAGGGAGAACGGGGTTGCTCCTGTTGAAGTGCGGACAGATGTTCAATATCCATGCAGAGCAAAAGGGAGCATTTCATGCCAATCCTTATAAGTAACAACCATTTTATGGATAATTCTCTTGATATTCTTATTAGCAGCTTCAACAGCCTCATTCATCTTTGGCCTGTATGGAGATGAATTGTGATGGACAATCTTGAATTCTTCACATAGTTCTGTCATCATCTTGTTGTTCAAATTCGAGCCATTTTCAGTGATGATTCTATTCGGCACACCATACCGGCATATAAGATTATTTTTGATGAAATGCACAACCACTTGTTTGGTAACATTGGCATATGAAGCAGCCTCTACCCATTTGGTGAAGTAGTCAATGGCTACCAAGATAAAACGGTTCCCATTCGAAGCTTTGGGTTCTATCATCCCAATCATGTCTATACCCCACATAGAGAAAGGCCATGGGGAGGAAATCACATTGAGAAGTGTCGGAGGCACATGAACCTTATCCTTATAAACCTGGCATTTATGACACTTCTTTGCAAATTTGTAACAATCAGACTCCATTATTAGCCAATAATAACCCTCCCTTAGCATCTTTTTAGCCATCGAATGTCCATTGGCATGAGTGCCAAATGAACCTTCATGAATCTCATGCATCAACATGTCTGCTTCGTGTCTATCCACGCATCTGAGCAAGACCATGTCATAATTTCTCTTGTATAACACATTTTTACTGAGGAAGAAACTACCTGCCAATCTTCTCAGTGTCTTTCTATCTTTCCTTGATGTGCCAATCGGGTATTCCTGAGTCTGAAGAAAATGCTTGATATCATAGTACCAAGGTTTTTCATTTGCTACCTCCTCTATCGTAAACACATGAGCGGGCCTATCTAGCCGTTGAACTGTAATTCGGGGTATATCATTCCAAGTATTCACTTGGTACATGGAAGCCAGAGTTGTCAGAGCATCCACCATTTGATTTTCATCTCTAGGGATGTGATGGAATTCAACTTTATTGAAGAAGGGTAATAATCTTCTAGCATAATCTTTGTAAGGGATCAAGCCAGGGTGACGAGTATCCCATTCTCCTTTAATCTAATTTATTACCAAAGCTGAATCACCATACACATCTAGAATTTCGATTCTAAGATCAATAGCTTCCTCAAGACCCATGATGCAAGCCTCATATTCTGCTATATTATTAGTGCAATCAAATGTTAACCTTGCAGTAAAAGGAATGTGTGATCCATGAGGAGTGACAATCACAGCACCAATTCCTTTACCATAAGCATTCACAACTCCATCAAATATCATACTCCAACGAGATTCAGGGTCAGGGCCTTCCTCAGGCAATGGTTCATCACAATCTTTCACTTTCAGGAACATCACATCCTCATCGGGGAACTCATATTCTGTAGACTGATGATCTTCCACTGGTTGATGAGCAAGGTAATCTGCCAACACACTACTTTTAATAGCCTTTTGAGTGAGGTAATCAATATCATATTCAGATAACAACATCTTCCAGCAGGAAATTCTCTCGGTAAGAGCAGGCTTTTCAAAAATATACTTTATTGGATCCATTTTGGAGATCAACCAAGTGGTATAATTCAACATATACTGCCGCAAACGTTTCACCGCCCAGGCCAAAGCACAACACGTCTTTTCTAGCATGGAATACCGCGACTCACAATCAGTGAACTTTTTGCTGAGATAATAAATGGCAAACTCCTTCTTCCCTGTTTCATCCTGTTGCCCCAAAATACAACCCATGGATTTATCTAACACTGTTAGATACATAATCAACGGTCTTCCTTCTACGGGGGGAAGCAATATAGGAGGTTCAAGCAGATATTCTTTAATACTCTCTAATGCCATTTGGCAGTCATCCGTCCATACACAACCTTGATCTTTCTTTAACAACTTAAAGATCGGTTCACATGTTGCAGTCATGTGGGAAATAAACCTGGAAATATAATTCAAACGCCCGAGGAAACCTCTGACTTGCTTTTCAGTTCTTGGTGCTAGCATTTCTTGAATTGCTTTGACTTTATCAGGGTCAACTTCAATTCCTTTCTGGCTAACAATGAAACTCAACAATTTCCCCAATCGAACACCGAAGGTGTATTTATTTGGATTCAAGCGGAGACGATACTTCCTCAAATGCTGAAACAACTTCAACAAATATTCTATATGCTTATCTTTAGTCTGGGATTTGGAAATCATATCATCAATATATACTTCGATTTATTTGTGCATCAGATCATGGAATAGGGTTGTCATAGCCCTCTGGTACGTTGCACCAGCGTTCTTCAACCCGAAGGGCATCACTCTGTAACAGAATGTTCCCCAGGGTCTGATAAACATTGTTTTTTCCATGTCCTCTGGAGCCATTCTTATTTGATTATATCCGGAAAATCCGTCCATGAACGAGAATACTTTGAATTTTGGTGTGCTGTCCACTAATATGTCGATGTGAGGCAATGGAAAACCATCTTTTGGACCAGCTTTATTTAGATCTCTGTAATCTACGCACATGTGGACTTTTCCGTCTTTTTTCGGTACTGAGACAATATTGGAAATCCATTTAGGATACACTGACTTCACAAGAAAACCAGCATTAATCTGCTTTAGGGCCTCCTCTTTGATCTTTACTGCCATATTTGGGTGGATTCTTCTCAACTTTTGTTTAACTGGCGGACACTCTGGCTTCAACAGCAAACGATGCTCGACAATATCTGTATCTAGACTAGGCATATCTTGATATGACCAAGCAAAAATATCCACATACTCTTTCAACAACTCAATCAACCCGCTCTTTATATCAGGATGTAACGATGCTCCAATCTTGACTTCCTTCGTATCCTCTTCTGAACCCAAATTAATCACTTCCAGAGGCTCCTTATATGGTTGAATGGTACTTTCCTCGTGCTCAAGCAACCGTGAGACCTCTTCTGGAATCTCATCATAATCTTCTTCTTTAGCCCCAAACACAGGACATTCAAAGTTGGGAGAGGGTGCAGGGTCATTGTATTCAACGGGTTTTTTAATTAATTTGCACATATGATTTATGATTGCTTTTAGAAACTGACACATATAACAAGTGATCATGCAGATTAATTTTCAGTTATTATTTATTTTGAAAGGTTTTTTTATTACCATTTTCCAAGAAAAAGCAGAAAATAAAGACATAATTTTGGAAGCAAAGACAACTCTTATTAATGATCTTAAAAGTCACAGCAAATAGATAAGCCCTACAACATTAATACTTCCACCTTGGGCAGAGTGAAAGCTTTTCAAAAGAAAGAAATAGATTAACAAAACAAATTACTTTGAAACATGTATGCAAGAAGGAACATCAATGGTGACCCAGTTCTGAACTCTGACTCCATGCGTCATGTAATTCGGTACTTCCTGCTCTGCTTCATCCTCTTCGACAACATTAATTCCAGAATCAATTGGATGGAGGTAGCCTCTGCTGCGGAAAACATCATGATAATTATTCACATTATACTTTGACTTCAAACTTTCGCCTTTACCAATCTTCGAAGAGAAACCCAAACCAGTTCTATTTTTGTTCACGGGTGGATCCACAAGTCGTCCTCAAACTGTATTATGACCATTGCGCATAACCTGCTGCACATCCTTCAGCGAAACCACATAATTCTCGTTTCTCCTTATGTTGTCAATGGATAGGGCTTGGAACTGGGTTCCAACAGCAGCCTCATCTGCTTCTACAATACTGAAAGAGGATAAATGGGATATCAACAGCGCCTGCTCCCCATTTATGATCACTACCTTCCCTTCACACACAAACTTTAGCTTCTGATGCAGAGTTGAAGTGACAGCCCCTGCTTCGTGTATCCATGGCCGTCCTAGAAAACAACTATATGTGGGAATAATGTCCATGACCTAGAAGGTTATCAGGAACAAATGTGGTCCTATATGGATGGGTAAGTCCACTTCACCAATGACAGATTTCCTCGACCCATCAAATGCCTTCACAATGATGCCACTCGGGTGCATAGGTGCTCCTTGATACTTTAACTTCATGAGAGTACTCCTTGGTATAACATTCAACGCGGATCCATTATCAATTAGCACATTGGACAGCGAATCATTCTTGCAGATCATGGATATGTGGAGGGCCAGGATGTGATTCCTCCCTTCATCTGGTAACTCATCATCGTAGAAACTCAAGTTGTTACATGACATAATGTTTCCAATTACGTTGCTGAATTGATCTAATGGCATGTCACTCTCCACAAAATCTTGGTCTAGTACTCTCATCAATGATTCTCTATGAGTAGAGGAATTCATCAATAAAGCTAGGATGAGCATCTTTGAAGGAGTCTGCAGTAACTGATCTACAATTCTGTAGTCGCTCATCTTAATTATCTTTAAAATATCATCCACTTATTTCTCTAATGTAGCTCCACTAGTATCTCCTGTAGCCTTCTTAGGCTCATCATTTTCAGCAATTTTCTTTCCAACAACAACATCTCTTCGAACAACCAGCGCAAACACACGACCGCTACGGGTCACCCTGCTATTTTCAGCTATATTTCCAACATCAGGCATTGGCTGGATGGGAACTTCCACCCCACCTTCTAAGATTGTAGCGTGGTATTTGTAAGGCACAGCCTTATCTGATTTGTAGGGAATAGAACCTGGCAAACTAATTACCAATGGGGTAGAAGCTGGTTTGCTATGGTACTCCACTTCCAAATGAGCGGGTGCACCAAAATAAGGCACAATGATGTTTACCCCTTATTCAACATAATCAGACATCAAAAAGTCATTTCTGGGAAATAAATCTTCGTCTGAAGAGAAATACTCATCCGCGGAAACATACTCTTCCTCCGACTCTTCTTCCATTAAACCAACTTCAACCATATCAATCTCATGATAATCATCCCTCTGACCTGTGATATCGATAGTTCCATTGTCTAACAGCAACTGAACACCCTCCCTCACAATTGAACATCCTCAGGGATTTTGACAGCAAACTATGCAAGACCCATATTGGTGTTCCACCTGACCAGCAGTTCCGCAGAAGGTAGCATGCAACTGCACGAGATCCTCATTCAAATACTCCACGTCAAAAATTATGAATTCACCAGGACATCCAGAGACCATATTCACTTCCTATTCATACTCTTCCCTAGGCTTGATTATATGGATTAAACCCTTATCCATCATCTCCTGTAAATTAGCCTTTATCTTCTCGCAACCCTGTATGTCTGTACTACAAACAACACAACCGGCGTGGTCATGCGTATAGTAGCTGAATTCATAGAGGTCTGCATGCATTTTCACCAAATCTCCTCTAACCAGATTAATGTCAAAAATCTGGAAGTCGCCTGGACAACCGGCCACCATATTTACAGCATTCACTCCCCCGTGCTTGGGTAGAGGATTGTCTTTCACATTAGGTCCCATGTCTTTGAAAGATAGAATTCCAGACTTCACCAACCTTTGCACTTCAGTCTTCAAAGGATAACAATTCTCAACACTATGCCCTGGTGCTCCCAAATGAAAAGCACGCATTTGGTCTGCCTTGTAATACCAAGGCAATGGTGATGGTATGGCGGGAGGTGGTTGTGTCTGGACCAACTTCTTCTAAATCAATGCCGGTAGTAGCTCTGCATAGCTCATGGGAATAGGTTCATAGTTCTCCCTTCTCTGATTATTCCCCCGGTTTCCCTGCTGGGATGGTCTTTGATAAGAAACGGTAGTCGGAGCGGTATTCATAACAGGAATAACCGAGGCGACTTGCTGGTGGCGCTGATAATTCCTTCTAGGAGCGTTTACCCTCCTCTCTTGTATAACAGCATTTGTATCCCCTTCTTTCTTTTTGGTAAACCCATAAGATGGCTTCTTCACACCTCCGGAACCTTCACTCTTCGTTAAACAGCCTTCTCTTACAGCCTCTTCTAAGCGGATACCCATTCCTACCATCTCTGTAAAATCACTTGGTGCAATTTCTACCATCCTTTCATAGTAGAAAGCACCTAGCGTCTTCAGAAAAATCTTAGTCACTTCTTTCTCTTCCATGGGGGGAATCACTTGGGCAGCTACCTCGTGCCATCTCTGTGCATATTCTTTGAACGATTCCCTGTCTTTCTGAACCATGTCCCTAAGTTGGTCACGGTCGGGCGCCATGTCCACATTGTAATTGTATTGTTTGATGAATGCTTCTCCCAAATCATTAAAAGTATGGATGTTAGCACTGTCTAAACTCATATACCACTTCAACGTTGTGCCGGTTAAACTATCCTGAAAAAAGTGGATCAGCAGACGCTGGTCATCAGTGTTGGTAGACATTCTCCTTACGTACATCCCCAAGTGAGCACGAGGACAAGTGTTGCCCTTGTACTTCTCAAATTCCGGGACCTTGAACTTAGCAAGTATCTTAACATTTGGGACCAAACATAGCTCATTCACATTCTGCCCAAATAGATCTTTTCCCCTAAGAGCCTTCATCTCTCTTTTCATTCTATCAAACTGCTCTTGAAAATCATCCATTCTGTCATAAAGACCCAAGTCTTCACTCAGCGGAGGGAAAGGACGACACACATCTTCATTAACAAACAGAACCAAATTCACTGAAGGAGGTGCAGCGGGAACAGTATGCACCACAGGAGATGCCGGAGTAACAACAGTCTGAACCACTGGAGTATCTTGAGGACCAAGATTGAAACCTTCAGGTGCAAAATTCTTTGGCATTCCCCATGGATAACCTTGAGGCATACGGTTTTGAACAACAGCCGGAGTAGCGGATACAGCAACAGTCGGAACTTCAGTATTTGCCCTTGTTGGTTGAAGTTGAACACTCGGTGGCTGATTCTGAGCAACCACCAGAGCTTCCATCAGAGTAGTCAAATTGGCCAAGCCGGCCTTCAAAGCAGAAACTTCTTCGCGTAGCTCGCGATTTTCCTGTTCTAAGTTGTCCATCTTCTTTTTGAAATTAGCCCGAGTGTTGTAGTGATGAGTCAGCTTGCTGAATGAAGTAAAGAAGATTGGTAAGGCACCTGGATATGCATAATAAATGCAAGAAATATGTGCAATATGATGCATGACATGCAATGCACATGATTATTCTTACTTCATTATTTAATATTTCAAGGGATTTAAGATTTATAGGCATATTGCAAACATCAAAGTAATAAAGCTTTTGAAATACTGAAAAAATTTATTATAGTAACTTCAAAATGGATTACAAGTTTCAATGATCCCAAGTACAAGATGAAAATACAATCTAAAATCCTAAGAAAAAGAACTGATGAAGATCAATCTGTACGCTGGCGCTTCCCTGTGAGCCTGACAATCTGAGCCTTCAGCCTCTGGTTTTCTTCCATGTGTCTGATGGCAACCTCCTTCCAATCATCTGGATCAGAAAGTGAGTAATCAGCACCTGTTTGAGGCTTAGGGGAAAATAAATCCCCTTGCCTCTCCATAGACTCTACCACTCGACTTTTAAGGATCTCGATCAAATCGTCTTTCTCTTTCAGGTCTGCTCTGTAGGAACTCTCTAAAGTCTGGAATTTATTCTTCCAAGCATCCCTTTCTTGTTGCATCCTAACCAAAGCGAGTTGCAGCTCTTCTAGATCATCTAATAAGGGAGGAGTGGTCTTCACAAATAGATTAGGCATGGGTGTCTCCCGAGTATACGACATCTTCAACTGAATGGCTCTCGATCGGACCCACTGAAGATATGGCTCCAAAGAAACAGCATCCCTAGGTCCCAAATCCTTCCTACTCTTCTTATGAACGTGATGATAGGCCTTCGCAATCTGCTCCCTAGCTTCCCTATGGTCTTCTCCTTCCTTCAGAATGAAACTACTCAAATGAATACTATTCGGTTTATCCCTCATCGGGTAACCAAGCTGTCGTCGTGCGAGAACAGGGTTATAGTTAATTCCTCCCTTTGTACCAAGAAGCGGTACATTGGGGAAACTACCACAACTGTCAATAATCTCCATATCTGGATAAGCTCGATGATACCAATCAATATCTGAGTGAGTAAGTGACATGATCTTAGGAGCCCAACGGGGTTCCTTCCTGGCATCCCAAAAAGCATCAGACTGAGGCATATGAGAGATGAACCACCGGTACAACAAAGGCGTGCAACAGATAATCATTCCCCCATGATAAGAATTCTAAAGATGAATAGAGTAATAAGCATCACGCAACAGTGTAGGAACTGGGTTTCCAATCATGAAAATCCTGATAGCGTTAATGTCGACAAACTTGTCTACATTAGGAAATAAGAACAATCCATAAGCAAGTAAAGCAAAGATGGCATCAAAAGCAAACGTACTCTTCATTTTGGAAAAGTAACGAGCTTTCTCCAATAAGAACTGAGCTGGTAATCCTCTAATCCCTCCTTTAGTAGTCATATGGGCTTCCACCTCAGACTTCCCCAGATGAATCAAAGCAACAATCTCATGTGGTTTTGGCTCACCCTCTAAACCAGTAAAAGGAACACGATCGGTAATAGGTAAGTCCAATAGATAAGAATACTCCTCCAGTGTAGGCATCAACTGATAATCGAAAAAAGTAAAGCAGTGGTACATAGGATCATAGAACTGGACCAAGGTCGAGAGAATACCCTCCTTCATCTTCAGCTTCATGAGAGGAATAATGGATCCATACTTCTTCCGAAAGTACGCAGAACACTCGGTCTCTGGAATTAGACTGACCAACTCATATATCTTAGGATCCTTGAAACTGTATTTCCCGGTCTTTCTCTTTCCAGAATCCATGGTTAAAAGTACCTGAGATATTCACAAATAGTCAACCTTTTAAATCCCTTGAAATATTGTTTTCTTCAAAAGATGCTTATGAGTGCATGGATGCATGATGCAACAATCACACACAAGATCACATATATATGGTTCATAGGTTCAACGTCACGAGCATGAGGTCGAAGGTACTACCCATAAGGTGTTGGTCTAAGAGTTATCACCTGCCAAACAAGGTTCTAGAGGTTCCCAGGGTCTACATCCTTCCTTCGGATATTACCAAATTCTCGATTAACTCGGTAATTAGTAATATTCTCAAGAAAGACTCATCCGAGCGTATTATCGCATGACAACTATTTTTGGATTACTCCGTCATAGCTTCTGCACTACACCTAAAAGGCCAAGATGGGTTTGGTATTCTACGGTCCTCAGCTTCAGCAGGCTCCCAGGTCGACAGCAGTACATCTTCTCGATTACTCGGTAAATGACACTACAGTCAAAGGGGCCTCCACTGAGTGAGGGATCTCATGCCTCCTTTTTTGGGATTACTCCCTCAAAGTTAACATGACTATACCGCCCGTCCTATCTTAAAGTTTGCCCAAGTCCGGGTATAGGACTTATGAGTAATCACCAAGCACCCTGAAAACCAGGAAAATCTAAACAAACATATATACAAAATATAACACATAAACAACAATAGTACATATACAGATATAAACAAAGATAGGCTCAACCCACTTAGGGATGGACCAGCAAGAGGTTAATCTTTCCCCAGTGAAGTCGCCATTTTTCTGTAGTGGTAGAAATATTCAAGAATAAGCCATTGGATTAACTAGAATTAATAAAAATCAAAATCAAAATCACCACCGCGCTTTAATGTTTCCAAAGGAATGGGAAAAGAGAGAATAACCCAAAAAGAGGGGGAAAGATTCAAGGTAAGGGGGTTGGTTATGCAAAGGGAAGGTATTAGCACCCTAAACATCTACGGTATTCCGCATGAACCTCTTTGAAAAATCTGTATATTTTGGCTATAAAAATGTGTTGTATAGAAAATGGATGGTGGAGGTGAGAAGAGAAATATTTTGTATGATTTTTGCATCCGCCGCGGTTGCGAACCTTTAGTGCCTACGTACTACCTTTCGTGTAATAGGGGATCAGGGTACACGTAGTTCCTCTTTTAAAAATTTGAAACACAAGTGTGTTGGTTAATTTTAAGAGATAAGACATCATCGTCATTGTCCGTGTTGAAAACATACTTACTACCCACAATCATGAGAAAGGAGAATTTGCATCATCTCAAAGTGGAGGATATGGCTTGGATTTTAAAATCAACAATGCCTCGCTCAACACCCAAGTGGAAAATATCTCACTTCACTACATATTATAGAAGTATAGTTGTTTTCATCACTACAAGGATTGACAAGAGTCTAATCTTTTTAGAAAAGTTTAAAGATGAATGCAAAAGTGGCAAAATGGTTTGGAATGAGATTGATTGACTTTTAGTCTTCTCACAAAAAATGTCAAGGTATTATTAAATTAATTGAAGTTTATTTATGAAAATATTTTGAGAAAAAAGCATGGACATAAGTCCAAGTTTGTTATTAAAGTAGTTTAAGTTTCAAAACAAGAAGAGTTTTCAAAAGGAGGAAGAAGATTTTGAAATTAAAGAAGATGGGAGGAGAAGAAGAGGCTATCCTAAAGCATAAGGTAAAAGTTAGGGACAAGAATCATCTAACCAAGAAGAAACCAAAACTTGTCATTATGGGCCAAGGTAGAATTCCCATTCTTTGGATTGAAACCAAGCAAGCAAAGATACTAGACCTTTTGAGAGGACCAAACTTCAAGTGTATTTTGTCTTCACAAAAATTGGGCAGAGTAACGGATGTATACAGGTGAACTCCAGATTACAAACAAAGAGTGTAATCACAAAAACCTGCACATAAAAAAAACAAACAAGCAACCCAATGTCTTGAGGTAAACCTCAATAACTCCAGACAAAAAATAATCAGATAAGATCACAAGGTCTCCAGGATAGGCCAAGGTTTCTAATCCTAAGTCCAAGAAAAAGTCACATGCTCCATAATGCCAAGGATAATAACCAAATAGTCCAAGTACCATTAAGAGGTTTTTATGGTTTATGTTGGTTACTAAGTATCTTAAGAAAAAGAAAAGAAAAGCTCATGTGAGCAAAGTAAAAATGGCAAGAAAATAAATGCTCAAATGAGCAAAAATGAAAATGGCATGAAATGAAAATGTTAAAAAAAAATAGTACATAAAGCATAAAAAAGAATAAAAGCATAAGATAAACACAAGTCAATAATTAGTGGTTAGTTGGATGACCATCTTGAAACTTGCATTTGAAATTCATTAGAGGATTGGTAGAACCAAAGGCTCCACACAACAAGTTGCATTTACTTTTTGTCAAGTATATCATCCATTTGCAATTCTCACAAGTACCATTTAATGATCAACGATGTTTAAGTGATCCGCGTTGATCAAAGGTGTTGTAGATCCATTAGAGGGTTGGTAGAACCAATACCTCCACACAATAAATCTCAAGGTTATTGGATCAAAGAGATCAAATTAACATACTTGGGCTTGCAATCATAAGTTTGGGCCACGAATGATCATTTATTCGAATCGGGACAAAATGTAGCGCTATGTTAAGCAATCGTAAGTGAACTTATATAGAAGTTGCACCCATTTTGAGGCCGGTCAATAGCAATCTATGCACCATTTGTTTTGAGACATGATATAGGGATCATGCTCCAACAACATTTAGTGCAATAAGAAGGGGATGAGATGAAGAGGGATAGGGTAAAAAGAATGTACAAACCATATTTGAATAAAATTTTAATCAAACTATTATTAAAATCATTCATCCATTTCTTGTGGAGTTAAACTCAACACTATGGATCCAATAATGTTAATAAAGTTCATGATCCAAAACTTAACTCAAGATTAGCCAGAAAATAATCACAAAATAATATCACATTTAATATATACATTAAAAGGGTAAAAAAAAGTTTTAAAATAGAAAATAAATAAAAAATCAACTATATTCAAATTAATCAAGAAGTGGGAAGTAAGACCATAGAAAAATCATAAATGGATCCAAATACTTTCATAAAAATTTTGCTAATTTTTAAAAGTCAGAAACTATTTTTAAATCATTTAAAATTTCTCAAACAAACATAAAATAGGTCAAAAATAGTAAATCTCAATATAAAATTCCATAAAATTTTTAGAAAGTCAAAAATATGTAAAATAATATTTATGAATTTTTTCAGAATTAAAAAATATCAAAAAGTATTTTTTAAGTAATTAAAAGAATGCAAATAATACAAAAAATATATAAAATACCAAATGTTAAAATAAAAATGTGAAAAAATAGTCATGAGATCAGGAATAATTCAAAGTATTTTTGAGAATTTTTTCATAATTTTTGGATAAAAAATAAAAGAGTTATGAATTTTTGAAAATTTAATCAATAAAAATATAAAATCAGAAAATAAAATAAAACCAAAAAGATGTGGACCATCAGAGCATAGTCAAAACATTTTAGTAAACTAATCCAATGGATCAGACGCGTTGTGCTTGATATGGACCTTAGTGAAACACACATGTGATCAGAAAAAAGGCAACCAATGAAATTAAAACGTTTGGCACGCTATCATTGGCTGAGACGAGACATGTCATCATCTTCAACCTCCAGACACCCTTCAATGGGGATTTTGTGAGATCCTTTAAATGGAAAAATTAGGATCCCAGGCTAGCATCATTAAACTCGTCTCTTCAAGACGATTCTAACACAACCATCGCGCCAAATTCATGTAAAGTATGGAGAGAGATATGAATCAAAAACCCAGAAAATAGCGAGCACCTTCAATTTGAGGTTTCTCTCTCAATTCTAAATTGATTTAAAAATTGTAAGAATCATAAGAAGGATTAGAATAGATTAGTGCTTGATTTGGATCCAAATGGTGGAGAATTCTACCTTTTCGAAGTTTAAGTAAGAAGCTCTGAAACTAGACTTCTGTACCTTGAATTATGGCTCTTTTTGATTGGTTTAAGTGCTGGAGAGTTTATATGATGCTCAAGGATGATGAATGCGCAAAGAATTTTGGAAACGGAAGCTTAAATCTCAAAAACTGAATTCAAAAAAAGTGGGTTCATGTGAGGTTTTGGCAGGGTGTTCTTAGCTCTCTATTTATAGGGAAGTGTATGGGAATGAAAATTTGAAGAAACAAGGAAGTTTGGAGGGAAATTGAGTGAAGGTCGAGCACGGGTGAAGTGTGACTTCATTTCCATCAAAACTCATCCAAACCTTGCGTTTTGGGGTGCTAATCACTTCTGGAAAGTTTGCTAATCAAGTTTAAATCAAAAACACGCATAAATCTTGTGTTTAGAAGTCACATTATGGATTTTAAAATTCTGACTTTGTGAAAAATTCAGTTTCAAGTTACAAAATTCAAATCCATGGAATTTCCAACTCAAGGGGTCTTAAGGCATGATTCTTGATGCTTTGGAAAGATGAGGTTACAAGCTTTGCAATGGAAAAAGAATGGAATCAAATGGATGCTTGATCTGAAAGTTACATGGAGTCAAAGTTGAAGAAAAAGAGTTGACTTTCCATACTTAGAAATATTTCAAATTCTTCTTCAAAAATGACCTATAATCTTTTGTATCCAAACATGGCCTTCCTCTTAGAATTTGCTCTTGACCAAACAATATGCAATGAAGTAGATCTCTTGAATGACATTTTGAAATTTGAACCACTCAAAATCTCCAAAAAATGAGCAAGTTATGACTTGTTGAAGTTGGCCAAAAATCATGAAATGACCTATAATCTTTTTCATATTTAAGGCAACTTCCATCCATTTTCTCACTTTGCACATAAAATAAGGCATAAAGTACACATATTTAAGATCACATGAAAAAATAATGGACTCAAGGTGATAAAAATTGACCAAGTTATGACCATTTGAAGTCACATATGGAAAATTGTGGATTCATCTGGATGACTTGTAATCTTTCTTCTTCACCAAGTTCCTTCCACTTGAAAACTCCTTGGAAATTTTGAAGTTATTTGTTGGTAACTCTTTAAAGAGAAAGATGTCTTTAGAATCACTCAAAAATACCAAAAGGTGAGCAAGATATGCTCCTTTGAAGTTCAAAACCCTAGCCTCTAGATCAAGAGAATGCTTTGAGGAACTTTGACAAGTTTGAACAAACTTCTTGTGCCAATATTCTTTCTAGGTGAATAGAAATTGTTGAGGATGATGATGAGGACTCATAGCCACAAAAACCACTTCTATATCTTGAAATTTGAGAGGAATGTGCTCTTGTGACCAATAGGAACAAGACCTTGTCCAATCATGACAACTTCTTCCCTCAACCCCTTGTACTTTTGAATCAATTTTGATAACTTTGAAATGTGATGAGCCAAAGCAACTTTTCCATGCCAATTCTTCCAAAACCACTCCAATAGTGAAGTTTGAACTCCTCAAGCTATGTTGACTAGGGCATGGAAATAAAATCATGAACCCATGGAGCAACTTGTTAAACCTCATTGCCTTTACCTACATTATTAACAAGTAAGACAAACCAACATTGCATTTTATTAATTAGAAAGAAAATCAAAGCAAAATATTCATGATCACAAAAGAAAACAAGTCAAGGTGCTTGGTAACTCCTCAAAAGAGCAAAGCTAAATGTAGGGAGGGGAACCAAGAATCCTAATGTGATTTTGTTGTGAGTGAAACAACATGGTATGATGAAGGGATCTTAGTGGAAAAAATTAGGGTACAACAGTATGCAATTACAGAGTATGACTATAGGCTCGAACGAAGGCTTTAAGGAGTATGCTCAAAAATGGAGGGATCTTGTTGGAAGGGTGAAACCCCCTTTGACTGACCGAGAATTGGTGGACATGTTCATGGGCACTCTGACGGGTCCATTCTTTAATTTGCTGATTGGAAGTTCCTCATCAAGGTTTACTGAGTTTATTTTGACCGGTGAACAAGTTGAAAGTGGTATCAAAAGCGGGAAAATTCAGATGGCTACATACTCTAGTACTATGAAGAAACCATTCATTGGAAAGAAAGAAACCAACACTATCTATGGTGAGAGGAGCCGTAGTAAGAATGATCGTCATCAGTTTGTAGGGGCCGTTTTAATCTCTAATCCAACACATGCTCGACCATAACAACTGGGCAATCATTGTAGGTCAGACACTCTAAGGAGACAATTCACCAGGATCAATATGCCATTAGCTTAAGCATTACAACATCTGTTGAAAGCACAATTGATAACACTACGGATTCCTCCTCAAAATCCCAACACATCATCTCCGAAGTATAACCCAAATACAAGGTGTGCGTACTGTTGTACCCCAAAATTTGCCCTCGCGTTTTTCCCCAAGAAATCTCAGCTTCAAACCTTTTCTAATCTTTCAAACTGGCTCAAAAATCGGACAAACAAACTTTTCTTGTCAGTCAAGCGAAATTAGGGTTTTTATTGATTTTCAGGACTCTGGATTGTTTTTACAGTTGGCTTAGGGTTTTGGTTGATTTTTGGTTTGATTTTGATCAGGCGAACGCTATTTGGCATTTAATCGGGAATTAAGGGTTTTATGGGCATATTCTCAGAAGGATTTAAATTCCACAGCACTTTGCAGTTTATTCCGAGATTCGGGTTAAAATTCGCGTTATCTTGATTTAATCAGTAAAAGAGACAGTGGTTGGAATTCATGTTGTTTCTTTGAGCCGGTCAAATACAGTATGCAGTATTGGATTCACAGTGTTTATGGCAAATCAGTGAAGAAGGAATGCGCTTGATCAGTTTATTTTGGTTGACTACTGCTTTGCTTTGGATATTGGAAGAGACAGGTTTAATTGATCAATATTGTTTTTATTTAAGTTATTTATTATTCTAAAAATTGAATGATTGAAATTTATTTTTCAATTGTTTTAATTCAAAGAGTTTTAAATAAATAAATAAACAATAAAGAAAATTAGAATTAATTGGATAATTTAGATTTTTATTGATATTTGAATTATTTGTACAAATTGTTGTTTATAATTTAAATTACAAACAATAATTTACATTAATTTAAATATTACATAAAATAAAAACTATCCTATTTCTAATATTCTTCATTCTTCACTTCGCTCCGGTGACTCCATTTTTTATCTGCAAAAAGAAAGGAGAAAAGTCAGAAAGCATTAAATTAAAAGAGACAGATAAAATTTGCTCGTCATTAGGGGCCACTGACTGGGATCAGTTGACCCTCTCTGCAAATCACGGGATTTCTCCCGGTTCACAAAGAGGGAAGAATTCCATTTTTTATTCATGAATGTCAAAATGCATAATTTCTAAAAGTTCAAACTGCAAACTTCCAATTCCCACTTCCTATCAAATGCCAAAGTCTACTCAAAGATTACCCAAAAGTACAATTGCTGTCAAAATCTATCCCAAGCTGTCAAAGAAGATATGGAAGATATTACAAAATCCCAAGATATCAAGGAAAAGTCAGCACACAAAGCTGTCAAAAGAAGGATAAAGATGCAGAAAAATCCTATATGCAAGCAATCTTAAATCATCATTTCCCAGCCTAGAGGGGCCCCTTCAGAAAAGAGGTACAGCATAAAATCATAATATATTCTTAACTGTACTTTTGGAGAGAAAAAGAGAGATAAAGAGCAATAGGCAGGTTTTAGGCTTAGGCAGAAGAAGGAAAAAAGATATAACCCAAGAACTCAGTTCAGCAGAAAAGGATATAACACAAAGAAAAGATACACAGGCCAATACAGCTCAATTCAGCATAGCAAAAATAGTGAAAAGATACAAACTGTCAAAAACCATCAAACCTGCCCATGATCACATTCAAGACACAAAAACTCAAAAGGACTAAAACCTGCTGAGCTGAAGCCTCTAAGCTTCAAGCTGATAACCTGCATCAGCACTAACCTCACAAAAACCTGCTAATGCCACAATCCTGCCTCACCATACACTAAACTACAAAACCTGCATCAGCATTAACCTCACAAAACCTGCTAATGCCACAATCCTGCCTCACCATACACTGAACTACAAAACCTGCATCAGCATTAACCTCACATAACCTGCTAATGCTCCAAAAACCTGCCTACTGTCCAGATCAAACACAAACAGAAGTCAAAAACCTCACAATAACCTGCCTGTCATCAAACTCAGGCAACAAATATCAAAACCATTCAAGGCCACGTCCAGCACTAAGCCTCAGAAATTAACATCATAGGCGATTAACATATTCAAGGGCAACACGAGAGAAGAAGAGAGAAATTTCGTTCAGAGGTAACAGGCATTTCAACAAAGCATATCAATCTCAGAAGGCAAAACATTCGAGGCAATGTAAGCAAAGTTCTAGGCAAGCAACTCAAGTCGTTCAGAGGCAATATCAAGGCAAATCCATCGGGCCCTCAGTGTACACATCACTGGGCAATAAGGCAGTCAAACAAGAAGCATATTCCAATCAACACATAGGCAACACGAGAGAAGAAGAAGAAAGAAGCATCAAGAGAGCCTCAGAAGCAAGCTTCATCATAGGCAAGGAAGCATATTCAAAAACATACGAATTCCCAAAGGCAACATATAGAAGAAGAAGAAGATAAAGAAGTGAATTGTTTCAAGGTAAGATTTTCAGCACAAAGGTCATCATCAAATCCCTAAAGAAGAAAGGACAAAGTACCAGACTTTCCCAAGCTAGCTTCCAGCTTCGCCACCGGGCCTCCTCCTCAACGCCTCCCAGTTCCGGTTCCCTTTCCTCCGTCCCCAAAAAGGTTAAGGTAGCTTTTCGTTCCTCTTCTCAATCTCAAAAAAAACAAACAATAATAAACGTGTGAAATTATAAGTCAAACTAAGCATGCAAAGAAGAGTGAAAACCCTAATGCATAAAGAAGGTGAGATCGTTACCCTGTCCGTTTAGGTTTGGTCCAACCACGGAGATGAGCGGAACCGGAGGTGGCGTTGGGGTGGCTCGGCATTTGGAATAGGCATTACATTCAGCATTCAGGGAGATGAAGAAGAACGGAGAAGACGAACATACGAACGGCGCCGTCTCAAACCCTAAAACCTTCGTTACCAAACTGAACTAACAAAACCTAACCCTAAATTCGTTTCAAAAACCATGGGCTTTGCCCATTCTGATTCTCTCTAAAGCCCATGATCCTAATTCTTTTCAACAAAAACGTTCCATATTAACACAAATCAAATTTCTTTTTATTATAAAACAACATTTTCTTTTATTCTTTACAAAAATCACATTAATACTAATACTTAAAAAAGAAAAACATATTTTATCTAATTAAAACTTTCTTTTCTATACTTAATTTAATTAATTTTAAAACACTAACCTCTTTTCTTTATAATTGTATAAACACTCTTTTTTTATTACAAAATCATACAAATAATAAAATACCTTTTTATCATATAATTAAAAATTGAAAATACTTCTTTTTATTTTTTCAATTAATTTACTTTTGTACATAATAATTTAAAAATATCTTTTTAAACATACATAATTTAATTTTGGACATTTAATACTATTTGTACATAATAGACAAAATACATTTTTTCTCTAATATTAAACTTCACAAACATTTGATTAAAATACTTTTTTTGTATATAAATAAATAAAGATACATTTCTTAATTAAAACTTGAACATTTTTCTTTTTGTACATAATTAAATATACAAATCAAAGATTTGCTAAAATACATATCTAGGTCAAAAACCCTAATACGCATCAATTTCACATTATCGCACCTGTAAATAATTACACATACTCAATACATATACATCTCACACTTACACTTACACAATACATTGCCCTATACACATTTTTATCTTATATATGTATATTCGATATTTACATTTGATTGCGAATTCGATTTGGTTGTAACTTATCGGATACTATAAGTCTCATCCCCATTCATACACTTGTACCCCCACTCCCGGACACTACTTTGTAATAGCGTAGATTTTACATTCCCGCAATTTACAGTTTTCCAATTATACCATGGTTAGACCTAGGGTTTGTATGTACATAAAATCAAACGCTAGATAACCTAATACAAGACAAATACATGTAATCAATACACAATCACACTCTCACCCTCTAGGGTAATCCCACATGTTGCCTTCCAAAATGGGTCATGCTTGCACGTCGAGTATCTTTGGCAAAACAAAAACAAATGATTATAAGTCTCAAAGTGTTGCCTAAACGGAATGATCATAGTCCCTTCAAAGCAAATTGCCAAAGACACTTGGCACCATTGCATTCATGGTCCATACGATGACCCGCGCCCGTCCCGAATAAACTTCCTAAACGCAAGATTGTCTACCAATTTCAATGGTAGAACAAAACTGTTAAAAGGGGTTAAAACATGACACAAAAAACCTTTGAGTACAATAGGGTAGACAAAACTCTTAGTTACTTGAGATCAAACTTGCAAAAACACTTGCCTTCTTTTCAAAAACCACAATCCACAACACTTTCAAACAAACTCTCAAAAACATTTGAAAACATCTTTTTGAAAAGATCCACACTTTTGTAAAACACTCAAACACGAGTCAAATACATTAGTTGCCTAAAACAAGGCATCTTTTTCCAAAACATTTTCAAAAAGCACCCACACACACACCATTTTCAAAGCAATCGAAAAACAAGGAAAGTGATCTAAAAAACCAAGTAACTAAGAGCCCATGGATAACCATGGATGAAAAGGGTGCTAATACCTTCCCTTTTCATAATCTACCCCCCGAACCCACGAAATATCTCAAAAGGTTTTTGCTGTGCTTTTTTTTAACCTTTCCTTTAGGATAAAACAAAAAGTCGGTGGCGACTCTTGCTCAACCGCACAAGTGCGAATACGAACGCAAAACCTCAAGTCAGTTCTCCCACCGTATCACAGAACTGGCGACTCTGCTGGGGATGTTTCTTAAAAGCGGGGTTACCTTAGGGTTTAGATCACCTTTACTTTCAATTGATTGCTTTTTTTGCTTTACATTTGTGGGCTTTGTATCGGAGTTTCATAGATCCTAACCCGGATCTGGGGAATACCCTTTTAGGTAGCATAATCTGTGAGGGACCTGTCCGGCGTATACCAACATGGGTGAAGCAGTGGCTACGTTGGTGTGGCGTCTTGGTCTGTACCGATATCCCTCGCGTAAGACGGGGAGAATATGGGTCTTCCAAGGAGTCATTAAGCACCAACCGACCTTAGAACCCTAATTGACCAACTTGGCCATTAGAACAGTAGCAGTATGCTACACTCATTGAGGCTAAACTCTCGAGATGGTTCCGGCCGCGAGAAAAGGTTGCGATGCTGGAGTTATGACCGATTGAGGGTAGCCAATGATATGAGATCCTCTAGAACCCGGTTACTTTTGATAAGACAGGTTTTAACCAACAAACTGAAAGAGGGTAGTACCTGAACCTCATGCAAGCCTAAACCTAAGGACTTGTGTGCTTTGTGTGAATATGTTTGCCTGTATATACACTCGCTTGCTTGTGCATGCATGTACATAACATCATGACATCATACCATAGCATTTTCAATAACCATTTCAAGGATCTCGAGGGTTCTGTTGATGCAGGATTACGTTGAACCAGACATCTATCCAGGGGCAAGAGGTTTCTCCTCTAACCAGTCCAATCAAAGATCAAGTACAACAACTTGAATCAGTGGCTATGACCCACTCGACATGGTGAGCTTGATTCTAGTGGAAAGACATCCACCGATACAAAGCTCTCCAAACAAAGATCAAGAACAACAACTTGAATCAGTGGCTATGACCCACTCGATATGGTGAGCTTCATTCTCGTGGAAAGACATCCATCGGTGCAGAGATCTCTAATCCAAGAGCAGAGTTCAACCTCTAACATTTTTCTTGTGTTTACCCCAAGAGATCCTTGAAAGCATGCATCCACATATCATGCATTGCATTTTAACAATCTTTCCTTTTTCAGGTTTCCTTACTCTCCTACTGTTTATTTCAGCAAGAGATGGCTCTAGAAAGGTCTGTCAAAGACATCCAAGACCAGACTGCTCAGCTACAGGAGATGTTCCTGAACTTGTCTCTGGGGCAAGAAGAGATGAAAGCTCTCCTCACCAAAGGCTTGGGGAGTTCCAACAATGCCAGGAGTGATCAGATTGCGGAGCTGCAGTTTGATCTGACAACACTGAGGACTCAAATGATGGGACAGTTGGTAGGCCAGATGGCTCTCATCCAAGACCTATCTCAAAGACAAGAGGAACTCAGAGTTCTTGTCCGTCAACTGCTTCCAAACAACCAACTGGGGCAAACATCTGAGGTCGAAGAGCAAGTCACCGCTCAGCCTCCATCCACTCAAGAAGACAAGGGGAAAGCTCCTTTGCTAGCTTCAGGGTCACAAACCCATCAACAACCTCGCCAGCGTCAACGGGGCAATCGACGTAAACAAGAAGAGTCGGGAAGACAGTTTACGGAGACTGAAATACCATCATTCTTCATACTGAAGCGCCTGTTGGAGGTCGATTTGCTCACCTTAAAGGACCCTCCTCAGAAGCTCAATATCTCCTCTCCTCACTTTAACCCCGACGCATTCTGTGTTTACCATTCCCACAGCCCGGGACACGGCACCAACGACTGTTGGGCCTTGAAGAACAAGATTCAAGATCTGATCGACATTGGGGTGCTGGAATTCATGCCAGACGGCGAGATGAAGATCTTCCGTTAAAGGGTTCTCCGTTTGAAGTGACGAAGCTCAAACAGAAAGACTTTTGCTTCTTTTTGAATTTTCAAAGTTGTAATTTCTTTTGCTGTCAAACAATTATCTGTTGATGTTAAACTCTGTTTTCATTAATGCATTGCATATGTGTGTCTTGAATTCATCCATTCGTTTCACTACTCTTATGCTTTTCTTTATGATATTTGACTCCTGATAAAAAGCTGTAAGCCTTTAGAGGGAGGATGACGAAACAATACCATAATCTTATACAGTATGCTTTTGAACAGACCTTGCTAATGATGTACAGGCATTTCTTTCAATTCCCAAACACTGGAGTTATAAGGAAGTTAATCCCTAGTCAACCCCTTCGAGCCAAAGAAGTAGGAGTTTCCTGTTCTGATACAATCAAATCCTTGATATAAACCCGAGGCAGGGTAGTATCTCAGTTAATTCAAAAGAAATGCGCATTGAAGTCGCAAACTCTCGGTTCGTAATACAACGAACGACGTCAAAAAAAATAAAGCGTTCCTTTGGAATCAAAAGACCGGGGTGGTTCCCTATCACATAGACAGTCAATCTCTCAAAAGAGAAAAGCCCACTGAGCCAAAACCTATAAAGGAGGCTTAAGAAAGCTGGGGCATCCCGCTGACAGTAATCCCGAAAACGGTAACAGTCAGGCAAAAGTTAGGGATAACAAATCAAAATCAAAATAGTGAGGTCATTACAAAATCCTCAACAACATGAAAAATGTTGAAAAAGAAAAAGGAGATGATGACTGTCTCCCACAAATTCAACTGGTGAACCATCGCCCAAAAGTCGTTCCAAACTCAAAACAGAGTGCGACGCACAATTAACTGAGCTTAGGTTGAAGAACATCATGAAGAGCGGGTGGGTACAAATATACTTTGAGCCTTTATCCTTTGTTTCTTAAACCGTGAACCAGGCCACGTTACAACCCTTCAAAAGTCCTAATTGAAGCATGGGTTAGTTCGAAAGCATACTGTTACAAAAGGTATCCTGACTCCTGTAGGGCTTTGCTCTAAATCTTGTGTTAACTTGTCTTATGAAAAGTTTTCTGCTAAAAACGCATTTTTTAAAAACTTCAAAGACAAACATAAACTTTGCATTATTCGAATATCATTGTCTGCGTTTGACCCTTTTGTTTGACAGCAAAGAAATTCATACAGCGAATGTTCGGAGGAACCAAAACTCTCTCAGTAAGTCAAAATCACTTCAAGAGGATAACACTTCCATCAAATCTCCTGTCAACAAGGGGCATGACATGTCACAATTCAATTAACCTGGGGCAGTCCAGTCAAGGTCCAACAGATCTTTCAAAGTACAGTTAACCTGGGGCAGTCCAGTCAAGATTTCAAGAAATCTCTCAATATGCAGAGTAATCTGATTCAAGAATCCTCCATCACCACTTGGGGCATTCGAATGTCAAAAGTGTTCAACAAATCAACTACATCACATTTCCATATTCGACTGCTGTATCCAGCCAGGGCATATCTGTTGACAACATTTCCAGATTCGACTCCTGTATCCAGCCAGGGCACATCTATCAACTACAACATCTCCAGATTCGATTCCTGTATCCAGCCAGGGCATATCTGTTGACCACATTTCCAGACTCGATTCCTGTATCTAGCCAGGGCACGTCTGAAGAGTTTGAAGATTCGATTCCTGTATCCAGCCAGGGCATATCTATCAACTATCACCTTTCCAGATTCGACTCTTGTATCCAGCCAGGGCATGTCTGAAGAATTCCAGATCAACGCCTGTAACAACCCAGGAAACATCTGTGAACGACCGATCGTAGACCAACACCTGTAATAAGCCAGGATTTATCTACATCACCACTTGGGGCATTCGAATGTCAAAAGTGTTCAAGCCCGATGCAGTTTTACACAAGCTCATCATCAGGGAGCCCTACACCGGTTCCTCTCCAAGACTTCTGAAACAAGTTTACGGATTCTTCCCAACAACGGATGTTAATCTACCAACTTGTTCAGACTCTTCTCAACCTTTGAAATCAGTTTACGGACGCTTCCCAACAACGGATGCGGCTCTATTGCTGATTCAACTTCAAGATTTCTGAAAATAGTTCACGGGTTCTCCAAGTAAACGGATGTTAACCTATCACTTGTTCAGATTCTTCTCAAGACTTCTGAAAACAGTTTATAGATTCTTCCCAAGTAACGGATGTTAATCTATCAGCTTGTTCAGATGCAACCTTTGAAATTAGTTTACGGACGCTTCCCAACAACGGATGTGGCTCCATTGCTGATTCAACTTCAAGATTTCTGAAAATAGTTCACGGGTTCTCCAAGTAAACGGATGTTAACCTACCGCTTGTTTAGATTCTTCTCAAGCTAACCACCACGGAAGATCGCGCTCGCCAAAATTCTTCCTATCTCTAGCGGAGTTCATCAAAATTCCCCAGCAGTAACTTATCTGTGCAAATCCCCAGCCAGGGAATCCTCCGGAATTCAATTTCCCTCAGAGTTTAAGCTTCAGTATCTCCAGCGGAGCCAGACCATTGAACCTTCTCCCCACAAAGTTTCGGGAGGACAAATCTTGAGTTTCCCATTGAAGTCGCCAGAGTTACTTCCCATCAAGCCGAAGATTCTCAATCTGGCCTCCCCCAGCATGAGTCTACTAGTTTGGAATTCCCCAGTAGAGGTCATCAGGAATTCTCTTCCCCAGCGACAGCCAAGGATTTATTTTCCCCGACAGCAGTCAAGAGGCTTTTATCTTCAGCCATCTCGGATTCATGTATCCTCGGCAAGATTAGCTCATCAGCTTACATGCGCATTCATTACATTCATATCATAAACATTGATGTCACGTACATTGCATCATGCATCATAACATTGCATACAACTAACCCTTTGCCTTTTCAGGTAAGATCAGTCGACAGACACAGATCAACTCCCGAGATTCATCCAGAAATAGTTCAGATGTGACCCAGACACGGCGACATTCTGATACTTATTCCAGATTCATTCAGACGCATCAGCAGAAACCCTACACCGGTTCCTCTTCAACTTCAAGACTTCTGAAAATAGTTTACGGATTCTTCCTTACAACGGATGCCAATCTACCAACTGATTCAGACTCTTCTCAACTTTTGAAAACAGTTTACGGATTCTTCCCCACAACGGATGTCAATCTACCAACTGATTCAGACTCTTCTCAACTTCTGAAAATAGTTTACAGATTCTTCCCTACAACGGATGTCAATCTACCGACTGATTCAGACTCTTCTCAATTTTTGAAAATAGTTTACGGACGTGTCCCAACAACGGATGCTGCTCTATTGCTTATTCAATCTCAAATAGTTTACAGATTCTCCAGACACGGACGTCAATCTGTTGCTTGTTCAGACCCCAATTCAGAGACGTTCCAAAACAGGGATGCCCTTCTGATACTTGTCCACTCACTTGTGACGTACATTTCAACATTTCCAGATGGCATCTATAAGCCCATCCTCCTACCAGCAGTCGCCGAATGGCATCTGTAAGCCCATTCTCAGATGGCATCTCTAAGCCCATCCCCCGACAAAATTCTATCGCACCAGATGGCATCTTTAAGCCCATCACCAAATGGCATCTTTAAGCCCATTCACATCCACCATCGGATCGACGAGTGCAAATTTTCTGGGCACATTAGTGTCCAATCTCCTTTTACCTTCAAGTCGCGAAAGGCAAACTTGCCAATCTAACTCTTCAGGTCAAAGAAGATTGAACAGGGGCAACTGTTGTACCCCAAAATTTTCCCTCGCGTTTTTCCCCAAGAAATCTCAGCTTCAAACCTTTTCTAATCTTTCAAACTGGCTCAAAAATCGGACAAACGAACTTTTCTTGTCAGTCAAGCGAAATTAGGGTTTTTACTGATTTTCAGGACTCTGGATTGTTTTTACAGTTGGCTTAGGGTTTTGGTTGATTTTTGGTTCGATTTTGATCAGGCGAACGCTATTTGGCATTTAATCGGGAATTAAGGGTTTTATGGGCATATTCTCAGAAGGATTTAAATTCCACAGCACTTTGCAGTTTATTCCGAGATTCGGGTTAAAATTCGCGTTATCTTGATTTAATCAGTAAAAGAGACAGTGGTTGGAATTCATGTTGTTTCTTTGAGCCGGTCAAATACAGTATGCAGTATTGGATTCACAGTGTTTATGGCAAATCAGTGAAGAAGGAATGCGCTTGATCAGTTTATTTTGGTTGACTACTGCTTTGCTTTGGATATTGGAAGAGACAGGTTTAATTGATCAATATTGTTTTTATTTAAGTTATTTATTATTCTAAAAATTGAATGATTGAAATTTATTTTTCAATTGTTTTAATTCAAAGAGTTTTAAATAAATAAATAAACAATAAAGAAAATTAGAATTAATTGGATAATTTAGATTTTTATTGATATTTGAATTATTTGTACAAATTGTTGTTTATAATTTAAATTACAAACAATAATTTACATTAATTTAAATATTACATAAAATAAAAACTATCCTATTTCTAATATTCTTCATTCTTCACTTCGCTCCGGTGACTCCATTTTTTATCTGCAAAAAGAAAGGAGAAAAGTCAGAAAGCATTAAATTAAAAGAGACAGATAAAATTTGCTCGTCATTAGGGGCCACTGACTGGGATCAGTTGACCCTCTCTGCAAATCACGGGATTTCTCCCGGTTCACAAAGAGGGAAGAATTCCATTTTTTATTCATGAATGTCAAAATGCATAATTTCTAAAAGTTCAAACTGCAAACTTCCAATTCCCACTTCCTATCAAATGCCAAAGTCTACTCAAAGATTACCCAAAAGTACAATTGCTGTCAAAATCTATCCCAAGCTGTCAAAGAAGATATGGAAGATATTACAAAATCCCAAGATATCAAGGAAAAGTCAGCACACAAAGCTGTCAAAAGAAGGATAAAGATGCAGAAAAATCCTATATGCAAGCAATCTTAAATCATCATTTCCCAGCCTAGAGGGGCCCCTTCAGAAAAGAGGTACAGCATAAAATCATAATATATTCTTAACTGTACTTTTGGAGAGAAAAAGAGAGATAAAGAGCAATAGGCAGGTTTTAGGCTTAGGCAGAAGAAGGAAAAAAGATATAACCCAAGAACTCAGTTCAGCAGAAAAGGATATAACACAAAGAAAAGATACACAGGCCAGTACAGCTCAATTCAGCATAGCAAAAATAGTGAAAAGATACAAACTGTCAAAAACCATCAAACCTGCCCATGATCACATTCAAGACACAAAAACTCAAAAGGACTAAAACCTGCTGAGCTGAAGCCTCTAAGCTTCAAGCTGATAACCTACATCAGCATTAACCTCACAAAAACCTGCTAATGCCACAATCCTGCCTCACCATACACTAAACTACAAAACCTGCATCAGCATTAACCTCACAAAACCTGCTAATGCCACAATCCTGCCTCACCATACACTGAACTACAAAACCTGCATCAGCATTAACCTCACATAACCTGCTAATGCTCCAAAAACCTGCCTATTGTCCAGATCAAACACAAACAGAAGTCAAAAACCTCACAATAACCTTCCTGTCATCAAACTCAGGCAACAAATATCAAAACCATTCAAGGCCACGTCCAGCACTAAGCCTCAGAAATTAACATCATAGGCGATTAACATATTCAAGGGCAACACGAGAGAAGAAGAGAGAAATTTCGTTCAGAGGTAACAGGCATTTCAACAAAGCATATCAATCTCAGAAGGCAAAACATTCGAGGCAATGTAAGCAAAGTTCTAGGCAAGCAACTCAAGTCGTTCAGAGGCAATATCAAGGCAAATCCATCAGGCCCTCAGTGTACACATCACTGGGCAATAAGGCAGTCAAACAAGAAGCATATTCCAATCAACACATAGGCAACACGAGAGAAGAAGAAGAAAGAAGCATCAAGAGAGCCTCAGAAGCAAGCTTCATCATAGGCAAGGAAGCATATTCAAAAACATACGAATTCCCAAAGGCAACATATAGAAGAAGAAGAAGATAAAGAAGTGAATTGTTTCAAGGTAAGATTTTCAGCACAAAGGTCATCATCAAATCCCTAAAGAAGAAAGGACAAAGTACCAGACTTTCCCAAGCTAGCTTCCAGCTTCGCCACCGGGCCTCCTCCTCAACGCCTCCCAGTTCCGGTTCCCTTTCCTCCGTCCTCAAAAAGGTTAAGGTAGCTTTTCGTTCCTCTTCTCAATCTCAAAAAAAACAAACAATAATAAACGTGTGAAATTATAAGTCAAACTAAGCATGCAAAGAAGAGTGAAAACCCTAATGCATAAAGAAGGTGAGATCGTTACCCTGTCCGTTTAGGTTTGGTCCAACCACGGAGATGAGCGGAACCGGAGGTGGCGTTGGGGTGGCTCGGCATTTGGAATAGGCATTACATTCAGCATTCAGGGAGATGAAGAAGAACGGAGAAGACGAACATACGAACGGCGCCGTCTCAAACCCTAAAACCTTTGTTACCAAACTGAACTAACAAAACCTAACCCTAAATTCGTTTCAAAAACCATGGGCTTTGCCCATTCTGATTCTCTCTAAAGCCCATGATCCTAATTCTTTTCAACAAAAACGTTCCATATTAACACAAATCAAATTTCTTTTTATTATAAAACAACATTTTCTTTTATTCTTTACAAAAATCACATTAATACTAATACTTGAAAAAGAAAAACATATTTTATCTAATTAAAACTTTCTTTTCTATACTTAATTTAATTAATTTTAAAACACTAACCTCTTTTCTTTATAATTGTATAAACACTCTTTTTTTATTACAAAATCATACAAATAATAAAATACCTTTTTATCATATAATTAAAAATTGAAAATACTTCTTTTTATTCTTTCAATTAATTTACTTTTGTACATAATAATTTAAAAATATCTTTTTAAACATACATAATTTAATTTTGGACATTTAATACTATTTGTACATAATAGACAAAATACATTTTTTCTCTAATATTAAACTTCACAAACATTTGATTAAAATACTTTTTTTGTATATAAATAAATAAAGATACATTTCTTAATTAAAACTTGAACATTTTTCTTTTTGTACATAATTAAATATACAAATCAAAGATTTGCTAAAATACATATCTAGGTCAAAAACCCTAATACGCATCAATTTCACATTATCGCACCTGTAAATAATTACACATACTCAATACATATACATCTCACACTTACACTTACACAATACATTGCCCTATACACATTTTTATCTTATATCTGTATATTCGATATTTACATTTGATTGCGAATTCGATTTGGTTGTAACTTATCGGATACTATAAGTCTCATCCCCATTCATACACTTGTACCCCCACTCCCGGACACTACTTTGTAATAGCGTAGATTTTACATTCCCGCAATTTACAGTTTTCCAATTATACCATGGTTAGACCTAGGGTTTGTATGTACATAAAATCAAACGCTAGATAACCTAATACAAGACAAATACATGTAATCAATACACAATCACACTCTCACCCTCTAGGGTAATCCCACGTGTTTCCTTCCAAAATGGGCCATGCTTGCACGTCGAGTATCTTTGGCAAAACAAAAACAAATGATTATAAGTCTCAAAGTGTTGCCTAAACGGAATGATCATAGTCCCTTCAAAGCAAATTGCCAAAGACACTTGGCACCATTGCATTCATGGTCCATACGATGACCCGCGCCCGTCCCGAATAAACTTCCTAAACGCAAGATTGTCTACCAATTTCAATGGTAGAACAAAACTGTTAAAAGGGGTTAAAACATGACACAAAAAACCTTTGAGTACAATAGGGTAGACAAAACTCTTAGTTACTTGAGATCAAACTTGCAAAAACACTTGCCTTCTTTTCAAAAACCACAATCCACAACACTTTCAAACAAACTCTCAAAAACATTTGAAAACATCTTTTTGAAAAGATCCACACTTTTGTAAAACACTCAAACACGAGTCAAATACATTAGTTGCCTAAAACAAGGCATCTTTTTCCAAAACATTTTCAAAAAGCACCCACACATACACCATTTTCAAAGCAATCGAAAAACAAGGCAAGTGATCTAAAAAACCAAGTAACTAAGAGCCCATGGATAACCATGGATGAAAAGGGTGCTAATACCTTCCCTTTTCATAATCTACCCCCCGAACCCACGAAATATCTCAAAAGGTTTTTGCTGTGCTTTTTTTTAACCTTTCCTTTAGGATAAAACAAAAAGTCGGTGGCGACTCTTGCTCAACCGCACAAGTGCGAATACGAACGCAAAACCTCAAGTCAGTTCTCCCACCGTATCACACGTACTATTCCAATAGTCCTGGGCATGATACCAATGATTGTTGGGCATTAAAAATAAAAATCCAAGACATGATTGATGCAAAAGAAATTCAATTTTATCCACTCGAGACCCCTAACATGATTACTGCGCTCATGCCCATTCATGGTAAAGGTGTCAATGCTATTGACGATGTTTCCTATGTCTCCACCCTAAGTGAGTTGACCACTCCCTTGATGATCATTAAGAAAAATATGTTAAGAGCCAGTTTATTTCCGGGTTGTCCTGAGAAATGTTACCATTGTGCTTCCCAAACTAATGGTTGTATGTGGCCGGAGAAGGGTATTCATCGCTTGATCGATAGCCATGAAATTTTGTTCGAGAAAACTTCGTCCATGAAGAGTTTGCATGAAAGTATATGTCAAGAACTGAGACTTGAAGATGTTTCTATAATCACAATTTCCAATACTCCTATAAGGATCACCTCTAGAGGCCCTATAAGGATTCCTGCTGAGCCGAGGGTGGCTCCCCTGATCATCACTACACCGGGGCCAGTCCCCTATTCCTCTAACAAGGCTGTTCCCTAGAACTATGGGGCAGAAGTTTATTATCATGGTGTTAGGAAAGAGCCATGGATTAATGAAGTTGAACATTCCGAGGTTACCAATCTCAATAATATTGTCGGAACAAGCAAAGTTACCCGAACAGGAAGGATCTTCTCCCCAGATATCTCTCCTCCAAAGACTTTCAATACACCTATTCATGTTCCTGCTGCTGGGTCAACTGCTGACACCCGGGGAAAAGAGAAAGTAGTTGAGCCTATCCAGATAGAGGCACCCTCAAAAGATGTTACAATTGAAGACTCCTCTAAACAAGAGATGGAGGAAATACTGAAGACCATTCGTAAAAGTGATTACAAAATAGTTAAACAATTGGGGCAGACACCCTCCAAGATATCTATGTTGTCCTTGTTATTATGCTCTGAAGCCCACGCTAAGGCTTTGTTGAAATTTTTGAAGAATGCTCATGTACCACAAGAGACCTTTGCTGATGAGTTTGAGAATTATGTTGCAAGCCTAACAGCTGACAATGGTTTAGGATTTTCTGATGCCGACTTAACTCTGGAGGGGAAGAATCATAACAAGGCTCTGCACATCTCTATTGAGTGTAAGGGCACTACTTTGGCGCATGTGTTAGTTGATACAAGTTTCTCCCTGAATGTATTACCAAAAGGTGCTCTAGATAGATTGGACTGTGAAGGGCTGGTGCTGAAACCCAGCGATATTGTGGTAAGAGCCTTTGATGGGTCAAAAAGAATGGTGCACGAATAATTTGATCTTCAAATCAAGGCGGGATCTTAGGTTTTCAACTCCACTTTTCATGTAATGGATATCCGCTTGGCCTATTCATGTCTTCTAGGACGCCCCTAGATTCACGAGGCAGGCGTTGTCACCTCTACCTTGCATCAAAAATTGAAGTATTCAGTGAAAGGGAAGATTGTTACAGTCTATGGAGAAGAAGAATATATGGTCAGCCATTTGAATTCTTTCAAATATGTTGAAATGGATGGTGAATTCATTGAAACTCCCTACCATACATTTGAAGTAATCCCTCTGACATTTGTCGTGGCTAAAGCTACTCTTGATACCCCTAAGATCATCTAAGACACACCAAGAATGGCTTCTCTAAAGGATGCTAAGGCTGTGATATAAGAAAGTGGATGTACTGTTCGGGGTCAGCTTTCGGATATCCCCTACAAATTTGACAAATTTGGTCTGGGCTTTACTACAAAGGGTCAAAGGGAAGTCTGGCGCGCTCGAGCTGGAAGACCTCTTTTCCGTATTAGAAATAATGAAGTCAATGTTATGTAAGATACTAATAGTGATGGTGACTTGGACGACTGGATATTCCCAACCATTGGCGATGGACTTAACAACTGGAAGGCTAAAGACTTTCTACCAATCTCCTTTAGTCAGGAGTAATTGCTATTTCCTATTTTTATTGCTTTAAGAGTTTAGTTGTGTAATTTCTTTTTAAATAACGAATTTAAACCTTGTGCCTTGCCCGGGGCACAATGGTCCATTTGTTAAGGGTTGTCATTTCATCTGTCATATTTTCATTTAATGAAAACATTGGACATTTTGCATTCAAATTTTGTGTTCTCTGTCTTTCTTTTACTTTATTTGCACTTTCAAATAGCTATGTGTTCTTAAACACACCCACACACTACATTGCAGATCTCCATCCACTCTGGATCTTGTTGGTAACGATCCTACTATTGCCACTCATGACTTTGAAAATCCAATATACCAAGCCTAATACGAAGGTGAGGAAGATTGTGAAATACCTGGGGAACTCGCCAGACTCTTGATTCAAGAAGAAAAGGCTATTCAACCACATGAAGAGCCGGTCGAAGTGCTAAACTTGGGTTCTGAGATAGATAGGAAAGAAGTAAAGATTGGCGCCAACCTAGAAGACAATTTCAAGAGCAGATTGATTCATATGTTGCACGAATATGTTGAGTTATTTGCTTGGTCATACGAAGACATGTCAGGGCTCGATACAGATATTGTGGTTCACCGTATGCCAATGGAAGAGGGTTGTACTCCAATTAAACAGAAAGTCCGTCGCATGCGTCCCGAGATGTCTAAAAAGATCAAGGCCGAGGTCGTGAAACAGTTCAATGCAGGGTTCTTAGCAATGACGTCGTATCCTCAATGGGTTTCTAACGTTGTTCCCGTACCAAAGAAATATGGCAAGATACGTATATATGTAGATTACATGGATCTGAACAGGGCAAGCCCCAAAGATGACTTCCCACTTCCACATATTGATGTCATGGTCGACAAAACCGCTCAACACAAGGTATTCTCCTTCATGGATGGTTTTTAAGTTTATAATCAGATCAAGATCGGGCCTGAGGACATGGAGAAAACTACCTTCATCATATAGTGGGGCACATTCTGTTACAAGGACATGCCTTTTGGATTGAAGAACGCAGGGGAAACTTATCAGTGTGCCATGGTAGCTTTATTCCATGACATGATTCATCATGAGATATAAGTCTATGTCGATGATATGATAGCCAGGTCACAAACTGAGGAAGAACATCTTGACCATCTACACAAGTTGTTTGAAAGGCTGAAGAAATATAAGTTGAGGCTGAATCCAAACAAGTGAACCTTTGGGGTGAGGTCTGGAAAACTCCTAGGTTTCGTCGTTAGTGGTAAAGGTATTGAAGTTGATCCAACAAAAGTTAAATCTATCCAAGAAATTCCAGCCCCCTGTACTGAGAAAGATGTTAGAGGTTTCTTAGGACGACTGAACTACATTTCCTGATTCATCTCTCATTTGACTGCTACTTGTGAGCCAATCTTCAAACTGATGAAGAAAGATCAAGTAGTCGGGTGGAACGATGACTGTCAAATGTCTTTTGATAAAATCAAGGAGTACTTACAAGAACCTTTGATTCTGATGTCACCAGTTGAAGGGAGACCTATAACCATGTACCTAACAGTTTTAGAGAATTCAATGGGATGTGTGCTGGGGCAACATGACAAGTCTGGTCGAAAAGAGCATGCAATATACTACCTTAGCAAAAAGTTTACCGACTGTGAAAAGATATTCACTGCTCGAGAAAATTTGTTGCGCTTTGGCATGGGCTTCTCGCCGACTAAGATAATATATGTTAACTCATACTACTATATTAATCTCTAAAATGGATCCCATTAAGTACATATTTTAGAAGTCAGCTCTCTCCGGAAGAATATCCTGATGGCAAATGATCTTAACTGAATACGACATTCAGTACACCACACAAAAAGCAATCAAAGGAACTGTATTAGCAGATCACTTGGCGCATCAAGCTGTAGATGGATATCAGTCTATGCACTTCAAATTCCCGGATGAGAACATGATGCTAATTACAGATTGTGAAGAACCCGGACCGTATGAAGGACCTGAACTAGGATCCTGATGGACTATGGTTTTTGACGGAGCTTCTAATGCACTTGGCAATGGAATCGATGTTGTGGTCATCTCTCCTCAAGTTTCCATACACCTTTCACTTCCAGGATTTACTTTAACTGCACCAACAATATGGCTGAGTACGAAGCGTGCATCTTGGGTCTTAAAGCTGATATTGACTTAAGAATCAAAATCCTAAGCGTATATGGGAATTCAGCCTTGGTGATCAGTCAAGTCAAGGGAGAATGGGATACAAAGCATCCAAATCTTATCCCTTACCCAGAACATGTGCTAAACTTGATTTCGTACTTCGAAGAGATCACCTTTGAGCACATCCCAAGGGAAGAAAATCAGTTGGCAGACGCTTTGGCTACCATGTCATCCATGTTTAAACTCAGATGGGATAACGAGGCTCAAAGAATTACCATTGAAAGATTCGACGAACCTGCACACTGCTATGAAATTGATATTGATAGAGTAGAAGAGAAGCCTTGGTTTCATGAAGTAAAAAGATACCTTGAAGCTCAAGAATACCCTGAAGGAGTATCTATCAATGACAAGAAATTCCTACAGAGGTTCTCAGCTAAGTTCTTCCTGAGTAATGGGATTCTGTACAGGCGCAATCATGATTTAACTCTGCTTCGTTGTGTGGACAAGAAGGAAGCTGAGAAAATTATGGAGGATTTGCATGAAGGCATCTTTGGTACTCACTTCAGCGGGCATACTATGGCTAAGAAAATCTTGAGAGCAGGTTACTATTGGTCGACCATGGAAACTGACTGTCATCACCACTTGAGAACTTGTTATAAGTGCCAGAACTATGCTAATAAAGTTCATGTGCCTCCAGTACATTTGAATGTTATGACTGCTCCTTGGCCATTCGCAATGTGGGGCATTAACATGATTGGAGAAATCAAGCCTACTACTTCTAATGGACATCTCTTCATCCCCGTCGCCATTGACTACTTCACAAAATAGGATGAAGCAACTTTGTTTGCCTCTGTTACCAAGAGTGTTGTAGCTCATTTCATCAAACATAACCTTATCTATCGGTATGGAATCCCTAAGAGAATCATCACAGACAATGGCACCAACCTTAACAACAATATGATCACTGAACTTTACACGCAGTTCAAGATCAAGCACCACAACTCTTCTCCATATAGACCAAAGATGAATGGCACGGTGGAAGCTGCCAATAAGAACATAAAGAATATTGTGCAAAAGATGGTTGTGACCTACAAACACTGGCACAAGATGTTACAATTTTCTCTTCATGGCTATCACACTTCAGCGCGAACATCAAATGGGGCAACCTCATTCTCTCAAGTCTATGGTATGTAAGTTGTCCTACCTGTCGAAGTTTAAATTCCTTCTCTAAGAATTATGAAAGATGCAAACTTAGGTGAAAATGAGTGGATTCAGACCAGGCTAGACCAGTTGAATCTGATTGACGAGAAAAGTCTTGCAGTTGTTTGTCACGGTCAGATGTATCATAAATGTATGATCAAGGCATTCAACAAGAAGATCAAGCACCGGGTATATCAGGCTGGTGACTTGGTTATAAAGCGCATCATTCTACCACAAGGTGATCCCAGGGGAAAATGGACTCCCACTTACGAAGGGCCATTTGTTGTCAAGAAAGTATTTTTGGGCAGTGCTATGATACTAACCACCATGGACGGTGAAGATTTCCCACACCCTGTGAATGCGGATATAATCAAAAGATACTACGCATAAAAATGACTTGTTAGGTTGACTGGCCTAGGAAAAAATAAGGGCATCCCGGCGAACGAAAAAGGTTCGGGCAAAAATTAGAGATATATATAAGATTGTACACCCGAAAAATTGAAAACCTGAAAAGACAGCTTGGGCAAGAAAGGGTATCCCGGTGGACTGAAAACCCGAAAGGGAGGTCCAGGAAAAAATTAGGGATTAAAATCATATGACTATGTCCCGTTGGATCACTTACCGTAAGCTTTATTACCAAAGTCAAAATCTCAAATGGTACATGTGATACGGTGGAAGAACTGACTGTTTTTTGGAATGTTGGTTTGCGTTTTGCGTTTGTTTTTGCAAAATGTCGAGGTAACCCTATTATCCAGGTTCCTTCTCACAGCCCTATCATCCAGGCTTTCATATCGAAGTAACCCTATTATCCAGGTTCCTTCTCACAGCCCTACCATCCAGGCTTTCATATCGAAGTAACCCTACTATCCAGGTTACTTCTCACATCCCTACTATCCAGGCTCTCATATCGAAGTAACCCTACTATCCAGGTTCCTTCTCACAGTCCTACTATCCAGGATTTCATATCGAAGTAACCCTACTATCTAGGTTCCTTCTCACAGCCCTACTATCCAGGCTTTCATATCGAAGTAACCCTACTATCCAGGTTCCTTATCACAGCCCTACTATCCAGGCTTTCATATCGAAGTAACCCTACTATCCATGTTCCTTCTCATAACCTTACTATTCGGGTTCTTCCTCCCTCATCCCCAGACAACAGTCCATAACACTGTAAGACCGGGACCAAATCAAACACGATTGATTTCATGTTTCCCCTTACCAAACACGCGGTTTATTTCTGCTTCCCAAACCGGAGTTATTCCCCAGTAGAATAACGGACAACTGAAGCTCCTAAAACTCTAATTCTCTCAAGACAGAGACCAGCATTCCCCAGTGAAATCCTCCTCGACAACAGGTATGTGGGTTCTCGCAAAGGAACCTCTTATGTGATCGACACCTCTTCGGATGGCATCCTTAAGCCCATCCCCGACAATCTTCAATCCTCAACTTCCAAATGGCATCTGTAAGCCCATTCCCGATATTGCAAGTCAAGTATCACTTCATGCGAGTGCAAATTTATGGGCACTCTAGTGTTCAATCATCTTCCACCTTCAGATCATGAAAGGCAGACAAGCTAATCTACATCCTCAGGTTTAAGAAGATTGAACAGGGGCAGCTGTTGTACCCCAAAATTTGCCCTTCCATATTTCTCAAATACATGTCAAGTAAGGTCCTCAAATTGTTCAAAGAAGTCCAAGAATTGACCCGACAAACTCTCTCCTAAGACAGTCTACCTCAAATTATGGTTTCATTTTGCATCAAGATGCTTGAGTCCAAAAGATCCCAAATGCTCACCATTGTCCTAATATGTTCTCAAGATCATCCATGTCAAGTTTCAATCCTTGCAGAGGAAGTTTGCTCAATCAATTGCTCATATACTTGGAAATCGACTGTGCTAGGTCAAAAGTCAATTGTGGCCCACATACAGTCAAACTTCAAGATTTTTGGTCAACATCATCATTTTTAAGTATCATTCATCATTTGATCAAGGGTTGATCATAATTCATCAAGGATTGCCCATAATTCATAAAAACCCAAAAGTTGCTAAATTAGGGTTTTGTAGGAAAAGTCAACTCAACTTTGACCAAGCATAACTTTCTCATACTTTATCAAAAATGACCCATCCAAAGCTCATTTTGAAGAGGATGCAATTACCTACAATTAATATTCAGCTCCCAAGTTCAAAATATGCACTCACAAGAAGATATAAATTTGGACATTATAGGTCATTTTGAAAAGTCAACAAAAACACCTTTTGGGTCAAGGTTTCATACATGAACATGGAAGACTCAATTGAGATGAGACCAAAAGGTTTGCTTAGAGGACACCCTAAGATTTCTAAAAATTCCAAGAACACCTATCTAGGGTCAAAATTGAGAGAGTTATGCATTGGTCAAGATGACCATTTTTGCAAAATTGCCAAAAGTCAAATATGTTCAAATTTGCATCTTTTGCTAAATGGGCCCAACTTTTTATACTTGCATCTCATTCCTAACATAGTCCACGACCTATGGGACCCTCCATGCTTCATTTATTCATTTAATTAATTTAATTTGATTTTTATTCATTTAAAATTAAAATAAAATCAAATAAATCCTAATAAATCATATATTGTACTTTAGGGATGATTTTTGCATTGAAAAAAAATCTCATATGCTGTCAATTGAAGATCAACTCGTGAAAATTCAATTTGGTTGGAAAAAGATTGGATTTGAGCAAAATTGGAAAGGAATCATATGCATTGAAATATCAAATCAAATCTCCATGATGAGCAAGATTGAGGTCGTTTTTGTTGACCTAATAGTTTGTATTACATATACAGAAGAAGACCAAGGCATAAGGAGGTTGGAAGCAGTCATGCAGAGGTGAAACAAAACTCAAAAAATTGCAAGAAAAGTGGTGATTCAATCTCCACATTATAGGCCAATTCATACCATTCCCACGACACCAACAGGTTCTTGAACATCTCCAGAAGGAATTCCACCCATTTGCAAGCTCTCTCACGCCAGGAATTGTGAGATATAGGTATCACGACTTGCTTCCAAATTCAAATTCGTTTTCATTGATTTACTCATCCATTGCATATTTTGATGATATATTTGTGTTTGTCATTGAGTTTGCAAACTTTTGGTACCATTTAATTGTATTTCTAACGCCTATACAGGAAGTTGCCATAGCTAGGGTTTTGTATTCTTGATTAGGGCTTTGCAGGATAGGCAAAATTGAGTATTGATTCTGGTACCATGAGACTCGTGAGGATGAAACGAGTAGAATGGTACCAGCCATGGCCATTTATCTTGAGCGCACGCGATTTTGGAGATGGACAGGGATATACCTACAGCCAGTGTCTGTAGGTAAAAGTTTGTTTACCTAAAATAACGGATGGGAGGTAGACGATGATGCGTGTCATCCTTTGGTTGGGCCATTTAAATTTAGCGCGTTTTTTTTTCCAGGATTTAGTGTTTTCATTATATAATATTTATGTTTTATTGTAAATACAAATCAAAGACTTGACTCAGTTGGTAAGCGTGCAGGGGGAAAGTGCAAAGGACATGGATTCGATTCCTAGGTCCCAACCTTTATTCCTAATATTTTCCATAGGTAATCCAGTGCATAGCAAGTCAAGGAGTTCACCTTACACCCTCAGGATCTGGCTACCCTATTCATCAACGCCTCAGATTAACATGCCATCATTGGAGAACCACCATACGCCTCAGTCAAGCGTGTACATGGGATTGGGCAAAGTCAAAAAGGCCAGGATTTTTTTTTGGGCTCAAATCTCAAACAGCACCCCACAATTGCTAATGCAGGCCCATTTACTAACTTTTCTTTATTTCTTTTTCTCTATTTCTTTTTATTCATTATTTTCCATTATTTATTTAATTGGCAAGCTAATTTATTTTTTTCACAAAAAAAACATAAAATCAATATCTCACAAAATTAAGATTAGTTTTTTTATTTATCAAAATTAATTTAATTTAGTTTAAATTAAGAAAATCATAATTTGTTTTCAAAAATAAAATCAAATAGAAATTAGGTTGAACTTTTGATTTAATTTTATTTTTCTCTTTTTCTCAAATAAATAAAAATACAAAAATAGGCTCTTAGAGGAATTAATTTATTTTTCTTAGTTTAAAATTAATTAGACTTAGGGTTTTCCTTTAAATTCAATTATTTTCTTAAAACATAACAAAAACATTTTCTTAATTAATCGCAATTAGGTTTAGGAAAGGGTCAAAACCCTAATCATCTCGTATTCGATTCACCGCGCGCGTTTTATTTAATATTTGTCAATATTGTTGTAACTGTACATGGTTTGTAATAGTTTAATCTAGGTTCTTTATCGCTTTTTCCCGGGTTTCTGGCTATGTGATTAATTCCCCTCCCTGAAGCCTTGTAATAGCGTAGATTTACTTTCTCGCATCTTAATTTCTGCAAATATTTAATTGTCTAGATGTATGTTAATAGGATTGTATGACAAGATTGCATGATAATTTAATACAGTTAGAAAACCCTAATGTGCAAAGATAAATAACTGAAACAAATCACTCGTACATATCACTCTTAGGGTATACTCTTACTCCGGTTGCCTTCGGTAAACGATCATTGAGTATAGGGTGTCTTAGTGGTTACCCTTCTGTCTAAAAAAGATCAAATGTCCCATTCGGATGTTGCCTCGGAAATGTTGCCTCGAATATGATCTTAAGACTCTAGGGTTATTACTAAGATGCCCTGACATTGCTTTAGTGATCGTACGTCCCTTTCGAATTGACCCTTACAACTCCAACGACGGTGCTACCTATTTCTCAATAGTGGGATAGCGCTGTCTAAAGGAAACAAGAATAGAAACGATCTTTTTTTCGAGTAGGTAGATGCTAGTAGGTACTTGCTCAAATCAAAACTTTTCACACTTACACTTTTCAAACAAACTTTCAAAACAACTTCGTTACACCTTTGAGGACTGATACAAGGGTTATCACGAAGTAAAACATTTTCAAAACAAAGAACACAAACACAAGCAATTTTAAAAGATGAGCAAGTACCTAAGATCCCATGGAAAACTATGGATAGAAAGGGTGATAACACCTTCCCTTTCTATAATCTATCCCCCGTACTCAGAATATCTCGAAAAGGATTTTTTCTGTACTTTTTTCCTTTCCGGTTGGATGAAATAAAAGTCGGTGGCGACTCTTCCTTACCGCGACATTTTGTGAACAAAAAATGCAAAACACAAACCAGCATTTCAAAACAGTCGGTTCTGCCACCGTATCACAGCATTCTTCTCGGAGCTAGCATGCATGAGTTGCTCGAACCTTCTTTTGACTAACCCGGCTGTACACTTGTTGAATCCACCCCCAGATATGACCATTGTCGCTGGAAATGTCTCCCGGGGGCTATGGGTTGCGAAATATAGAGGGACCTCATCCATGTAGGGGAAGTATAAGTCCTCAGGCCTGGTGATGCTCGGGGCGACTGGTATGAAGCTTGTGTCGGGGAAGCCCTTCCCTTCTTCCACACTCTTGGACTCTTGGGCTTCTTCATGGCATTCTCCTTCTTCTTGTATTTTTTAAGATGCCCATCTCAGATGAGTATCTCAATAGCGTCCTTCAAGTGGATGTTGTCGTCAATATTGTGCCCGTGACTTTTGTGGAACCTGTAATATTTGCTTTTGTCCTTCATAGGCTTGGACGGTGTTTGACGGGGAAAGTGTACCCCGACTTTCTTGAACTCCAAACTGGCACATTCTATCAGAATACGCTCACGTGAAGCATTAAGGGGAGTGTAGCCATGGAAGCGATCAGCTGGCCCCCGGTACTCTTTTGAATCCTGAGATTTGTCCCCCTTCTTCTTTTCTCCTCCCCGACGAAATGTCGAGGGTTCATCATTCTTTGAGACTTCAGCATTCTCCCTATGTCACGAGTCCCTCGCGTTATTAGTTTCCTTCTTATCTTCGTACTGGATGTATGCATGAGCTTTGAGTAGGAGAGAGACGAGCATGGCCGGAGACTCGATGCCAACAGCTTTGGCAAAGTCGCTACAGGGATAGAGCTTGCGCTCGAGGAGATATTTTTTCATGTCATCAATTGTAGAGACCTGCACGACTTCTTTGTTGAAGCACTCGATGTATGACTGGAAGAATTCATCCTTCCCTTGGATGATTGCCTCCAAATATGCTTCCGACTTGGGATGTCGGCGAGATGCTGTGAAGTGCCTGGAAAATTATCTCCCCAGGTTCTTCCACAACGTGATGGATTCGTCTGGAAGGCTCTTATACTAGGTCATGGCTCCTTTCCTAAGCGTCATAGAAAAAAGCCGACATTTAATTTCTCCATGTACCCCCTGTAATCGAGCAGCGCATCGATGTTTTCGATGTGCTCATCAAGATTGGTGGTTTGTCGTATGTTCCCAATAGGGGAGGCTTCTCCAGGACGATATGGAGCGTGGTCTCCATGATCTCTCTTGATAATCGGCCGCGGGGCTCGTCATCGTGACTTCCTTCTAGAGATGGTGGTGTGGAATGACGGTTTCTTCCTCGTCGGGGGCTGTTATCCAAGTTGGGGGGATGTGCTTCTTCGTTGTTTCCTGGGCTTGGGAGACGGTGAACATTCGCGGTCAAGTCAGGGGTCGCTCTTTGTGTTCTTGTAAGATGGGGAGACTTGATCTTTTCAGGGAAGTGTGCAGTCGCGGTTCTTGAGGAAAGAAACGTCTTGCTTCTCCCTTCGGGTTGGACGACCACACCTTGGTTGAGATAGGGTCGGGGAGACACATCGTCGGTGTCTCCGAGGAGGAGACTGTGATCGTTTCTTCTCCCAGGCCCAATCCTCTTGCTCTGCTGCAGAATTAGGACGTTGGTTTAGTTAAGGGCGGCGAGCAATAATACCATGGTCGGATCAACATTTTGCGGAATAGGAACTGGTTGCAGGATCTCAGGCAGCTCCTTTATGGGGTTCTTGAATCCTTGCTCATCCAAGAATTGGATATTGTCGCGCTCGACGTCGATAGAATTTGGGGACGCTGTTTGTCCAACTCTGACGTCGAAGTCATCCTCGAGATAAGGATGCTCTTGGCTTTCGTCTGTCTTGTGGACGAAAGAAAGTACGGTCTTTCTAGAGAGGTGATGGTCATCATGGTCGGCCATGATTGAAGTAGTGAAGGTATCTTTGGTCTTCAATTTTGAGGAAAAGGAAGACAGGGAAGATATATTCCCACAGACGGGGCCACTGATCTTACCGGTTGATCAGAACCTGAAAGTGGACCAAAGGATGACGTCGGGTTGGCTGGAAAGTTGAGGAGAAGTGGAGGTTGTACCTGCAAGGCACTCCGACGATCAAGTAAGAATGGATGCAAAGAGATACAAGAAATATATTAGGGTTTTAGGTTTGAATATTGGATATCTATCCCTCACAAGTGTGAGGGTTTATATAATATCTCCGGTGCTTGGCCATTGGTCTCTATTTTTTGGCCTAGATATGCGGGTCCGAAAAAATAGGTAACTGTCAAGACTTGGTCAAAACCGACTGTCGTGCCCGTAACTAGCCGTTGCGTCGAGCAAGGATGAGAAGACAGGAAGAAGCGTTTATGAGCGTTTTCTGGGTGTCTGCTCTTTGTGCGTCAAACAGACTGAAAGGTGACTACTCGCATGAGCAGATGCGTGTTTTGGGCATCGTTGGTTGTATCGCTCGAGGGTGCGGTTGATCAGAGATGCTGGACCAACATTATTGGACCATGTCAAAGGTAGAAGCCGATTGAACCAATACTAATTATTGGACCAATCTAAAACAACACCCATATATAAGTGTGTATTAATATAATACATCTTAGTGTATTTTTATTGAATGACTCACCATTTTTAGTTTTTTTAATTTTTTTTCAGATTTTAAACATTTAGAGGGGGTTAAAATTCCTGCTATTTTATTATATATATATATATATATATATATATATATATATATATATATATATATATATATATATATATATATATATATATATATATATATATATATATATATATATATATATATATATATATATATATATATATATATATATATATATATATATATATATATATATATATATATATATATATATATATATATATATATAAACGACGGCTCTTAAAATTTGTATATGCTCGTAGAAATTTAACTCTCTAATATTTACTGTCGATTTTAAAAATATATTAATATGTAACATTTTAAATCACACGTCATTCTTTTAAAAATGATTACTTTAATAATCATATTGAATTTAATTATAGAAATCTTATATTAAAATAAGTCATAAACAACTTTTCTAAATTGAAGAAAATACACAAAAAGTAAGTAATTATTTGAGACCTCAAAAATTATTTCACTTGATTATTATCATATAATATGACTATTCTAATTTTTCATATCTTTTTAAAATTGAACAAAGCTATAAGGTTGTTACAATAGGTAAAGTATTAGAGGAACATAAATTGAAGTGTACCTAGAAATTAGATTAAATTATTTTTCAACTTAAATATTAAAGATAATTTTATAACATTGAATATGGTTGAAAAGAAAATGGAATGGTAACATCTCTAAAATTAATAGAACCGGAAATAATTTAAATATTATAATTATCTGTCTTATTTTATTTTATTACCATAATTTTAGACTACAAAGCTATAACTATAAGATTCTTAAAATCAGAAGAAGAAAAATTAAAATCAAATTATAGTGTGTCTCATAATAACTAAACGATAATTCATTAAACATTCTAGCTAATTACCTTTAAAATCAAACATTTTTGGATCCCATATTGTTAAACATATACAAGTTCTATGTTTACACTTCATCATCATACCAGGCCCGCACAAATTTGTTGGACAATCATCAGTAACTTCACATTTCCAATTTGCTATAATAAAAATGGAGATTAAAAGAGTGACAAAAATTAGAAAATAAGAAAATTTGAAAATGAAAAAAAAGACTTACTTTTATAGCTCAATAAAAAAATAAATAAGGAAGAAAAGATAATCATTCTATAAACAAATTTGGTAGATTGAACCATATTTCTCTGTTTTGCTTGTAAAAATTGGGTTATCACTATAATTTATAAGCTAGTCATCTCTTTGCATCTATTAGATATATGTAGCTCTTATAGAGTTGTACAAAATTATTCATAATATTAGAATCATTATTAAATGTCTCTTAAGTACATCAAAATATTATCTTTGACTCTTTAGCGCACTTAATAAATAGGCCACATAGAAAAATTGCATCATAAGAATTTTATTTTTTTTAATATTAAATTTCCTTTATTTTAACTTCATGAAAGGTGAAATAAAAAATATGTATACTATTGATAGCTAGGCAATGTATTTATACATTAATTGAGTTAACTGTTGGATTAGAGTTAACTACCAAAGTGATGCAATAGTTGTAATGAAGTACATTGATGGATCTAAAAAAAGAATAACAAAAATGGTTAATATCAATGTCAAGTAAGAATTAGAATGAAGAACGTGTGAATTTCTTTATTATGATATTTAGCTTATTACATCAATATCTGAAACCAAAGAAATATACTTTCCTTCAAATAAAAAAATATTTTTCATTCCTTATAGGATTTTTTGGTTTGGGATGGTTGAGAATTTTTCTTCCTAAAAACTTTTGAAAACTCTTAAGGTAATTAGTTCTAAACAACAACAATAAATCAATTGTATTATTTAAGTGGCAATTTCTCAATCAATTAACTAATACGATAGTATTAATTTTCAATAGTATGCATGAATGTTAGACCTAAATCCGTGTTCGGAGTTTTAGAATATAATAAATTAAAATCTTTGATTTAGTTAAGAAAATTATTTTTCAATATCAAATCAAAACCATTATAATTAGTTAATTCATAATAGGCATTATTTCCTAATATCAAATCAAAACCATTATAAGTAGCTAACTTATGACAGGCATTAAGAACAAAGATAATCATTAATATTAATGATTAATTAGAACATATATAGTGCCATTATCAATATGAATATATTAGTATCTGAACAATTACATATATCCCTTAATAAAAGAGAATTTAGCTACTCTTACTTATAGTAGCTCTACAATGATGATCAAAAAGAAAGATCTTGAATGGCATCGATAGTGATTTCTCTAACATAACGGAGCCTCCTTCTTAGATTCTTGATTACCACTCTTGGTATTTCTCCCTCTCAATTTTATCTTGTTCTATTTTGAGTTATGGAATTAAAATAAGTTGAATTATGTCAATTGCACTTGCCATGATCTCTATTTATAGGCGTCTGAGCAGGAGAATTTATCCAACAAGGTCTTTAGCTCGCCTAGCAAGCCTTCTTTTCTTCACCAACAAGTTATGTCCAACTCATCCAAGTGGGCTTTTGAAGGTAGAGAAAACACAAGAAATTGGGGTCTGAATTGGGTTTTTAAAAAACATTTACCTTTAAAAACTATTCGATTGAACTATGAAAGAATATAGAATGCTAGAAATAAAAAGGACACATTCAGTTATCCAGGTTGTTGTACCCCAAAATTTGCCCTCCCATATTCTCCAATAAACTGCCAAGCCAAGCTACAAAATTCCCCAAGAATTGCACAATGCAAAGGCCTCCATACAGTCAAAACTAGGGTTTGTGTGTTGATCAAGAAAAGGAAGTTTTCAAAGGCTCAATCAAGTCTCATATGCTTACAAACATGGTCAAGCATCCTCATATCAAGTTTCAAGGCATTCAGCTCAAGATTGCACAGTCAAAACCCTAAATTGCACTACAGTCAACTGTAGGGGCAAAATGGTCATTTGACAGTCAAAAGTTCAAAATTTTGGTCAACATATCATTTTGAAGCCACAAACATCATTTGATCAATGCTTGATCATGATTCTCAAAATTTGGCTCAGAAATCATCAAAGATGCAAAAGTTGCTATATTTGGACAGCTGAAAAAGTCAACTGAAATTGACCAGGGCATAACTTTCACATGGATTATCAGAAAAATTCCATCCAAAGCTCATTTTGAAGAGAAAGACATTTCCTACAACTCATCTTCATACTTCAAGTCCAATAAATGCTCTCACAAAAAGTTATCAATTTCAACATTATAGGTCATTTTCAAAAGTCAACAAAAAGGGACTTTAAGTCAAAGGCCATAACTTGAGATTGGTAAATCAAAATGACATGAGACCAAAGGCATTGGTTAAAGGACTCAAAGACCTTTCCAAAATGTCCAAGAACATGTGAAAAGCTTAAAAATTGAGCAAGTTATGCCTTGTAGAAGTTGGGAAATTTTTGTGAAATGGCAAAAGTCAACTATCTTTGAAAATCCAATTTTGACAAAAGGGCCCCATTTTTTCCACTTGGTCCATCCTTGTCATGCCACACACGTGTCCCATGGTTAATTTCAAGACCAAATATTGATTTTTTTATTTTATTTAATTTTTAATGATTTAATTCATTTTAATTCTTTGAAAATTCAAATAAAATTTAAAAACCAATGGAATAGTGTCAAATGAACTTGGACAATTTCTATGTATCATGAACCAACTCAAGAAATCAGGCTAGGGTTCATTTGCACACTAGGTCTAGGTTTTCGCTAAAAAGTAGGAAAATGGTTAATGGAAGAAACCCTAAGACCAATTCTTTCCCAAGCATGAATTAAGGCCAAAAAACTAGCCAATTCCATTCCATGAGATGCATTGAGTCAAACCCTAACCATAGTGCAGCAAAAGGCTCGCTCAAAAGTGGATTGGCAATTTGAAAAATGAGCCATATAAGTCAAAACTGATTTCAAAGTTAGGGACAATTTTAAGGCTTGATTCATATACCATTAGCATCTTGGACAATCACTGAACACATCCCAACCCTTAGCCTCAATCAAAACGCGAAGAAACGGTAGTTACCACTAAAACTGTACAGAAGAATTTTTGAAATCGTACTCTCCATTTTAAGCATCTTCATTACATTTCAATTGTACATTCTTGTTCCATGTGAAGTTTCTAAGCTAACCATAACTGTTAATTGCATTTTCGTGTACTCTTGGCCAAGTTACCATGTTTGGTTATTAGGGTTACAGGTTTTTGAATTTAGGGCTTTTGCAAACAAGGAAAATCAGAGCTTCAGACTATGGCCATTGAATTCATGGTGTTGAGACGGACACATACCACTATTCGCGAACAATTTATGGAGCCTATAGCTCTATTCGCTATTTCTCCAAAAGTAGCCTAACACCACACTTGCAAAACCGTGGCCATACACTTTTGTTTACAGGGACACGAAGACGAAGATACTGTGGCGCTTGCTGATACGTTGGTTTAAAAAACGCGCGCGTGGAATCATTAACGTTTGTTTATTCTTTTTATTATTTATTAACTATATTATGTTAATTGAAATCAAGTAGCTCAGCTGGCAAGCTCTCCATGCGTTAACCTCAATGACCTGGGTTCAAGTCCCAGGTCTGGCCAATTTCTCATATTATTTTTCACTTCAAGGTTCCATGCAGCGCTGACGTTAGTACATACCATACGTCCTCCTCATCTAATGCACACGTGTCCCAGGAGGTCTATCAAAGGGTCCAGAACAAGGGCATATGGTGGAGGCCAGTCAAAGCATCACACAGGATTAGAAGAGTCAACCAATTCAAGCAAAAATGGGCCAGGCTTTTTCAAATCTGCACCTCCAATTCTGGGGACTACACCCCCCTGGTTTGCCTTGTCATTTTTTATTTCTTTCTTTAATTTTTCTTTTCATTTCTTTTATTTGCTTAATTTAATTAATTTATCTTTCTACAAAACATAAAAAACATTCAAAAAAATCAGAAAAGTCAAAAATTTTAATAAGTATTTTATTTTAAATATTGTTTTTTTGTATAAATAATAACATGTAAAATGTTTAGTTTAATTAAGTTTTCAACTTTAATTCCTTTTAATAAAAACTCAAAAAAAACATAGAATTAGGTTAATTAACAATGTTCATTTTTTTTTTCTTTTTTTCATAATATAATTATTAATTTATTCTATTTTATAATTAAATGTATATAATTAACTTAGATTTAAATTAGGTTAAAAATTAAATCTTTTTTTATAATAAACTTAAAAAACATTAGAACTAGGGTTTAGCATTTTAATTTTAAATAATTTTTCTTTTTTCTTTTAAATCTAAAAAACACAAAAATACTATTCTTCATTTAATTTTAATTTTAGATTCCTTGATTAATTTTAATTATTTGTAAAAGGGTCCAACGCCCTAATTTTGTTTAATCTCTTTATTTCGCGCATTTGTTTTATATTGTTTAAATAATTCTGTATATCCCCCAAAGCCATGTAATTTAAAATTCTCGCACTCTTATTTATTCGCTTTATTTATTTTCAGTCAAATCGGGTTCGGTTTTTTTGGCGATGTGGACCCGCGCCAGTTGTAATAGTTTAGATTTATTTTCTCGCAGACATATAACTGTTAATAAATATGCATGAAAGAATGAATGCCCAAAAATAAAATCGAATCGTTAGATCACCAATGCATGACAAGACAAACGATAAACTGAAAATGATACACAATTCACACACCACCCCTAGGGTACGCCTCACTGTTGCCTTTCGAAAGGTGGTCGTCGAGTATAGGACGTTTTAGTAAGTCCTTATGTCCATGACATGGTCCAGTTGCCTCGAAACGGTTGCCTCGGAAAATAAAGGATCAATGGCATAAGGGTAGCTTCTAAGGTGTCCTACTGTTGCTCTGGTGACCACCACGTCCCTAAAACTCGAATTGATCCGAACACCTCCAACGGTGGTGCTACCTACCTCTCAATGGTGGGATGGCACTACCTAAAGGACATTTACACAAACTAATTCCTTAGGGTAGGTAGGTTCTCGTAGGTACTTGCTCTAATTTCAAACAAATCAAAATACTTTTCACACCAACACATTTTCAAAAACTTTCGAAACAAACTTTTCAAACACTCTGACGTACGAGTTAAACTGAAACTTTTCAAAGAATACTTTTGAAACCCACATTGAAAAGCAAACAAACAATTTTGAAAACACATTGAGCAAGTACCTAAGAGCCCATGGATAACCATGGATAGAAAGGGTGCTAACACCTTCCCTTTCTATAACCTACCTCCCGAACCGAGAGCAATCTCTTTAAAGGAATTTTTCTGTGCTTTTGTCCTTTCCACTTGGAGAAAATAAAAGACGGTGGCGACTCTTGCTTACCGCGACATTTCGCGAACCAGCGTTAAAATAGTCAGTTCCAGATCCACCGATCACACAGGTTCACCTCTAACTAGGCTACTCCTCTCCATCCTCCTCAGATAATTTTTCCTTCAACATGGACTTAATCCATTATAATCAAATCTGATTACAATCCACAATACGTCTGATCAACCTTGCTAACAACCCTAACAAGTCCAGCTGATCCTTATTGTCATTTCTGTAAAGACCGTAGCCTTTGCCTTCTTGAGGATCCTGACTCAACTGATTCTCTCAAGGAACATCACAATGATACTTTCAGTGATCTCCACGAGTTATAACGATCATTGACCCACCTAGAATCTGACCAACATGGTCTCCTAGAAAGAATTTCGTCCACAATGACTGCAACCACTCGTCTTCTCAAGTATCAGATCTTCACAAGATTACTTGAGGAACCACCAATTTTAAACAGAATTGTTTTTCTGAAGATTACATGAGTGCTTCTTATCAAGCGGATTACTCATACTTTAAGTACATATTGTTTGACACAATTCTGAGTAACAACTCTTGTGTACAAACAATTTACATAAAGATCTTAAGATATAACACAATTTGAGAAATAACTCTTGTGTTTTACATGATTATACAAAGATGAATATAATATGAGTTTGAGTACAGCATCGTGTAGTCTTCTTGTCTTCAACTTCTTTGTTGAGCAAGATATGAGCAACAATTTTTGCTTCTTCATAATCCTGCCAAGATTTATTTGATGAGAGTTTAAGTAGCATCTTGTAGAATTCTTCTTCTTCATCTTCTTTCTTTGTTTTTGGTTAGATTCAGCATGTTCATCGTAATAGCTTTAACACCGTCTGCATCCATGGCTTTCCAACAACTTTTCTTCATTTCATTTATCTCCTTTTATAGCCTTCAAATGAAAGTATCGTTGTAAGGATAAAAAATTATTTTCTCCTTCCAACGGTTGATTCCTAATGGATATATTCAAGAGATGTTTGGAACAGTACAAAACATCACTTTCCTATACATGATGCTTACAGTAGTTAGCGTACATTAGTGGGAGAACAACTTCTTTGAATAGTACAGCCAATATCATGATAGTGGAATTTGTGGTGTACTGTATTCTTCTTGACTAAGTTTCTTGCTCTTTATCTTCTGATTATGTACTTTTGATTCTGAAGTATTAAGCTTGGAAGAGATCAATCACTTATCTTCATTATTTGATGATTGACTGATGAGTAGTTCAGAAACTACTTTGTTGTTCTAGTGCAGGAACATCAGATAGTTCAGAACCAAAACTTGTCTTCAAAATTATGGGCAGTAGCCTATCTGAAACACGAAGCTTTTCTTCTGATCTAAAACTATTATTTAAGGCTTATTTCTTTTCTGATCTGAGATATGAAGATTGGGTTGAGAAGATGTTTCATTTCAGATATCTTTCAATTGTGGATTCTTTTTTACAGAATGACCGACAACATCATATGTGAGAAACAAGTCTTGACATTGTACGTGAAAGCTTTTCTGATGATATCAAAAGCTTTTCTGATGTTGGATATTGAAATCTGATATTATGGCAATAGCCTATCTGATTCTGAAGTCTTTGAATTCTTGAGCTTTAATTCTTTTCTTCTTGCTCGATTGATTATGATTAAGGAGTGATAATGATTCAGAAGATTCTTCTTTGTTGTAGAGTTATAGTCTTTTAGATATTTGAACATTTTCTTCATATTTACAAGAAATGGCTTATCTGATAGCTCATCTTGATCTTGTCTTGATCTTTGATAATCATCTTTTTTTAGCTCCATATCTGATGTCTGATTTCTAAAGCAGAAGCTTATATCAGTACATTTGATATTGACGTTGAATTCCTTCTTTCTGATCTCTTGAATTCTGATCCTTGGATTGAGTTGGAAGCAACAGCTTATGTCAGCTATATCTTTGTTGTTTGATCATGAGTTCTTTCTCTAGATATCTAATCTCTTCGTTTCTGATATCTTGAGACTAGTGATTTTCCTGAGAACATACTTGATTCCCTTTATGATGAACATTCAGCATTCCTTAGAACTACTGATGTTTCTTTAGATAAGGTCACAATAGTTCTTCTGTTGAGTACAGTGGTGTTTCTGATGATGTTTATCTTCTGATGAACATTACTTCTTCTGAGTAGATTGACTTGAGAATATATCATCCTTTGATCTTGTCTTCTGATAGACTTTTTGATGTTGATTAGAAATGAGTCTAGAAGATCTTTCTTTCTTTGATCCTTTCTTCTGATGGAATACTTCTGATGTTGAATGAAAGTGCATATTTCATGAACTCTCCGAGTCTTCAGAATCTTGACTGCGCCTTCAGAAATATGAGCAACAACTCTTCTTATGAACAAATCTTGACTTCTGATCTTAGAGTAGAAGCTTTCTCTGTATGTGTTCTGAATCTTGACTTCATCTTTATAATTACAAGCAGCAGCTCTTCTAATGAACTAGTCTTGTCTTCTGACTTTTGCATTGGAAGCTTGTTTCTTGTATCCTCTTGATTTCCAATCTTGAAGCATCAACTTATAAGAAACTCTTTCTTCTTGGACATTCATTGAGATACTTTTCTTGTGGAACATTCAGCATTCCATAGAACTGCTGATGTTATGTTATAAACAAAACTCAATGGTTCTTCTTCTGAGTGATAAGGTGATTCTGATGATATCTTAATTGAGACTATCCAGAACTCTAATGATGTATCTGCATACTCAAAAAACCATTAGTACTAAAAAATTTCTCATTAAATATATGCTTGTTATCATCAAAACACATAGATTAAACACGGAGCTAAATCTTGTTCTTACAATCTCTCCCTTTTTTATGATGACAAAACCATGTATTTTGATGAAACAATTTTACAGGGTTAAATCATAGACAAAATAATATAAGAGTTTAGAAGACTCCCCCTGAGTTGGAAACTCCCCCTGGGTTGGAAACTCCCCTGAGATAAACAACCTCCCCCTGAATCATAAGCTTATGATCTTTCATAGCTTAAGAGCATTATTATCCTTTTTGAATTTGATCTATCATTATTGAGAATTTCTTTCTCAAAATCATAGGGTTTAGAGAATTGTTTTTAATCCAAAATCATTATTCTTTCTCCCCCTTTTTGTCATAATCAAAAAGATATAATAAATGCTTAAATTATTTTTGAAAATTTTAAGACAAATACAATAATCAAAAGACAAGAGAACAATAAACCTGATTTCATAAAGTTAAGAAGTACATAAGATCGATATATAGAATAACATACGATAATCAAAAGACAACATTAGAAAGAAAAACATCAGAAAGACACAACATAATTGACACTTATTTGAACCACTGATCATCAAAGGTTTCACACCTTTCATCTTTCAAGGAAACGTCAGGACCAGCACCAGTCTTACAAATAATTCTTACAATATCACCTTGGACAAAAACTTCTGACAAAACTCTTCCATAGGGAATAAAGGACTTTTTCAAATTTCTGGATGAAGTGATAGACTCCTCAAGATGATTGAATATGATCTGTGGAAGATTAATCAGAATACGCTTGAGCATACAGAAAATAAGGATCTTATTATCATTAGTCAAGAAATCTTTGTTAGTGCCACGAGAACAAAGATTTGTCAAGATAAAACGAAACTAGTCTTTGGTAATGGGCAGAAGATTTTCAAGGTTTGTAGAATCAAACTCAGAAGATACGTCAAAGATGGAGATCATTTTAGTATCAGGGATGTTACTAAGAGAGACACGACTAGAAGTGATACCAATTCGAGGATAATTTATTACTTCAGCAATACATGCAGCAAAGAAGGAAACATAATAACCATAGATATCTGAAGAGATTGAGATGCCATCGAGACTGACAGAAGAATTTTCCAAAATGCCTTTGCAAGGTTTGGATAGATGGGTCCTTTTAGTAAGGAAAGATAGTGATTCCAATTTTGAAAGTGAATTCCTAGGTGGAAATCCTGGCCAGCACCAAAACGTTTTGGATGTTTTTCATTGATGACTTTCAAAAGATTATCATCTCCAAGAAAGGTTCTTGGAGTTATGTTGAATAAGTTTTGGGAAGGAATGTTGATAGATTATTGTAAGAAGGTTAAAAAGAAGATGAACTTACACAAGTGTATAAAAATGGAAGGGGGAAGACGTGACTGATAAGAGAATTGATTTCTCTTACATAAGGTAATCAGACTTGGGAGACTCAATAGTAAATGAATGAGGGAAGACGGAAAGACAATTGTAACTCCCAAGACACTTTGTGAGAAAGAAAATACAAGATGATAAAGGATACATGAAAATATACATATAGAGCTTATCAATGTTTCTGATCAAATAACAATGTATCAGAATCTTTCTTGATTAAGAGCCAAAAGAGAGACATACTGAAAAGGTTTGTTGGTGGCACATGAATCTTACTAAGAACTATTCCGGATCCAAATGCTATTATTGTTTTTCTTTTGTTAGAAATTAGGGAATGATAAAGAATAAAGTTAAATGAGAATGACCATTCATATTGTTGCATGAATTATCCTATTTCATCAGAGATAATAATAACGACACAATTTTCATTTCCTTAGAACAGAGAATACAATTAACATGCATAAACTAAATAACTTAAGACACAACATAGTTGGCAGAAATAATTAGTACTCAATTAAATCCTAAAGACTTCACATCTATACTCTTTAAAAGCATCGTCGAGTCCATTATTACGAACCGCTTCAATAATCCCAGCCTTGGAGAAGAGTGCAAAGAGAACTCTTCCAAAGGGAAGAAGGGACTGATGATGATTTCTGGAGGCAGCAATTGAGTCCCTTAGATAGTCGAAGATGGTCTAAGGAAAATTTACTATAACATTATTCACAAGGAATTAGATTAGAACTCTGTCCTCATAGGTTAAAAAAATTAGTTTTACTCCTCTAGGACAAAGGTTGGTTAACAGGAGCTGAAACCATACAGTGACAATTGGAATAAGATTTTCAGGATTGTTTGGTTCGTATCCCTCAGAGGTGTCATGAATGGTACTAAGTCTTTCTACAAAGTAATAAGTGTTTTGAAAACTTCAACAGTGGTTCCATCTTGAGTACACCCAATTGCGATCACAATAGTTGTTGGATCGATGGTGATGGGGTTATTGAAAATATTCGAGGAAATATAAGCACCATCAACAGAAACATACAATCAAAACTCTTTGATCATATATGGGTAAATAGGCCCTTGCAGCATAGAAAATTAATCGAACCACCCTTGCACAGTGATACTTTGTATAAAGCTTAGATCATCAGTGTTCAGTCACGGAACAATCGGACGAAGTTCACAGATAACTTCAAGAAGTTCCTCAAAACCATGGAAGGTTTTTGAGGACATTAGCTGGAGGGTAAGAAACTTGGTGAGAAGAAGGATAAATGTCATAGAATTGACCAAAAAATATTTTAAATATATTGAGAGAGAACATGAATGACAGGTTAAAGGATATGAGTATACAACAAAAGATTTTAAAGATGACACCGCAATAAATGAAGACTTGTGAGGAAGGATATAATGGCAAGTTCCAAGACGAGTGATAGAGAATGAAAAGACATTAGAATAGGGAGGGATATAGAATGTTATCATTCCTTAATTCCAATAAAGCAGTTTTTTTAAACTTATTTAATTAATTAGAAGTTGCAAAAGTTCAGTAACAATTATTACTAGACAATATCCTTTTGAATTCTCAATACCAATTAAAGATATAGAAAACATAAGAAATGGGGAGTTTGAATTGGATTTTTAGAAAACATTCCCCTTTAAAAACTATTTGATTGAACTATGAAATAATATAGAATGCTAGAAATAAAAAGGACACATTCAGTTATACAGATTCACCTATAACTAAGCTACTTCTGTCCACCCTCCTCAGGTGATTTTTCCTTCAACAAGGACTTAATCCACTATAACCAAATCTAATTACAATCCATAATAAGTCAGGTCAACATTGCTGACAACCCCAACAAGTTTAACTAATCATTACTGCCATTTCTTCAAAGATCGCAGCCTATGCCTTCTTGAGAATCCAGAATCAACCCAGTCTCTCAAGGAACATCACAATGATTTGTTCAGTGATATCCACGAGATATAACAATCATTGACCCACCTAGAATCCGACCAACATGGTCTCCTAGAAAGGATTTCGTTCATAATGACCGCAGCCACTCATCTTCTCAAGTATCAGATCTTCACAAGATCACTTGAGGAACCACCAACTCTGAACAAAATTATTTTTCTGCAGATTACATGAGTGCTTCTTATCAAGCAAATTACTTCTATTTTAAGTACATATTGTTTGACACAAGTCTGAGCAGCAACTCTTGTGTACAAACAATTTACATGAAGATCTTAATATATAATACAATCTAAGCAACAACTCTTGTGTTTTACATGATTCTACAAAGAAGATTGTGATGCGGTGGGAGAACTGACTTGAGGTTTTGCGTTTTTTGTTCGCAAAAGTTTCTGTTTAGCAAGAGTCGCCACCGACTTTTTATTTATCCAAAGGAAAGGTCAAAAAGCACAGGAAAGACCTTTGAGATGTTTTCTTGGGTTCAGGGGGTAGATTATGAAAAGGGAAAGTGCTAGCACCCTTTTCATCCATGGTTTTCCATGGGCTCTTAGTTACTTGTTTTAGATCACTTGCTTTTGCTTTTCAATTGTTTGAAATGGTGCTTTTGTGTGTGGTTTTTGAAAATATTTTGAAAAGAGGCCTTTGTCTAGGCAACCTTTGTAATAATTCTTGTTTGAATGTATACAAAGGTGTTTGTCTTTTGAAAAATGTTTCAATGTTTGAAAGTTTGTTTTGGGAAATGTTTTGAAATTGTGTTGTGTGTTTTTGAAAATAGCAAGGATGTTTGCAAATTTGATCAAGTAACTAGGAGCATCTACCTACCTACTTAAAAGTCTTTCCTACACATTTTTAACCCTTTGACATTGTTGTTTTACCATTGTATTTGGTAAACAACCTTGTGTTTGGATGTTTAAACGGGATGGGCGTGGGTCATCGTATGGCCATGATAACAATAGTGCTAAGTATATTTAGCAAGTTTTTGTTTGAGGGGCTAGATCATTTTTGTATAGGCAACCAAGATAGCGTCATCGAGAGACTATGATCTTTTTGTTTTTGATTTGTTTTGCCAAGATATCTAGCATGCATACCATGGCCATGTTTAAGGAAACAAGTGGATGAAACCCTAGGGGTGCTTGGGTGCATTGTGTTGTCATTTTCATGCATTTTTTTGTCTTGTGTTAGGTCAAGCTATTTGTTTGATTTTAGATTTTTGCATACAAACCCTAATCTTCCTATCATGGCATATTTGAAAGCAATAAAAGCGTAAAAGTAAATCTAATACTATTACAACATTGATTATGGGGAGGAGGTACAAGTTTGAATAGGGGGGTATTTGCAAGAAAATAAAAGCCCTAATTCAACTATTACAACCATATTGAATTCATTGTACAAATAATAAATAAGCAAATATTCAAATGGACAATTAAATAAATATGCCATATATTATAAATATGCAAAATGCTTTTGTATTATTTTAATGTATGTAAAAATAAGTTATCTAATGTATCAAAAATAAGAAAAAATTTATTGATTATTTTTATTAAGGGTGGAAACCCTAATTTGTTTTAAGAAAATATATATATTATGTATTATTTATTTATGTACAATAAAAATAAAATATATACAAAATATTAAAAAATAAAAATGTGTGAGAAAATATTATTTTATATGTACAAATAATAAAAATAAAAATATATAATATTTTTTATAATATTTATAAGTTTTTATTTAAGAAAATAAAAGTATATTATTTAAGAAACTATTTTTATGCTAGAAAGAATAATAAAAATAATAAAATAAAATATGAAAATTTAAGAAAATATTTTTGGTAATTTTTAATGCTTAGAAAAATAAAATAAAGTCAGAAATGTAAGTAGAAATAGAAAAATACAAAAAACAATGAAATGGGCCAAGGGGGTGTCAACAACAAGCCAGGGGGTGCAAGTAGCAAGGAACTGCCAGGCCCAGCCCAGATTCCTTCATCCATGTCCTTGAAACAGCAAGAACACGCGCCAATGTTCAATATTCGTATCTCCTGCATTTGTGCTTAAAAATAAAAACTTGCAACATGAAAGTTATAGAGCATGATCATACGATTCTAACCATATAAAAAACTTAATTTAACTCTCAAAGACCAGAGAGAATTTCTTTGGCCCTAATTTCTAACCTAGTTTTTTTAGAAAGTTCATCATTCGAATTCTCCCAGCTCAGTTAACTTAAATGAATTCTATGCATATGTACAGCTCAAGGGCAATGAGGACTACATTTTTTATTCACAAACCTAAGCCTAATGTTTCCTAAATAGAGAGATAGAAGTTTGAACTTTACCTGTTTCAGTCAAGCTCGAGTATGGAAATGTAGGGGTTTTCAGTGAGGCCTGAGATACTTGTGAGCTTGCTTGAAGTTCCTTTGACCTTCCCCAATGCTTAGTTTGCTTTGAACTTGCTTGAATCTCTCTATAGAACTCAACCTGCAAAGTCAGAATTCAAAAATGGTGAAGTGTGTAAATGGAGTTACAGTGACTTGGGAATGGCTAGGATAGTTTAGGTAGGTTGTATGGAGTGTGTTGGAACTGGTTGCAAGCAAAACGCACGAGTGGTTTGTGATTTGGAAATCAAAATGCAGAACATGCCATGTTTTGCAAGATTTTGGTGTTTTGGTGTACAAGGGTGTTTGAGGACTGGCTAGCTCGTGTTTCTGACCTTAGACAATATGAAACACTTGTTTGAAATGTTTACAACCCTTGGTTTTATCAGATACCAGAGTTATGTGGTTTTTGCAAGTTGACTTGGTTTTGAAGAAAAGGTGAAATGACAATGCTCAAGAGTCTGTACAGGCCTCCTTTCTAGCTGCACAAAGTTGTTGTACCTTGACCTAAGTTTGTGGAGTTGGTTTGCTGCAAAAGGCTTGGTGCAATGCTCAACAGAAACAAATTGACATAAAGCCAACTTTATCAAAGTGGCAATATTGCCTTTTTGCCATTTTTAGATTAATCCTTTGTGTAATCTTCTATAGATCAGAACAATGCCTCTAACCAATGTGTTTGCATTAAATTTTTGAGTTTGGAAGGTTTTAACGACCTGTAAACCAAGTACAAGCATGGTTGGACAGAAATTGCAACTTGTAGCAACATGAAAAATGCCATGGATCAAAGTGATATTTTACCAATTTCAAACTTTCGATTCTCCCTAACCACAAATGATTTTGGAGAGTTCTTGGACATTTTGGAAAGCTTGTAACATGATCTACAATACATCTTTGAAATGCATTTCGAAATTCCAAATGGAACTATGTTAAAAATTTCCATGAAGATAGGTCAAAATCCTGCCTAAACTAGGGCAAAATTTCACTAAGTTAGAAAGTTTTTGGACCCTTATTCACAAAATCATAACTTGTGATCCAAGCATCTTTTGGGAAAACTTTGTGAATCATAGTTGTATATTTTGTGGAGGAATACAACTTTCATGTTGGAAGTTTTCCTTGAATCCAATTGCATCATGGTGAAAAAGTTGGGAAAAGCTGGGAAAAACTAAGAAAATTTCATAACTTAGAAAATTTCTAAGTTACGAAAATTTTCAATCTTAAACCCTAATTTCCAAATTTAGGTTTCTTGGTGAACAAGTTTCATGTTTTGACACATCTTAATGAAAAATTACCCTTGGCATTTGATTTTTACCAAAAAGTCAAAGTTTGACTTTTCAGTGTACAGTTGATTTTTGATCAGTTGACTGGAAAATTCATTTGTCAATCCAATGCATTTAAGATCTTTTGAACCTTGTGATTAGGTCAAGATGATGACACTGAGTCCTTGAATCCATACTTGAACCCAATTTGTCATTGGCTAGGTGAAAAATCAGAAATTGCCCTTCTGCAGTCAAAACCCTCAAAATAACCATTTTGCCCTTTTGAAGATCTGATCAAATTTCTTAAGGAGTTGTGGTCCAAACTTGATCAAATGGTTCATATGAGTCTATAATGTTGATATGGATCAAAAATTATGAGGTTTGACTGTAAATTGGTCACAGTTGACTTTTTTCCCAATATAGTTGATTTCTAGGTCAACTGTCCAATTGATTGGGCAAAAATTTGATTCAAAACTTGAAACTTTGTATGGGCAATCTTATAAGTCCAAAATGAAGTATGAAAGTCATATTGAGCATTGAAAGTCCAAAAATCCTTGTGCAAACTCAAACCCTAATTTCAGGTCATCAGTGCAAAGAGATGTCTTGAGCAGAGCAAACCCTAATCTTGGTCTTGAGTCCAAAGAGTCTTGTGAGGAAAATATTGATAAAATGAGAGGGAAAATTTTGGGGTATAACAGCTGCCCCTGTTCAATCTTCTTGAACCTAAAGAGTTAGATTGGCGAGTTTTTCGTTCGTGACTCAAAGGTAAAAGATGATTGGACACTAGAGTGCCCGTAAACTTGCACTCGTCAAAATGTGGTTGAGGGAATGGGCTTAAAGAAGCCATTTGGAGATGTGATAGAATCTTGTTTGAGATGGGATCAAAGATGCCATCCAAGAATGTTTGTTGAATTGTATGTTGTAAGTTAGAAAAATGAGTGTCATAATGATATCCGTGTCTGGAACGTATCTGAACTCAATCTGGAGACTGAATCTGTACGAGCAAGGGTATAGCTGCCGTATATGGAGCGTATCCAAGTTGTAACTGGATCTGTAAGAGCAAGGGTATAGCTGTCGTGTCTGGAGCGTATCCAAGCTGCAACTGGGGTTGAATCTGTACGAGCAAGGGTATAGCTACCGTATCTAGAGCGTATCCGAGCTAGGGAACATCAGCATGAGTGATCAGCATGGCTACCGTGTTTGGAGTGTATCTGGACTGTATCTGAATCTGTAAGAGCAAGGGGTATAGCTGCCGTGTCTGGAGCATATCCAAGCTGCAATTGGATCTGTAAGAGCAAGGGTATAGCTTCCGTGTCTGGAGCATATCCAAGCTGCAACTGGGGTTGAATCTATACGAGCAAGGGTATAGCTACCGTATCTGAAGCGTATCCGAGCTAGGGAACATCGGCATGAGTGATCAGCATGGCTACCGTGTTTGGAGTGTATCTGGAATGTATCTGAATCTGTTAGAGCAAGGGGTATACTTGCCGTGTCTGGAGCGTATCCAAGCTGCAATTGGATCTGTAAGAGCAAGGGTATAGCTGCCGTGTCTGGAGCGTATCCGAGCTGTAACTGTATTTGATCTTGAATGAATAGTAGGATGACTTCCGTATCTGGAGCATCTCTGGGCTGGGGGAAAATTCAGAATAAGTGACAGCATGGCTACCGTGTCTGGAGCGTATCTGGACTGTATCTGAAGTTGAGAATCTGAATAAGCAATAAAATAGCATTCGTGTCTAGAGCATCTCTAAACTGTTTTCTGATCTTTGAAACTGAATAAGCAATAGAATAGAATCCGTGTCTGGAGCATCTCTAAGCTATTTTCTGAGCTTGAATCTGAATAAGCAATAGAATAGCATTTGTGTTTAGAGCATCTCTAAGCTCTTTTCTGATCTTAAATCTGAATAAGCAATAGAATAGCATCCGTGTGTGGAGCATCTCTAAGCTATTTTCTGATTGTATATCGGTAGCTTGTTAATATTATCCTGAAAAGGGTAAAAGATTAGCTGAAAAACAAAGTTATGTTTGCATGAAATGTATGATGCAATAAAATGTTTTATCAATGTTTATGATGTATGAATGTAATGTATGCGCATGTAAGCTGATTAGCTGTCTTGTTGAGGAAAATAAATCCTTGATAGTTGGAGATAATGAAATCTTTGACTGCTGTCGGGGGAAATAAATCTTGGACCGCTGTTGGAGATTCAAAATCTTCGATTGCTGAGGATGAGAAATCCTTGGACCACTGTTGGGGATAGAAGATCTTGGCAACTTGCGGGGATTATCAAAAAGTTTGACAACTTCTGTGGATGTGAGAATCCTTCACAACTTTCCTGGGGATATAGGGATCCTTCAAGTCTGCTTGAGCTACTGCTTGGGGAATTCAGAGATCCTTGATGACTATGGCTGGGGATTACACCATGGGAATCCTTACTCGGCTGGGGAATAAGGAAAACTCTGATGATCTCTACCGGGGATCAGACAAAAGAAACACCTTGATCTTCTGAAGAATAAGGAAAACTCTGATGGCTTCTGCGGAGAATTAAGAATTAGAAACTTTGATCTTCTGGGGAAATTGAATGAGAATCTTTGATCTGCAGGGGATTAAAAATTCTGACCAATTCATGTTGTGGGAGTAATGAAGACTCTCGCAACTTCACTGAGGAATCAAGAATGAGAATCTTCAATCTGCTAGGGGAATTTGAATCCTTGGGGACTTCAAACTGGGGAGTTAAGAATGAGAATCTTCATTCTGTTGGGGATTAAGAACTTTGTGGGGAATAGTTATACTGCTGGAGAGTAGCTACTCTTCTGGGGAGATCAGGACTCTGGGGGGAAAAGGCTTATTCGTGTTTGGAAAAAGTTCAGGAGTCTGGGTTGTATGCCAATCTACTGGGGAATTATCCTTAGTTGGGGATAAAAGTTTAGTTGTTATCTGGTTGACTTCCAGGCTTTAAGACAACTTGTTGGGGAATCTGGGGAAAACTGAATGGTTTCCGTTGTGGATTGGTAGTTGGAAGTTTGACTCTGTTGGGGAAAAAGATTTCATCTTCGCTGGGGATGTATGACCCAAAGTGTTTGCTCCACTGAGGATTGGGAACTAGAAAACTTTACTCTGAGGGGATTAAGGGTTTGAAAATATGACTCCGTTGGGGATTTGGAGTTTGAAGATTCGACTCTGGCGAGGATTTTGAAATTTAATTCCGCTGGGGGTATGTATTTCAAGGTTGTAGCTCCGCTTGGGATCTAGATGATGTACTGCAGGGGATTTCTCTTGGAATAGCCTAAAGACACTTTCTTATCCTTTCAACCTGTCAGTAATTATTCTTTCACATTTCGTTTATTTGTAAACAGTGATTATATTCAAATGCATATGCTCATTTAATAAATCATTGGACGTTTTCAAATAAAACACAAGTGTAAAAAAAGAAGAAAAGGCAAATAGTTTTCTGCACTTTGAAGTGTCTTTGTATTAACTTTGTGTAAGTATTTTGTACAAAGGAGACAGACATCCTAGTAAGAGAATGTTGTCATAAAAATTAAGAAAATTTTATACAAAGAAAGATGGCTATGTGTAAAAATTCCATGGGATTCCCATTCTGCTATAGCCTTCGTAACTCTGGATATCTAGTCCATTCGTTGCTTCGTCCGAAGATGACTGAGTTGATCAGAAGCCCGGAGTTTGTCTGGTGAAGAGATTATCCTTAAAGTGATCCGACGAGACATAGTCATACGCTTTAATTCCCTAACTTTTGCCTGGACCAACCTTTCGGGTTTTCAGTCCACCGGGAAACCCTTTCTTGCCCAAGTCGCCCTTTCTGGTTTTCAACTTGCCGGGTGTACAGATTTTTTTTGTTTATCCCTAATTTTTGCCTGAACCTCCCTTTCGGGTTTTCAATTCACCGGGATTCCCATTTTTGCCCAAGTCGCCCTTTCGGGTTTTCAACTTGTCGGGTTATTTATGCGTAGTATCTTTTAACTATGTCTGCATTCGTAGGGTGCGGCAGGTCGTCGCCGTCCATGGTGGTCAGGATCATTGCTCCACCAGAAAAGATGTTTTTGATCACAAATGGTCCTTCGTAGGTAGGAGTCCATTTTCCCCTGGGATCACTTTGTGGAAAGATGATGCGCTTGATTACAAGATCCCCGACTTGATATGTCTGGCGTCTGACTTTCTTGTTGAATGCCTTGATCATCCGTTTTTAATACGCCTGACCATGGCAAATAGCAGTAAGTCGCTTTTCATCAATCAAGTTAAGTTGATCCAGCTGGGTCTGAATCCAATCGTCTTCACTCAAACCAGCATCCTTTATGATTCTCAAGGAGGGAATCTGAACCTCGATAGGTAAAACAGCTTCCATGCCGTATACCAAAGAATAGGGTGTTGCCCCAGTTGAAGTGTGTGTCGTGGTACGGTACCCGTGCAGAGCAAACGGTAACATTTCATGCCAGTCCTTGTAGGTGATTGTCATCTTTTGTATGATCTTCTTGATATTTTTGTTCACAGCTTCGACAACACCGTTCATCTTTGGCCGATAGGGAGATGAATTATGATGTTGAATCTGGAACTGCTCGCACAAAGCGGTGATCATAATGTTGTTCAGGTTTGTACCATTGTCAGTGATGATCTTGTCAGGGATACCATACCGAAAAATGAGATTCTGCTTGATGAAGCGGGCAACCACATTCTTTGTAACAGAGGCGAAGGAAGCTGCTTCGACCCACTTGGTAAAGTAATCAATGGCCACCAGGATGAAGCGGTCTCCATTGGATGTTGTAGGCTTAATCTCTCCAATCATGTCGATCCCCCACATAGCGAATGGCCAAGGAGCTGTTAAGACATTGAGAGGAATTGGAGGTATATGTACCTTATCCGCATAGATTTGGCATTTGTGGCATGTTTTGGAATGTTGATGGCAATCAGCTTCCATGGTAGACCAATAATAGCCTTCCCGTAGAATCTTCTTAGCCATCGCATGTTCGCTAGAATGGGTGCCAAAGGTACCATTGTGCAGTTCAGCCATGATCTGCTCAGCTTTAACTTTGTCCACACAACGGAGCAGAATGCAATCATGATTGCGCTTGTATAAGATACCATTGCTCAAGAAGAACTTAGCTGAGAACCTCCTCAGAAACTTTTTGTCGTTGACTGAAGCTCCTTCAGGGTATTCTTGTGCTTCGAGATGCCTTTTAACATCATGAAACCAGGTTCGGTCCATTACTACTTCAGTATTAATCTCATGACAATGTGCAGGTTCATCCATCCGCTCAATGGTGATCTTGGGAGCCTCATTATCCCAGTTAAGTCTAAACATGGGTGACATTGTAGCTAGAGCATCCGCTAGCTGATTCTCTTCTCGCAGAAAGTGCTCGAAGGTGATCTGCTCGAAATGTGGTAACAATGTCAGGACATGTTCTTTGTAAGGGATGAGGTTTGGATGTTTAGTATCCCACTCTCCTTTGATTTGACTGATAACCAAAGCTGAGTCCCCAAATACAATCAAAGATTTGATTCCCAAGTCAATAGCGGCCTTGAGACCAAAGATGCAAGCTTCATATTCGGCCATGTTGTTGGTGCAGCTGAAGCAGAGTCTGGCGGTGAAAGGTGTATAGCAACCTTCTGGAGAGATAAGTACAGCGCCAATACCGTTTCCAAGTGCGTTGGAGGCACCATCAAAGTACAGGGTCCATCGGGATCCTTGTTCAGGTCCGTCACACGGTCTGTTTTCTTCAATGTTGCTCAATGTCATGATATCCTCGTCGGGGAAGTCGAACCTCATGGATTGGTAATCTTCGACAGCTTGATGGGCGAGATGATCGGCTAGCACACTCCCCTTTATAGCTTTTTGGGTCATGTACTGTATATCATACTCTGTGAGGATCATCTGCCATCTAGTGATTCTTCCAGATAAAGCAGGCTTTCAAATATGTACTTGATCGGATCCATCTTAGAGATCAGCAAAGTGGTATGAGTCAACATATACTGCCTTAGCCGGCGAGCAGCCCATACCAAAGCGCAGCAAGTTTTCTCGAGCAGTGAGTAGCGAGTCTCACAGTCGGTAAACTTTTTGCTAAGGTAATAAATGGCATGCTCTTTTCGGCCAGACTCGTCATGTTGGCCTAATACGCATCCCATTGAATTCTCTAGGACAGTCAGATACATGATAAGCGGTCTTCCTTCGATGGGAGGCATCAAGATAGGAGGTTCTAGCAATTACTCTTTGATTCTATCGAAAGCAACTTGACAGTCATCATTCCATTTAACCACCTGATCTTTCTTCAACAGCTTGAAGATTGGTTCACAGGTAGATGTCAGGTGAGAAATGAGCCTTGCAATATAGTTTAGGCGTCCCAAGAAACCTCTGACCTCCTTCTCAGTGCGAGGGGCAGGCATTTCTTGTATAGCTTTTACTTTGGCAGAATCAACCTCGATGCCTTTGTTACTGACTATGAAACCCAAGAGTTTACCGGACCTGACTCTGAAAGTGCACTTGTTAGGGTTCAGTCTGAGCTTGCACTCTTTCAACGTGACAAACAGCTTTTGCAGATGGTCGAGGTGTTCTTCTTCAGTTTGTGAACGGGCTATCATGTCGTCTACGTAGACCTCTATCTCATGATGTATCATATCATGAAATAAAGCTACCATGGCGCGTTGATAGGTTTCCCCGACATTCTTCAGTCTGAATGGCATCACTTTATAGCAGAATGTACCCCACTGTGTAACAAAAGTAGTTTTCTCCATGTCTTCAGGGGCCATTTTGATCTGGTTGTACCCTGAAAATCCATCCATGAAAAAAAATACCTTGTGCTGAGCTGTATTGTCAACCAAGATGTCAATGTGCGGTAGTGGAAAGTCATCTTTAGGGCTGGCCCTGTTTAAGTCTATGTAATCTATGCACATTCTGACCTTGTCGTCCTTCTTAGGCACGGGCACAATGTTAGCAACCCATTGTGGATAGGAAGTAACTGCAAGAAAGCCAACATTGAACTGCTTCATCACTTCAGCTTTGATCTTTTCAGACATATCGGGCCTCATTCGGTGTACTTTCTGTTTAATTGGTGGACAATCTTCTCTTGTAGGGAGACGGTGAACCATAATATCTGTATCGAGTCCCGGCATTTCTTCGTATGACCAGGCGAAGATCTCAACATATTCATTCAACAGATGAACTAAGCGCACTTTGACACTTGGCTCTAGGTTGGCACCCACTCTAACTTCTTTTCTATCTTCCTCTGTTCCTAAGTTGATAGTCTCTAACAACTCCTCGTGAGGCAGAATAGCTCTTTCTTCCTGTTGCAGCAGTCTAGCCAATTCTCCAGGCACTTCACAATCTTCATCACCTTCGTACTCGGCATGGTAGACCAGATCTTCAGAGTCACTGAAGGCCATGGTAGAATTATTACCCATGGAATCCGGAATGGATGGGTACCTGCATTGGTGAGTGTGGGTGTGTGTAAGGGATAGCCACCTTTAAATAAATAAAATGCAAAAAGAAAGAAAATGAACACAAAATTTTATATGTGAAAACGTCCATGATTCATTAAAATGGCATATGAAGATGAAAAATCAAACCCTTACAAATGGACCTATGTACCTCGGGTAAGGCACAAGGTTAACAGTGTACGAATTGTTTAAGAATTATTACAAACCAACAGAAATGTTTGAAAGATAAATTACTGATTGGTGAAAGTAATGGGAATAAAGTCCTTTGCCTCCCAATTGCATAATCCTCCTTCCACAGTAGGGAAAATCCAGTCTTCTAAGTTGCTCTCCTCTTCACCATCCTCCAAAGCATTGATTCCATGATGGGTGATCTTCACTGGTGGCCCTCCAACATGGGAGTGACGCACAACCTTTTGAGAAGAAGCAGTGAAACCCAAGCCGAATTTATCAAATTTGAAAGGAAAATCGGGAAGCTGCCCCCAGATTGTGCTTCCTCCTTCTTCAATCACAGCCTTTGCATCTTTGAGTGGCGACATCCGAGGCGGAGGTCGGGTAATCATGGGTACAGAAGGCACTGTCTTGGTTGCTGCAATCTCTTCAAAAACTTGCTTAAAGTGTTGAAAGGGGGTCTCGATGAACTCATCATCCAATTCCACATAGCGGAAAGAATTAAGATGGCTTATCATGTATTCCTCTTCACCTTGAACAGTTACAATTTTCCCCTGGACAGGGTACTTGAGTTTTTGATGCAGAGTTGAAGTAACAGCTCCAGCATGATGAATCCAGGGTCTTCCCAATAAGCAAGAATAGGAGGGACGGATGTCCATGACATAGAATGTGGAGTTGAAGGTTTCAGTTCCCACTTTGATCGGGATGTCCACCTCCCCGTGGACCATCCGTTTAGAACCATCAAAGGCTCTGACAATGATGTTGCTGGGCTTCAAAGTTAGACCTTCACAATCAGCATATCCAATGCCTTCTTTGGTAAGACGTTCAGCGATGAACCAGTGTCTACCAGAACATGTGCCAGAGTAGTCCCTCTGCATTCTACCGAGACATGCAAAGCGTTATTATGTTTTCTCCCTTTGATTGTTAGATCAGCGTCAGAGAATCCTAGACCGTTGTTTGCTGTTAGGCTAGCTACACATTCCTGGAACTGGTCCGTAGAGGTTTCCTGGGGCGCATGGGCCGTCTTCAAGAATTTGATCAAAGCTTTGGCGTGAGCTTCTGAACAAAGAAGTAAGGCCAGCATAGAGATTTTTTAGGGGGTTTGCCCCAGTTGCTCCACAACATTATAATCGCTCTTCTTGATTATTTTTAAAATCTCTTCTATTTCTTTATGAGTGGTTTCAGGGATGATCAACGGTTGAGCCCTCGTCATGACAGGCTCTTCTTGGATCCCTTTCCCTCTATCATCAGCAACAGCAGAGGGGACAACCACAGGAGTTACAACCTCTTCAATAACTGGAGTTCTCGCAGATATGTTGACCGGTACAGGAGTAACCTTAGGAGCGGCTGAGGGTCCGAAGATTTCCTTTGGTGGCGCAATCTCCGGAGAGAAAATTCTTCCACTGCGGGTGATTTTACTCGTTCCTGCAATGTTTCCAAGTTCGGAAGTCTCTTCATCAGAACTCTCTTCAGTTGATTCAATTTTTTTAACACCATGGTAAAAGATCTCTCCCCTATAGTTCCACGGTATTGATTTGTTGGACTTGTACGGGATAGGCCCTGGCATAGTTATCTTCAAAGGTACAATCTTCAGATTGGATGTTATCTTAACAGGTCTTTTGGAGACCTTGGAAAGATTGGCGGATATGGTAATTATCGAAACATCATTGACAGGAGTCGGAGTAACAGGAGTCTTTTCAAAAAGGATTTCTTGATTTTCCATTAGGCGTTGGATGCCTAACTTCAACAACAGACAGTCGGTTGGTAGGGATGAACAAAGGTAGCAATTTTCTTCACAGCCTGGGAAAAATCCCAGCCTTTAGCAAATTCAACTTGATTATCAGTAGCGGAGTCATCAAATCATCAACAGTAGCAACAAAAAGATCCTCTTCAACAGCATGGGCATTGTGACCATGTTTTGGCATTGGAGCGGATATCACATTAGGCTTTTCAGGGGCGTCGAATTCAACTTCTTTAGCATCTATCAAATCCTGGATCTTATTCCTGAGGGCCCAACAATTGTTGGTGTCGTGCCCCAGGTTGTCTGAATGATAAGCACACTTGGCATTGGGATGGTAGTGCAGTGACGAAGTGTTAGGGTTTTTAGGGGCCTCCCTCAAACTGACAAGGTTTAACTTTAAGAGATGGGGTAAAAGCTGAGCAGGTTTCATGTTTATCCGGGTGTATTGCCGTGCAGGCCTTTCCACCCTTGCTTGGTTGGTTCTTGGTAGATTGTTTCTAAGATGATCAACTGCATACTTCTGAATCATTACAGCCCCCACCGCTGACCGGCGCTCAACTCTTCCTTGACTTCTTTGAGAGTAGACAGCTGATACCTCTTTCTTTGTTGGAAAGGTCTTCTTGATGGCAGCGGAAGCAGATGTATCTTTTTGAATTTTTCCGCTCTTGATTCCGGCTTCGACTCTCTCACCAGTCAGAATCAGCTCGGTGAACCCCGCAGACGAACTTCCAATCAGGTGATTGAAAAATGGGCCTGAAAATGTACCCAAGAACATATCTACCAGCTCCCTCTCAGACAGAGGTGGTTGTACTCGTCCCGCCAAGTCTCTCCATTTCTGGGCATACTCTTTGAAACCTTCATTTGATACCATGCCCATACTTTGTAGTTGAGTACGGGTTGGTGCTAAGTCCGCATTATATTGATATTGTCTGTAGAAGGCAGCAGCCAAATCCTCCCAGTTGGGCACATCAGATCTCTCTAGCTGGTAGAACCAATCTAACTGCGTGCCCGAAAGACTGTCTTGGAAGAAATGGACCCACAGATCCTTATCAGAAGAATGCGGTTGGATTTTTCTGACGTAAGACCGCAGATGCATATTTGGACAAGACAAACCATCGTACTTAGCAAATATAGGCACCTTAAACTTGGGGGGAATAACAATCCCAGAAACCAACCCTAGATCTTCAAAGTCCAGCCCAGACACCCTCTGTACCTCCATGGCAGCCAGACGCTCTTCCAGATTCTTGTACTTGTCATCCGTAGGTGGGTACTGCTGCTCATAATAGTCTTCATCCTCTTCTTCTTCTTCTTCTTCCTCAGACTCAGTTGGCACTGCAGCTCCCTTTACCTACCCCTTCATCAGACGTTGAGGGGAAATCCAGGACCCTTCTAGCTTGACCTTTAAATCTTCTACCCAGAGTAGCCACACCAACTCTTTTCTTTTTATTTTTCTCCTTTTCCTTCTCCAGCAAGGTTTTGAGATCCTCCTGACCCTTAGCCAAGGTCATGAGTAGCTGCTGGAACTGTGAACTCTGCGCTTGTAATTCTTTGATCGTCTGCTCTATATCCATCTTGCTGAAATAAACAGTAGAGAGATAAGGAAACCTGGTGTGAATACCTGCTTATGCATATGATGAATGATATTTTTGTACCCCAAAATTTTCCCTCCCATATTTCTCAAAACATTGCAAGAAAAATCTCCAAGTGGCTCAAGATTGCTCAAGAATTGGTCAGACAAGCTATCTCTTAAGGCAGTCTACCCCAAATTAGGGTTTTGTGTTACATCAATATCCTTGAGTCCAAATGACCTCAAGTTCTCACCAATGTCCTAATATGGTCTCAATATCATCCATGTCAAATTTTAAGCCTTGCAGAGGAAGTTTGCTCAGTCAATTGCCCAAAGGTCCAAAAATCGATTGTGCTAGGGCAAAAGTCAATTGTGATCCAAATAAAGTCAAACTTCAATATTTTTTGTCAACATTCTCATTTTGAAGGATATTTCATCATTTTATCAAGGTTTGATCATGATTCATCAAGGATTGCTCAAGATTCATCAAGATTAAAAAGTTGCTAAATTAGGGTTTTGCAGGAAAAGTCAACTCAACTTTGACCAAGAATAACTTTCTCATATTTTATGATAAATGACCCATCTAAAGCTAATTTTTAAGAGGATGCAATTCCCTACAATCCATATTCACACCCCAAGTTCAAAATATGCACTCACAAGAATATATGAATTTGGACATTATAGGTCATTTTGAAAAGTCAACAAAAACACCTTTTTCGTCAAAGCTTATAACTTGATCATGGAATATCAAAATGAGATTATACCAAAAGGTTTAATTATAAGACATCTCAAGCTTTCTAAAAAGTCCAAGAACACTTCCAAAAGTTCATAATTGAAGAAGTTATGCATTGTTGAAGTTGGACTTTTTTGCAAAATTGCCAAAAGTCAACTATCCCCAAAACTTCAAATTTTGCCAAATGGGCCCATTCTTTTTCACTTGATTTAAGTTTGCATTATTGCCCACTTGATCTAAATTCAGCCATGTGTCCACATCACATTTTCATTATTTAATTTGATTTTTATTTGAAATAATTTATTTTAAATCAAATAAAATCATATAAAATCTAAAAGCTTTGATAACACATGATCTTTTGGCTATTTCAGGCTCCAAATACATCAATTATTATCATCAAATTCGTATCAAATCAAATCATGTGCAAAAAGATTGGAATTAGGCAAATTTGGCAAGTTTGTAAATGGAGATCAAATCAAATATGCAAGCATTGATAAGGCAAGATTTGGACCAATTTTATTAACCTAATGCACTGAGTGATACATAAGCAAGTTGAAGGACACAAAAATAAGGGTTGAAAATCGTGGGAAGAGGCAGAACAAGAATTGAAAAATCACAAAAAGCTTGAGGTTGAAATCCAGGTTAGAGGCATTTTCAGAGGTCGAGACTTGTTCCAATCGATTCCTGGCCATTCACACAGGCTACCTGGATCCAAGCCACGCATTTTCAAACTCCCTAGTGCACTGTAAGTCTCACGGACATAGCCATATTCTTGAAATCAATTTGAGTTATTCTGGCATCATTAGAACAAACTAATAGCATATTTTGAATCTACAAACAATTTGCAAGTGTTTGGTATCATTCAATTGCATTTATCTGCCCTGTATAGAAAATCACCATAGTTAGGGTTCTTCGTTTGCTTTTAGGGTTTTCTATTTCATGTAAAATTGAGACTCAAGAAGAACATGGTTTTGATCAGGAGGCCATAACGAATTGAACCATGTTCTTGGAATGTATTTATATGGCCTTGAGAGAATTTTAGAATAGGGCTGCCCTTTTAGCTACGGATTCAAATCCGCAAGTATTTTTTTACAGGTTTGAGGACAAGGACGATGAGGTGTCCTTCGTCCATTGGCTATTTCAAATCTTGGCGCTTTTTTTATTTTCTGACCAATTGATTTTGTTTTATTATATTATTATTCTTTTGCAGTATTATAACAAACAAGGCAATATGGCGTAGTGGCAAGCGTGTGCTGTATTCTCCTTCAGGACCTGGGTTCGAATCCCAGGTCCCCCTCTTTCTCAATGTTATTATTTTTCAGATATTCCAGTGGGCGCTCAAGCTTGCAACCCACCATATTTCATCATCAATCTAAGCGCCAAATGGCCAATGGCCAGATCTGATGGCCAAGGATTGAAGGTCCACCAAGGCGCCAGTCAACACATGAGCACCAGATCCACAAAGTCAAAAAGGCCAGCACTAATGGGCCTACAGAATTGCTTCTCACACCCTCAAATCAGGCCCAACACTCCTCTCTCTGTTATTTATTTTGTTTTGTTTTATTAATTGTTTTATTTGATTTAATTAATTTTCTAACCAATCACAAAATTCTGTTTTTATTAAATAAAATCACAAAATATTTTTATTTCAATCAAATTTTAAACTTTTATTTTTCTTAATAAATTTATTAATTGATTAGGTTTTTTTTAATTCTAGAAAACTCTAACTTATTTTTGTAAATAATTAAAATTGATTAGATTTAATTAGGTTTTAACTACTAATTTAATTAATTTTACTTTCTTTCTTAAAATAACAAAAAAACCAAAATAGGTCATAATTAATTTTTTCGTTTAATTATTTCATTAATTTAATTTAGTTCTTTAATTTAGGTTTAATTTCTTAATTTAAAAACAACAAAAAAACCAAAAAGACTTGTTTTTTAACCAAAAGGGTCAAAACCCTAAAATTTGCATTCGATTCAATTTCCCGCGCGCGTTACTTATTTTTATTCAATAATGTACCTGCTTCCGGATTGTAATAGTTAAATAGGACATTTAATTATTTTTTATCGCTTTATTTTATTTTTCAAAGGGTTTGTCTTTGGCAATGTAAATACCCAACGCCTTGTAATTTAAATTCCGCATTTTATTTCCACAAATTATAACTGCTAGATGTTTGATAATAGGGTTTGCATGACAAAACTGAATGTTAATCTTAAAATAAAATTAGATCACCTTTGACATGTACAAAGATAAAAATAACTGAAAACGACACACTCGCACATGCGCACTCTTAGGGTACATCCCACTTGGTTGCCTTTGTACGCGGCCATTAAGTATAGGTCACTTTAGAGGTCGTCCTCTTGTCTGAAAGATCATAGTCGCCTCGAAACGTTTTCCTCGAATATTGTTGCCTCAAACAAATGATCTAAGACATTAGGGTTACCGCTAAGGCATCCTAACATTGCTTTAGTGACCGTATGTCCCGCATTCGAATTGACCCTCAAATTCCAACGACGATGCTACCTACTCATTAATAGTGGGATAGCATTGTCTAAAGGAAATTAGAATAGAATGATTCCTTTTTCGAGTAGGTAGATGGTTCTTAGATACTTGCTCTTTCAAAAAAAAAAACTTTTCACACTTACACTCCTTTCCAGACAAATTTTTCAAAACACTTCATTACACTCTTGAGAACAGAAGCAAGAGTTAAATCGAAGTTTCAAACAAAAACTTTTTCAAACCCACAAGCACAAAGAAAACAATTTTGAAAACAATTGAGCAAGTACCTAAGAGCTCGTGGATAACCATGGATAGAAAGGGTGTTAATACCTTCCTTTTCTATAATCTACCCCCCGAACCGGAGAAATATCTCAAAAAATGAATTTTTCTGTGCTTTTTTCCTTTCCTTGTTGGATAAAATAAAAGTCTGTGGAGACTCTTGCTTACCGCGACATTTTGCAAAAACAAACGCAAAACGCAAACCAGCATTCCAAAAACAGTCAGTTCTCCCACCGTATCACAGAACTGGCGACTCTGTTGGGGATATATAAGTGAGGTGTACCTTAGGAATAGTTCATAATGTTTTCAATTGCTTGACTTGTATGCTTTATCTTTGTGGGTCGAATCGGAGTTACTATAGATCCTAACCCGGATCTGGGGGATACCCTTTAGGTAAGTAGCAATAAACTGTGAGGGAACTGTACGGTGTAGACCGATACGGTTGAAGAAGTAGCTATGTTAGTGTGGCACTTTAGCATGTACCGATATCCCTTGTGGCGCAACGAGGAGAATATGAGTCTGCTAAGGGGTCATTAAGCACCAACTGACCTTAGAACCTTTAATTGACCAACTTGGCCATAGAACAGTAGCAGTATGCTACACTCATTGAGACCAAACTCTCACGATGATTCCGGCCGCAAGAAAAGGTTGCTAAACTAGAATTATGACCGATCGAGGGTGGTCAGTGATATTGAGATCCTCTAGAACCTGGTTACTATTTTAGGACAGGTTTGAACCAACTGAACTGAAAGAGGGTAGTACCTAAACTCCTTGCCAGCCTGAAATCTAAGAGTTATCTGTGTGACTTGTTTGCCCATACCATGTTTGCTATTTGTGAATACTTGTGGTGTGTTTTCTATCATGACATCATGCATCATGACAACGCATGCATCTTGCATTGGACTAACCTATTTCAAAGACAGAGGGGATTCATCTTTGTTCTGTTTTATAGGTCATGGAACATATGCGTAGAAACACTATTCGGATCAACTTTGTCCAGATCCCCACTCAGCTTAAATATTTGGTTGCAAAGGTTCCTGACACTTCCTCCTTTATCAGAAGACATGGGCATCTCCTTAGTCTAGTCACCTCCAAGCTGGATGAACAAATGATGAGTGTTTTGTGCCAGTTCTTTTATCCACTGTACCATTGCTTTACTTTTCCAGACTACCAGTTGGTCCCTACCTTGGAAGAGTTCTCTGATCTACTTGGTATCTCCATCCTAGAGCAGACCCCGTTTACAGGTTGGGAGAAAGTCATTAGGCCGGAAGAGATTGCTTTAGCCCTCCATCTGACAAAGGCTGAGGTAATGTCAAACTGGGAGACTAGAAGTGGGACAAAGGGCTTCTTGGCTAAATTCTTGGTTGATCGGGCTAATCAGTTCTGGGACAGTTGATAACGAGAAATCATATCATATATTTACTATGAAATTAAACCGCTTTATATCATATTAACCCGATTAACTCCCGAATACTCCGAGTTTTGTATGATTTTATGCAGGTACAACATATCTCAGCTCAAACTAGAAAGAAACGTGAAATGTACGAGATTGCGGCCAAGACCAGAAGAGAAAAGATAAATCTGTCAAAAATCCAAAATTGTTGCTATTACGATCGTCACGCCCTTTCCACGACCGTAAGAAACTTCAGAAGCGTGTTACGACCGTCATGCATTGGCCACGACCGTAACGCGCTGTTTCATGGAAACTGCACGTAACGCATCAGCCACGACCGTAAGACACTTCAGAAACGTGTTACGACCGTCATGCATTGGCCACGACTGTAACGCGCTGTTTCATGGAAACTGCACGTAACGCATCAGCCACGACCGTAACAAGCATATTACCAATTGTTTTAAACGTGCAGGACGTGGTCAATAACGAAGCATGCATGTGTGCCTTATTTTTCTCCAACAACCAAGACCACCTTCTCCTTATTTTTCTCAACAAGCCAAGAATTTAGCAACATGAAATATAATCCCAACTTTATTTTATTCTCTATAAATAGCTTGGACTTGAAAAGGAAAGAGGAGGAGAGTTGAGTTCAGAAAATTCTTGCGGAAGCTCTGCCGATTTTAAAACCCGATTCTATTTTCGCATTTCGTTCATTTTAATTTTCATTCCGACATTCCAATCTTGCCGGCTTGTGGAAGAAGGATCTAGGATATTATTGCTTTTCAGGTTTTTATTGTATTCAATATAATTGCAATTTATTTATGTTAAATTTCTGTTCTTTATTTATAATGCATGTGTTATTGTTTTCTGATTTTATTTCCTGCATTTTAATTCCGAGCATTATGAGTAGCTAAATACCCGTAGTCGGGGTGTGATGAAATAACCGAATGAATTAATGTATTTCTAAGCTAAAACCTTAATTAACTTAATTTCTGGCCGTGACTTTTTATAATTAAAAATTAAGCTTTTTGTTACGAGAGTAAGGAAAGTAAAATAGGGAGAAATCAAGACCACGAGAGTGTGAGGTTTTAACCGGATAGCTAAAGTTAGGCATTCTATTTAAATACAGCGAGAGCGCTTTAAAACGAATTAGATTTATTTAGTTTTCAAAAAGATGCTTTCTAAACACTTATGGGCTAGCGAGAGCAGACATTTGGCTTTAGGAGTATGATCCGAGGTAAGACCACGAGAGTGTGAATCGAGGGTTTTTAAACTGATAAGTACTACAGAACAATTTAAGTTAAATATTTTTATATGCTTAGTGTTGTACCCCAAAATTTGCCCTCCCATATTCTTCAAGAATTTGCCAAGTCAAAGGTTCAAAAGCTCTCAAGGGTTGCACAGTTCAAGGGCCTCCTAACAGTCAAAAGTTAGGGTTTTGGTTCTGACAAAGAAATGGAAGTTTCCAAGGGTCCAATCAAGTCTCACATGCTCACAAACATGGTCAAGCCTCCTCATACCAAGTTTCAAGACTTACAACACAAAATTGCACAGTCAAAAACCCTAATTGCACTACAGTCAACTGTAGGGGCAAAATGGTCATTTGGCAGTCAAAAGTTCGAATTTTTGGTCAACATCTCATTTTGAAGCCACAAACATCATTTGATCAATGCTTGATCATGATTCTCAAAGCTTGGCTCAAAAAGTCTCAAGATGCAAAAGTTTCCATATTTGGACAGTTGAAAAAGTCAACTGTAACTTGACCAGGGCATAACTTTCACATGGATTATCAGAAAAATTCCATCCAAAGCTCATTTTGAAGAGAAAGACATTTCCTACAACTCCTCTTCACACTTCAAGTCCAAGAAATTCTCTCACAAAAAGTTATCAATTTCAACATTATAGGTCATTTTCAAAAGTCAACAAAAAGGGACTTTAAGTCAAAGGCCATAACTTGAGATTGGTAAATCAAAATGACATGGGACCAAAGACATTGGTTAGAGGACTCAACTACCTTTCCAAAATGTCCAAGAACATGAGCAAAGCTTAAAAATTGAGCAAGTTATGCCTTGTGGAAGTTGGGAAATGTTTGGATATTTTGAAAAGTCAACATTGCTTCAAATGACCTAAAAATGCTAATGGGCCTCCTTTTCTTCCACAATTCATTATCCAAGGCATGTGCACGACCATTTGGCCCAAAGGGAAGTTTTTTATCATTTTTATTTTATTTATTTGAATTTTTAAATGCTAGAAATTCATTTAATTAATTAAAATATATGAAAAATACTAAACCTAGGTTTTAAATCTTTTTATGCATGATATACACTCAATATTTCGTGCATGGTTAGATTTGGAAAGAATCAATATGATTTGTCATGATTTGGTAGCAAATATGCATGAAAAGATTGGAAAAATTATGGCTTGAAAATCAAATATCCTCTCATCAATTCTTTGATTCTTTGGATCAGTTTCTCAACCCTAATCGTTCATACATACATATACATGCTAACCCTATTCAAAAAAATCTCCAAGCTGCGCCATAGAAAAAGAACAAAACTTGAGTTTTTTGTCAAAAAATTGGAAACTGAAAACTAGGTTTTAGGGCTTTTCAAGGTCAAATAATCACTCCATTAGCTTGCCAAGGTTGCCAGGAGACGATTCCAATCAAGAACTTTGTCCCATACTCAAGGAGGTGGTATATCTGAGTCAAGCTTTGCACGAAAAATTCCATAATCGAATCATGAATCTCATGCATTTTTAGTGCGTTTTCTTTATTGATTTATGTTCCTTGATTAATTCTGAAGCTAACCACATGGATTAATTGAGTTTTTATATACTATACACGAATCTGCCATTGTTGTCTTTTAGGGTTTTCAAAGCTTTGAATTGGGGTTTCCCAGTTAAAGAAAAATTAGAACCTCACAGTACCATAACTGGATTCAGCGTGCTTGGACGATTTGGACACAACCCTCACGCTCAATTTATGAGCCACCATGAGCTAATCGCTATTTTGGAATATGGGGTATAAGGGGACAGTTCAAAACCGTTGCCAATTTCTTTTTTGTTTCAGGAAAAAGATCATGAAGGAAGAAGATGATTATGTGGCCAGCTGTGGTTGGTCTATTTGAAATTTCGCGCTAATTTTCCCACTAACCATGTTTTTCTCTTATATTAATTATTAGGTATTATATATTCAAAGGCGCATGAATGGCATAGTGGTGGAGAAGGCACTTGGTAATCTTCAGGACCTGGGTTTGATCACAGGTCCCCCTCATATTTCCTTATATTTTTCTTTGAAACGTGATCAGGTACTTTGGCCCCTCAATGGTCTATCATACGCTCCTCAATCCAATGCGCCACATGTCCCACTGCATTCAATCAAAGGCCATGATTCAAAGACTAGGATGTGCCTCAGTCAATGGAGCTCCATGCCAGTGCAAAGGTCAAACAGGCCAAAGGCTTAATGGGCCTGATTACTGGACTTCACCTCCCATTTGGGGGCAGACCCCCCTAGGTTTGCAATATTCTTTTCATTATTTTTTTATTTTGATTCAATTATTGCTCTTTTTTTTTAATTAATTCCTTTAATTTAATATTTTCATGAAAAACATAAAAACAATATAAAAATCAGAAAAAGATTAAAAATAAGTATTTTTATTTAATGTTGTTTTTTTTTGTAAATAAATATCATTAATTGATTTTAGTTTTAATTTAGGTTTAAATCTTAATATTTTTCTAATAAACTTAAAATTGGTAGAATTAGGGTTTTAATAATTTTAATTATTTTTTCTTTTCTTTTCACTAATAACTAATTATTTATTTTCATTAAATCAAATTGTCATTAAAAAATTAGATTTAATTTTAGGTTTAAATTTTGATAGGTTTTTCTTAATAAATATAAGTTGTAGAATTAGGGTTAATTAGCGTTTTTAATTTCATTTAATTCTCATTAAAAAATCATAAATACAAAAAACTAAAAATAGTTTCTTTTTTCCTTAATTGAATTAATTTGTAAATAATAATCTAATTTCATTAAAAAAGGGTCCAACGCCCTCGTTTCCAATTTAATTCCTATTCGCGCATTTATTTTCTTTTCGTATAATTCTTATGTACCTCTCCCAAAGCCGTGTAATATTTATCTTTCGTACTTTAATTCTTTACTTTCTGTCAAATCGGGTCCTGGAAATTTTGGCGTTGTGGACCCGCGCCTTTGTAATAGTTTAGAACTTTACCTTTCCCGCACTTTTTTTTTAACTGTTAAGAAATGCATGCAAGAATGAATGAAAAAATAAAAACAAACGCGTAGATCACTATAACATGACAAGACAAAAATAAACGAATCTGACACACAAGTCACACACCACCCCTAGGGTACGCCTCACTGTTGCCTTGCCTCGAAAGGTGATCGTCGAGTAGAGGATGTCTTAGTAAGTCCTCATGATCCGGGAACCTGGCATGAGGGTAGCTTCTATGGTGTCTTCCCATTGCTCCGGTGATCACCACGTCCCGAACCCTCGAATTGACCCGAATACCTCCAACGGTGGTGCTACCTACCTCTCAATGGTGGGATGGCACTACTTTTAAGGACATCTACACAGACGAATTCCTTAGGGTAGGTAGACGACTCTAGATACTTGCTCTAACTTCAAAACAAATTCAAAAAATACTCTTCACACCGACACCTTTTCAAAAAGCTTTCGAAAGCAATTTTTCAAACACTCTTGAGGACTGATACAAGAGTCGAACTGGAATTTTCAAAGATACTTTTTAAAACCCACAGTTGAAAAGCAAACAAACCATTTTTGAAAACACAAATGAGCAAGTATCTAAGAGCCCATGGATAACCATGGATAGAAAGGGTGCTAACACCTTCCCTTTCTATAAATCTACCTCCCGAACCGAGAGCAATCTCTATAAGGAATTTTTCTGTGCTTTTGTCCTATCCATATTGGAGAAAATAAAAGACGGTGGCGACTCTTGCTTCCGCGACATTTCGCGAACCAGCGTTAAACAGTCAGTTCCAGATCCACCGATCACACTTAGGTACAATTTAATTCCCATAGGTTCAAAACATTGCACTTCGACCGCTTTAATTTTATAATCCTTTTAATTGAATTTAGATTCTCCTTTAGTTTTAAACCTCTAAAAAACCAAACGTGACAATTTCCGCCTTAGCTAAACTAACCTGTTTTATAACACTAGAGTGATTACGAAGTCCCTGTGGGTTCGACATCTTTTTATTACTACCGCGATAGACTGTGCACTTGCAGTTAAGATACCGTTAGACACATTAGGTCAATCGCACATCAAGTTTTTGGCGCCGTTGCCGGGGACTTTAGTTTAGTCACTAGTGTATTCTGAAAACAACGTTGTCTAGACTAGGGCAACTTTTTATATTTCCCTCTGTTGTATGCCAAACACTCGTTCTCGAAGCGAGCCTTTGCATCTAAAAATCTTGTCCCAGTTACTATGTATCACCCGAATTTTTTCTACAACCCCCACTCTGAGTATTTCGAGGAATCACAAGAATCCCATAAATCCGACCTCGAAATACTATTGGAGAATTTCAATGCATCACAGACCCATTCTCACCCGAATTACCTTTCCAACCACCAATCCCAACGTTTTGAGGAATCGCAAGAATATTATTATTCCAACCAAACTTATCCTCAACCAAATTTCCCCTACAATCATTACACCCAATATTTCGAGGAGACGCAAGTATCCTTTAAATCCGACCTCGAAATATTAATGGGAAATTTTAATGAAATATCAATGATGACAAAGCGCTTTACGGAAACACAAAATGCGACTCTAACTCAATTTGAAGAATCAGAAGAATTGCATGATTTCAACTTCGAAACATCAATGGAGGATTCCGACGCGACGCTAATTCACTCTAGGTTAGAATCTCTGGTGGAGCACTTTGTAGAGACACAAACTGTCCAGAACAAAGAGTTTAGAAAACAAAGTCTTCAAAAAAGTGAAAACTTTAGGCAACTGACCACTGTGGTTGAGTCGCTCGCGGCCCACAACATAGCCTTAGAGACCCAAATCTCCCAGCTTGAACAAAACCCTCTAGGACCCTTACCTGAGGAGAAATTGGATGTTGTAACAACCAGTAGTGAAAAACAAGTTGAAAATCCTAAGGAGAGTGATAATGAGGTTGAGGAGAGTGATAATGAGGTTGAGGAGAGTGATAATGAGGTTGAGGAGAGTGATGATGTGGATGAGGAGAGTTCAGACGAGGAAAGAGTAAAGATTAAGAAAATCCCTCCAACACCATCTAAAAGGGAGGTTGTAGAAGAGGTAGAAAAGGGAGCACCTATTATTATGCCTCACCCCTATACCCCACTGTTTCCTTTCTAGAAAAGTTTTATGGAAGCTCAGATAGACTCCAAATCTAAAACGTATGTGGAGGTATTGGAAAATATCCATACTAATACACCTTTGTTGGAAGTCTTGCATAAAAAGAGAAAATTAGAGGATCGTGAAACTAGGGATATAATTACTGTTAAGAAGGTAAGGTTAACCTTTGAGGCGGTGGATGAAATCACTAAGCCCAAACTTGAAAAGTTGATACTTAGGATAGATCCAGAACCACCACCACAAGTTCAGAAGAATGAACCACCCCACAGAAGAAAGAAAAGAAAAGGTGAGGGATATGTGATATGGCTTGATAAGTGGCCATGGAAAATGACAACTACTGAAAGTTCAACCGAGGAGTCATCCTCGAGAGAACCACCATGAGTGCTTGCACTCCTGTTCGTCAGGCTTATGACATTAAACAAAGTGCTAAGTGGGAGGCAACCCGCTTATTTGTTAATTGTTATTTGTTTTTATTTATTTATTTATTATACTTTTCGTTTTTGCATTTACTCCTATTTAAGTTTTATTTTTCATTCTCTTTCTTTTGTTATAATTTTCATAAAACTGCTGCTGATTTCAAAATAATTTTAATTGCCACGGGATTTCTGAAAAGTTTTTGTTTCTCTTCTACCTTCTCTCCTGACTTGTTCCCCTGACTAACACTAACCATGGAACCAAAATCACATAATTTCATGGAAACCACCTTTAGGGGTAGAAACCAAAAGAGAAAATTCGAGGAATTATCTAAAAGAAACATTGGTATGACACTTTATCATGATGAACCCACTATGAATGCTTTAGGTATATTGGATAGTATTCTATACTTGTTTAACCAGTTGGGGTGGGAAAAAGCCCACATTAAGAATAGGTTTGTCACCTACCGTGAGCTCACCCTCAAATTTCTAAGCTCACTAGTCCATATACCCGAACATGGAAAAGGAACCCGAAAAGGATTTATAAGTTTCCGTCTCTTTGGAATTGATTTTGTTTACACTCATAAGGAACTAGCTGACCTGTTAGGATTTCCTAGCGGCCCTTTTGCTTACTCTACTACCCAGGTTGAACTGATGGATATTGAGCTAGATTACTTTTGGGGAACTTTAACTGGTAATTATCACCCTGATCCGGATAACATGGATAATGATGAGATACATAACCCTGCTATCAGCTACTTCCATAAGATTCTAGCCCACACTGTATTCGGGAAAGAGGAGAACTGTACTGCAGTGTCTAAGGACGAGATATTTTTACTATATTGTATGCACCAAGGCCACCCCGTTAATGTCGTGCCATTCCTAATGCAAACCTTTTACCGCATTATCGATAACCCTGATGAACCAATCATCATAGGTGGCCTGGTCACAATGATTGCACATGCCCTCGGCCTCAGACACCAGCTGAATAGGTGCCCACATTTAGGTATGATTCGTCCCATGAATATTGCTTTTTGCTTTGACCGCCGTATAATAGCAAACCATGATTACCCACCTTATGAGTATTTGATAAGAGATGAAGTTGTAAACCTGTTCACCCTTCCAAACCATAACAAAGTAAGTGTCCATAACCGTGATAACTGGCTTTATGAGCTAAACTCACCCGACCACCCTCCTACACCTGAGACACCACAAGATTATTAAATTTATGATGATGTTATGTCCGACATTGGTGACCCTGAGACTCCTGCTGGTTACTACGAAAACTTCAACATGGCAGAGGCCCATGAAGCCTCTGAAACAACCAAGAAGGATTACACTGATAATCTGAATAAAATTGTTACCACACTTGATACCTGCCAGACTAACATTAATGGAATAAAAGATGAAATAAAAAGCATGCGTCTGGAGATAATCGGATTAACTGACATAACCGTGGAGCAATTTTATCACATTCATAATTCACTCGAAGACATAAAAGCAAAGCTTGGATGAACTCACAAAAGCACCTCTAGTTTTATATTTCTTTTTGTTTTGTTTTGTTTCTAGGAAGTTTCCCATTTTCGCATATTTTCAGTTTCGTTTTAATTTGGAACAAATTTACTTTTATGTAGTTTTTGAGTTTCTGGTGATTGAACAAGCAAATTTATGGAATCAAAGTTTCAGTTATTTAGTATTCATTTGCTAGTTTCCTCTATGCGAACTATAATGCTTTACATAAAATTGCGAGCTTCACTCTGATCGATGGATGTTTTGGTATTTTGGAATATATATTTATATTTGCTTGGTATGACACTGAATGTATACTGCTATTAAAATGCCTCTGTGTAAAGATAGGATGTTGCAGAATTGGTACATAACTGTCTGCTTAAAATTACATATTTTGCTGCTGTTACAACCATCACAACCCCCTTACGATCGCCACACGCCTTTTAGCGTGTTACGACCGTCATGCCTGTGTTACGACCGTAACACGGGTTATATCAGTAACCTCTATAGCAGATAGAAGCTCTTCTTCTTCAACCTTTCCCTCTTCTTCCACTACTTCAAAATCGTTCCACTACCTCCATCGATCCCCATTCACACCACTTAACTCACCATTATTCTCCACTAATTTTCAAACTTCCCATTACTTCCCATTACTTCCCCTCATTATATCTACATCTCATAAACTGTATCCCTCACCAATCACAACCCACAACCCACTCTCTCTAACACTACTGCATTCAAAAATGGCAAACGTAAACCAGCAAATCCCAGGCATCTACTTACGCGATGGTGAACAAGGTGAAACCCAGCGCACGAAGTTCTTGAAGTTCCAACGCCGAGGCCTCCATCCCACTAGGTACGTCGACATTGACTGCCTCAGAGACCTCGGATTACTTCAAAGTGTCCAACATCTCCTCCAGAATGTCAACCTTTGGACCCTCTGTAGCCAGCCCCAACCCACGTACGAGAATCTCACTCTCGAGTTCCTCAATTCCTTCTGCTACATCACTCCTAATGGTCCAACAAATCAACTTACCGGTGCGGTAAGGTTTCGCATTTTCGGAACCGAATACGACTTCTCTCAGAATGCATTCGGTCGATTACTCGACTTCTGTACTGATGAAGGCGCTCACCTCCGTGTACCTGACACCTTCCATGAGGAATCCTTTAATTTATGGCATAGCCTGACCGACAACCGTGCTAACTCCTACGATCACCTCAATGCCACACAAATCCATAACCCCGCCATTCGCTATTTCCATCGCATCTTGTGCAACCCCATTTTCGCAAGGGATAGTAACCATAAGCTCAACTCCAAAGAGCTATTCTTCATGCACTGCGTGTTCACCGATCAGAAAATCAACACCGCACCCTTCCTCTTGGCCCATATTCATTCCATTTGCACTCGAGGCGGCAAACCTTTCTACTTCGGAGGGCTTGTCACTTCTATTGCCTTGGCTTTGAATCATGGCGACACCATTTCCCATCTTCCCTCCAGAGCACCGGTTTTGCTCACCTTAGACCATTGCAAATCTGCTCATCTCATTCACGAGCGGAACGATGGCAAGTTCAATCCAATGATCCGTAACGTTGTTTATTCTAACATTTTTCTGCCTTGCAGGGACCGTATCGATCCGCATAACCGAGCCAATTGGCTATTTGATGCCCCTGACGGCCATGCTCCCGTGCACGATGCCCAGCCAGATGCTCCAACTGACGAGATCCAGGAGGAATTATACCGCGAAGCACCTGCTCCCGATATTCCTGAGTCCTCTTCTGCACCACCTCCTTTCACTATAGAGGACATCCTCAGAGCCCTCCATCAGCAAAATCAGATGGTTGTAGCTCTTGATAGGAAGCATTAGGAGCAGTATGACACTCTACATGCACAGAACGTCCAAATTCTGAGCGGCCAGCGCAACGTCAATGAGAAGCTGGATGAGGTCTTCTCTGAGCTTAACGCCTTACGGATGGACGTAACCGCTCTTGGCTCGCATGATACCGACCTTGAGGCCACACCTACCCGACGCTTCCGCACCCGAAGCAGAGGCAGAGGCCACCAGTAGTTTTCTTTTGTTTTTATTTCTGTATTACATTCATTTCCCTTTCCATACAGTTTTTCTATTTGTAATCCTTCCTACCATATATCATGACATTGAGACAATGTCTGATATAGTGTGGGAGAGGCACTATGCTTTTCAGTCCGCATTTTCTTCATGTTGCAAATTCTAGTAATTTTATGGTAATTCTATGATATTTTCAAGTTTTTCAAGTTTTCCCCGTATTATAAGCCATACCAAAAAAAATCTATGTTCCCATAGCTCGACATACCTACCTTAAACGGAAACCTAGTTAGGAAGACGAGAACGAGTAAACAAAATCAATACGATTATGACACCACAAATATCCTGCTTATGCAACCCGTCTAAACGAAATGTTATACGTACACCTCGGTTTTTAAGTTCTGAAGTAACCCCTAGTAGTTTATACTAGCAGTCAACACCGTCTGGACACAAACCACGTGGGGAGCCGATGAATATAAGTGTTTGATGCCTAATCAATGAAACACCCTTCTCATCTCGATGCTAAGCAAAGAAAATCTTGTGCCAAAGACAAAGATCGCATACGAGACATAAGTATAAGAGAAGAAGTTCATTGTTGGTTGGTTCAGAGGTATCTGGTTCTGAACTTGGTAGGGCGTGCTACGGCTCGATCCCCCGCAACCTCCGATTTGGAAAAATATAGGGTAACCACATCCGTGTACCAGACCCCGTGACAAAAATAGGATCAAAGTCACTAACCGGCTACTCCACTACGTGCGTGCAAAGACAAAGGGCTTAATGTGATTGCGCCAGAATGAAACCGGGCGAAAAAGCACGAGAGGATCGAGGTTGAAATGTGACAAAATGATTAAGCGGTTTGTTAAAGTGGAAATACGCGACTCAATTGTGTCATTGGCGTGTCACTGACGGTTTACTCAAGTATCGGCCGACTGACGATTGGTTTCATGTGTTTTATCTCGAAAATAAAAGGTATGTCGTGCATGTGAGCCTGACGAACACCTGTCCAATTTTTACGACTATTTGCTTGAGGACAAGCAAAGGTTTAAGTATGGGAGGATTTGATAACGAGAACTCATATCATATATTTACTATGAAATTAAACTGCTTTATATCATATTAACCCGATTAACTCCCGAATACTCCAAGTTTTGTATGATTTTATGCAGGTACAACATATCTCAGCTCAAACTAGAAAGAAACGTGAAATGTACGAGATTGCGGCCAAGACCAGAAGAGAAAAGATAAATCTGTCAAAAAACCAAAATTGTTGCTATTACGGTCGTCACGCCCTTGCCACGACCGTAAGACACTTCAGAAGCGTGTTACGACCGTCATGCATTGGCCACGACCGTAACACGCTGTTTCATGGAAACTGCACGTAACGCATCAGCCACGACCGTAAGACACTTCAGAAGCGTGTTACGACCGTCATGCATTGGCCACGATCGTAACGCGCTGTTTCATGGAAACTGCACGTAACACATCAGCCACGACCGTAACAAGCATATTACCAATTGTTTTGAACGTGCAGGACGTGGTCAATAACGAAGCATGCATGTGTGCCTTATTTTTCTCCAACAACCAAGACCACCTTCTCCTTATTTTTCTCAACAAGCCAAGAATTTAGCAACATGAAATATAATCCCAACTGTATTTTATTCTCTATAAATAGCTTGGACTTGAAAAGGAAAGAGGAGGAGAGTTGAGTTCAAAAAATTCTTGCGGAAGCTCTGCCGATTTTAAAACCCGATTCTATTTTCGCATTTCGTTCATTTTAATTTTCATTCCGACGTTCCAATCTTGCCGGCTTGTGGAAGAAGGATCTAGGATATTATTGCTTTTCAGGTTTTTATTGTATTCAATATAATTGCAATTTATTTATGTTAAATTTATGTTCTTTATTTATAATGCATGTGTTATTGTTTTCTGATTTTATTTCCTGCATTTTAATTCCGAGCATTATGAGTAGCTAAATACCTGTAGTCGGGGTGTGATGAAATAACCGAATGAATTAATGTATTTCTAAGCTAAAACCTTAATTAACTTAATTTCTGGCCGTGACTTTTTATAATTAAAAATTAAGCTTTTTGTTACGAGAGTAAGGAAAGTAAAATAGGGAGAAATCAAGACCACGAGAGTGTGAGGTTTTAACCGGATAGGTAAAGTTAGGCATTCGATTTAAATACAGCGAGAGCGCTTTAAAATGAATTAGATTTATTTAGTTTTCAAAAAGATGCTTTCTAAACACTTATGGGCTAGCGAGAGCAGACATTTGGCTTTAGGAGTATGATCCGAGGTAAGACCACGAGAGTGTGAATCGAGGGTTTTTAAACTGATAAGTACTACAGAACAATTTAAGTTAAATATTTTTATATGCTTAGGTACAATTTAATTCCCATAGGTTCAAAACATTGCACTCCGACCGCTTTAATTTTATAATCCTTTTAATTGAATTTAGATTCTCCTTTAGTTTTAAACCTCTAAAAAACCAAACATGACAATTTCCGCCTTAGCTAAACTAACATGTTTTATAACACTAGAGTGATTACGAAGTCCCTGTGGGTTCGACATCTTTTTATTACTACCGCGATAGACTGTGCACTTGCAGTTAAGATACTGTTAGACACATTAGGTTAATCTCACATCAACAGTCTAGACTTTCAGGCATTTGAAGACATTTTGGATCTTCTCATATATGGTTTGGTGTTGTTTCCTAACTCAGACTCCTTTGTCGACGTGAATGCGGTGAAGATCTTCATTTCCCGTAATTCGGTACCCACTCTCTTGGGTGACATTTTGCACTCTCTTTATGCCCGTACTGCTCAGAAACGGGGAACCCTTATGAGTTGTGCACCATTGCTGGCGAGGTGGTTTATTTCTCACCTCCCCAAATCAGTTTTGAAGAACAAGGAAGGCATGGGCTGGGCCTACAGGATTATGTCTCTCTCTCACAATGACATCATCTGGAGTAATAAGGACATGGAAGAAGTGGCTATTATTGATCATTGTGGGGAGTATCCCAATGTTCCACTACTTGGAGTTCGAGGAGGGATTACCTATAACCCTTGTTTGGCCATACGTCAGTTTGGGCGAGCTAGGAGGGACGGACCTCATGATTTGTTAATGCCAAGCATTGTCTTTAACTTCCAAGGGGATAGTGATGAGCATCACCGCAGGTTCATACGAGCTTGGGACAGGGTACACAGATCTGATCCACATGAGTTAGGGATAAAGACCTCTCTTCCGATGGAACCATATCTCCGATGGTTTCGTATCCATGCCCAAAAGCTGGGAATGTCGTACGAAGTTGTCTTGCCTGTGATTGTTGAGATTGTTTATGAAGAAGGGGTTCCTCCTACCATCCTCCACCCATACATGCCAACTGACATTGGGGCACTAAAAAGGTCTTGGATGCAGCTAAGAGAAGAGCGGGATGCTTACAGAGAAAAGTATAACGAGCAAGAGCGGAAGATCCTGAAGTTGACAAGGCAATTGGAGAATGAGCAGATCCTCAACGACTATGTCAGCACCAAAGGCAAACGACCATGGGAGCGCTGATGTCTTTTGATTATTTCTAGCTTTGATTTATTTTTCAGTATTTCTTTCTTGTAACGCTTTAAAGGCACTTATCAAACATTGTTTCAAGTTATTTATCTAATAAAAGTGTGTTTCGTTTTGGTTTACGAATTTGAATCTCTCGACGTCTTTGAAATCATATCATACGCATTTCATTCCATGCACCTCATCACAGGTACCCATTACAGGTTTCTCATCTTCTTAGAGGTTTATTTTAGCATCATGTCTGCTGAAACATCAATTGATCAAGCTATCAACGCTCTACAAGCTCAAAACGCTCAATTCCAGGAAATGTTCATGAGTTTGGCTAAGGGTCAGCAAGATATGAAGACCCTTATCTTGAAGGATAAGAAGAAGAAGAAGAAGAAGAAGAAGACAGTCCTCATGAACATGGGTCACAGGTTTGGAAACAGGCTGCGAGATTAAGTCAATATATCCCACTCATATGGAGGGGGAGAAAACCAAGAAGAAAGGAGGGTTCCTATCCCTGTGGTATCTGACCACGAGACTGACTTTGACGAAGACCAGTATCCTCCGGCTGAGGATAGATATAAACAGCTTGAAGACCGGTTAAGTGCGATGGAGATTCAGAAAGTCCCTGGGTTGGACTTTGGTGATCTAGGTTTGTCATCTGGGGTGGTGATTCCCCACAAGTTTAAAGCACCAGCCTTTGCTAAATACGATGGACTTTCCTGTCCGAAGCTGCACCTTCGATCGTATGTTAGAAAGATCCAGCCGTACACTGCTGATAAGAACCTCTAGATCCACTTCTTTCAAGATAGTCTCTCAGGGACTCAACTTGAACAGTTTTACCAGCTGGAAGGAGCTAGTATCCGTAATTGGGAAGATCTTGTCGCTGCTTTTTACAAGCAGTACCAATACAATGCCGACCTTGCTCCCACACGTACCCAACTTCAGGGTATGTCTATGGGTGCGAGTGAAGGTTTCAAAGACTACGCTCAGAAATGGAGGGACCTTGCTGGAAGAGTGCAACCCCCGCTGGCTGACAGGGAGCTAATAGATATGTTTCTGGGGACCTAGTCTGGTCCATACTTCAACCATTTGATTGGAAGTTCATCGTTCGGGTTTACTGAGTTAATCATGACTGAGGAGAGGATTGAAGCTGGTATCAAGAGCGGTAAGATACAGAAGGGTGCTTCGTCTAGTGCCGAGAAGAAGCCTCTTAAGAAGGAGTCCAGCGCTGTTTACAGTTTAAAGAGGAATAATAGACCTGAACACCGCCAAGCTGTTAACGCGGTTGTTATTTCAAGACCAATTGTTGCCACACAACGCAACAATCAGCCCAGGGTCGAGAGACCACGAAGACATTTCAGTCAGCTCAACATGACTTTGTCTCAGATTCTGCCACAGTTATTGAAAACCAACTTGGTGATTCCGAAGGAGGCCCCGAAGAATCCCAATACAACATCACCCATGTACAATCCGAACGCCCGTTGCGCTTTTCATTCTGATAGCCCGGGGCACGATACGAATGATTGCTGGGTTCTGAAGAATAAAGTACAGGACTTGATTGATGCTAAAGAGATTGAGTTCGAAGCGCCTGAAAGGCCTAATGTTGTGACTGCTCCTATGCCCAAGCATGGAGTGAATGCCGTAGATGAAGACTTGTTTGTGGTTTCTGTGAAAGACATTGTTACTCCATTGATGACTGTGAAGAATAACCTTCTGTTAGCCGGTTTATTTCCGGGTTGTGGAAAAGGTTGCCATTTGTATACCGTCCTACCTACTGGTTGCAATCTTTTGAAGACAAGTGTCCAACGCCTAATGGATAATAAAGAAATTATGTTTGAGAAGACTTTTGTTCCTTTGGTTCCTACTGAAGAAGTTTCTATAATCACCATTTTCGACAATTCTTCCAAGGCTTCCTCGAGAAATCCTGTTAGAATTACATCAGTTCCAAGAATCGCTCCCTTGACCATTACTGTTCCTGGGCCTATCCCCTATACATCCGATAAAGCTGTCCCGTGGCATTATGGGGCTGACGTGTATTATCACGGGGTTAAACAAGATTTGAATGCTGAAGAGGCTGATACTGACGTCAGCAATATTGTTGGATCTAGTAAAGTCACCCGCAGCGGAATACTTTTCTCCCCTGAGATCTCTCCACCAACTGTTCAGAAGCCTGTTGTTATTACACCTGCCAGTGCACCTGCTACTATTCCTATTCAAGTTCTCATTCTTACCCCTGTCGCCGAGTCATCTGACACTCGGGGAAAAGGGATCACCGGTGAGCCTGCCCGGACGGAGGCACCGAAGACGATTACTGTTGAAGCCTCTAGACAAGAGATGGAAGAAATTTTGAAGATCATCAAAAAGAGCGACTATAATATAGTCGAACAGCTGGGGCAAACCCCGTCTAAAATCTCTATGTTGTCTCTGTTGCTATGCTCAGAAGCCTGTGCCAAGGCTCTGATTGCCTTCCTAAAAACTGCGCACGTGCCACAAGAGACGTCAGCTGATCAGTTTAAAGATTGTGTGGCTAGTCTGACAGCAGATAATGGGTTGGGTTTCTCCGACGCAGACTTTCCTACTAAGGTGAGGAATCACAATGATGCCCTGCATGTCTCCATTGAATGCAGGGGCACTACTCTAGCTCATGTATTGGTGGATACGGGGTCTTCGTTGAACGTTTTTCCTAAGAAAGCTTTGGACCAGTTAGACTGTGAGGGGTTGGAGTTGAAGCCAAGTAACATTGTTGTTAGGGCCTTTGACGGGTCCAAGAGAATGGTACATGGAGAAGTGGATATTCCAGTGAAGGTTGGTTCTCAGATTTCCGCGTCTACTTTTTATGTGATGGACATTCGGCCATCTTATTCTTGTTTGCTGGGTCGCCCATGGATCCACAAAGCTGGGGCAGTCACTTCTACGCTCCACCAGATGCTGAAATGCCCAGTCAAAGGGAAAATTGTTACGGTACGAGGGGAGGAGGAATACATGGTGAGCCACCTCAACTCTTTCCGATATGTAGAGATGGATGGGGAGTTCATTGAGACCCTGTTTCAACATTTTGAAGAAGTACCCCAGACATTGGCGTCAGCTGAAACTATTACTGAAGATCCTCCAATGAAGATGGCTTCCTTTAAGGATGCCTGGGCTATTGTTGAGAAAGGTGGATGTGAAAATTGGGGCCAACTCCTTGATTTTGCACATAAAACTGACAAGTTTGGTTTGGGTTTCACTGCAGAAGCTCAAAGGGTTGTACGGCGTGCACGGATCGGAAGACCTCCCCTGTTTATCAGCAATTCAGGAGTAAATGTCATTGAAGACGGTGTTGAAGAATCTGAGTTCGACAGTTGGATTTATCCTACTACTGATGGTGGACTAAGCAATTGGATGGTAAAGGACTTCGTCCCAATTTCCTTTATTACCCAGTAATGAGACTTTTGTTTTGAATTTGTAACAGACAATTTTTAAACTTTACGGCCCGGTGTCTTACCCGGGGCACCGTGGTTTTGTTTGTGAGGGATTTATGTGAGTCATTTTCATATATCATTAATAAAAGCATTGGACGTTTCTTGCATTTCAAATTTTGTGCTCCTTGTCTTTCTTTTGTTATATATTGCAAAACAACTATTTTACACACGCTCACATATACAGGTCTACATCCACTCTGGATCCCATTGATAACGACTCTACTACTGCCGGTTATGACTTTGAAAGTCCGATCAACTTAGCCGAAGACGAAGGTGAAGATGATTGCGAGGTGCCTGGTGAGCTTGCTAGACTGTTACTTCAGGAAGAAAGGGCCATACAGCCACATGAAGAGCCAGTGGAAACAGTGAATCTGGGTACAGAGGTAGACAATAAAGAGGTCAAGATCGGTGCAGATCTGGAAGCTAGTGTTAAACAACGGTTGATTCAGATGTTGCATGACTATGTTGAGATCTTCGCATGGTCTTATGAAGATATGCCTGGGTTGGATACCGATATTGTAGTTCACCAATTACCTACCAAGGAAGACTGTCCTCCAGTGAAACAGAAGCTCCGCCGAATACGCCCAGAGATGTCTGAGAAAATCAAGGCTGAAGTTATGAAACAGTTTGACGCCGGTTTTCTAGCAGTTACTTCTTACCCACAGTGGGTGGCCAACGTGGTTCCGGTTCAGAAGAAGGATGGTAAAGTTCTAATGTGTGTTGACTATAGGGATCTGAACAGGGCAAGTCCCAAGGATGATTTCCCTCTGCCTCATATTGACGTTCTGGTTGACAACACCGCTCAGCATAAGGTATTCTCCTTTATGGATGGTTTCTCCGATTATAATCAGATTAAAATGACTCCCGAGGACATGGAGAAGACAACCTTTGTTACTCAATGGGGTACCTTTTTCTACAAGGTCATGCCCTTCGGATTGAAGAATGTTGGGGCAACGTATCAGCGTGCCATGGTCGCTTTGTTCCATGACATGATCCATCATGAGATTGAGGTATACGTCGACGACATGATTGCAAGATCCCAGACTGAGGAAGAACATATGGACCATCTTCAGAAGTTGTTTGACAGGTTGAAGTTGTACAGGCTGAGGTTAAACATGAACAAGTGCACCTTCGGAGTAAGGTCCGATAAACTACTGGGTTTCATCGTAAGCGATAAAGGTATTCAAGTGGATCCTGCAAAGGTGAAGGCTATACAGGAAATGCCAGCTCCCCAAACAGAAAAAGAAGTCAGAGGCTTTCTGGGTGGTCTGAACTATATTGCCTGATTCATCTCACACCTGACTGCTACTTGTGAGCCAATCTTCAAGTTACTGAAGAAATATCAAGTGGTAAGATGGAACGATGAATGTCAAGCCGCTTTCGAAAGGATCAAAGAATATCTCCAAGAGCCACATATTCTGATGCCTCCAGTTTAAGGGAGACCTCTGATCTTATACTTGACAGTACTCGGTAATTCAATGGGGTGCGTGCTGGGGCAGCATGACGAGTCTGGCCGAAAAGAGCATGCTATTTATTACCTTAGCAAAAAGTTTGCCGACTGCGAGACCCGATACTCGTTGCTCGAGAAAACTTGCTGCGTGTGATACGGTGGGAGAACTGACTTGAGGTTTTGTGTTTGTATTCGCACTTGTTCAGTTGAGCAAGAGTCGCCATCGACTTTTTATTTTATCCTAAAGGAAAGGTTAAAAAGCACAGGAAAAACCTTTTGAGATGTTTCGTGGGTTCGGGGGGTAGATTATGAAAAGGGAAGGTATTAGCACCCTTTTCATCCATGGTTATCCATGGGCTCTTAGTTACTTGGTTTTAGATCACTTGCCTTTGATTTCCAAATTGCTTGAAATGGTGTGTGTGTGTGTGTGTGCGTGTTTTAAAAATGTTTTTGAAGAAGATGCCTTGTCTTAGGCAACCATTGAAATGACTCGTGTTTGAGTGTTTTACAAAGGTGTGTATCTTTTCGAAAAGATGTTTCAAATGTTTTTTAGAGTTTGTTTTGAAAGTGTTTGTGGAGTGTGGTTTTGAAAAGTAGGCAAGTGTTTTTGCAAGTTGATCAAGTAACTAAGAGTTTTGTCTACCCCTATTGTACTCAAAGGTTTTTCTCATGTCTTAACCCTTTTTAACAATTTTGTTCCGCCATTGTATTTGGTGGACAATCTTGCGTTAGGATGTTTAACGGGACAGGCGTGGGTCATCGTATGGACCATGAATGCAATGGTGCCAAGTGTCTTTGGCAATTTTGTTTGAAGGGACTATGATCATTTTGATAGGCAACTTTCGAAAGCGTCATCGAGGGACTTATGATCATTTGAATTGTTTTGTTTTGCCAAAGAAACTCGACGTGCAAGCATGGCCCATTTTGGAAGGCAACAAGCGGGATTACCCTAGGGGTGCAAGTGTGAATAGTGTGTTGATTTCATGCATTTGTCTTGTATTAGGTTATCTAGCGTTTGATTTTATGTACATACAAACCCTAGGTCTAACCATGGTATATTTGAAAGCGGTAAATTGCGGGAATTTAAAGTCTACGCTATTACAAATAAGTATCCGGGAGTGGGGGTACAGATTTATAAATGGGGATGAGACTTTAAGGAGAGTAGTGTCCAAATAATTATAACCAAATCGAATTGCGCAAATGTGATATGTAGTGTATAGCAATGTATAAGAATAAAGCAAATGTATATGTGTAAAGCAAAGTAAATGTATTCATGTAAGTGTATGATTATTTATTTACAGGTTGAGAAATGTTAATGTATTATTAAGCATGTATTCTTGTTTTGCATTTTGGTTAAGTATGTACAAACACAATATTTTAAGAAAAGAAAATGTTCAAATTCTATATATTGATGTCTTATATTAAAGAAAAGTATTTCTTATGTATTTACCAATTAATGTATTTTAATTAATCTTTTTAGGTACAAAGTTTTAAGAAAAAATTAATGTTTTAAGAAAAAAATTAATGTTTTGGTGTATTTTAATTAATGTATTATATACAAAAATTTAATTAAAAGAAAGGAAAATTGTCTTAAATTTAAAGAAAAATTATTATTTGAATTTTAGTTTCTATACAAAATTTGATTATGTTATATATAATAAAAAGGAAAGTGTTGTTAAGGCAAAATTAAAATCAATATATTAAGTAAGTTAATAAAAAAGTATAGAGTAACATTTTTTTAGTTAAAAAAAGAATGGGCCTTAGAGACTTGTTTGGTCTAAACAAGGCATAAGCGTGTGGGGGGGTGTAGGCCAGATAAAATATTGGGCTTAAGGTTTCTGAAAGGGCGAGGCCCATAGAGTTTTGACAGAAAAAATGCAAGGGTTTTGATTGTTTTGTGTCATTTGGATCGGATTAGGGTTTGTGTTACAGAAGCGGCGCTCATCTTCTTCGTCTTCATTTCGTTCGTCTTTATCCTCTTGAGCCAAGCATCCAGAACAACGTCCCTCCTTGCCTAGCCACCAGCGCCCTCGTCACCTCCTCTCTCTTCCATGGATCATTCAGCGATGTGGCACAAAGGTAGTGTTTTCTGAGTCGTTCGCGTTAGGGTTTTAGTTCACATCTTGTATGTTTTAGTTCTGTTTATTGATTCTGACTCAGGCAGTGGACGACTATCAGTCAATGAACTTTGAGTTTCCGGACGAGAGCATCATGATTGTGACTGATTGCGAAGTACCTGGACCGGATGAAGGACCTGAGGAAGGATCCCGATGGTCTATGCACTTTGACGGAGCCTCCAACGCTTTGGGGAATGGTATTGGCACTGTGATCATATCCCCTCAAGGCACTCATACTCCACTTACTGCCCGGCTATGTTTCAACTGCACCAACAACATGGCGGATTATGAGGCATGCATCAGGGGTCTCCAAGCTGCGATTGACTTAAGGATCAAGTTTCTGAGTGTCTTCGAAGATTCCGCTCTCGTGATCAATCAGATCAAAGGAGAGTGGGATACGAAACATCCGAATCTTATTCCTTACAAAGAATGTGTGTTGAACTCGATCCCCCACTTCACAGAGATAACCTTTGAACATTTCCCAAGAGAGGAGAATCAGTTGGCGGACGCGTTAGCTACGATGTCTTCCATGTTCAAAGTCAAATGGGACAATGAGGCTCCCCGGGTCATCATCTGGAAACTGGACGAACCGGTATACTGTTGTGATCTTGAGGCTGAGGTAGTGACTGAGAAACCTTGGTACCATGAGGTGAAGAGATACTTGGAAGCTCAGGAATACCCTGAAGGTGCGTCTGTCAATGATAAAAAGTTTCTGAGAAGGTTCGCAGCAAAGTTCTTCCTCAGCAATGGCATTCTGTACAAGTGAAACCATGATTCAACCTTATTGCGTTGTGTGGATAAGACTGAAGCAGAAAGGATCATGGCAGAGCTGCACGAAGGTACCTTCGGAACACATTCCAGTGGGCACACTATGGCAAAGAAGATCCTTCGGGCAGGATATTTCTGGTCCACAATAGAAGCCGACTGTTACCAACACTCTCGGACATGCCATAAATGCTAGATATATGCAGACAAGGTGCATGTTCCTCCAGTTCCTCTGAATGTCTTGACAGCACCTTGGCCTTTTGCAATGTGGGGAATTGATATGATCGGTGAGATTAAACCTACGGCATCTAACGGGCATCGCTTCATCCTGGTGGCGATCGATTACTTTACGAAGTGGGTTGAAGCAGCTTCTTATGCTACAGTAACCAAGAATGTTGTGGCACGGTTCATTCGGCACAACCTGATCTGTCGATACGGCGTCCCGGAAAGGATTATTACAGACAACGGTACCAATCTCAATAACAAGATGATCACTGAGCTCTGCGAGCAATTTAAGATACAGCACCACAACTCTTCTCCCTACCGGCCGAAGATGAATGGGGCTGTAGAAGCAGCGAATAAGAATATCAAGAAAATTGTGCAGAAGATGACAGTGACCTATAAATATTGGCACGAGATGCTACCGTTCGCTCTACATGGGTACCGTACCTCAGCAAGGACGTCAACCGGGGCAACTCCTTTCTCCTTGGTCTACGGTATGGAGGCAGTCTTACCGATCGAAGTACAGATACCCTCTCTCCGGATAATGAAGGATGCAGATCTGAGCGAAGATGATTGGATCCAGACACGACTTGATCAGCTAAACTTAATCGACGAAAAGAGACTCACTGCTATCTGTCATGGTCAGACGTACCAAAAACGGATGATCAGGGCATTTAACAAAAAGGTCAGACCACAAGAGTATCAAGTTGGGGATCTGGTAATCAAACGCATCATTCTTCCTCAGAGTGATCCAAGGGGCAAATGGACCCCTACGTACGAAGGGCCATTTGTGGTTAAACATGTGTTCTCAGGAGGAGCCATGATTCTGACCACCATGGATGGTGACGACCTTCCTCACCCCGCCAATGCAGACATAGTAAAAAGATACTACGCATGAAAAAAGACCCGCTAGGTTGACATACCTAGGCAAAAATTAGGGCTTCCCGGCGAACCAAAAGGGTTCGGGCAAAATGAAGGGATGAAATGGAAAAAATCTGTACACCCGGCAAGTCGAAAACCTGAAAAGGCGGCTTGGGCAAAAATGGGTATCCCGGTGGACTGAAAACCCAAAAGGGCGGTCCAGGAAAACGTTAGGGATAAAGCGTAATACTATGTCTCATTGGATCACTTTGCATCCAGAATCTGGTATCAACTGTCAAGTTCAAACGGCATCAATCAAACAGCTTCACCTTCAACTAGGTCATCAAGTGATGAGACGCTCGAAGATATAAAGGTGATAGCAGAGTTGGAACCCAGTGAGATTATTCTTTTCACATAGCTGTTTTGTTTTCCCTTTTGTACATATTGTATAAACTCTTTTGCTCGGCGGCATTCTCTTACTAGGACGTCAGCCTCTTGTACATAAACGCCTATTTACAGGCAAATTCAAAAATCAATATAAATTCACTCTTCAGTTAAAATTGCCAACTGTTTTTCCTTTTTCTGTTTTGTTTTGCGAAGAACGTCCAAGGTTCAATTTGTGATATATGCATTTGACAATAACTGCTAACTCATAAATGATTGCATACGAAATAAAGGATTAATTACATGTAACATTAGAAACAGGGGCAATAATGAGTGGTCTAAGCGATCTAATTGCTATATCCACCAAGGTACCAAGGTAAGTTCAACTGAAGAACATAACCAGTATATCTTGATTCCCCAGAGAGTGAGTCAGCAAGTCAATACACTCTCCCCAAGCAAAGCTATACTTTCAGCCTTAAGGAAGTTGAGTATCCCCCAGCAGATCTCAACATTCCCCAGTGGAGTATACAAACATTCTTAACAAGCATCCCCGGAAGTCTTGATCTAAGATTGTTCCCTGGCGGAATACTAGACATTCAGTGGAGCCATTCCCCAATTCAGTTCAGAAGATTTCCCCAGGAGAGTCCAATCCGGTTTTCCCCAGGGAAGTTTGAATCCATCTCCCCGGCAGGAAGCTTATCCCCAGTAGATTCTGGAAGCTCCCCCCTACAGAGCACGAACGTGTCTCCTGGCTTTATTCAAAGGTTATTTCCCTACCAGGATATAACTGGGTTATCCTCAGCCAAAAGCCACGGAAAGATTGTCCTCGGCGAAGCCTTCTCATCCCCAGCGGAGTCTATTAAAACTTCTAACATAACAACGGTATCCCCAGCGAAGTTACCATCAACATCTCAACAGAATACCTCTCTTCCCACAGAGTATTGTTCCCCAGCAAGATCGCTAGAGTAATTTTCTCCCCGCAGAGTAATACATCCGCCAAGTTTATTCCCCAACGGAGTCATCTTCTCCTATCGGTTTATCTTGCAACTATCATCCCCAGTGGAAACAGAAGCTCTCCATCAGCCCTGGATTTTAATTCCCGGCACTCGTCAAGGATTACTTTCCTAGACAAAAACATACATTCATAAACATCGCACTTCCATACATTATAGCATGCATATACGCATCATGATCTTACAATCTCATTTATGATTGAGAACATCATTGCTTGATCCATATCATGCATTGCATATGACTGACCTTTACCTTTCAGGAAAGAACCAGTCAGGTTCTCAACTATGTCCAAGACCTTCTCTGGTTCAGTTAAATCGACCCTAAGATTTTTCTGATTCTTGTCCAGTCAAAGGCCTTCTCTGGTTCAGTCAGATCGACCCTAAGATCTCCCTGATTCTTATTCCAGTTGAAGATTCCAAGACCTTGCCTGGCTCAGTTAAATCGACTCCTAAAGATTTTTCTGATGCCGATCCAGTCAAAGGCCTTCTCTGGTTCAGTCAGATCGACCCTAAGATCTCCCTGATTCTTATTCCAGTTGAAGATTCCAAGACCTTGCCTGGTTCAGTTAAATCGACTCCTAAAGATTTTTCTGATTCTTATCCAGTCAAAGACCTTCTCTAGTTCAGTCAGATCGACCCTAAGATCTCCCTGATTCTTATTCCAGTTGAAGATTCCAAGACCTTGCCTGGTTCAGTTAAATCGACCCTAAGATTTTTCTGATTCTTATCCAGTCAAAGGCCTTCTCTGGTTCAGTCAGATCGACCCTAAGATCTCCCTGATTCTTATTCCAGCTGAAGATTCCAAGACCTTGCCTGGTTCAGTTAAATCGACTCCTAAAGATTTTTCTGATTCCGATCCAGTCAAAGGCCTTCTCTGGTTCAGTCAGATCGACCCTAAGATCTCCCTGATTCTTATTCCAGTAGAAGACATCCAAGGTTCTCTCATCGTTACTGTTGAGGTAGTAATCGACCAAGGTTCTCTCATCGTTACTGTTGAGGTAGTAATCGCCCCAGATTCTCTCATCGTTACTGTTGAGGTAGTAATCGCCTCAGATTCTCTCATCATTACTGTTGAGGTAGTAATCGTCCAAGGTTCTCTCACCGTCCCGTTGAGGTAGTAACCATCCCTGATTTATTCATCACCTTTCGAAGCTCCAGACTCGACTCCTGTATCTCGCCAGAGTACGTCTGAAGAGGTACGCAAATTCTCGCTAAGGAAACTCTTACGCGATCGACACCCAGATGGCATCTATAAGCCCATCCACCTATCCATCACCTCTCAACATGGCATCGGTAAGCCCATTCCCCACATCACATTGCTGATACTTCACTATGTGAGCGCAAATTTCTGGGCACTCTAGTGTTCAATCATCTTCCACCTTCGGATTACGAAAGGCACGCAAGCCAATCTACATCCTCAGGTCTAAGAAAATTGAACAGGGGCAACTGTTGTACCCCAAAATTTGCCCTCCCATATTCCTCAAGATTTGCCAAGGTCAAGGTTCAAAATCTCTCAAGGGTTGCACAGTCAAATTGCCTCCTAAATAGTCAAAATTAGGGTTTTGGTTCTGGCAAAGAAATTGAAGCTTCCAAGGGTCCAATCAAGTCCCACATTCCTACAAACATGGTCAAACATCCTCATGCCAAGTTTCAAGACTTACAACACAAAATTGCACAGTCAAAAACCCTAATTGCTCAACAGTCAACTGTAGGGGCAAAATGGTCATTTGACAGTCAAAAGTCAAAATTTTTGATCTACATCTTATTTTGAAGCCACAAACATCATTTGATCAATTCTTGATCATGATTCTCAAGGCATGGCTCAAAAAGTCTCAAGATGCAAAAGTTTATATATTTGGACAGCTGAAAAAGTCAACTGCAAATTGACCAGGCCATAACTTCCACATGGTTTATCAGAAAAAATTCCATCCAAAGCTCATTTTGAAGAGAATTACATTTCCTACAACTCCTCTTCACACTTCAAGTCTAAGAAATGCTCTCACAAAAAGTTATCAATCTCAACATTATAGGTCATTTTCAAAAGTCAACAAAAAGGGACTTTAAGTCAAAGACCATAACTTGATATTGGTAAATCAAAATGACATGGGACCAAAGGCATTGGTAAGAGGACTTCAAGACCTTTCCAAAATGTCCAAGAACATGATCAAAGCTTAAAAATTCAGCAAGATATGCCTTGTGGAAGTTGGGAAATTTTTGGGAATTTTGAAAAGTCAACTTTGCTTCAAATGCCTCAAAATTGCTAATGGGCCACAATTTCTTCCAAGAATCATCACCCAAAAGCTATGCACGACCCATTGACCCAAAGGGGAGTTATTTTCTTATTTTTAATTAATTAATTGAGTTTTTAATCCTATTAATTCATTTAATTAAAATTAAATATAAGAAAAATACTAAAACATGTTTTCCAAATCTTTTTATGCAGCATATTCACTCAATATTTCGTGCACTATTCAATAAGGAAAGATTCAATATGATTGGCAATGATTGGCATCAAAAAGGAATGAAAAAGATTGGAAAAGATCATGAAAAATCAAATATGAAAAATCATCAATGCAAAGGATTATGGGCTTGTTTTGTTTGACCTAATCATTCCACATATATGCACAAACATAAACCTAATCATAAGAACAAGAAAAGCTGTGCTCAGAATATAGAACACATTGTAACTTTTTGACAAAAATTTTTGAAACTGAAAACCCAATTGCAAGGTGTTTCAAGGTCTAAAAAGCATTCCATTACACTCCTGCCACATCCAGGAAGCCATTCCAATCAAAATCAACCCTCCACGCACAAAGAATCGGTATATTGAAGTCTCACTTTCCCTAAAATTATTCATGATCGTGTTTCACATTCCACGCATGATTTATGATTTTTAATGACTGATTTGTACTAATATGCATGCTCTGAAGCTAATGGTGTTATCCAATTGAATTAACATTGCCTGTATGAGAAGCTACCATGGAAGCATTCTAGGGTTTCAGAAGTTTGAATTTAGGGCTTTCCTCATCTGGAAAAATTAGGCCACGAGACCTATACCACTGGATTCAGAATGTCCAAACGAATTAATTCCATACCCCGCGCCCAATTTATATTGCTCCATAGCCTAATCGTTATTTTTGCAGGTTTGACTTAGTGGGGGTTCAAAACTCCCGCTATTTGCTTTTAGTTGCAGAAAAAAGAAGAAGATGATGCTTGCGTGTCTGGATGTGACTGGGAGATTCAAATCTTCGCGCTAATTTTTTTGTTTTACATCAATAGCATTTGTTTTCATATACATTGATCAGGTTCCATTAAGTTAACAAATGAACGCACTAGCTCACTTGGTTAGCACGCTGGCACGCAGGTATTGGGACCTGGGTTCGATTCCCAGGTCCCCCATATTTCCCTATAATTTTTGTTGTAACATGCTTATGTGCAGCTTCCATTCTAATGACCATCATGAAGCCCAACGCCTTGGCACGCCACATGTCCCTGAAGGTCAATCCAATGGCCATCACAAGCAGTCCACCATGGACACCAGTCAACCACTCCTCACACAAACGCTGAAGGTCAACATGGGCTTGGAATCAGTGGGCCAAATGGTTCAATAAAACCTCCAAATTGGGCAGAAACCCCCCTCTTGTTTGTATTTCTTTCTCTCATTCTTTTTCTCTTTTTTATTTGTTTTAATTTAATTATTTTCTTTTAATTCCCCAAATTAATTTTAATAATACAAAAATACAAAAAAACCAGAAATCATCAAAAATAAAAATATGTTTTTATCTAATTTTTAATTCATCAATAGTTTTGTAAATAAATTCTAAATAACCAAATTAGTTTAATTTTAGGTTTAATTTTAATGTTATTTTCTTAAATAAATAAAATACATAGAAATTAGGTTTAGCATTTTCATTCTTTTTTTTCTCAATAAATAATTTTTACTCTTATTATTATTAACCATTAATTATTTTGTAAGTAAATATGTATATTAAATAATTAGTAAATTAGGTCAAACTTGAATCTTTTTCTTTAATAAATGCTTAGAATTAGGGTTTCAATTCCAAACTTTAATTAATTTTCTTTATTTCCATAAAATACCAAAAAACATAAAAATAACTTCCTTTTCTCATTAAATCATTAATTAATCTTTAATTTTAATTTAATTTCTTTAAAGGGTCCAACGCCCTCGCACCTTCGATTATAATTCCTTTTCGCGCGTTTGCTTTTATTTTTCCTTTTCTAATCTTATGTAATTGCCCCAAAGCTTTGTAATAGATAATTAGGACATTTACTTTCCGCACTCTTTATTCAAAATCGGGTCTTTGTTAATTTGGCGATGTAGACCCGCGCCTTGTAATAGCGTAGGACCTTTATTCTTCCGCATCTTAATTCCCGCACCCTTAACTGCTAATAATCACATGAAAGAATGTATGCCCAAATAAAATCGAAGCGCAGCTCACCAAATGCATGACAAGACAAATATTATCTGAAAATGACACACAATTCACACACCACTCTTAGGGTACGCCTCACTGTTGCCTTGCCCCTCGAAACGTGGTCGTCGAGTATAGGACGTTTTAGTAAGTCCTCATGTCCATGAACATGGCATGGGGGTAGCTTCTAAGGTGTCCTACTATTGCTCTGGTGACCACACTGTCCCTAAACTCGAATTGACCCGAACACCTCCAATGGTGGCGCTACCTACCCCTCAATGGTGGGATGGCACTACCTCAAGGACATTTACACAGATTAATTCCTTAGGGTAGGTAGATGACTCGTAGATACTTGCTCTAATTCAAAACAAATCAAAAACTTCTTTTCACACCTACACTTTTCAAAAAGCTTTCAAAAACAATTTTTCAAACACTCTTGAGGACCGATACAAGAGTCGAACTGAAATTTTAAACGAAACTTTTCCAAACCCACTCACAATTGAAAAGCAAACACTTTTGAAAACACAAATGAGCAAGTATCTAAGAGCCCATGGATAACCATGGATAGAAAGGGTGCTAACCCCTTCCCTTTCTATAAATCTACCTCCCGAACCGAGAACTAATCTCAATAAGGAATTTTTCTGTGCTTTTGTCCTTTCCATATTGGAGAAAATAAAAGACGGTGGCGACTCTTGCTTCCGCGACATTTCGCGAACCAGCGTTAAACAGTCAGTTCCAGATCCACCGATCACAGAACTGGCGACTCTGCTAGGGAGATCCTTATAAAGTGAGGTGTACCTTAGGATAGTTCATAACTGTGTTTTCAATTGATTTGACTTGTTTGCTTTAAATTGTGGGTTGCATCGGAGTTACATAGATCCTAACCCGGATCTGGGGATACCCTGTTTAGGTAGCATAAGCTGTGAGGGACCTGTCCGGCGTAGACCGACATGGGTGAAGCAGTGGCTACGTTGGTGTGGCACCTTAGTCTGTATCGATATCCCTTGTGTTGCAACGAGGAGAATATGGGTCTTCTGAGGAGTCATTAAGCACCAACCGACCTTAGAACCTTAAATGACCCAACTTGGCCAATAGAACAGTAGCAGTATGCTACGCCCATTGAGGCTAAACTCTCGTGATGGTTCTGGCCGCAAGAAAAGATTGCGATGCTGGAGTTATGACCGATTGAGGGTAGTCAATGATATTGGGATCCTCTAAGAACCCGGTTACTTTTGATAGGACAGGTATGAACCAACAAACTGAAAGAGGGTAATACCTAGACCTCATGCTGGCCTAAACTCTAAGGGCTTGTCTTGTGTGACTTGTGTGCCTTATCATGTTTGCCCTTGTAAATATGTGTGGTGTGTTTTATCATAACATCATGCCATCATAACATTGCATGCATCCTGCATAAGGAGTGACTATTTCAAAGACAAGAGGGTTTCACCTTTGCTCTGTTTTGTAGGACATCATGATGCCTATGCGAAGGAATACTATCCGGTTCAACTTTGTTCACCCACCTGAGTTACTTGAAGAGTTGGTTAGCAGAATTCCAAACACCACATCCTTCATCCAGAGGCATGGTTCTCTTCTCGGTTTAGTCACTGCAAAGTAGGATCAACAGTTGATGAGTGTCCTGACCCAGTTCTATGACCCTCTGTACCAGTGCTTCACCTTTCAAGACTTCCAGCTGGTCCCTACCCTGGAAGAGTTATCTGATTTGCTTGGTATCCCTATCTTGGATCAGACTCCTTACACTGGTTGGGAAAAGACCCTCAGGCTTGAGGAGGTTGCTGCAGCTCTTCCCTTGACCCATCAAGAAGTAATGGACAACTGGGTGACTAGAAGCGGAGTTAAGGGTTTCCTGGCCAAGTTTCTGATTGGTAAAGCTAATAATTTCTGGAATGACTTGGACTTTAGGGCATATGAAGACATCTTGGCTCTCTTAATCTATGGTCTAGTCTTGTTCCCTAATCCTGACAACTTCATCAACGTCGCTGCCATAAGGATCTTCATGTCTCAGAATCCTGTGCCCACTCTCTTGGGTGACATCTTGCAACAACTTTATGCTCGTACTGCCCGAAGACAAGGAACTCTGTGGTGTTGCATTCCTTTGCTGGTGAGGTGGTTTATTTCGCACCTCCCTAAGTTCGTGCTGAAGAACAAAGAAGGAAGAGGTTGGGCTCATAGGTTAATGTGTCTCACTGATAAAGACATCATTTGGACTCTCAGAGGCTTGGATGAGGTAGCTGTTATTGATCGTTGCGGAGAATACCCCAATGTTCCTTTGATTGGTAACCAAGGAGGAATCTCTTACAATCCATGTCTAGCGCTCCGTCAGTTTGGAAGGGCCAGAAGAGCAGGGCCTCATGAGATGTTGGTGCCTCACATCAGTTTCGAGTTTCAGGTGGATAGTGACGAGCTGCGTCGAAGGTTCATCAAGGCTTGGGACAGATTTCATAAAGCTGACCCACAAGAGTTAGGGCCAAAGACTTCTTTACCTATGGAAGCCTACTACAAATGGGTTCGCATCCGTGCTCAGAAGTTAGGTATGCCGTATGAAGCTGTCAGACCCATCATTCTTGAGTATCCTGACAAAGATGGGGTTCCCCCAACTGTTCTCCCTCCTCAGGTACCTACTGATTATGAGACATTAAAGAGGTCTTGGTTGCAACTGTGAGAAGAACGGGATTCTTATCGGGAAAAGTTCAACGAGCAGGAACTGAAGATCCAGAAGCTGACAAAGCAGTTGGAGAATGAGCGGGCTCTGAATGACTACATCCGTGCTGAGAAGAGGAGACCCTGGGATCAATGAGAAGCTTTGGATTTTCCTTTACAGTTTTATTTCCCTTTTCAGTATTTCCATTTCTATGTAACGCCTAAGGGCAACCTGTTGAACAATTTGAATTTCAAAGTTGAATCTAATGAAGTGTGTTCCTTTTTGTTTACAAAGTTGATTCCCGATTGTCTTTGAAAACATAAATCATACGCATTCCATTCATCATGTGCATAGCAGGTACTCTTCTTTTCAGGTTGCTTACTGTTCTTCGCTGTTTATTTCAGCATCATGAACCCTGAATCATCAACCGAGCAGTCTATCAAGGCCCTTCAGGCGCAGAATGCACAATTTCAAGAGCTGATCATGGGTTTGGCTCAAGGACAGGCAGAACTGAAGGCCCTGCTAGTTCAGAAGAAGAAGAAGAAGAAGAGAACTGTTATATTCAACACGGGCCGGAGGTTTGGTAACACTCTGCAGAATGAGGAAGCTGGTTCTTCTGTAGGCAAAGACAGTCCCCAAGGGGGAAAGGCTCCAAGTCCGGTGGTATCTGACAACGAGACTGATTTTAATGAGGAACAGTATCCTCCGGCTGAAGACAGATACAAGCAGCTGGAAGACCGTCTGAACGCCATGGAGATCCAACAAGTGCCTGGTTTGGATTTTGGAGACTTGGGTTTATCTAATGGTGTGATCATCCCTCACAAATTTAAAGCACCATCTTTCACCAAGTATGACGGGGCGTCTTGCCCCAAGCTACACCTCAGATCTTATGTGCGGAAGATTCAACCGTACACAGTGGACAAGAACTTGTGGATCCACTTCTTCCAGGAGAGTCTTTCAGGGACTCATCTCGAATGGTTCTATCAGCTGGATGGGACCAAAGTTCGTAACTGGGAGGAGTTGGCTACTGCTTTTTACAAGCAGTATCAATATAATGCCGACCTTGCTCCTACACGTACCCAACTCCAGGGTATGTCGCTAGGATCAGGCGAAGGTTTTAAAGAGTATGCACAGAAATGGAGGGATCTGGCTGGCAGGGTGCAGCCTCCGTTAACTGACCGTGAGCTGGTAGATATGTTCTTGGGGACCCTCTCCGGGCCATTCTTCAATCATCTTATCGGTAATTTGTCTGCAGGGTTCACTGACCTCATTCTGACTGGGGAGAGGATAGAGGCTGGAATGAAGTCCGGTAAAATTCAGAAGGGTGCATCTTCAAGTTCTGAGAAGAAGCCCTTTAAGAAGGAGGCCAGTGCTGTGTATGGGCCTAGAAGGCAAGATAAACTAGAGCGCCGCCAATCTGTCAACACGGTGGTGATTGCTAAGCCTGCTGCCGCTCCTCGGCAAACCAATCAACAAAGGGCTGAAAGACCCAGAAGAGAGTTTACCCGGCTGAGTATGACCTTGTCACAAATCTTGCCGCAGTTGCTGTCAACCAACTTGGTGACTGTCATGGAGGCCCCGAAGGTTGTGAATACTGCCTCTCCGAAGTATAACCCAAATGCCCGCTGTGCTTATCACTCCGATAGCCCGGGGCATTCTACTGATGACTGTTGGGCCCTAAGGAATAAGGTGCAGGACCTTATTGATGCGAAGGAGATACAATTTGAGACGCCTGAGAGGCCAAACGTTGTGACTGCTCCTATGCCTCAGCATGGAGTGAATGTCGTTGATGAAGATGTGTATGCCGTTTCTGTAAATGATGTAGCTACCCCTCTGATGACTGTTAAGAGGAACCTACTGCTGGCCGGTTTATTTCCGGGTTGTAGCGAGGGTTGCCTTTTGTGTGTTGTTTCCCTTACTGGTTGTCCGTTGCTGAAGTTAGGCATCCAAAGCCTGATGGATAGCAAGGAGATTCTGTTCAAGAAGACCGCTGTTCCTTTTGTTCCTGTGGAAGAAGTATCTTTCGTTACAATTTTCAACAATCCAATCAAGGCTCCCCCGAGGAAGCCAGTTAAAATCATGACTGTCGCACCCATTGTTATTACTGTTCCGGGGCCCCTCCCCTATGAATCTGATAAGGCTGTCCCATGGCACTATGGGGCAGATGTATATGTACATGGTATAAATCAAGAGTTCAACACTGGTACCAGCATCAGCAATATCACTGGTCCAGCAAAAGTTACCCGCAGTGGCAGGCTCTTCTCGCCTGACATTGCGCCACCAGTTATTCGAAGACCTCTCATTATAACACCTGCAAGTGCACCTGTTTCCACTTCTGATCAAGTTGCTTCCCCTACTGCCGAGTCATCTAATGCTCGGGGCAAAGGGATTGAAGATGAGCCTGCCCGGATGGAGGCACCAAAATCTGTGAATGTTGAAGCCTCCCAGCAAGAAATGGAGGAAATTCTTAAAATAATCAAGAAGAGCGATTTTAATGTTGTTGAACAGCTGGGGCATACACCCTCCAAGATCTCTATGCTCTCATTGCTGCTCTGCTCAGAGGCCCATGCTAAGGCCCTGATTTCATTTCTAAAGACGGCCCATGTGCCACAGGAGACATCTGCAGACCAGTTTACTGATTGCGTAGCCAATTTGACAGCTGACAATGGTTTGGGTTTCTCGGATGCTGACCTTACTGCTAAGGGAAAGAACCACAATGATGCCCTACATGTCTCTATTGAATGCAGGGGCACTACTCTTGTGCACGTGTTGGTGGACACCGGTTCTTCCCTGAATGTGCTACCCAAAAAGGCCTTAGACCGGTTGGATTGTGAGGGCCTGGAGTTGAAACCTAGCAACATCATTGTCAGAGCCTTTGACGGCTCTAAGAGGATGGTTCATGGAGAGGTAGACATTCCTATTCGTGTGGGTTCTCAAGTATTCGACTCAACTTTCTATGTGATGGATATCCGTCCATCTTATTCCTGTTTACTGGGTCGACCTTGGATTCACAAAGCTGGGGCAGTGACCTCTACCCTACACCAGAAGCTCAAGTACCCCGTCAGAGGGAAGATTGTCACTGTGCAGGGAGAGGAGGAGTATATGGTTAGTCATTTGAATTCCTTCTGGTATATTGAGATGGACGGGGAGTTTATTGAAACCCCCTTTCAGCATTTTGAAGAGGTACCACCAACATTGGCAGCAGCATAAACAGTGGTTGAAGAGGACTTTCCCTTGAAGATGGCTTCCTTGAAGGACGCCCGGGCTGTAATCAAGAAAGGTGAATGTGCTAACTGGGGCAGGCTCCCTGATTTCACCCCTAAAACTGACAAGTTTGGACTGGGTTTCACTGCAGAGGCTCAGAGGAACGTACGCAAAGCTAGGATCGGAAGACCTCTTGTGCTCATCACCAATCCAGGAGTGAATGCTATTGGGGATGAAGATGAAGTGGAAGAGTCAGAGTTTGATAGCTGGATCTACCCGACGACTGATGGTGGATTAAACAATTGGACCGCAAAAGATCATACTCTTGTTACTTTTATTACGCAGTAATAAACTCCTTTGTTTTTGTTATTTGTAATAAACAATGAATTAAAACTCTATGGCCCGGTGTCTTACCCGGGGCACCGTGGCTTCATTTGTGAGGGCATATTAATTGTCATTTCCATATATCATGAATAAAGACCTTGGACGTTTTTCCGTATTTCAAATCTTGTGCTCCTTTTCTTTCTTTCCTTTCTTTATATTGCAAAACAGCTGTATTTACACACACTCACCCATACAGGTTTCAATCCACTCTGGATCTCACTGGTAACGACTCTGCTACTGCCAGTTATGACTTCGAAAATCCGATCAACTTAGCCGAAGACGAAGGTGAAGATGATTGCGAAGTGCCTGGCGAGCTTGCAAGACTGTTACTCCAGGAAGAGAGGGCAATTCAACCACATGAAGAGCCGGTGGAAACGATAAATCTGGGTATTGAGGCAGACAGAAAGGAGGTTAAGATTGGTGCCAATCTGGAGCTCAGCATGAAGCAACGATTGACTCAGATGCTACATGATTATGTGGAGATCTTTGCCTGGTCCTACAAAGACATGCCTGGGTTAGATACTGATATTGTGGTCTATCGTTTGCCTACCAAGGAAGACCGCCCTCCGGTTAAGCAAAAGGTCCGCCGTATGCGTCCAGAGATGTCTGAGAAGATCAAAGCTGAGGTTATGAAGCAATTCGATACCGGGTTTCTTGCAGTAACTTCTTACCTTCAGTGGGTTGCTAATGTGGTGCCGGTACCAAAAAAGGATGGTAAGGTAAGAATGTGTGTTGACTACAGGGATCTGAACAGGGCCAGCCCCAAAGATGACTTCCCCCTACCTCACATTGACGTCCTTGTTGACAATACGGCTCAGCACAAGGTGTTCTCCTTCATGGATGGTTTTTCAGGGTATAATCAGATCAAGATGGCTCTTGAAGATATGGAAAAGACTACCTTTGTTACTCAGTGGGGCACCTTCTGCTACAAGGTCATGCCATTCGGGTTGAAAAATGCTGGGGCAACCTACCAACGTGCCATGGTTGCTTTATTTCATGACATGATCCATCATGAGATAGAAGTGTATGTTGACGACATGATTGCAAGGTCCCAAACTGAGGAGGAACACCTTGACCAGCTGCAGAAACTGTTTGACCGTCTGAAACTGTACAAGCTGAGGTTGAATCCGAACAAGTGCACCTTCGGGGTAAGATCTGGAAAATTGCTAGGCTTCGTTGTAAGTGATAAGGGTATTCAAGTGGACCCTGCCAAGGTTAAAGCCATTCAAGAGATGCCAGTTCCTAAGACAGAGAAAGAAGTCAGAGGCTTTTTAGGACGTCTGAATTACATTGCCCGATTCATCTCGCACCTAACCGCTACCTGTGAGCCAATCTTCAAGCTGCTGAAGAAAGATCAGGTAGTACGTTGGAACGATGAATGTCAGGCTGCTTTTGACAGAATCAAAGAGTATCTCCAAGAACCACCCATTCTTATGCCACCGGTTGAAGGGAGACCTCTGATACTATACCTGACAGTACTTGACAACTCAATGGGGTGTGTGCTGGGGCAGCATGACGAGTCTGGCCGAAAAGAGCATGCCATTTATTACCTTAGCAAAAAGTTTACCGACTGTGAGACCCGATACTCACTGCTTGAGAAAACTTGCTGCGCTTTGGTATGGGCTGCTCGCCGGCTGAGACAGTATATGCTGACTCACACTACCTTGTTGATCTCAAAGATGGATCCAATAAAATACATATTTGAAAAGCCTGCTCTGTCTGGGAGAATAGCAAGATGGCAAATGATCTTGACAGAATAAGACATCCAGTACACGACCCAGAAAGCTATCAAAGGAAGTGTATTGGTAGACCACTTGGCACATCAGGCAGTAGACGACTATCAGTCAATGAACTTTGAGTTTTCGGACGAGAGCATCATGATTGTGACTGATTGCGAAGTACCTGGACCGGATGAAGGACCTGAGGAAGGATCCCGATGGTCTATGCACCTTGACGGAGCCTCCAACGCTTTGGGGAATGGTATTGGCGCTATGATCATATCCCCTCAAGGCACTCATACTCCACTTACTGCCCGGCTATGTTTCAACTGCACCAACAACATGGCGGAGTATGAGGCATGCATCAGGGGTCTCCAAGCTGCGATTGACTTAAGGATCAAGTTTTTGAGTGTCTTCGGAGATTCCGCTCTCGTGATCAATCAGATCAAAGGAGAGTGGGATACGAAACATCCGAATCTTATTCCTTACAAAGAATGTGTGTTGACCTTGATCCCCCACTTCACAGAGATAACCTTTGAACATTTCCCAAGAGAGGAGAATCAGTTGGCGGACGCGTTAGCTACGATGTCTTCCATGTTCAAAGTCAAATGGGACAATGAGGCTCCCTGGGTCATCATCTGGAAACTGGACGAACCGGCATACTGTTGTGATCTTGAGGCTGAGGTAGTGACTGAGAAACCTTGGTACCATGAGGTGAAGAGATACTTGGAAGCTCAGGAATACCCTGAAGGTGCGTCTGTCAATGATAAAAAGTTTCTGAGAAGGTTCGCAGCAAAGTTCTTCCTCAGCAATGGCATTCTGTACAAGCGAAACCATGATTCAACCTTATTGCGTTGTGTGGATAAGACTGAAGCAGAAAGGATCATGGCAGAGCTGCACGAAGGTACCTTCGGAACACATTCCAGTGGGCACACTATGGCAAAGAAGATCCTTCGGGCAGGATATTTATGGTCCACAATCGAAGCCGACTGTTACCAACACTCTCGGACATGCCATAAATGCCAGATATATGCAGACAAGGTGCATGTTCCTCCAGTTCCTCTGAATGTCTTGACAGCACCTTGGCCTTTTGCAATGTGGGGCATTGATATGATCGGCGAGATTAAACCTACGGCATCTAACGGGCATCGCTTCATCCTGGTGGCGATCGATTACTTTACGAAGTGGGTTGAAGCAGCTTCTTATGCTACAGTAACCAAGAATGCTGTGGCACGGTTCATTCGGCACAACCTGATCTGTCGATACGGCGTCCCGGAAAGGATTATTACAGACAACGGTACCAATCTCAATAACAAGATGATCACTGAGCTCTGCGAGCAATTTAAGATACAGCACCACAACTCTTCTCCCTACCGGCCGAAGATGAATGGGGCTGTAGAAGCAGCGAATAAGAATATCAAGAAAATTGTGCAGAAGATGACAGTGACCTATAAAGATTGGCACGAGATGCTACCGTTCGCTCTACATGGGTACCGTACCTCAGCAAGGACGTCAACCGGGGCAACTCCTTTCTCCTTGGTCTACGGTATGGAGGCAGTCTTACCGATCGAAGTACAGATACCCTCTCTCCGGATAATGAAGGATGCAGATCTGAGCGAAGATGATTGGATCCAGACACGACTTGATCAGCTAAACTTAATCGACGAAAAGAGACTCACTGCTATCTGTCATGGTCAGACGTACCAAAAACGGATGATCAGGGCATTTAACAAAAAGGTCAGACCACAAGAGTATCAAGTTGGGGATCTGGTAATCAAACGCATCATTCTTCCTCAGAGTGATCCAAGGGGCAAATGGACCCCTACGTACGAAGGGCCATTTGTGGTTAAACATGTGTTCTCAGGAGGAGCCATGATTCTGACCACCATGGATGGTGACGACCTTCCTCACCCCACCAATGCAGACATAGTAAAAAGATACTACACATGAAAAAAGACCTGCTAGGTTGACATACCTAGGCAAAAATTAGGGCTTCCCGGCGAACCAAAAGGGTTCGGGCAAAATGAAGGGATGAAATGGAAAAAATCTGTACACCCGGCAAGTCAAAAACCTGAAAAGGCGGCTTGGGCAAAAATGGGTATCCCGGTGGACTGAAAACCCGAAAGGGCGGTCCAGGCAAAAGTTAGGGATAAAGCGTAATACTATGTCTCATTGGATCACTTTGCATCCAGAATCCGGTATCAACTGTCAAGTTCAAACGGCATCAATCAAACAGCTTCACCTTCAACTAGGTCATCAAGTGATGAGACGCTCGAAGATATAAAGGCGATAGCAGAGTTGGAACCCAGTGGAATTATTCTTTTCACATAGTTGTTTTGTTTTCCCTTTTGTACATATTGTATAAACTCTTTTGCTCAGCGGAGTTCTCTTACTAGGACGTCAGCCTCTTGTACATAAACGCCTATTTACAGGCAAATTCAAAAATCAATATAAATTCACTCTTCAGTTAAAATTGCCAACTGTTTTTCCTTTTTCTGTTTTGTTTTGCGAAGAACTTCCAAGGTTCAATTTGTGATATATGCATTTGACAATAACTGCTAACTCATAAATGATTGCATACGAAACAAAGGATTAATTACAGGTAACATTAGAAACAGGGGCAATAATGAGTGGTCTAAGCGATCTAATTGCTATATCCACCAAGGTACCAAGGTAAGTTCAACTGAAGAACATAACCAGTATATCTTGACTCCCCAGAGAGTGAGTCAGCAAGTCAATACACTCTCCCCAAGCAAAGCTATACTTTCAGCCTTAAGGAAGTTGAGTATCCCCCAGCAGATCTCAACATTCCCCAGCGGAGTATACAAACATTCTTAACAAGCATCCCCGGAAGTCTTGATCTAAGATTGTTCCCTGGCGGAATACTAGACATTCAGTGGAGCCACTTCCCCAATTCAGTTCAGAAGATTTCCTCAGGAGAGTCCAATCCGGTTTTCCCCAGGGAAGTTTGAATCCATCTCCCCGGCAGGAAGCTTATCCCCAGTAGATTCTGGAAGCTCCCCCCCTACAGAGCACGAACGTGTCTCCTGGCTTTATTCAAAGGTTATTTCCCTACCAGGATATAACTGGGTTATCCTCAGCCAAAAGCCACGGAAAGATTGTCCTCGGCGAAGCCTTCTTATCCCCAGCGGAGTCTATTAAAACTTCTAACATAACAACGGTATCCCCAGCGAAGTTACCATCAACATCTCAACAGAATACCTCTCTTCCCACAGAGTATTGTTCCCCAGCAAGATCGCTAGAGTAATTTTCTCCCCGCAGAGTAATACATCCGCCAAGTTTATTCCCCAACGGAGTCATCTTCTCCTATCGGTTTATCTTGCAACTATCATCCCCATTGGAAACAGAAGCTCTCCATCAGCCCTGGATTTTAATTCCCGACACTCGTCAAGGATTACTTTCCTAGACAAAAACATACATTCATAAACATCGCACTTCCATACATTATAGCATGCATATGCGCATCATGATCTTACAATCTCATTTATGATTGAGAACATCATTGCTTGATCCATATCATGCATTGCATATGACTGACCTTTACCTTTCAGGAAAGAACCAGTCAGGTTCTCAATTATGTCCAAGACCTTCTCTGGTTCAGTTAAATCGACCCTAAGATTTTTCTGATTCTTGTCCAGTCAAAGGCCTTCTCTGGTTCAGTCAGATCGACCCTAAGATCTCCCTGATTCTTATTCCAGTTGAAGATTCCAAGACCTTGCCTGGTTCATTTAAATCGACTCCTAAAGATTTTTCTGATGCCGATCCAGTCAAAGACCTTCTCTGGTTCAGTCAGATCGACCCTAAGATCTCCCTGATTCTTATTCCAGTTGAAGATTCCAAGACCTTGCCTGGTTCAGTTAAATCGACTCCTAAAGATTTTTCTGATTCTTATCCAGTCAAAGGCCTTCTCTGGTTCAGTCAGATCGACCCTAAGATCTCCCTGATTCTTATTCTAGTTGAAGATTCCAAGACCTTGCCTGGTTCAGTTAAATCGACCCTAAGATTTTTCTGATTCTTATCCAGTCAAAGGCCTTCTCTGGTTCAGTCAAATCGACCCTAAGATCTCCCTGATTCTTATTCCAGCTGAAGATTCCAAGACCTTGCCTGGTTCAGTTAAATCGACTCCTAAAGATTTTTCTGATTCCGATCCAGTCAAAGGCCTTCTCTGGTTCAGTCAGATCGACCCTAAGATCTCCCTGATTCTTATTCCAGTAGAAGACATCCAAGGTTCTCTCATCGTTACTGTTGAGGTAGTAATCGACCAAGGTTCTCTCATCGTTACTGTTGAGGTAGTAATCGCCCCAGATTCTCTCATCGTTACTGTTGAGGTAGTAATCGCCTCAGATTCTCTCATCGTTACTGTTGAGGTAGTAATCGTCCAAGGTTCTCTCACCGTCCCGTTGAGGTAGTAACCATCCCTAATTTATTCATCACCTTTCGAAGCTCCAGACTCGACTCCTGTATCTCGCCAGAGTACGTCTGAAGAGGTACGCAAATTCTCGCTAAGGAAACTCTTACGCGATCGACACCCAGATGGCATCTATAAGCCCATCCACCTATCCATCACCTCTCAACATGGCATCGGTAAGCCCATTCCCCACATCACATTGCTGATACTTCACTATGTGAGCGCAAATTTCTGGGCACTCTAGTGTTTAATTATCTTCCACCTTCGGATTACGAAAGGCACGCAAGCCAATCTACATCCTCAGGTCTAAGAAAATTGAACAGGGGCAACTGTTGTACCCCAAAATTTACCCTCCCATATTCCTCAAGATTTGCCAAGGTCAAGGTTCAAAATCTCTCAAGGGTTGCACAGTCAAATTGCCTCCTAAATAGTCAAAATTAGGGTTTTGGTTCTGGCAAAGAAATTGAAGCTTCCAAGGGTCCAATCAAGTCCCACATGCCTACAAACATGGTCAAACATCCTCATGCCAAGTTTCAAGACTTACAGCACAAAATTGCACAGTCAAAAACCCTAATTGCTCAACAGTCAACTGTAGGGGCAAAATGGTCATTTGACAGTCAAAAGTCAAAATTTTTGATCTGCATCTTATTTTGAAGCCACAAACATCATTTGATCAATTCTTGATCATGATTCTCAAGGCATGGCTCAAAAAGTCTCAAGATGCAAAAGTTTCTATATTTGGACAGTTGAAAAAGTCAACTGCAAATTGACCAGGGCATAACTTCCACATGGTTTATCAGAAAAAATTCCATCCAAAGCTCATTTTGAATAGAATGACATTTCCTACAACTCCTCTTCACACTTCAAGTCTAAGAAATGCTCTCACAAAGAGTTGTCAATCTCAACATTATAGGTCATTTTCAAAAGTCAACAAAAAGGGACTTTAAGTCAAAGACCATAACTTGAGATTGGTAAATCAAAATGACATGGGACCAAAGTCATTGGTTAGAGGACTTCAAGACCTTTACAAAATGTCCAAGAACATGATCAAAGCTTACAAATTCAGCAAGATATGCCTTGTGGAATTTGGGAAATTTTTGGGAATTTTGAAAAGTCAAATTTGCTTCAAATGCCTCAAAATTGCTAATGGGCCACAATTTCTTCCAAGAATCATCACCCAAAAGCTATGCACGACCCATTGACCCAAAGGGGAGTTATTTTCTTATTTTTAATTAATTAATTGAGTTTTTAATCCTATTAATTCATTTAATTAAAATTAAATATAATAAAAATACTAAAACATGTTTTCCAAATCTTTTTATGCAGCATATTCACTCAATATTTCGTGCACTATTCAATAAGGAAAGATTCAATATGATTGGCAATGATTGGCATCAAAAAGGAATGAAAAAGATTGGAAAAGATCATGAAAAATCAAATATGCAAAATCATCAATGCAAAGGATTATGGGCTTGTTTTGTTTGACCTAATCATTCCACATATATACACAAACATAAACCTAATCATAAGAACAAGAAAAGCTGCGCTCAGAATATAGAACACATTGTAACTTTTTGACAAAAAATTTTGAAACTGAAAACCCAATTGCAAGGTGTTTCAAGGTCTAAAAAGCATTCCATTACACTCCTGCCACATCCAGGAAGCCATTCCAATCAAAATCAACCCTCTACGCGCAACGAATCGGTATATTGAAGTCTCACTTTCCCTAAAATTATTCATGATCGTGTTTCACATTCCACGCATGATTTATGATTTTTAATGACTGATTTGTACAAATATGCATGCTCTGAAGCTAATGGTGTTATCCAATTGAATTAACATTGCATGTATGAGAAGCTACCATGGAAGCATTCTAGGGTTTCAGAAGTTTGAATTTAGGGCTTTCCTCATCTGGAAAAATTAGGCCACGAGACCTATACCACTGGATTCAGAACGTCCAAACGAATCAATTCCATACCTCGCGCCCAATTTATATTGCTCCATAGCCTAATCGTTATTTTTGCAGGTTTGACTTAGTGGGGGTTCAAAACCCCCGCTATTTGCTTTTAGTTGCAGAAAAAAGAAGAAGATGATGCTTGCGTGTCTGGACGTGACTGGGAGATTCAAATCTTCGCGCTAATTTTTTTGTTTTACATCAATAGCATTTGTTTTCATATACATTGATCAGGTTCCATTAAGTTAACAAATGAACGCACTAGCTCACTTGGTTAGCACGCTGGCACGCAGGTATTGGGACCTGGGTTCGATTCCCAGGTCCCCCATATTTCCCTATAATTTTTGTTGTAACGTGCTTATGTGCAGCTTCCATTCTAATGACCATCATGAAGCCCAACGCCTTGGCACGCCACATGTCCCTGAAGGTCAATCCAATGGCCAGCACAAGCAGTCCACCATGGACACCAATCAACCACTCCTCACACAAACGCTGAAGGTCAACATGGGCTTGGAATCAGTGGGCCAAATGGTTCAATAAAACCTCCAAATTGGGCAGAAACCCCCCTCTTGTTTGTATTTCTTTCTCTCATTCTTTTTCTCTTTTTTATTTGTTTTAATTTAATTATTTTCTTTTAATTCCCCAAATTAATTTTAATAATACAAAAATACAAAAAAACCAGAAATCATCAAAAATAAAAATATGTTTTTATCTAATTTTTAATTCATCAATAGTTTTGTAAATAAATTCTAAATAACCAAATTAGTTTAATTTTAGGTTTAATTTTAATGTTATTTTCTTAAATAAATAAAATACATAGAAATTAGGTTTATCATTTTCATTCTTTTTTTTCTCAATAAATAATTTTTACTCTTATTATTATTAACCATTAATTATTTTGTAAGTAAATATGTATATTAAATAATTAGTAAATTAGGTCAAACTTGAATCTTTTTCTTTAATAAATGCTTAGAATTAGGGTTTCAATTCCAAACTTTAATTAATTTTCTTTATTTCCATAAAATACCAAAAAACATAAAAATAACTTCCTTTTCTCATTAAATCATTAATTAATCTTTAATTTTAATTTAATTTCTTTAAAGGGTCCAACGCCCTCGCACCTTCGATTATAATTCCTTTTCGCGCGTTTTCTTTTATTTTTCCTTTTCTAATCTTATGTAATTGCCCCAAAGCTTTGTAATAGATAATTAGGACATTTACTTTCCGCACTCTTTATTCAAAATCGGGTCTTTGTTAATTTGGCGATGTAGACCCGCGCCTTGTAATAGCGTAGGACCTTTATTCTTCCGCATCTTAATTCCCGCACCCTTAACTGCTAATAATCACATGAAAGAATGTATGCCCAAATAAAATCGAAGCGCAGCTCACCAAATGCATGACAAGACAAATATTATCTGAAAATGACACACAATTCACACACCACTCTTAGGGTACGCCTCACTGTTGCCTTGCCCCTCGAAACGTGGTCGTCGAGTATAGGACGTTTTAGTAAGTCCTCATGTCCATGAACATGGCATGGGGGTAGCTTCTAAGGTGTCCTACTATTGCTCTGGTGACCACACTGTCCCTAAACTCGAATTGACCCGAACACCTCCAATGGTGGCGCTACCTACCCCTCAATGGTGGGATGGCACTACCTCAAGGACATTTACACAGATTAATTCCTTAGGGTAGGTAGATGACTCGTAGATACTTGCTCTAATTCAAAACAAATCAAAAACTTCTTTTCACACCTACACTTTTCAAAAAGCTTTCAAAAACAATTTTTCAAACACTCTTGAGGACCGATACAAGAGTCGAACTGAAATTTTAAACGAAACTTTTCCAAACCCACTCACAATTGAAAAGCAAACACTTTTGAAAACACAAATGAGCAAGTATCTAAGAGCCCATGGATAACCATGGATAGAAAGGGTGCTAACCCCTTCCCTTTCTATAAATCTACCTCCCGAACCGAGAACTAATCTCAATAAGGAATTTTTTTGTGCTTTTGTCCTTTCCATATTGGAGAAAATAAAAGACGGTGGCGACTCTTGCTTCCGCGACATTTCGTGAACCGGCGTTAAACAGTCAGTTCCAGATCCACCGATCACACCTGGTTTGTGTCTTTACCTTCTTTAGGGTTTGATGATGATACTTGAAAACCTAGCTTCTTTATCTTCTTCTCTTTCTGTTGCCTAGCTCGCTTGTATGCTTATTCTGAGTTGCCTAGCTTTGACACTTCTTTTCCTCTTTGTGAACTTCGCTTCAGTTGCCTTCAATGATGATTTATTTGCCTATGATGAAAGTTTTCTGAGGCTTTGGTTGCCCTACTCTGTATTTCCTTGAATGCTTGCTTATCCTGAGTTATTACTTTGCCTCTTCCACCCTGTGCCTAAGTTGCCTCGTATGCTTGACCCTATTGGCTTCTTTATCCTCTTCTTCTTGTTGCCTTCTGCTGCTGTATGCTTGGATATTTGGTATGCTTGTTGATGTTATGTTTGAGTTGCCTTGATGGTTAACCCAATGATGACAATGTTCTGAGGGTTTGTGTTAGTTTGGAAACTGGTTTTGGAAAGGGCTTGACAGTTTGGTGCTTGAGGGCTTTGTCTTTACAGGTTGATGTGTTGGGTGTTGGTGAGTTTTTTGATATGTTGTTTATGTTTTTACAGTTCTTGAAGGGGCTTGGCCTTTTTGTATTGTTTTTGGGTTTAGACAGGTTGATGCTTAAGCTTGTATCAGAGTAGGTGTTTTTTTTTAATGGTAAGGCTTGTGGTATTTGAAGGTTAATGCAGGTTTTGGACTTGTGTGTACTGAGTTTGTGTTTTTTGGTTATGTGTTGGTTGAAGCAGTTTGAAAGGCTTTGAAAAATTTGAATCAGGTAAGGCTTTAGTGCTTTACTGGTTGGGCAGTTCTGTTTCTTAGTTACAGTTTTGTTTGTATCTCCTTTTGTTTATCTTGTTTCTGCCTGGTGTGTACTGTGTTATTACAGTTTTGTTTTATATCTTTTCTTGCCTAAAGCATGGGCCCTGTAAGCCTCCTTCTTTCACTCTCTCTCTCCTCTCTCTTGACAGTTTTTTAAGCATTTAATATTGCTTATATTGTCCTTTACTGAAAAGGTAGCTGGTCTGAACATGATGACATTGAAACTTGCTTGCTTGCAATATTGGTTTTACCCTGCATACTTTATCTTTTCTTCCAGATTTTATGCTTCTTTGACGGCCCTTTTTGATAGCCTTTTGTACTTTGATATCTTGATATCCTTGGACAGCTTTGGACAGTTAGTTGCTTTGACAACTTTTGACTTGGTTTATGCCATTTAGTTTGGTTTGCCTTCTTTGGTTGAAAACTTGAAACTAGGCAGCATGTGTGACAATTTTGAATTTGTGCAAATTATACTTTTGTGCATTTCATATCTTTTTCTTTTGCAAGCATTTTTCATCCCTCTCTGTGAACCGGGAGAAATCTCGTGATTTGCAGAGAGGGCAAACTGATTCCGGCCAGTTGCCTTTAATGATGAATCTTTAAATTACTGTCTGTCTTTAATTATTTTATCTGCTTTGACTTTTCTTTCTTTTCTTTGTTTTGCAGATAAACAATCAAATGGAGCGAAAGAGGAGGCATTGGATAGAAGATGAAGACTTTAGGAATTTAGGATAGTTTCAATTTAATTATTTGTAATAATATTATTAAATAACTGTAAATAAATTTAACAGTATTTAAATAATATCTGTAACAAACAATTCAAAGTAAATAAACATCCTTTTTATCAGTTAATTCTTCTTTCAACTCAATGTTTATTTAATTATTTTGAATTTATTAAATTAAAATAACCGGAAGTATCCAATTATTTTGACTTAGAAAAATAATTAATAAACATTGTGGCCTTGTCATTGAAATCAATAATAAACCTGGCGCTTCAAATATCCAATGCACAGTTAATCAAACCAATATCCAGATATTTATCTTTTTACTGATCAAATCAAACACTGTAGATTCTCAATTTAAGTACCTCAGCTTTTATCTCATCTCCAATCAAATGCCTTAGCCTTTACTGATTAAACAAAACACTGCAAGTTCTTGATTCAAATGCCTCAATCCAAATCTCAGAGTAAACTGAAAAGAACTGTAAAATTAATTCTTTCTGAGAAATATGCGCACAGAACCCTAGTTCTTGATTAAATGTCAGAGAAGCGTCTGCCTGATCAAAACTTGAGCCAACTCAACCAAACCTTAGCAATCTGCCTGAACTGCTTTAAAATCAACCCTAATTTTGTCTGACTGATAAGAAAAGTCTGTTTGACCGATTCTTGAGCCAGTCTGAAAAACCAGGAAAAGTCCGAAGTTGTGATTTCTTGTGGAAAAATACGAGGGCAAATTTTGGGGTACAACAGTTGCCCCTGTTCAATCTTCTTGAACCTGAAGAGTTAGATTGGCAAGCTGCATTTCGCGACTCGAAGGTAAAAGGAGATTGGACACTAGAGTGCCCTAAAATTTGCACTCGGTGATGTGATGGTAGAGGGAATGGGCTTATAGATGCCATTTGGTGATGGGCTTAAAGATGCCATCTAGGGATGTGACAGAACCTTGTCGGGAATGGGCTTATAGATGCCATTTGGAAGTGTAATGGATAGTTGTGGATATGGGCTTACAGTTGCCATCGGGAGGTGTGACGGAATTTTGTCGAGAATGGGCTTATAGATGCCATTTGGAATTGTGTGTCGATCGCGCAAGAGATTCCTTAGCGAGAACTTGCGCACTTGAGAAAGAAAGATAATTTCCTGGCCCGTTACATGGGTTGATCTTCAGTCTCTTCATGCAGACATGCCCTGGATGGATAAAGGTATCGAATCTACAATCGATTGCTCACAGATATGCCCTGGCTGGATACAGGAATTGAATCTGGAAATGGTTATCTACAGATATGCCCTGGCTAGATACAGGTATCGAATATGGAAATTGTTGTCTTCAGATATGCCCTGGCTAGATATAGGAATCGAATCTTCAAACTCTTCAAATATGCCCTAGCTAGATACAGGAATCGAATCTGGAATTAGTCGTCAATAGATATGCTCTGGCTGGATACAGTAATTGAATCTTCAAACTCTTCAGATATGCCCTGGCTAGATACAGGAATCGAATCTGGAATTAGTTGTCAACAGATATGCCCTGGCTAGATACAGGAATCGAATCTTCAAACTCTTCAGATATGCCCTGGCTAGATACAGGAATCGAATCTGGAATTAGTCGTCAACAGATATGCCCTGGCTAGATACAGGAATCGAATCTGGAATTGTGACAGTTGATAGTAATCATCTTTGGATTGACCTTTTTCCTGAAAAGGCAAAACATCAGTTGTATGCAATGTCATGATGTATGAAATGCATGATGTCATGATGCTCAAAATGAGATGGTGTTGTATGCATTTTATCATGTATGTAAGCAGGATGTATGAAATGTGAAATGTTTATGAATGTATTTTCGTCTAGGAAAATAAATCCTTGACGACTGGCCGGGGAATCAAATCCTGGGCTGATGTTGAAGAGTAGAGTTCTTCGTTTCCGTTGGGGATGATGGTTGTGAGAATAAACCGGTAGGAGAAGATGACTCTGTTGGGGAATAAACTTGTTGGGGAGATTACTCTGAGGGGAAAAAAGGTGAAGAGATTACTCTGCGGGGAGAGATACTTCACTGAGGTTTTGATGAGAGCTCCGCTGGGGATTTCAATGATGAACTCCGCTGGGGATATCAATGATAAACTCCGCTAGGGATTCCGTTGATAAGTTATGTTGGGGAATTTGATGAACTCCGCTGGGGATTGACAGTTTTGGCTCCACTGGGGATTTTGAAACTTGATTCTGAGGGGAATTAGATTCTGTAAGGCTCTCTGGTTGGGGATTACAAGAATCCTTTGAGTTTTGAGAAGGAACCGGTGTAGGGTTTCTTGATGATGAGTCCGTGTAAAACTAACATCTTCCAACAGGTGATGAAGGAATTGTTGAACACTTTTGACATTCGAATGCCCCAAGTGGTGATGTAGATAATTTCCTGGCTTGTTACAGGTGTTAATCCATAATCAGTCGTCCACAGATATTTTCCTGGCTTGTTACAGGTGTTGATCTGGAACTTAAGAAAGGTGACAGAATGGCAACCGTGTCTGGAGCACATCTGGACCGTATCTTCCAACAGGTGATGAAGGAATTGTTGAACACTTTTTACATTCGAATGCCCCAAGTGGTGATGTAGATAATTTCCTGGCTTGTTACAAGTGTTGATCCACAATCAGTCGTCCACAGATATGCCCTGGCTAGATACAGGAATCGAATCTGGAATTTGAGAAAGGTTGGTAGAGATAGATTTCCTGGCTGGATACAGGTGTAGACCTTTGACCTGAGAATGAAAGATGGTTCCCTGGCTTGTTACAGGTGTTGATCTTCAATCTCTTCATGTAGGTGATTTCCTGGCTTGTTATAGGTGTTAATCTACAATCAGTCGTCCACAGATATTTTCCTGGCTTGTTACAGGTGTTGATCTGGAACTTAAGAAAGGTTGGTCAAGCAGATACTGTCCTGGATTGTTACAGGGGTTGATCTCTGTCCTGAGAAAGAAAGATGGTTCCCTGGCTTGTTACAGGTGTTGATCTTCAATCTCTTCATGTAGATGATTTCCTGGCTTGTTACAGGTGTTAATCTACAATCAGTCGCTCACAGATATGCCCTGGCTAGATACAGGAATCGAATCTGGAATTGTGATAGTTATTCCGTTGGTTGTTGTAATTTCCAGCAGGTGATGAAGGAATCTTTGGACACTTTTGACATTCGAATGCCCCAAGTGATGATGAAGGAGTCTCTTAAGGTTACTCTGCAATTGAGAGATTTTGTTGAAATCTTGACTGGACTGCCCCAGGTTAACTGAACTTTGAAAGATCTGTTGACCTTGACTGGAATGCCTCGGGCGTGCTGGATGGTGACATGTCATGTCCCCTTGTTGATAGGAGACTTTTGTAATGGAGATGTCATCCTTTTGAAGTGATTTTACTCACTGAGAGAGTTTTTGTTCCTCCGAACATTCGCTGTATGAATTACTTCGCTGTCAAACAAAAAGCCAAATGCAAACAGTGATATTCAAGCAATGCAAAGTTTATGTCTGTCTTTGAAGTTTTGAAAAATGCATTTTTTAGCAGAAAAACTTTTTATAAGACAAATCAACACAAGATTTAGAGCAAAGCCTTACAGGAGTCAGGATACCTTTGGTAACAGTATGCTTTCGAACTAACCCATGCTTCAATTAGGACTTTTGAAGGGTTGTAACGTGGCCTGGTTCACGGTTTTGAGAAACAAAAGATAAAGGCTCAAAGTGTATTTGTACCCACCCGCTCTTCGTGATGTTCTTCAACCCTAAGATCAGTTAATTGTGCGTCGCACTTTATTCGAGTTTGGAACGACTTTTGGGTGATGGTTCACCAGTTGAATTGGGAGACAGTCATCATCTCCTTTTTTCTTTGCAACATTTTTCATGTTGTTGAGGATTTGTAATGACCTCTCTATTTTGATTTTGATTTGTTATCCCTAACTTTTTCCTGACTGTTCCCGTTTTTGAGATTACAGTCAGCGGGATGCCCCAGCTTTCTTAAGCCTCCTTTACAAGTTTTGGCTTGGTGGGCTTTTTTTTCTTTTTGAGAGATTGACTGCCTATATGATAGGGGACCATCACTGTCTTTTGATTCCAAGGGAATGCTTTTCTTTTTTGACGTTGTTCGTTGTGTTACGAACTGAGAGTTTGCGACTTCAACGCGCATTTTCTTTTGAATTAACTGAGATATTACCCTGCCCCAGGTTTATATCAAAGGTTTTGATTGTTTAGAACAGAAAACTCCTACTTCTTTGGCTCGAAGGGGTTGACTAGGGATTATCTTCCTTATAACTCCAGTGTTTGGGAATTGAAAGAAATGCCTGTACATCATCAGCAAGGTCTGTTCAAAAGCATACTGTATGAGATTATGGTATTGTTTCGTCATCCTCCCTCTAAAGGCTTGCAGCTTTTTATCGAGAGTTAAATATCATAAAGAAAAGCATAAGAGTAGTGAAAACGAATGGATGAATTCAAGACAAACATATGCAATGCATTAATGAAACAGAGTTTTAACATCAACAGATAATTGTTTAAATAACAGAAGAAATTACAACTTTGAAAATTCAAATGAAGCAAAAGTCTTTCAGTTTGAGCTTTGTCACTTCAGGTGGAGAACTCCTCAACGGAAGATTTTCATCTCGCCGTCTGGCATGAAGCTCAGAACTCCAATGTCGATCAGATCTTGAATCTTGTTCTTCAAGGCCCAACAGTCGTCGGTGTCATGTCCCGGGCTGTAGGAGTGGTAAACACAAAATGCATCGGGATGATAGTTAGGAGAGGAGGTATTGGGCTTCCGGGTAGGCTCCCTCAAAACAGTCAGGTTGACCTCTAACAAACGCTCCAGTATCAGAGATGAAGGTATGTCAGTCTCTGTGAACTGTCTTCCTGACGTCTCTTGCTTACGCCGATTACCCCGTTGACGCTGGCGAGGTTGTTGCTGGGATTGTGACCCTGAATCAAGCAGAGGAGCCTTCCCCTTGTCTTCTTGTCTGGAGGGGAGTTGAGCGGTGACTTGCTCTTCAACCTCAGATGTCTGCCCCAGTTGGTTGTTCCGAAGCAGTTGGCTGACGAGAACTCTGAATTCCTCTTGTCTTTGAGACAGGTCCTGGATGAGAGCCATCTGGCCCACCAACTGTCCCATCACTTGGATCCTCAATGTTGCCAAATTGAACTGCAGTTCCCTCAGCTGATCACTCCTGGCATTGTTTGGATTCTCCTGGACCAAGCCCTTTGTGAGGAGAGCTTTCATCTCTTCTTGCCCCAGAGACAGGTTCAAGAACATTTCCTGCAGCTGAGCAGTCTGGTCCTGGATATCCTTGACAGTCCTTTCTAGAGCCATCTCTTACTGAAATAAACAGTATGAGAGTAAGGAAACCTGAAAAAGGAAAAACTGTCAAGATGCAATGCATGATATGTGGATGCATGCTTTCAGGGATCCCTTGGGGTAAACACAAGAGAATGTTAGAGGTTGAACTTTGATCTTTGACTGGAGATCTTTGCCCCAGTGGATGTCTTTCCACGAGAATCAAGCTCACCATGTCAAGTGGGTCATAGCCCCTGATTCAAGTTGTTGCACTTGATCTTTGATGGCATTTATTAGAGGAGAAACCTCTTGCCCTTTGGTAGACGTCTGGTTCAACGTGACCCTGCATCAAAAGAACCCTCGAGATCCTTGAAGTGGTTAGTGAAAATGTTATGGTATGATGTTATGATGTATGCGAAAGCAAGTAAGTGTATATATAGGCAATCATATTCACACAAAGCAAACAAGTCCGTAGGTTTAGGCTTGCATGAGGTTGTAGGTAAGTACCCTCTTTCAGTTTTGTTGGTTAAGACCTGTCCTATCAAAAGTAACCAGGTTCTAGAGGATCTCAATATCACTGACTACCCTCAATCGGTCATAACTCCAGCATCGCAATCTTTTCTTGCGGCCAGAACCATCGCGAGAGTTTAGCCTCAATGAGTGTAGCATACTGCTACTGTTCTATGGCCAAGTTGGGTCAATTTAGGGTTCTAAGGTCGGTTGGTGCTTAATGACTCCTTAGAAGACCCATATTCTCCCCGTTGCAACACAAGGGATATCGGTACAGACCAAGGTGCCACACCAACGTAGCCACTGCTTCACCCATGTCGGTCTACGCCGGACAGGTCCCTCACAAATTATGCTACCTAAAAGGGTATTCCCCAGATCCGGGTTAGGATCTATGAAACTCCGATGCAAAGCCCACAAATATAAAAGCAAACAAAGCAAGCAATTGAAAACAAAAGGTGATCTAAACCCTAAGGTAACCCCACTTTTAAGTTTATTCCGCAGCAGAGTCGCCAGTTCTGTGATACGGTGGGAGAACTGACTTGAGGTTTTGCGTTTGTATTCGCACTTGTTCGGTTGAGCAAGAGTCGCCACTGACTTTTTATTTTATCCTAAAGGAAAGGTTAAAAAGCACAGGAAAAACCTTTTGAGATGTTTCGTGGGTTCGGGGGGTAGATTATGAAAAGGGAAGGTATTAGCACCCTTTTCATCCATGGTTATCCATGGGCTCTTAGTTACTTGGTTTTAGATCACTTGCCTTTGATTTCCAAATTGCTTGAAATGGTGTGTGTGTGTGTGTGTGTGTGCGTGTTTTGAAAATGTTTTTGAAGAAGATGCCTTGTCTTAGGCAACCATTGAAATGACTCGTGTTTGAGTGTTTTACAAAGGTGTGTATCTTTTCGAAAAGATGTTTCAAATGTTTTTGAGAGTTTGTTTTGAAAGTGTTTATGGAGTGTGGTTTTGAAAAGTAGGCAAGTGTTTTTGCAAGTTGATCAAGTAACTAAGAGTTTTGTCTACCCCTATTATACTCAAAGGTTTTTCTCATGTCTTAACCCTTTTTAACAATTTTGTTCCGCCATTGTATTTGGTGGACAATCTTGCATTAGGATGTTTAACGGGACAGGCGCGGGTCATCGTATGGACCATGAATGCAATGGTGCCAAGTGTCTTTGGCAATTTTGTTTGAAGGGACTATGATCATTTTGATAGGCAACTTTCGAAAGCGTCATCGAGGGACTTATGATCATTTGAATTGTTTTGTTTTGCCAAAGAAACTCGACGTGCAAGCATGGCCCATTTTGGAAGGCAACAAGCGGGATTACCCTAGGGGTGCAAGTGTGAATAGTGTGTTGATTTCATGCATTTGTCTTGTATTAGGTTATCTAGCGTTTGATTTTATGTACATACAAACCCTAGGTCTAACCATGGTATATTTGAAAGCGGTAAATTGCGGGAATTTAAAGTCTACGCTATTACAAATAAGTATCCGGGAGTGGGGGTACAGATTTACAAATGGGGATGAGACTTTAAGGAGAGTAGTGTCCAAATAATTATAACCAAATCGAATTGCGCAAATGTGATATGTAGTGTATAGCAATGTATAAGAATAAAGAAAATGTATATGTGTAAAGCAAAGTAAATGTATTCATGTAAGTGTATGATTATTTATTTACAGGTTGAGAAATGTTAATGTATTATTAAGCATGTATTCTTGTTTTGCATTTTGGTTAAGTATGTACAAACACAATATTTTAAGAAAAGAAAATGTTCAAATTCTATATATTGATGTCTTATATTAAAGAAAAGTATTTCTTATGTATTTACCAATTAATGTATTTTAATTAATCTTTTTAGGTACAAAGTTTTAACTAAAAAAAAGAAATGTTTTAAGAAAAAATTAATGTTTTGGTGTATTTTAATTAATGTATTATATACAAAAATTTAATTAAAAGAAAGGAAAATTGTCTTAAATTTAAAGAAAAATTATTATTTGAATTTTGGTTTCTATACAAAATTTGATTATGTTATATATAATAAAAAGGAAAGTGTTGTTAAGGCAAAATTAAAATCAATATATTAAGTAAGTTAATAAAAAAGTATAGAGTAACATTTTTTTAGTTAAAAAAAGAATGGGCCTTAGAGACTTGTTTGGTATAAACAAGGCAGAAGCGTGTGGGGGGGGGTGTAGGCCAGATAAAATATTGGGCTTAAGGTTTCTGAAAGGGCGAGGCCCATAGAGTTTTGACAGAAAAAATGCAAGGGTTTTGATTGTTTTGTGTCATTTGGATCGGATTAGGGTTTGTGTTACAGAAGTGGCGCTCATCTTCTTCGTCTTCATTTTGTTCGTCTTTATCCTCTTGAGCCAAGCATCCAGAACAATGTCCCTCCTTGCCTAGCCACCAGCGCCCTCGTCACCTCCTCTCTCTTCCATGGGTCATTCAGCGATGTGGCACAAAGGTAGTGTTTTCTGAGTCGTTCGCGTTAGGGTTTTAGTTCACATCTTGTATGTTTTAGTTCTGTTTATTTATTCTGACTCAGTGTTGTTGTTATTCTTGTTATTGAGGTTGTGGAAAGGAAAGAAAAGAAGAGAAATGCTACCTTGAACCTTGGGGACGGAAGAGAAGGAGGCGGATTTGGGAGGCGCTCAGGATGGCTGGACGGAGGCTTGATGATGTGTGAGCTTTGGAAGTTTCCCTGGTTTGTGTCTTTACCTTCTTTAGGGTTTGATGATGATACTTGAAAACCTAGCTTCTTTATCTTCTTCTCTTTCTGTTGCCTAGCTCGCTTGTATGCTTATTCTGAGTTGCCTAGCTTTGACACTTCTTTTCCTCTTTGTGAACTTTGCTTCAGTTGCCTTCAATGATGATTTATTTGCCTATGATGAAAGTTTTCTGAGGCTTTGGTTGCCCTACTCTGTATTGCCTTGAATGCTTGCTTATCCTGAGTTATTACTTTGCCTCTTCCACCATGTGCCTCAGTTGCCTCGTATGCTTGACCCTATTGGCTTCTTTATCCTCTTCTTCTCGTTGCCTTCTGCTGCTGTATGCTTGGATATTTGGTATGCTTGTTGATGTTATGTTTGAGTTGCCTTGATGATTAACCCAGTGATGACAATGTTCTGAGGGTTTGTGTTGGTTTGGAAACTGGTTTTGGAAAGGGCTTGACAGTTTGGTGCTTGAGGGCTTTGTCTTTACAGGTTGATGTGTTGGGTGTTGGTGAGTTTTTTGATATGCTGTTTATGTTTTTACAGTTCTTGAAGGGGCTTGGCCTTTTTGTATTGTTTTTGGGTTTAGACAGGTTGATGCTTAAGCTTGTATCAGAGTAGGTGTTTTTTTTTAATGGTAAGGCTTGTGGTCTTTGAAGGTTAATGCAGGTTTTGGACTTGTGTGTACTGAGTTTGTGTTTTTTGGTTATGTGTTGGTTGAAGCAGTTTGAAAGGCTTTGAAAAATTTGAATCAGGTAAGGCTTTAGTGCTTTACTGGTTGGGCAGTTCTGTTTCTTGGTTACAGTTTTGTTTGTATCTCCTTTTGTTTATCTTGTTTCTGCCTGGTGTGTACTGTGTTATTACAGTTTTGTTTTATATCTTTTCTTGCCTAAAGCCTGAGCCCTGTAAGCCTCCTTCTTTCACTCTCTCTCTCCTCTCTCTTGACAGTTTTTTAAGCATTTAATATTGCTTATATTGTCCTTTACTGAAAAGGTAGCTGGCATGAACATGAATTGAAACTTGCTTGCTTGCAATATTGGTTTTACCCTGTATACTTTATCTTTTCTTCCAGATTTTATGCTTCTTTGACGGCCCTTTTTGATAGCCTTTTGTACTTTGATATCTTGATATCCTTGGACAGCTTTGGACAGTTAGTTGCTTTGACAACTTTTGACTTGGTTTATGCCATTTAGTTTGGTTTGCCTTCTTTGGTTGAAAACTTGAAACTAGGCAGCATGTGTGACAATTTTGAATTTGTGCAAATTATACTTTTGTGCATTTCATATATTTTTCTTTTGCAAGCATTTTTCATCCCTCTCTGTGAACCGGGAGAAATCTCGTGATTTGCAGAGAGGGCAAACTGATTCCGGCCAGTTGCCTTTAATGATGAATCTTTAAATTACTGTCTGTCTTTAATTATTTTATCTGCTTTGACTTTTCTTTCTTTTCTTTGTTTTGCAGATAAACAATCAAATGGAGCGAAAGAGGAGGCATTGGATAGAAGATGAAGACTTTAGGAATTTAGGATAGTTTCAATTTAATTATTTGTAATAATATTATTAAATAACTGTAAATAAATTTAACAGTATTTAAATAATATCTGTAACAAACAATTCAAAGTGAATAAACATCCTTTTTATCAGTTAATTCTTCTTTCAACTCAATGTTTATTTAATTATTTTGAATTTCTTAAATTAAAATAACTGGAAGTATCCAATTATTCTGACTTAGAAATATAATTAATAAACATTGTGGCTTTGTCATTGAAATCAATAATAAACCTGGCGCTTCAAACATCCAATGCACAGTTAATCAAACCAATATCCAGATATTTATCTTTTTACTGATCAAATCAAACACTGTAGATTCTCAATTTAAGTACCTCAGCTTTCATCCCATCTCCAATCAAATGCCTTATCCTTTACTGATTAAACAAAACACTGCAAGTTCTTGATTCAAATGCCTCAATCCAAATCTCAGAGTAAACTGAAAAGAACTGTAAAATTAATTCTTTCTGAGAAATATGCGCACAGAACCCTAGTTCTTGATTAAATGTCAGAGAAGCGTCTGCCTGATCAAAACTTGAGCCAACTCAACCAAACCTTAGCAATCTTCCTGAACTGCTTTAAAATCAACCCTAATTTTGTCTGACTGATAAGAAAAGTCTGTTTGACCGATTCTTGAGCCAGTCTGAAAAATCAGGAAAAGTCCGAAGCTGTGATTTCTTGTGGAAAAATACGAGGGCAAATTTTGGGGTACAACACTGCGCTTTGGAATGGGCTGCTCGCCGGCTGAGACAGTATATGCTGACCCACACTAATCTATTGATATCAAAGATGGATCCAATCAAGTATATCTTCGAAAAGCCTGCCTTGTCCAGAAGAATAGCAAGATGGCAGATGATCTTGACTGAGTATGACATCCAATATACGACCCAGAAGGCAATCAAGGGAAGTGTGTTGGCAGATCATCTGGCTCATCAGGCCGTGGACGATTACCAGTCTATGAACCTTGAATTCTCGGATGAGAATATCATGATAGTAACTGACTGTGAAACACCTGGACCGGATGAAGAACCTGAGGAAGGATCCCGATGGTCTATGTACTTTGATGGAGCTTCAAACGCTTTGGGTAATGGCATTGGTGCCATGATCATATCTCCTGAAGGCTCTCACACTTCATTCACCGCCCGACTATGTTTCAACTGCACCAACAACATGGCAGAGTATGAAGCGTGCATTATGGGTCTTCGAGCAGCTATTGACCTAAGGATTAAGTTTCTAAGTGTTTTCGGAGATTCCGCTCTTGTGATCAGTCAGATCAAAGGCGGGTGGGATACGAAACACCCTAATCTTATTCCTTATAAAGAGTATGTGTTGACGTTGCTTCCGCACTTCGAGGAGATAACCTTTGAACACTTCCCTAGATAGGAGAATCAGTTGGCGGACGCGCTAGCTACGATGTCTTCTATGTTCAAGGTCAGATGGGACAATGAGGCTCCCCAGATTACCATTGAAAGGTTGGACGAACCCGCACATTGCTGTGACATTGAGACTGAAGAGGTAACAGATAAACCCTGGTTTTATGAGGTGAAGAGGTATCTTGAGGCTCAGGAATACCCCGAGGGTGCGTCTGTTAATGATAAGAAGTTTCTGAGGAGGTTCGCGGCGAAGTTCTTCATCAGCAATGGCATTCTTTACAAGCGCAACCATGATTCAACCTTGTTGCGATGTGTGGATAAGAACGAAGAAGAAAGGATCATGGTAGAGTTGAATGAGGGTAATTTCGGAACTCATTCCAATGGACACACTATGGCAAAGAGAATCCTATGGGCAAGATATTATTGGTCTACCATGGAAGCCGTCTGTTATCAGCATTCTCGGACCTGTCATAAGTACCAAGTCTATACTGATAAGGTGCACATACCTCTAGTACCTCTGAACCTCTTGACAGCTCTGTAGCCTTTTGCAATGTGGGGCATTGACATGATCGGCGAGATCAAGCCTACAGAATCCAACGGGCATCGCTTCATCCTGGTAGCTATTGATTACTTTACGAAGTGGGTTGAAGCAGCTTCCTTTGCTACAGTAACCAAGAACGTCGTGGCACGGTTCATTCGGCACAATCTGATTTGTCGATACGGTGTACCAGAGAGGATCATTACGGATAATGGTACAAATATCAACAATAAGATGATCACCAAGCTCTGCAAGCAGTTCAAGATACAACATCACAACTCTTCTCCCTACCGGCCGAAGATGAATGGGGCTGTTGAAGCGGGTAATAAGAACATTAAGAAGATTGTGCAGAAGATAACGGTGACATACAAAGACTGGCACAAGATGTTACCATTTGCTCTTCATGGGTACCGTGCTTCAGCGCGGTCTTCAACAGGGGAAACACCCTATTCCTTGGTTTATGGCATGGAGGATGTCTTGCCCATTGAAGTTCAGATACCCTCTCTTCGGATTATCAAGCGCATCATACTGCCAAAAGGTGGTCCCAGGGGCGAATGGTCCCCTACTTATGAAGGGCCATTTGTGGTTAAGAACATTTTCTCAGGAGGAGCTATGATTCTAACCACCATGGACGGTGGCGGCCTTCCTCACCCCGTCAATGCAGACATAGTGAAAAGATACTACGCATAATCAAAGACCCGCTAGGTCGACTAGCCTGGGCAAAAATAAGGACTTCCCGGTGAACCAAAAGGGTTCGGGCAAAAATAAGGGACGAAAATAAAAAAATATGTACACCCGGCAGGTTGAAGACCTGAAAAGGCGGCTTGGGAAAAAAAGGGTATCCCGGTGGACTGAAAACCCGAAAGGGCGGTCCAGGCAAAAATTAGGGATCAAAGCGTAACACTATGTCTCATTGGATCACCTTGCAACCAGACTTCGGTATCGACTATCAAGCTCGGACGGCACTAATCAATCTGATTTACCTTTCAACCAAGTAGCAAAGTGATGAGATGCTCGAGAACATAAAGGCAATAGCAGAGTTGGAACCCAGTGGGATTATTCACATAGCTGTTTTGTTTAGTTTTTCACAAATTGTGTAAATTCTATCATTCGGTGGCGTTCTCTTACTAGGACGTCAGCCTCTTGTACAAAAACTTCAAACTTCAAAATCAATACAATTCATTTTCAAAGAAATTTCGAACTGTTTTCCCTTTATCTGTTTTGTTTTGCAAAGAACGTCCAAAGTTCATTTTTGATATATGCATTTGACATTAATTGCTGCTCATGAATATTTACATGCGAAACAAAAGACCATTACTTGTAATATCAGAAATAGGGGCAAATGAGAATTGTACAAACTGTACAGTCGCTCTGTCCACCAGGTACAGGGTAAATTTAGCTGAAGAATATGGCTGGAATACTTTCACTCCCCGCAGAGTAAGAAAGAGACAGTAATGTCAACTCTCCATGGCTGAGGCTTGCAACTGTGAATGAATCAATAATATTCTCCCCAAGCAGAGTTTATTCACCATCAGCACTGAAAGGTCTTAGTATTCCCCAACGGAGTATAAGAATATTCCCCGGCAGAATACAAAATATCCCCAGTGGAGTTTAAGATTTTTCCTAGCGCAGTCTGAAGAAGCTTCCCCAGTAGAGTTTGGAGAGTCATCCCCACCAGAGTTCAAAGGATTATCCATATTAGAGTCTGAAAGGTTATCCCCAATGGAGTCGCAACTGAAAGATCATCCCCAGCGGAGTTCATTCTTTTTACAAACAAAAATTCAATCCCCAACAGGATTCAGTATCACCGGCAACGGTAATTCATCCCCAACGGAATTTATCAACAGAATCCTCTACAGAGCATCTCTTCCCCACAGAGTAGTCTCCTCGTCAGCTTATTCCCCAATCGGAGTTATCCTCTCCTGCAGGTTTATTCTCGCAATCATCTTCATCCGCTATCCCCAGCGGAAACAAAGAATTCAATTCTTTTCTCCAGCAGCTACTCGGGATTTATTTCCCCCAACTAAAAACATTACATTTCCATACATCATGATACATGCATATACGTCTCATACAACACAATCTCATTTATTTTGAGAACATCATTGCCTGATACATATCATGCATTACATACAACTAATCTTTACCTTTCAAGAAGGATGCGGTTGAGTTCTCACAAAATTCAAAGCTATGAAACTTTTATCTCAGTCGAATTACCGACCAGTTCTTAAATCTCAACATAATTATCCTCAGTTGAATTACAGACAAGGTCCTAAATCTCGACAAAGTTCCTCCGTCGAATTATAGACGAGTTCCTAAATCTCAGCAAAGTTTCTCAGTTGAATTACAGGCAAGTTCTTAAATCTCGATGAAGATGTTTCCCTCCAGTCGAACTACTGACAAGTTCTTAAATCTCAAAAGAATTATCCTCAGTTGAATTACAGACAAGGTCCTAAATCTCGACAAAGTTCCTCCATCGAATTACAGACGAGTTCCTAAATCTCAGCAGAGTTTTCTCAGTTGAATTACGGGCAAGTTCTTAAATCTTGATGAAGATGTTTCCCTCATTCGAATTACCGACCAGTTCTTAAATCTCAACCGAATTATCCTCAGTTGAATTACAGATAAGGTTCTAAATATCGACAAGTTCCTCCATCGAATTACAGACGAGTTCCTAAATCTCAGTAGAGTTTTCTTAGTTGAATTACGGGCGAGTTCTTAAATCTCGATGAAGATGTTTCCCTCAGTCGAGGTACTGACCAGTTCTTAAATCTCAACCGAATTATCCTCAGTTGAATTACAGATAAGGTTCTAAATCTCGACAAGTTCCTCCGTCGAATTACAGACGAGTTCCTAAATCTCAGCAGAGTTTTCTCAGTTGAATTATGGGCGAGTTCTTAAATCTCGATGAAGATGTTTCCCTCAGTCGAACTACTAACCAGTTCTTAAATCTCAACCGAATTATCCTCAGTTGAATTACATATAAGGTTCTAAATCTCGACAAAATCCCCCCTTCGAATTACAGACGAGTTCCTAAATCTCAGCAGAGTCCCCTCAGTTGAAGTACAGACAAGTTCTTAAAACTCAGCAGAGATGCTCTCTCATCTGAAGTACAAGCAAGTTCCCAAACCTCAACAAAGATCAGACTTCCCCAGCGGAATCTTCTACAACAACAGGTATACAAGCTCTCGCTAAGGAATCTCTTATGCGATCGACACTCTTCCAAATGGCATCTATAAGCCCATTTCCGATATCACAAGGTTGATACTACTTCATGCGAGTGCAAATTTCTGGGCACTCTAGTGTTCAATCATCTTCCACCTTCGGATCACGAAAGGCATGAAAACCAATCTACATCCTCAGGTTTAAGAAGATTGAACAGGGGCAGCTGTTGTACCCCAAAATTTTCCCTCCCATATTTCTCAAAACATTGCAAGAAAAATCTCCAAGTGGCTCAAGATTGCTCAAGAGTTGGTCAGACAAGCTATCTTCTAAGGCAGTCTACCCCAAATTAGGGTTTTGTGTTGCATCAAGATCCTTGAGTCCAAATGACCTCAAGTGCTAACCAATGTCCTAATATGGTCTCAAGATCATCCATGTCAAATTTCAAGCCTTGCAGAGGAAGTTTGCTCAGTCAATTGACCAAAGGTCCAAAAATCGACTGTGTTAGGGCAAAAGTCAACTGTGACACAAATACAGTCAAATTTTAATATTTTTTGTCAACATTCTCATTTTGAAGTATATTTCATCATTTTATCAAGGTTTGATCATTATTCATCAAGGATTGCTCAAGATTCATCAAGATTCAAAAGTTGCTAAATTAGGGTTTTGTAAGAAAAGTCAACTCAACTTTGACCAAGCATAACTTTCTCATATTTTATGAGAAATGACCCATCCAAATCTCATTTTGAAGAGGATGCAATTACATACAATCCATCTTCACACCCCAAGTTCAAAATATGCACTCACAAGAAGTTGTGAATTTGGACATTATTGGTCATTTTGAAAAGTCAATAAAAACACTTTTTTGTCAAAGCTTATAACTTGAGCATAGAATATCAAAATGAGATGAGACAAAAAGGGTTGGTTATAGGACATCTCAAGATTTCTAAAAAGTCCAAGAACACTTCCAAAAGTTCAAAATTGAAGAAGTTATGCATTGTTGAAGTTGTACTTTTTTGCAAAATTGCCAAAAGTCAACTATCCCCAAAACTTCAAATTTTTCCAAATGGGACCATTCTTTTTCACTTGATTTAAGTTTTCATTATTGCCCACGTGCTCTAACTTCAGCCATGTGTCCACATCACATTTTCATTATTTAATTTGATTTTTATTTGAATTAATTTATTTTAAATCAAATAAAATCATATAATATCTAAAAGCTTCGATAACACATGATCTTTTGGCTATTTCAGGCTCCAAATACAGCAACTATTATCATCAAATTCGTATCAAATCAAATCATTTGTAAAAAGATTGGAATTAGGCAAATTTGGCAAGTTTGTAAATGGAGATCAAATCAAATATGCAAGCATTGATAAGGCAAGATTTGGACCAATTTTATTAACCTAATGCACTGAGTGATACATAAGCAAGTTGAAGGACACAAAAATAAGGGTTGAAAATCGTGGGAAGAGGCAGAACAAGAATTGAAAAAATCACAAAAAGCTTGAGGTCGAAATCCAGGTTAGAGGCATATTCAGAGGACGAGACTTGTTCCAATCGATTCCTGGCCATTCACACAAGCTACCTAGATCCAAGTCATGCATTTTCAGACTCCCTAATGCACTGTAAGTCTCACGCGACATAGCCATATTCTTGAAATCAATTTGAGTTATTCTGGCATCATTAGAACAAACTAATAGCATATTTTGAATCTACAAACAATTTGCAAGCGTTTGGTATCATTCAATTGCATTTATCTGCCCTGTATAGAAAATCACCATAGCTAGGGTTCTTCGTTTGCTTTTAGGGTTTTCTGTTTCAGGTAAAATTGAGACTCAAGAAGAACATGGTTTTGATTAGGAGGCCATGACGAATTGAACCATGTTCTTGGAATGTATTTATATGGCCTGGAGAGAATTTTAGAATAGGGTTGCGCTTTTAGCTGCGGATTCAAATCCGCAGGTATTTTTTTTACAGGTTTGAGGACAGGGACGATGAGGTGTCCTCCATCCATTGGCTATTTCAAATCTTGGCGCTTTTTTTTATTTTCTGACCAATTAATTTTGTTTTATTATATTATTATTCTTTTGCATTATTATAACAAACAAGGCAATGTGGCATAGTGGCAAGCGTGTGTTGTATTCTCCTTCAGGACCTGGGTTCAAATCCCAGGTCCCCCCCCTCTTTCTCAATGTTATTATTTTTCAGATATTCCAGTGCGCGCTCAAGCTTGCAACCCACCGTATGTCATCATCAATCTAAGCGCCAGATGGCCAATGGCCAGATCTGATGGCCAGGGATTGAAGGTCCACTAAGGGGCCAGTCAACGCATGAGCACCAGATCCACAAAGTCAAAAAGGCCAGCACTAATGGGCCTATAGAGTTGCTTCTCACACCCTCAAATCAGGCCCAACACTCCTCTCTCTTTTACTTATTTTGTTTTGTTTTATTAATTGTTTTATTTGATTTAATTAATTTTCTAACCAATCACAAAATTTTGTTTTTATTAAATAAAATCACAAAATATTTATATTTCAATCAAATTTTAAACTTTTATTTTTCTTAATAAATTTATTAATTGATTAGGTTTTTTTTTTAAATTCTAGAAAACTCTAACTTATTTTTGTAAATAATTAAAATTGATTAGATTTAATTAGGTTTTAACTACAAATTTAATTAATTTTACTTTCTTTCTTAAAATATTAAAAAAACCAAAATAGGTCATAATTAATTTTTTTGTTTAATTAATTCATTAATTTAATTTAGTTCTTTAATTTAGGTTTAATTTCTTTCTTAATTTAAAAAAAAAAAAAAAAAAAAAAGACTTGTTTTTTAACTAAAAGGGTCAAAACCCTAAAATTCGCATTTGATTCAATTTCCCGCGCGCGTTACTTATTTTTATCCAATAATGTACCTGCTTCCGGATTGTAATAGTTAAATAGGACATTTAATTATTTTTTATCGCTTTATTTTATTTTTCAAAGGGTTTGTCTTTGGCGATGTAAATACCCGACGCCTTGTAATTTAAATTTCGCATTTTATTTCCACAAATTATAACTGCTAGATGTTTGATAATAGGGTTTGCATGACAAGACTGAATGTTAATCTTAAAATCAAATTAGATCACCTTTGACATGTACAAAGATAAAAATAACTGAAAATGACACACTCGCACATGCGCACTCTTAGGGTACATCCCACTTGGTTGCCTTCGTACGCGGTCATTAAGTATAGGTCACTTTAGAGGTCGTCCTCTTGTCTGAAAAATCATAGTCGCCTCGAAACAGTTGCCTCGGATATTGTTGCCTCAAAAAAATGATCTAAGACATTAGGGTTACCGCTAAGGCATCCTAACATTGCTTTAGTGACTGTATGTCCCGCATTCGAATTGACCCTCAAATTCCAACGACGATGCTAGCTACTCATTAATAGTGGGATAGCATTGTCTAAAGGAAATTAGCATAGAACGATTCCTTTTTCGATTAGGTAGATGGTTCTTAGATACTTGCTCTTTCAAAAAAAAACAAAACTTTTCACACTTACACTCCTTTTCAGACAAATTTTTCAAAACACTTCATTACACTCTTGAGGACAGAAGCAAGAGTTAAATCGAAGTTTCAAACAAAAACTTTTTCAAACCCACAAGCACAAAGAAAACAATTTTGGAAACAATTGAGCAAGTACCTAAGAGCCCGTAGATTACCACGGATAGAAAGGGTGATAATACCTTCCCTTTCTATAATCTACCCCCCGAACCCGAGAAATATCTCGAAAAATGAATTTTTCTGTGCTTTTTTCCTTTCCTTCTTGGATAAAATAAAAGTCGGTAGCGACTCTTGCTTACCGCGACATTTTGCGAAAACAAACGCAAAATGCAAACCAGCATTCCAAAAACAGTCAGTTCTGTCACCGTATCACATAGATGTATTCATGTAATGCATTCAAGGATTCAGAAATTCAAAGTTGTTTTAAACAAAAAGAACACTCGTCATAATAATAAGAAGAATTTGTTAGTACATCAAATGCCCCATGGGCAAAATAATACAAAATTCTAATGTAAAAAGACGTTGCGCATCCTTTTCGGTGCAATGTAGGTGTTGAGAGTCTGCTCTTCGTGAAGTTGACGAGTAAGTTCCAAAACCTTCTTCTCATTGGCGTAGAATTGGGCTTCAAAAGTATCACGCTCTCCCTTGAGCTGTATCCAACTCCTTTGCAAATCTTCAAGTGATGTTGGCATGTCAGGATGTAGGAGGGTATATGGAACCTCTCCTTCCATAACAGGCTCTTTGATCACAGGCAGAATGTAGGGGTAAGGCATCATAAGACTTTGGGCGCGGGTTCGTACCCACTTGAGGTAAGGCTCAAGAGGAATGGAATTCTTGTGTCCCAGGGTCTTACTGTCCACTTTGTTGGGCATCCTCCAATCTCGGATGAACCTTTGTCGAAGTCCTTGCTCATCGTTGTCGAAGTCAAAAACCAAGTCTGGAATCAGCATGTCATGAGGGCCACCCCTTCGGGCATACCCAAACTATCTCAGAGCCAAGCAAGGGTTGTAGGTAATGCCTCCCCTAATGCCAAGTAGTGGGACATTAGGGAATTCCCCACAACGATCAATAATGATAACTTTTTCTCTGGACCGAGAACACCAATGAACATCTGAATGTGTAAGAGTCGTCAATCGTTGTGACCACCTCAAGCCTTGCTCATTCTTCAAGACTGATTCGGGAAGGTGAGAAATAAACCACCTTGCTAGAAGAGGAGTACAGCACATGAGAACACCAATTTTCCTCATTGTTCGAGTATGAAATGAGTGGAGGATACCCCCAAGCAATGTAGGCACCGGGTTGCGAGCCATGAAAATTTTGACAGCACTGACATCTATAAATTGGTTAGGGTTTGGGAATAAGACCAACCCATAGATGAGAAGAGCTACAATATCCTCAAAAGCTTGTAAGTCCAATGAATTCCAGCATTCTTGAGCTTTCTCAAACAGAAAATTTGACAAGAAACCCTTGACACCACTTCTGGTTTCCCAATGACATTTGACATCAGATGGTTGCAAGTGTAAGGCTTGAGCAACATCTTCAGGATTTGGATCTATTTCCGTACCGTTGTAGGGTAGTTGATGGAGAATAGGAATCCTCAGGAGTTGAGAAAATTCCTCCAAAGTAGGTACTAACTGGTAATCAGGAAATGTGAAGCAGTGGTGTTGGGGGTCAAATAACTGGAAGAGAACTTTCACCATATCTTCCTCAGTGTTGGTGTTGACTAAGTTGAGAAGACTACCATGCCTCTCGGTGAATGAAGAATATTCTGGAATCTTTGAGGCTAGCTCCTTGAGTTGAGGAGGAATTCTCACAAGGTTGACCTGAATTGTTTTCCTGCGAAGTGAATCCATTACCTAAAAAACAGGAACAAAGATGAAGATCCAAATCCTTGAAATGGTTAGTGGATGCATATGATGCTTCATGATGTTATGATGTTATGCACAAGTATATATGTACAAACAAATCATACAAGATCCTAGTTTTAGGCTTGCATGGGGTTTCATAGGTAAGTACCCTCTTGAAGTTTAGTTGGCTTAACTTGTCCTATAAATAGTAACTGGGTTCTAAGGAGCTCAATATCACTGGATTATTTTCTGTGTTCATTGTTTCAGTTTAGCCACTTGACGGGCAACCGAAATATTCCAAGAAAACAACCCTTAATGAGTGTAGCATCGAGTATCTACCAACTTCGGACTGCACCAAAGTCGGTCATCTCACTACCCCTAAAAAGTCCAAGTTGGTCAAGTAAAGGTTCTAAAAGTCCATTAGTGCTTCATGACATCACTCAGCGGCCCCGTATTCTCTTTGATTAACTCAAAGGCTACAGGTACCCACAAATATGTCGCACTAATATAGCTATTGCTTCAACCATGTCGGTATACCCCACACAGTTTCCACAACGTATTGCTATTTACCTATGAATGCTTCCCAAATCCGGGTAGAGGTTTCAAACCCAAACAATAGAACCAAATGTAAAGCAATCAAGTCAAACAAGATAAGCATGTAAAGGTGATCTAAAACCCTAAGGTAACCCCACTTTTTAGTACTTCCCCAGCAGAGTCGCCAGCTCTGTGATGCGGTGGGAGAACTGACTTGAGGTTTTGTGTTTTTTGTTCGCAAATGTTTCAGTTTAGCAAGAGTCGCCACCGACTTTTTATTTATCCAAAGGAAAGGTCAAAAAGCACAGGAAAGACCTTTGAGATTTTTTCTTGGGTTTGGGGGGTAGATTATGAAAAGGGAAGGTGCTAGCACCCTTTTCATCCATGGTTTTCCATGGGCTCTTAGTTACTTGTTTTAGATCACTTGCTTTTGCTTTTCAATTGTTTGAAATGGTGCTTTGTGTGTGCTTTTTGAAAATATTTTGAAAAGAGGCCTTTGTCTAGGCAACCTTTGTAATAATTCTTGTTTGAATGTATACAAAGGTGTTTGTCTTTTGAAAAATGTTTCAATGTTTGAAAGTTTGTTTTGGGAAATATTTTGAAATTGTGTTGTGTGTTTTTGAAAATAGCAAGGATGTTTGCAAATTTGATCAAGTAACTAGGAGCATCTACCTACCTACTTAAAAGTCTTTCCTACACATTTTTAACCCTTTGACATTGTTGTTTTACCATTGTATTTGGTAAACAACCTTGTGTTTGGATGTTTAAACGGGACGGGGTGGGTCATCGTATGGCCATGATAACAATAGTGCTAAGTATCTTTAGCAAGTTTTTGTTTGAGGGGCTAGATCGTTTTTGTATAGGAAACCAAGATAGCGTCATCGAGGGACTATGATCTTTTTGTTTTTGATTTGTTTTTCCAAGATACCTAGCATGCATACCATGGCCATGTTTAAGGCAACAAGTGGATGAAACCCTAGGGGCGCTTGGGTGCATTGTGTTGTCATTTTCATGCATTTTTTTGTCTTGTGTTAGGTCAAGCTATTTGTTTGATTTTGGATTTTTGCATACAAATCCTAATCTTCCTATCATGGCATATTTGAAAGCAATAAAAGCGTAAAAGTAAATATAATACTATTACAACATTGATTATGGAGAGGGGGATACAAGTTTGAATAGGGGGGTATTTGCAAGAAAATAAAAGCCCTAATTCAACTATTACAACCATATTGAATTCATTGTACAAATAATAAATAAGCAAATATTCAAATGGAAAATTAAATAAATATGCCATATATTCTAAATATGCAAAATGTTTTTGTATTATTTTTATGTATGTAAAAATAAGTTATTTAATGTATCAAAAATAAGAAAAATATTATTGATTATTTTTATTAAGGGTGGAAACCCTAATTTGTTTTAAGAAAATATATATATTATGTATTATTTATTTATGTACAATAAAAATAAAATATATACAAAATATTAAAAAATAAAAATGTGTGAGAAAATATTATTTTATATGTACAAATAATAAAAATAAAAATATATAATATTTTTTATAATATTTACAAGTTTTTATTTAAGAAAATAAAAGTATATTATTTAAGAAACTATTTTTATGCTAGAAAAAATAATAAAAATAATAAAATAAAATATGAAAATTTAAGAAAATATTTTTGGTAATTTTTAATGTTTAGAAAAATAAAATAAAGTCAGAAATGTAAGTAGAAATAGAAAAATTCAAACAATAATGAAATGGGCCAAGGGGGTGCCAACAGCAAGGCAGGGGGTGCAAGTAGCAAGGAACTGCCAGGCCCAGCCCAGATTCCTTCATCCCTGTCCTTGAGACAGCAAGAACACACGCCAATGTTCAATATTTGTATCTCCTGCATTTGTGCTTAAAAACAAAAACTTGCAACATGAAAGTTATAGAGCATGATCATACGATTCTAACCATATAAAAAACTTAATATAACTCTCAAAGACCAGAGATAATTTCTTTGGCCCTAATTTCTAACCTAGTTTTTTCAGAAATTTCATCATTCAAATTCTCCCAGCTCAGTTAACTTAAATGAATTCTATGCATATGTACAGCTCAAGGGCAATGAGGACTACATTTTTTATTCACAAACCTAAGCCTAATGTTTCCTAAATAGAGAGATAGAAGTTTGAACTTTACCTGTTTCAGTCAAGCTCGAGTATGGAAATGTAGGGGTTTTCAGTGAGGCCTGAGATACTTGTGAGCTTTCTTGAAGTTCCTTTGACCTTCCCCAATGCTTAGTTTGCTTTGAACTTGCTTGAATCTCTCTATAGAACTCAACCTGCAAAGTCAGAATTCAAAAATGGTGAAGTGTGTAAATGGAGTTACAGTGACTTGGGAATGGCTGGGATAGTTTAGGTAGGTTGTATGGAGTGTGTTGGAACTGGTTGCAAGCAAAACGCACGAGTGGTTTATGATTTGGAAATCAAAATGCAGAACATGCCCTGTTTTGCAAGATTTTGGTGTTTTAGTGTACAAGGGTGTTTGAGGACTGGCTAGCTCGTGTTTCTGACCTTAGGCAATATGAAAAACTTGTTTGAAATGTTTACGACCCTTGGTTATATCAGATACCAGAGTTATGTGGTTTTTGCAAGTTGACTTGGTTTTGAAGAAAATGTGAAATGACAATGCTCAAGAGCCTGTACAGGCCTCCTTCCTAGCTGCACAAAGTTGGTGTACCTTTCCCTAAGTTTATGGAGTTGGTTTGCTGCAAAAGGCTTTGTGCAATGCTCAAGAGAAACAAATTGACATAAAGCCAACTTTATCAAAGTGGCAATGTTGCCTTTTTGCCATTTTTAGATTAATCCTTTGTGTAATCTTCCATAGATCAAAACAATGCCTCTAACCAATGTGTTTGCATTCAATTTTTGAGTGTGGAAGGGTTTAAGGACCTGTAAACCAAGTACAAGCATGGTTGGACAGAAATTGCAACTTGTAGCAACATGAAAAATGTCATGGATCAAAGTGATATTTTGCCAATTTCAAACTTTCGATTCTCCCTAACCAAAAATGATTTTGGAGAGTTCTTGGACATTTTGGAAAGCTTGTAACATTCTCTAAAATCCATCATTGAAATTCATTTTTAATTCAAATTGGAACTATGTGAAAAATTACCATGAAGATAGGTCAAAATTCTGCCTAAACTAGGGCAAAATTTCACTAAGTTAGAAAGTTTTTGGACCCTTATTCACAAAATCATAACTTGAGATCTAAGCATCTTTTGGGAAAACTTTTTGAATAAGAGTTTTAGATTTTGTGGAGGAATACAACTTTCATGTTGGAAGTTTTTCTTGAATCCAATTGCATCATGGTGAAAAAGTTGGGAAAAGTTGGGAAAAAATAAGAAAATTTCATAACTTAGAAATTTTCTAAGTTATGAAAATTTTCAATCTTAAGCCCTAATTTCCAAATTTAGGTTTCTTGGTGAACAAGTTTCATGTTTTGACACATCTTAATGAAAAATTCCCCTTGGCATTTGATTTTGACCAAAAAGTCAAAGTTTGACTTTTCAAAGTACAGTTTATTTTTGATCAGTTGACTGGAAAATTCATATGTCAATCCAATGCATTTGAGATCTTTTGAACCTTGTGATTAGGTCAAGATGATGACATTGAGTCCTTTAATCCATACTTGAACCCAATTTATCATTGGCTAGGTGAAAAATCAGAAATTGCCCTTCTGTAGTTAAAACCCTAAAAATGACCATTTTGCCCTTTTGAAGATCTGATCAAATTTCTTGAGGAGTTGTGGTACAAACTTGATCAAATGGTTCATATGAGTCTATAATGTTAATGTGAATCAAAAATTATGAGGTTTGACTGTAAATTGGTCACAGTTGACTATTTTTCCCAATACAGCTGATTTATAGGTCAACTGTCCAATTGACTGGGCAAAAATTTGATTCAAAGCTTGAAACTTGGTATGGGCAATCTTATAAGTCCAACATGAAGTATGAAAGTCATATTGAGCATTGAAAGTCCAAAAATCCTTGTGCAAACTCAAACCCTAATTTCAGGTCATCAGTGCAAGGAGATGTCTTGAGCAGAGCAAACCCTAATCTTGGTCTTGAGTCCAAAGAGTCTTGTGAGGAAAATCTTGATAAAATGAGAGGGAAAATTTTGGGGTACAACAAATATTATAATCTAAGTTTGAGTACATCATCTTGTAGTCTTCTTGTCTTCATCTTCTTCGTTTAGCAAGATATGAGCAACAACTCCTTGCTTCTTCATAATTCTGCCAAGATATATTTGATGAGAGTTTAAGTAGAATCTTGTAGGATTATTCTTATTAATATTTCTTTGTTTTTGGTTAGCTTCAGCATGTTCAGTGTAATAGCTCCAACAACGTCTGCATCCATGGCTTTCCAACAACTTTTCTTCATTTCATTTATCTCCTTTTATAGCCTTCAAATGAAAGAGTCCTTGTAAGGATAAAGAAGTTTTTTCTCCTTCCAACGGTTGATTCCCAACGAATATATTCAAGAGAGATTTGGAACAGTACGAAACGTCACTTTACTATACATGATGCTTGCAGTAGTTAGCGTATATCAGTGGGAGAACAACTTCTTTGAATAGTACAACCAATATCATGATACTGGAATTTGTGGTGTATCATATTCTTCTTGACTAAATTTCTTGTTCTTTATTTTATGATGATGTACTTCTGATTCTGAAGTATTAAGCTTTGAAGAGATCAATCGCTTGTCTCCGTTCTTATGATGATTGACTGATGAGTAGTTCAGAAACTACTTTGTTGTTGTAGCGCGGGAACATCAGATAATTCTGAACCAAATCTTGTCTTCTGAATTATGGGCAGCAGCCTATCTGAAATACGAAGCTTTTCTTCTGATCTAGAACTAGTCTTTAAGGCTTATTTCTTTTTTGATATGAGAGATGAAGATTATGTTGAGAAGATGTTTCGTTTCAGATATTTTTCAATAGTGGATTCTTATTTTCATAATGATCGACAACAACTTATCTGAGAAACCAGTCTTGACATTATACGTGAAAGCTTTTCTGATGATATCAAAAGCTTTTCTGATGATGGATCTTGAAATCAAATATTGTGTCAACAGCCTATCTGATTCTCAAGTATTTGAATTCTTGAGCTTTGATTCTTTTCTTCTTGCTGGATTGATTTTGATTGAGGAGTGATAATGATCCAGAAGATTCTTCTTTGTTGTAGAGTCATAATCTTTCAGATATTTGAATATTGTCTTCAGATATACAAGCAACAGCTTATCTGATGGATAACTTCTTTGAGTGAAAGCTCTTCTGATCTACTTCATCTTAATCTTGCCCTAACCTGTTTTAGTCTTGTCTTTATTGGGCGAGCCCTTGCTTAACCCAACAAATTCTCTACTACTTAGATTCTATAAATTTTTATTTTCTTGGATGTTTTCATATGTACTTATGAATAACATTCTTAAAATATCCATACACGTGTTTTATCTTCTTTTTATGATAGTTTTGTTATTTTTCATGTGATTTCTTTTATTTTAAGTTAATAAGTGCTTATCTTTATTGAGTAAATTTAGAACTTATCGACTCTCCCCAACTTGTTTTTTGTTTGTTCTTAAACAAAATTTATGCAAATGATAAATGATTCTAATAATTAAATCATGCATATTTCATGTAACGTTTATGATTAATTAGAAACATTAAAATTGTATTTTTCCATGATTCTTTAAATGAAATTGAAAATCAATATCACAACTATCCATAAATCATGACATGAAGATGAAAATATTGTTTAACCAAATTATGATTTCGATGCAAGTTTATATCAACAGTTAATTTTTATCAAAATCTAAATCTCACTGAATTCCATTTCATTGGGCGGTGTTTCCCTCATTTTTAGACAATACATATACTAAAAATCAATTTTTGTATTTTATCTAATAAATATATAAAAAAATATGCATGTAGTCATGGATCTCTAAGATTTTAATTAGCTTGTAATGCGGCTTGGATTAAAAAAATATTGATTTTTCTTTGAATATAAAAGTGCCTTTGAATATAAGAGAGCATAAGTTTTTTTTATTTTTATACTTCATTTTCCTTCTCTAATTACGACTTCTTTTGGTGACTTTTTTTTATGATTTGTTTCTTTCTTTTTATTTTTGTTTTTCATTGCTTTTGTCAAAATAACTTCCTTTTCATTTACTTTTGATTACCAATGTCATATACTTGGCTTCTTTCTTTAATAAAGTCTTTGTCTCCATATTTTCATATTATATATCCTTAAATATTTTTAATGCTCTCCATATTCTTAAGACAAATTATGAACATTTTTTCTTTTCAATGGCTATGGGTTATAATTTTTCAAAAAATCTAAATTTTTCATATTTTGGCTTTTAGGTATGCTTTATTTGATCAAATAGTTTTCAATCAATAAAGAAACATTACCTTGATCATATTCATTATATCATACCTATCAAATAATATCAAGAATTATGTAAGATCAAGAAAGTTATATATATATATATATATATATATATATATATATATATATATATATATATATATATATATATATATATATATATATATATATATATATATATATATATATATATATATATATATAACATACACAATTCACCGGCTAGGCTTTGTATGATTTTGATTCTAATCAACATATTTTCACAAAACAAGTGAAATATGACTTTAATCTAAAAAATATTTTATTTTAATGCTATCACTTGTAGATAATTACAAAAAAAAAAAATCAATTTTAAATAAAGCATTTAAAAAGAACCTTTATTCATTCGGTTGGTTTTGATTTATCATAAACTTGAATAACTTGAATTCCTACGCATCCAAATGTTCAACCAATGATCATGTGAGATTTCATAGAAAAAAAATCAATAATAATCACAAAAATTTCAAGTTATCCAAAAAAAACTCAAATTATTCAAAAGTATGGGTATGTATTATGAAGAACTTAAAGATTTGCATGGACGTAGACAAAATGAACAACATGATCAAATTATTGTCTTTGTTCAACAAGAAATACCATCAAACTAAATTTTTCACAAAAGCATATTCAACTGTAAATTCATGAATACAATAAAATAAATAAAATCACAGTTTTTGGAGTGCAGCAAGCAATTGTTTCAATCTTTACTTCTAATTTCTATTTTTTCGGTCCCTTCTTCTTCTTCACTTCCTTCTTCTTAACTTCATTATTAACTTTCTCCTCCGGATAAATGGGTTCCAATGTAATTAATAAGATGAGTTGTGTACTATATAATGCATCTTCCATAGTTTTATTCTGACACACGGCTTAATCCAAATTTCTCTTAGTCTCTCTCATCTCAACACCAACCATTTGGTTCTACTTCTTGTAGCCGCCTATCTCAAGCCTCTACTTTACGGGCCATGAGTCCCTAGATGATGCAGCAGCCCCTGAAGCCCTAGAGGAACCCGTTATCTATGCCTCTTTAGAGAATTATCCAGGAGGCCAATTTGGCACCTCCTTACATCATTTATATGCATATCATACTGCTAGGCATGTCTAGGAAGGAAGGGTATAAAAACAAAACAATTGAGTACATAGAATATTTCGAAGATGTATTTTTTAATACACCTAAATATCTTAAGAATATGCATATTCAGACCATATTTTGTTCAAAACATAGTGGATATCAAAAAATAAATATATGTGTCATTTTAGATGCACCCGAAGAAGCATCTTCGAACACATTAAGGAAAATTTCGAGTTTCTAGAGATATACAACGCACTCGGCATTCCTAAGGGTGGAAAGAGCATTAAAACCTATAACCCTTACATGAAGAAATCGTAGTGACTTCAAGTCATAGGACTGCTCGCTAGGGTCACCATGAAAATCACTCAAACACTTATATAATTATTGTGCAACTAACCTTTATACTTCTGTGTTGACTTGATATTGTATATCTATATTTTGAAATGTAGCTATTATTCTACCACATACTCATACAATAAGACTGTGTGTGTTAATATCATTCTTATTATATATCTATGACTTGATAGATTTAGCTATTATTCAAGCTCATACAATAGTCTGTGTTAATATCATTCTTATTAACAATAACACTCGCCCATAAACTATTAAAAAATAGTGATATATTATTCAATAAAATCTCACAATCAAACCACGTTTGTTGTTCTATTGAACAAACATTCTATTATAAATACTTTATTGTGATATATAATAAATAACATAATAAACACTATTAAGACTTACTTCAACAAGGATCTTGCCATAACCTTCTTCCTTTATAACATTATGGTCTATGCATCAGTATAGTGACCACCAATGACCTATTCTAATGCACAACAGTGGTGAAACAGGTAAAATCCAGTTTAAGTTATTGTTCATTCTCTTAGAAGTTGACCAATTTGTAAAATAGTAAGCTTTTAAATCCAGTTTAAGTTATTGTTCATTCTCTTAAAAGCTGACCAATCTTTGTAAAATAGTAAGCTTTTGATTCACCTTATGAAGATTATTGAATACATAAGTAGCTTAGTCTCTATTTCTGTTTTATATATTTGACTGGCAGCTGTAAGTTTCAGTGTGCCCAAATCTGTAATAGCAGGTTACCCTTAATGATGTATATAAAGCATCAAGGAGTCTTTTGTAACTAATAGAAAATAGAATAACAGAATTTTGTTACAAGATGAAAACACTTCTCTTCTCTACTCTTCTTTCTAATATGGTATCAGATTGCTGAGTCGATCCATGGCTACGATCACTTCGCCATCGCCTCCGTCTTCCGCTAGGGTTTCGCCTGAACCAACGTCGTTTCCGTCGCTGATGGTGGATGATTCTCGCCGCTTTCACTTCTCGCTCAAGATTGCGCATAAGCTGGATGAAAATAACTTCCATCTCTGGCGTCAACACGTAGAACCTTACATTAATGCGCATGATCTCACAGATCTGGTGGTATGCGTTCGTGTTCCAGCAAAATTTGTTGATGATGTCGCTCGTCGTTCTGGCTCTGTCAATCAAGCGTATTCTCGCTGGATTGAGAAGGACCAATTGTTGTTGTCTTGGCTTCAATCTACACTTTCCAGTGAAATTCTCTCACGCGTGCTTGGCTGTAACCACTCTCATGAACTGTGGGATCGTCTCTTCAGCTATTTTCATAAACAAACTCGTGCTAGGGCATGCCACCTGCGTGTTGAATTGCGTCCTCTTACACTTGACACTCTTTCTGTTCAAGACTATTTGCTAAAGATCCGTACCATTGTTGATGCGCTTGCATCCATTGGTGATCCAATTCCTGTGTCCCGTCACATTGATGTGATTCTTGAGGGCTTGCCTACTGAATTTGCTCCGGCTGTGTCTGTTGTTGAAATAAAATTTGGAGTTATGGACATTGATGAGGTTGAAATTCTGCTATTAGCTCATGAGCTGCGCTTGAACAAGTTCAAGAAGTAGCCAATTCCAGATTTGGTTTCTCTCAACCTAACTCATGTTGTGCCTCAACCACCAACAACAGATGAGTCTCCAGCACTTGTCACTGATTCTTCCTCTGCTCACACTGGTCACTCTAATCAAGTGCAGGATCATCAACCTTTTAGAGGTGGAAAAGATCATCGTGGTGGTAGGTTTGACCGTAGCAGAGGTGACAGATTCTCCAATTCTAATATCCAGTGCCAAGTTTGCTCCAAACCTGGTCATTCTGCCCTACAGTGCTGGCACAGGTTTAACTACCAGTTCCAATCTTCTAATGCGAACCATGTGCAACCTCAATGGCAGGGTGCTCATGCCTATTACACTCAAGCACCACCTCAAGCCTTTCCTTATGTGTGGTCCAGGCCCCTTGTTGTGCCTTCTTATCCTCCTACCGTTACAAAACCTCTAAGCACCTTTGTGGCAAATGCTTCCCCATCTCCATTTGGCTCCTGGTTTCCTAATTCTGGCGCCTCATACCATGTCACTAGTGATGCAAAGAATTTACAACTTGTGACTTCTTTTGAAGGCCATGATCAAATTTACATTGGTAATGGACAAGATTTGACTATTCAGTCTGTTGGTTCAAGCTCTTTTCCTTCACCTTTTCATCCTACAACACACCTCACTCTCAAGAACTTACTTCATGTTCCTGCTATCACTAAGAACCTGTTTAGTGTCAGTCAGTTTTCTAAGGATAATCATGTGTACTTTTTATTCTCAACTGACAAGTGTCTTGTTAAATGCCAGGTGTCTGATGCCACTCTTCTTGAAGGTCATGTAGGAGCTGATGGACTCTATGATTTCCCTTTATTGATGTATCACAATCTGCTAAGTCCTTGTTGCATTCTACTAATTTTTCCTCCAATAATGCTGCACCTAGTGCTAATACTGTTTCTCTTTCTAATAGCTTGCCTTACATGTGGCATCTTGGGTTAGGACACCCTAACAATCATGCTCTCAAGCTTGTTTTGCAAAATTGTAATGTTCAGTTCAGTAATAGAACTTGTGATATGTTCTGTTCTGTTTGTTGTATGGGTAAATCCCACAGGTTACATGCTCCCACTTTACACACAATTTACACAAAACCCCTTAAACTTGTTTATACTGGCCTATGGGAGCCCTCACCCAAGGCCTCTGCATCTGGTTTCTTGTATTACATGTCCTTTGTGGATGTTTATTCCAAGTTTACTTGGATCTATCTTCTTAAAGCTAAGTCTGAAGCCATTTTTGTTTTTCAAAAGTTTAAAGCGTTAGTTGAACTGTAACATGAGTCATGTATTAAAGTTGTTCAGTCTGACTGGGGGGTGAATTCAGGACATTTACTAAATATCTAACTGAGATGGATATTAACCATCGTCTTATCTGTCCACATACACACCACCAGAATGGTGTCATTGAAAGAAAACACAGACACATAATGGACTTAGGGCTTACTTTGCTTACTTAGTCAGGCTTCCCTTCCCATAACATATTGGGACTATGCCTTCTCCACTGTTGTATATCTTATTAACAGGATGCCATCTGCTTCTATTCATTTTGAGGTTCCTTACACTCTTTTATTCTATCAACAGCCTGATTACAAGTTTCTGAAAGTTTTTGGATGTGCTTGTTTTCCTCTCTTGAGACCTTATCTTTCTCAGAAACTTAACTTCAGACCTCAAAAATGCCTCTTTCTTGGATATTCCACCTCTCACAAAGGCTATAGGTGTCTGGCTCCTAATGGCAGGTTATACATCTCAAAGGATATTTTATTTAATGAGTCTAGGTTTCCATATCAAGATTTATTTTCTTCCAGACCCAGTGTTACTTCCAGCCCCAGTACATCCTTGGCACCCCATTACTCTAGCCCCCTTTTGAGTGCTTTTACTCCTCACATCACTTCTTCGCAATCTCTTATCCTTAATTCTTCAAATGATCTCCAACCTGCCTCTCCCACTACCTCATTTGTTCATGCTCCCACCTCTATCCCTTCTAGCCCTAAGGATTCATCACCAGCTGGTAGTTCTGCAGCTCCTTCACCTACTACTGCCAGCAACTCCTCAGGGACACTCTCATCCTTCTCTAATCTAGTTGACCCTTTATTCAGCTCATCTTCAGACACTGGTTTTGAACTACATGTGCCCTCTAATGTTATTTTTGTGTCTGTTATCCCATCCTATGATAACTAGGGTCAAATCTGGTTTCTCTCAGCCTAGACTAGATCCTAGGGTGCTTCTTACTCACTCTGAGCCTAAATCTGTTAAACAGGCTCTTGCTGATTTGCATTGGAAGGCAGCCATGCAAGATGAATTTGATGCCTTACAGAAAAATGTCACATGGTCTCTTGTCCTTTACCCCCCAACAAGAATGTTATTGGCTGCAAGTGGGTATTTAGGCTCAATGAAAATCCTGATGGCACCATCAACAGGTACAAGGCTAGGTTGGTAGCCAAAGGTTTTCATCAGAGGCATGGGTTGGATTTTACTGAGACCTTTTCACCTGTTGTGAAGCCTGTTATTATCAGGATCATTCTCACTATTGCCATTACCCACAGGTGGTCTATTCAGCAGTTGGATGTAAATAATATCTTTCTTAATGGACTCCTTGCTGAAGAAGTTTACATGGAACAGCCTCCAGGGTTTGTTCACTCTGATTCCTGTCTGGTGTGTAAACTTAACAAGGTTGTGTATGGCCTGAAACATGCTCCAAGGCAGTGGTTTGAGAGACTGTAATCAACTCTTCTCAAGCTCAACTTTAAAGCCAGCAAGTGTGACCCCTCTCTCTTCACCTACTTCTCAAAAGGGAACTCTCTTTATCTACTTGTTTATGTAGATGATATTATCCTCACACGCAGTTCTACTGCTCTTCTCAATGAGGTAATTCACAAGCTTAATTCTACTTTCTCTCTCAAACACCTTGGAGATCTTGACTATTTTCTGGGCATTGAGGTCAAGCAGTCAGCTATTTGACTGACAGCTGTAAGTTTCAATGTGCCCAAAACTGTAATAGCAGGTTACCTTTGATGCTGTATATAAAACATCAAGGAGTCTTTTGTAACTAACGGAAAATAGAATAACAGAATTCTGTTACAAGATGAAAACACTTCTCTTCTCTACTCTTCTTTCTAATAAAGATGAACCCTTTTTTGAACTACTTGCAAAATATAGAACACATGCATGGGTGTAAAATTCATGTAAGTGATCCAAGTATTACAATCATGCATGGAAGATCTAGAGAAACTCCATAGCATTTTTTCAAAGTTTGTGCATTAATTAATTGGAAGGCTTGAGTCATTAGTTCGTCCCTTCGACACTTTTATACAATAGCGGCAAAACTCAGTGTATTGAGAAATGAAAACATTTAACACTGAAATAACTTACGAAACACTTGAGCTATTTTCAATTTATTTTTCATAAACTTTATCTAATAGCTTCTCAGAATTCAAAGCTTGTGTGAAATTTAGCTTCAAAAGCTCATCAAACCAACTTAACTTATACATGAACCTTATGCGATAAACGCTTGTTCAATAAGCATTTATTTAAATTATTTATCCAAACACACCTGACATCACACTCACCATAGATAACACAAGAACTCTATCTCATGGACTGAATTCCAAATCAGTCACTAGCCTAATCTACTTACCGTTTTCCATTTAGTTATGATTAGATTCAATCTTTAGATTCATCTTCTTTCCATTCTACTATTGCCAAAGTATGGCGACCGCCACACGCAACGATTTTGGCTATCCAAGTTCCCTCGGCTTCACCGTCACTGAGATTCTGTGGAGGAGGGATGTCTATAGGCACCTCCACCGGTTGACCAGTAGTGACTTTCCTCCCATATCCAAGACGCCCATGATCACCTCTACCAAACTGCCATTAGTTCCATCAAAATTAGTTAGAAAAACGGACAAATGAGCACCTTAATGTCTGTATGCACACTAACCAATATAACGAAGTTGCAACTGAATATAGCAAAGAAAACTGAGATGGTAAGAAAACTACATACAGAAAATATGCGCCCATCTCGGGATAGTGCAACTGAATGAGTACCTCCACAAGACACCTGACCACAAGCCAATAAACAGATATTTCAGCAATATAAACTAACTATAAATATGCAATTCAATGGAAGCTATTTGTGAAGGCGAAAACATTTCCACTTTGAAAGTGACTATTGTTTCCTAGCCATGATATCTATGCTAAATACTTTGGAATCGGATTCCCTCCAGTGGGAAAAGCAAGCATTTACAGAGTTTTCGATCTCAGTTGTTAATCTCAGATCAAAGGATTCAGTTCACAAAATAACATTTGAAGTGATTTCGACTGTTAATTTAAGATCCGACATTTGAAATCAAAAATTATGTGACGTAGTTACGGCACTAAATCAAAATCACATACTTTGATTAAAAACTGGTCATTGATCTAACTACTTTAACTACTTTCTCATTATGTGAAAAGTTAGTTACAAAAGTATAACAGATTGCTTTTTATATCTGCAACCTGTGACCTGCAGTAGCAGGTAATAGCTAATGACGCCTTGACAGGTGTCAGTTACACAACTTATCTAAGCTAGTAAGTACATCTAATAGAGTGGATAGTTACAGAGATAATACCTGAACAATATCTTGGCCGGCTAAAAGTTGAACCCTCTGAGGTAACATTTTACTGCTCTTATCACTATCACCAAATCCAAGTCTGCCATGTTCTCCCCTTCCCCAGCCATAAACCTAAAACAAAAACGAGAGCAAAGATATCATTACAGTTTACTCTCATTGGAGAAACGCCCCCATGGAAGAAAAAAGATCCACTAAAATCTTTGGAACTCAATTTTCTGATTCCATGCATATCGCAAGATATTTTTATTTTTTATTTTGATTAGCAGGAATCAAACTCAATACTCCAAGATTCACAACACACACTGCACCAACCACTGCAAGATATTAGTTTCAGAAGAATAAATAGAACGCAAAAATTTGAATGGATTGTAAAAAATTGTCAAAGCGCTTCAAATATTTGACATAGATTTCTCGAAAGTAAAATTTAAACATAATAGAATCCAGAAAAACAGAAACAGCACCTCTCCTTCATCTGTCAACGCAGTAGAGTGCCATCCACCAGCTGCAATATCTATCTAGAGTTTCAAAAAGATTAAGAAAATATATGAGACAATCTATTTTGTATATGAATGAATGAACAACAAAAAAAAGAAAGATCTAATGTATCTTCTGTAACACGTACTTCATGCCAATACTACTAAAATTCCATTATTCTAAGTATCCTTTTGTTCCTACTTCCCCCTCTAAAATCCCTATAGTTTCTGTTACCTTATTATTAATATTATTATTAATTGTTATTTGCTATATGTAGGGAGTCAAGTATGACTTTGTGGCCCTGATTCTTAGGAAACATTCAGTTCAGTTTTCTTTTTGTAAACTATTTATATAGCAGTATTTCATTCTAATAAACAAGTCAGTTACCAGATTTGCTAACATCTGGTATCAGAGCGAGAAAGACTTCAAAAGTGTGAGGGATCCAAAAGTGTGAGAGTACCACAAAATAGAGTGTTTGGGGTATGGGATCCAAAGAGAAGAATGGTGGATTTTCTGTACCTCCCATTACCAGATTCGATGGAGATTACGATCATTGGAAGATGGTCATGGAAAATCTCTTGAGATCCAGAGAATATTGGCCCGTGGTGGAGAACGGTTACATGCTGCCCAAAGAAGGAGAAGTGGAGACAGATGCGTAGAGGAAGACCCTGGATGAATTGAAACTTAAGGATTTGAAGGCAAAGAATTATTTGTTCCAATCCTTGGACAAATCAATTCTGAGAACCATCACCAAGAAGGACACCTCCAAGCAGTTGTGGGACTCCATGAAGATGAAGTACCAAGGAAATGATCGGGTCCAACGTGCTCAGCTCAATCGGCTCCGACGAGAATTCGAGGTGTTGGCTATGAAACAAGGGGAGTCAGTCAATGACTACTTCGGCAGGGTGATGACCATAGCCAATGACATGCGAAATTGCGGTGAAGACATGACAGATGTCAAAATCATAGAGAAAATTCTGCGAACACTGACGGAGAAATGGAATTACATTGTGTGTTCCATTGAGGAAGCTAATGATGTTGATGAGCTCACAGTTGATGCCTTGCAAAGTTCCCTCTTGGTCCATGAACAAAAGTTCAAGAGGGAACCAAATGAAGAACAAGCGCTGGCGGTTTCTTATGGTGACACCGGTGGTCGAGGGCGAGGGAGAAACAGCTTCAGAGGAGGAAGAGGCCGTGGACGAGGCCGTCAAAGCTACAACAAAGCAACAATTGAATGTTACAAATGCCACCAATTAGGGCATTTTCAATATGAATGCCCTAATCTCGAGAAGACGGTTAATTATGCTGAGATGAGCAAGGATGAAGAGATGCTTCTTATGGCTTATATTGAAGCATCAGGGGAAAAAGGAGAGACTGCATGGTTCTTAGACAGCGGGTGCAGCAACCACATGAGCGGAGATATCTCTCTCTTTTGTACCACGGAGGAAGGGTTCAAAAGAGAAGTCAGTCTAGGGAACCATATGAAGATGAAGGTTGTGGGCAAAGGGAGTGTTAGGTTAAATCTTGGTGGTGTTTGTTATGTTGTTCAAGAAGTGTTCTATATTCCAGAATTGAAGAACAATTTACTAAGTATCGGACAGTTGCAGGAGAAAGGCTTGGCCTTTCTAATCAAGAACAATGAGTGCAGATCTATCATCCATTAAAGGGCCTTATCCTTGAAAGCAGAATGACACTCAACAGAATGTTCATATTGCTCTCGAAGACCTCCTCGGCTAGCAATGAGTCAAGTGAATGCTGCTTCCAAACTGACATCCAAGAAATTGCTCATCTATGGCACTGCAGGTATGGCCACCTTAGCTATACTGGACTTCAAACTTTGATAAGCAACAACGTGGTTAAAGGCTTGCCAAATCTTGGAGAAATCATTGCTGCTAGAGAAACTACTGTTGTATGCATTGAGTGTTTGAAAGGAAAACAACACAGGGAGATCATACCAAGAAAAGCCATGTGGAGAGCTGAAGCTCGATTGGAGCTTATACATGCCGACATATGTGGTCCCATCTCGCCAATGTCACATGGTCAAAAAAGGTACCTCATCTGTTTCATTGACGACTTTAGTAGGAAGGCTTGGGTATATTTTATTGCTTATAAGAGTGATGCATTTTCTACATTCAAGCAATTTAAAAGTCGGGTAGAAAGGGAGTCCGGTTTATTTGTGAAATGCTTGAGAACTGATCGCGGAGGTGAGTTTACCTCACGTGAGTTTACTGATTATTGTAGACAAGAAGGGATAAAAAGACAGCTCACCACAGCCTACATGCCACAACAAAACGGAGTTGCCGAAAGAAAAAATCGAATTGTCATGAACATGGCCAGAAGTTTACTTGTCGAGAAGGAAGTGCCTAAGATTTTCTGGCCTGAAGCGGTTAATTGGGCATTCCATGTGCTTAACAGGAGCCCCCCACCTCTGCCGTAAAAGGAATGACTCCTGAAGAGGCCTGGTCTGGAGCGAAGCCCAAAGTCGAGCACTTCAGAGTTTTTGGTTGCATTGCTCATGTCCACATTCCAGATGCTCGAAGAGTCAAGCTTGACGACAAGAGCACTAAATGTGTTTTATTTGGAGTAAGTGTTGAGTCGAAGGGATATAGGTTATATGATCCCATTAAAAGAAAGATCTTTGTTAGCAGGGATGTCGTGTTTGAAGAAAATAAGAAATGGAATTGGAATACAAGTCACTCAGAGTTCAATAAAGATCAGCTTGATTGTGGAGATATGGATACTACTATTGTTGACCAAGAGAGTGATACAGTGAAAGATCAATCAGAGAATAAAGAAGCCATCGAGTACAGTGGAGATACAAGTCACTCAACAACTGAGAATGAGGAGCTGGGACTGATATTGCTACTGAGGATGATAATGTAGTAGCTACAACAGAAAAATCTGCAGCAGTAGGCCAACGTAGCAGAAGAGCTCCAATGTGGATGGAGGATTATGTGGTGAACTATGTTGTCTCAAACTCTGATGTGGCAGCAAGTTTTAACCCCCAATCGTTTGAGGAAGCTGTGCTAAATACCAACTGGAAGAAAGCCATGGATGCTGAAATTCAGTCCATCGAAAAGAATGGAACCTGGACTCTAGTTGAATTACCAAAGGGAGTCGCAAGCATGGGTCAAATGGGTGTATAAAATAAAATTGAATCAACATGGTGAGATTGACAAGTATAAGGCTCGCTTAGTAGCAAAGTATTGGCTCTTGCTGCAAAACGAAGTTGGATTGTGTATCAGCTGGACATGAAGTCCGCATTCTTACAAGGTGAACTTACGGAGGAGGTGTATGTTGATCAACCAAAAGGATATGAAGTGAAGCATGAGACCACTAAGGTATACAAGCTCCATAAAGCTTTATACGGCCTTAAACAAGCACCGAGAGCTTGGTTTAGCAGAATTGAAGCATATTTCAGAAACATGGGCTTTGATAAAGAAGCAAGCGAACAAACCTTGTTCACCAAGATCAATCAACAAGGGAAGCATTTGATTGTTAGCCTATATGTTGATGATTTGATTTATACTGGGAATAATGAAGCTATGTTGAAAGAATTTGTTGATATTTGTAAATATATAATGTTAAGAATATTTGTATGTAGAATAGTCTCACATCGATTATATCGTGTAATTAATTATAATCTCTCTATATATAATAAAGTCTCCATAATGCTTTCAAAACACACGGTTTAACCTAAATGTCTTAGTCTCTCCTAATTCAATATGGTATCTAGAGCCTTCTAAGAGTCAATTCTTCGTCGTGTTTTACCCGGTTGACCCTATTGTCTTCCGGTGAGAAATTTTCTTCTACAAACCATGTCATCATTCCGGTTTGCCTCACCTTTTTTTTTTAAAAATTTTCCAGCGACCTCCGTCAAGCACAGCCCACGGGAAAAAAAATTCGGGGGACTACTGTTCACCGCCGCTGTCACTATTCACCGACGTCGTACTGTTCACCGCCGACGCCACTGTTCATCGGTGCCGCTACTGTTCACGAAAAAAAAAATTTTACCGGAAAATTGCCTTCCTCCTCTGGTTCCAGATCCGCCCTCAGTTTCCCCGTTTTTGACTCACAAAAAGTCGTACTTTTGTTCAAACAGTCCCAGTTGTTGTATTTTAAGCCATGGGAGATGCTGATTCTGTCTCGTTTACTAAAGTTCCACTTATCCCATGTGAAAAACTAACCGGATCAGGGCTCGTGCTGTCGAGATGTGGTTTCACGGTCAAGGATATGAAGAGCATCTAACCACCCAATTGAGTGACGTTGCAGCCGCCAAATCGCTAAATGGAAGAAAACTGATGCCTCTTTGTGTATTGTGGTGGTTTTTCATAGCACCTAACCTCCAAGCGCAGTACCAAGCATTCTCCACTTGTTATGAGGTGTGGCAAAAGGCCAAGAAAGTCTTTTCCAACGACGATCATTCTCTATACAGTGTCATCCACAAACTTAACACACTGAAGTTGGAAAATATGGATGTGCAAGCTTATCTGAGTAAGCTTGATGTCTTGAAAACAAGTTACGCAACCCTCATGCCTTACGCAAAAGATGCAATAGCTCATGCCGAACACCAAAGTAAATATTTCATGGTCATGGCACTTAAAGGACTATCATCAGAACTCGAATCTGTTCGTAACCAGATTTTATCAGGTACTACTGTTCCTAACTATGATACAGTTAGTGAACAATTGTTGCGCTTGGCTACACCTCATGCGTTTGGCCCGGTTTCTCCTCCATCTATTGCTATTCCAACACCAGGTGATACTGCTGCTCTTGCATCTCTTGGCAACAATCAGAATCGCCTTCGAGGAGGGTCATCCAACTCCAAACCTCGTCCTAAGTGTGACCATTGTAACCAGCTTGGACATACTATCGATCGTTGTTGGAAGTTGCATGGCAAACCTCCACGGCAGGTAAATGCAACTCAAATTGATAACCCAGACACTATGCAGACTTCACCTTCTCTTCAAAACCCTATGCCAAGCTACGAGGATTTTCTCAGGTGGTGTCAGACTAACCAGACCTCTGGTGTCACGGCTTCGATTGCAGACACTGGTAATTCATTTGTTTGCGTCTCTCAATCATCTCCTCTTGGTCCTTGGGTCCTCGACTCTGGTGCGTCTGATCATGTTACCGGTAATAAAAATCTTTTCTCTTCCCTTTCTACCTCTGGTTTCTTACCGAGTATAACTGCCGCAAATGGTTCTCAAACCCGATCCCAAGGGATCGGTACTGTTCAAATTCTACCATCTCTCTTTGTTACTTTTGTCCTATATGTACCTACTTGCCCATTTAATCTACTGCCAGTCATTCGTTTAACTCGTTCCCTTATTTGTTCTATCACTTTTACTAACAGTGATGTTATTCTGCAGGATCGAAGTTCGGGACAGACAATTGGCGTCGGATGTGAATCTCAAGGCCTCTACTACTTCTCTACGTCATCTACCACATGCTCCACCACAGATTCTCCACTCGTTATACATGCGCAGTTAGGTCATCCAAGTCTTCCTAAGCTACAAAAGTTAGTGTCCAGTTTATCTAAATTATCCACTTTACAGTGTGAGTCTTGTCAATTAGGGAAACATACTCGTAGTCACTTTTCTGATCGAGTCAATAAACGGGTTGCGTCCCCTTATGCTTTAGTTCACTCCGATGTTTGGGGTCCATCGCGTACCGTGTCTACTTTTGAGTCTAGGTATTTTGTAACATTTATTGATGATTTTTCACGTTGCACGTGGCTATTCTTAATGAAAAACAGATCTGAATTATTTTCTATTTTTGAACAATTTTATCGTGAAATAAGAACCTAATTTGGTTTGTCCATTTGTACCTTAAGTGACAATGCACGTGAATATTTATCCCAACAATTTCAAACGTTTATGTCATCCAATGGTATTCTACACCAAACATCTTGCCCTCATACACCTCAACAAAACGGGGTAACTGAACGCAAAAACCGACATCTCGTAGAAACCACTCGGACTCTACTTCTCCATGATAATGTCCCTCTCAGATTTTGGGGGGATGTTGTGCTCACGGCGTGTTATCTCATAAATCGTATGCTCTCATATGTCCTTAATAATAAAATCCTTCATTCAATCTTGTTTCCAAACTCTCTTGTTCACCCAATTCCTCCTCGAGTCTTCGGGTCTACATGTTTTGTGCATAACCTCTCCCCAGGTCTTGATAAACTATCAGCTCGATCACTAAAGTGTGTCTTTCTTGATTATCATCGATCCCAAAAGGGTTATTGCTGCTACTCACACACTCTGTAACGATACCTGATATCGGCCGATGTTACCTTCTTCGAGTCTGTGCCATATTTTGCGTCCACCCAAGTCACTCTGGAACCCCTTCAGGAAAGTACTCTCACACCTCTTCCAGAAGTCCCATTTCCCATTATTCCCCATCACTCTAGGGAACTTGTCCCACGAAAAATCCCTACGGTTGACCCCCCCACTTCTCGTCCACTTCAAACATATCAGCGTCATAAACCAACGTTTGTCATACTTGTCCCTGAGGTTGTACATGTCACTGAGGTCGTACTTGTCCCTGAGGTCATTGCAGACTCTCCTCCGACGCTATCGCCATCACCGGATTCGATCCTGCAACTTGAGTTTGATCTTCTGATTGCCCTTCGCAAAGGTATACGTCAAACACGAAATCCTTCTCCACATTATATTGATTTATGTTATCATCGTCTTTCCCCTTTGCAGTATACTTGTTTGTCCTCTTTGTCTTCTGTTTCTATTCCTAAATCTCCAGGTGAAGCATTATCTCACCCTGAGTGGAGGCAAGCAATGATTGATGAAATGTGTGCTCTTCAAAGCAGTGGTACCTGGGAACTGGTTCCTCTATCCACTAGAAAATCTTTAGTAGGTTGTCGTTGGCTTTATACAGTGAAGGTTGGTCCAGATGGTAAGATTGATCGCTTTAAAGCTCGCTTGGTAGCCAAGGGATACACTCAAATTTTTGGGTTGGATTATAGTGATACCTTCTCGCCTGTAGCCAAGATGGCATCTGTTAGACTTCTTCTAGCCATTGCAGCCATTCGACATTGACCTCTTCATCAACTTGACATCAAAAATGCATTTATACATGGTGATCTTGAAGATGAAGTATATATGCAGCAACCACCTGGGTTTGTTGCTCAGGGGGAGTCATCGAACATGGTTTGTAGGCTACACAGGTTTATTTATGGTCTTAAGCAATCTCCGAGAGCTTGGTTTGGCAGAATCAGCACTGTAGTACAACAATTTGGTATGATCCGTAGTGAAGCTGACCATTCTATTTTTTATCGTCACTCAGTCCAAGAGTGTATTTATCTTATTATGTATGTAGATGATATTGTCATAACTGGTAGTGATGAGTCGGGAATACTCCAGTTGAAACAACATCTTTCAAATCAATTTCAAACAAAGGATCTTGGTAAAGTCCGGTATTTCTTAGGTATTGAGGTAGCCCAATCTAGAGATGGTTTGGTGATTTCTCAGCGGAAACATGCTATGGATATTTTGGAAGAAACAGGTTTGTTGAACACTAAACCAGTTGATACTCCTATGGATCCAAGTGTCAAACTACTAACCAATCAGGGAGAGCCTCTATCAGACTCGGGAAGGTATAGGAGATTGGTTGAAAAGTTGAATTATCTCACAGTCACTCGTCCAGACATTTCTTTTGCAGTCAGTGTGGTAAGCCAGTTCTTAAATTCCCCTTGTCAGGAACACATGGATGATGTTATCCGGATTCTAAGATACATCAAATGTGCTCCAGAAAAAGGTTTAGTGTATGAAGATAAAGGACGTACTCAGATAGTTGGACACTCTGATGTTGATTGGACAGGGTCACCAATTGATAGACGATCCACCTCTGGGTATTGTGTACTTGTTGGAGGAAACCTTATATCCTGGAAAAGTAAGAAACAAAATGTAGTTGCAAAATCAAGCGTCGAGGCAGAGTATAGGGCCATGGCAATGGCAACATGTGAACTCATTTGGTTAAAACAGTTGCTCAAAGAACTTAAAATTGAAGAAGCAAGACCAATGACACTTATATGTGATAATCAAGTTGCATTGCACATTGCTTCAAATTCAGTCTTCCATGAGAGGACCAACCATATTGAGATAGACTGTCACTTTGTCAGAGAGAAGATTGAATCTGGCAGCATCGTCACAAGCTTTGTCAACTCTAATGATCAATTGGCAGATGTGTTTACAAAATCTCTGCGAAGCCCCGGAACTAATTATATATGTGGCAAGCTTGGTGCATTTGACTTATATGCTCCAGTTTGAGGGGGAGTGTTGATATTTGTAAATATATGATGTTAAGAATATTTGTATGTAGAATAGTCTCACATCGATTATATCGTGTAATTAGTTGTAATCTCTCTATATATAATAAAGTCTTCGTAGTGCTTTCAAAACACACGGTTTAACCTAAATGTCTCTCAGTCTCTCCTAATTCAATAGAATTCAAACAATCAATGATGGAGAAATTTGAAATGACTGATCTCGGAAGAATGCACTACTTCCTTGGCTTAGAGGTTATGCAGCTTGACAGTGGAATCTTCATCTCTCAAAAGAGAAATGACAAAGAGGTCTTGAAGAAGTTTGGGATGGATAAAAGCAACTTGGTCCTAAATCCTACTGTTCTTGGGGTTAAAATTGATAAAGATGATATAGGTGTGACAGTAAACATCTCCATGTTCAAGCAACTTGTTGGTAGCTTGATATATTTGACCACTACCAGGCCGGATCTGATGTATGCAGTTAGTGTAGTCAGTAGATATATGGCCAAGCCAACTGAGATGCACCTTATGCAAAGAGAATACTGAGGTATGTGCAGGGAACTGTGTTTTGGAATTTTCTATCAAAGATCAGGCAATCAGGAGCTTGTGGGATACACAGACAGCGATTATGCCGGGTGTATCGATGACAGGAAAAGCACCTTGAGCTATGCCTTTATACTTAGCAATGCAGCGGTGGCATGGTCATCAAGAAAACAACCTATAGTCACACTCAGCACCACCGAAACAGAATTCGTAGCTGCGTCAGCTTGTGCCTGCCAACTGATTTGGATGAAGAGGATGTTGTCCAAGTTGGACTACAATGGAAGCAAAAGTCAAGTGATTTTTTGTGATAACAGTTCTACCATCAAGCTCTCAAAGAACCTGGTTATGCATGGCAACATTGGCAAGAGCAAACATATTGATGTGCGCTTTCATTTCCTGTGATTTAGTAAATGAAGGAAAGGTTCAATTGAATTATTGCAACACCAAACAGCAGATAGTTGATAACTTTACTAAGCTGCTCAAGCTTTAAGTCTTTCAAGAGCTCAGGAAGAAGCTTGGCGTATGTGACATCTCAAAGATAAACTAGACAGTCTAGTTTAGGGGGAGAATTCTTATGTTATTATTAATATTATTATTAATTGTTATTTGCTATATGTAACTGACTTAGTCTCTATTGATCGTGAGAAGATCATGGTTGTTAGTTTTAATTATGCCTAAATTGTAGGGAGTCAAATATGACTTAGTGGCCCTGATTCTTAGGAAACATTCAGTTCAGTTTTCTTTTTGTAAGCTATTTATATAGCAGTATTTCATTCTAATAAATAAGTCAGTTACCAGATTTGCTAACAGTTTCAACACATTATACAAGCAGCACCCACATTATTCGGTGTCGTCAAATAGCGGTTATTGTGGCAGTGGATCGTAGCAGAATTAAACAGGTTGTTGTTGTTGTTCTGTGATATGCTACTTAGTACAAAGTGTTGTTAATAAGCAGCTATAGTGGCGCAAAAGCATCATTGGATAGTGAAATTTGAACAAACTTTTATTTTCTACGATTCGTGAATCGAGATTGACAATACTGATGCAACTACAAGAAAATGGGTTAGCTAGCTTAGCTAGTGGGAAAATGTGTCTGGTTGTTGTACACTACAAAATATGTATTAGAGTTTAAATTTGATACACCGATAGAGTAAAATGTTTTACAGTGTCAATAAATTGCAGTATTCATATGTAACTTTAGAAATAGTTATAATAAAGTCAAACATTTTAATAATATGATAGTTATAATTGATTGACATCGTAACAAAACTTTGCCCTAAAAGTGTATATGAATTATATCCATTTTGTTATGCATACTCACAAAATGAACTGGAAAACAACGACATGAGTTTGAAAAATGAGATACAAACCACAGTAAGTCCAGCAAGGCCTTGCACGGGAATAGGTTGTGATCTTGGTTGTGTATCTCCAGTTCCAAGTTGTCCATATTCATTATTACCCCATGCCCACAAAGTTCCATCCTCTTGGAGAGCCAAATTATGAAAAGCGCCTACTGCTATAAGCCTTATATTCTCAAGACCTTGCACCCGAACCGGGACTGAAATCTGTTTACTGTAACATGAAGCAAAAATATTAGAATTAGCATAAAGCAGAAGTTGCTTTGTCAGCTAAAGAGCAGATAAGCATCCTAATATGTAAATAAATTCCTGCTTATATAATAGAGATACTGTTATGTAAAGGAGAAAATTTATAAAAAAAAATATACTCAGATTGGGGAAACAAGTTTCTGGTAGAAGTGAATAGACAATGTTGGGTGGAAATAGGCAATCTATACTGCAATTTGGTGTATTTAGTTTACACAATTCTCAGTAATTTTTAAAAGACTTCTTTGGCAAGTAACTTGGTTTGTGGTAAGATTGGCCGTTTGGCATCTTTCTGGTTTAAGCACGTGGCCATTTCGACAGCATTTCACTAATGAATATCTTACCAAGTCTTTTAGAATCCCGTGAATATCTTATATATGTATCAAACTTGATGCATATGATATATCCACCAGATTGAGGAAGAGCGATGATATATGACCCTGGTTTACTTTCCTTTATTCCTATTATATAGATGTTTTATTTCAATTAACTTGGTAGATATAGGCTCTCATGCTTATTTTTAATTAAGGGGTCTTGATTGAGACCTTTTAATTATAAATACATAAAGCTGAGGGGTTAACCTTACAAGTAATTCAGATTGATTATTTCCATATTTTCAACCGAAGCTACTCTAAAACAGCGTTTATGTTTGCCTTTTTTATAAAACATATCTGGTTATCAGAATGTATTAACCACGTTTATTCACAACAAAAAAAAAAACATTTTTTCTTTTAAAAACAGACAAATAAACCCTATATTGATTTTGTTTTTTCCCTTGTTTGCCTTCTGAGTTGGTCTTTTGTTTAGAAGGATTTCATATCCTACTTTCTCCTTGTATAAGTCATTCTCTTCATCTCAATAAGTTGTTTCTTTTATCTGAAAAGAAAAACTTACATATCACCGGGAGGCCACGGCTGACCCCATGTCCAAACATGCCCTTCGCGTGTAAGTACCACTGAATGAGTTCCTCCAGCAGCAACCTGCACCATAAGCAATTAGGAAAATATCAAACAGCAATCTAGAAAAGTCATTCATGATATTGAATATAGATATAATTTGTTGCATAATGGCTGAACAATATAAAAAACATATTCAATTTATTGAGCCAGTCTATACAGGTTAGGGTGGTAGCAGCACCAATTATGAATCTATGATTATGTCATACAGATGCAATGCAACCGCTAAAGAATAAACTGATATGAACAAGTAAAACATCCATGAATTATAAAATTAATTCTTTGAAATCTGGAAACCAGAAAGGAGGATAAAATAATCCTATTACTGAATAATTCAAGAAGGATTGAAGAGAATGGCTAATGGTAAGGCAGTTGAAGTCAATAGTATACCAATTGTGTTACGGAAGGGGTTAGGATAGAAATGTATAAGATAGCTCATAAAGTTGTTTAGCGAGATTATGAGGCTTAAAACATGTTGAATGGATGGAGAAATATTTTTATCTATAAGAACAAATGTGGCATACAAAACTGCACAAGTTATAGTGGGATTTAACTCATGTGCATGCTGTGAAGCTTTGAGAGAGTAGTCAAGTGGAGATCAAGACAAAAAACTCAATATCATAGAAAATCTATTTGACGTTATGTCAGGGAGATTGATCGTGAAATATTATTATCATTATTATGAAGACTGGTGGAGAGATATTGGAGGAATCGAAAAGACTACATAGTTTTCATTGACTTGAAAAATACATATGATAAAGTACTTCAACACATAGTTATCAAATCAAGATTCAAATTGTATATTGGAATAACGATTTTCTGAGTTGTAAATTGAATCATTTTACAAGTGGTAAGATACATTACCAATAAAAATATGACATTGTTAAGTAAATATACAGGTGAAGTGGAAAAACTAGATGTTGATTGATAGATCACATATGAACTTTAAAATAATTCAAGATTCAAGTCATGAATCAAATGACAAAAGTTCAATTTCTAGACTAATGTTTCACTCTCAACAAAACGAGAATATCTCAAACATTAAAGATAGATGAAGAATTTCATAGGAATTCTGGTTACATGAAAAGAATGATGAAATTAAGAAATGTACAGACCTAAAGATTTTCTCAGAAACAAAACAAAGGTAAATCATATTTGGTTCCACTCCCATCATTGTGTGGCATTGGAATACACGAGTTACCTGTCGAACAACAAGTTTGGGAGCACAAGGCTGAGGGATCACTATATCTCTCCTCAAAGGTCTACCGTTGTCATCCTTACGTTCGGGTTCTTCACCGCATTGCCCATATTCATTTCCACCTGGCATCAATTATATTTGCCTTTAGCATTCTGATAATATACGCATAAATAAAATAAACTAACGCGCTTTCTGATTTTTGAAGAGCACTCACACACATATTCTTCAAACATTTTTATCAATATAAATCACAGGTTCTCTGATACTCATTCCAATTTTTCAAAAGTAAAACATCTATACTTTACCTATGACATATGTATAATTGTATATATGACACTTATTTTGTTCTTCAAAATGTGTAATGCAATCAATTTTGGTCCTGTCTGAATTGATTTATTTGAGCCTATCTACAGACAACATAAGCACTTGTCAAACTATTTGAATTGATTTTGTCTGGTCTTTGGTTTTCTTTGTTGGGTTGGCTTTCTTTCTGCCTCTTCTCAGCCCTTGTTTCGGTCAGTTTGTTATTGGTTCTTCCTGGTTTGTGTCTCGAGTGGTCTTTGCTTTTCTCCTAGTGTGTTATCTGGTGGCAGGTTCTTGGTGCGGGAATGAGAATTGCATTCATGTAGGTAGCTGGCTTTTGGTTCCCTCTTGCAGTGAGTTATTGCTCAGATTTAGTTGGTTATTGGCTAACTTTTCCCCTCAGTTTTTGTCTTTCAAAACCGTTTGACTTTATTTTATCTATTGTTATAGAAATAGCTTATATATACAACTTATATGATAAGCACTAAATTAAGTTGTTTATCCAAACAATGCCTTTGTCTAAAAGGTCATCCTAATGATGAGAGGACAAAATCATCAAAAGAGGGTATGTATGCCATAGTTGAAGCAGAAAATGAGAAGACACTCCATATTGTGTTTAATCACATTGCCACTTTGGAGGATCATGTCACTTGTAAGAATAAATTGAAAAACACATCCCTCTGTATTGTCACAGAAAATGAAAGAAGCAAAATATATAAACAAACAAAAAGCTGATGGTGTTGAGTGAAATGAATACCCCAAGCATAAGCTCTTCCGTGATCATCAACAGCCAAACAATGCCACCCACCAATAGCCGCCTAACATAAGTTCAAAAGCACAACCATAACCACAAGTCAATAATCAATTAACATTACAGATTTGACTCCTCTAAAGTGAACAATTCAATTTAAGGCACATTGGCATTGAAACCAACGGTACCGCCGCAGAGGGTGGCACTTCAAAAATTGCCGATGGCATTTGGCAAAAAATCTGCCATGTCATTCCACCAAGGCCGCTATTTAACAACAATGTTTTAGACGATAAAATGTAAGTAACTCTGCAGTGATGAGAAATTCAATGGTTGATTGATATTTCAAACACATGCTTAATTTGTTTTATCAATTCAGCCCCTCAAATTTATCAAAAAATAAATCAGTCCCTTAAACGTAAGAACATCAATCAGCTTAGTCCCCCGCGGTCAAAACATCCATCAAAAGCAATGAAAGACTTACATATTAACTTAAATAGTCTCTTCCAACATCAAGACAAGCAAAGATCCTTCAAAATTGTACCGTTAAATTTGCAACAAAAAAAAAGACTAAACTAATTGGCGCTCAACTTAAAGGACTAAATTTATATTTTGATAATTTAAGGGAAATAAATTGACCGGTCCTTAAAATTTGGAGGACGGAAAATGATGATTTACTCATTAAACAACAACATAACAAAGATAGTCAAAATAAGAGTACCTGAACAATATGAACATGCGAGAGTGCTTTGACCTGGCTGGGAATGTTTTCAGTTTTGGTCTCCGCCGGGTGTCCAAGCGTCCCTCTTTGATTCCAACCCCATGTAAACAACTACACCAAGCAATAACAGTAAGAGAGAGAATCAAAAGAAAAACAAAATAAAGGGTTAAATTAACTATGATTACAGTCGCTATACAATTTTAGATCCTTTCAACTTTAATCCTACAAAAATTTTAAACATTTTTAGTCTTCACCTTTTATAAAAACAAAACAGTATGTAAGACTAAAAGTACTCAGTATAGGACTAACGTTTTGTTTAGAAAAACAACTTAATTAAGAGCTTATAAGCACTTATAGATAAGTGTATGTTTGGAATTGCGTTTACAACAACAAAATCACATCTCAGTGTTGTTTTAACATGAAAATCCAGACACCGGCAATTGCAACTTTAATCCAGACGTGCGTTTTTGGGTTTCAAAAGCTTAAGCAAACACATGCCAAGTGTTTGTTATATAAGTGCTTGTATAAACTACTTTTTATTGTAAAATATAAATAAAGCCAAATAGTTTTTTAGTATGTTCGAATTGATTTATTTAAGTTTATCTACTGTAATAAGCATTTGTGAGACTAGTTTGGATGGACTTATTTGAGCTTATCTACTGCAGTAAGTTTTGTGTCACTGATTGGGAAACTTAATCAAAACAGCTTATGACATTTTTCATAGATTTTTTTGAACTTATTTTTATAAATTCTTCGAAATAGCTAATGAAAACAATTTATAATAAATATAAAAACAATTTAAATTTATTTATTTTTTGTTATAAAAATAGGTTGTGCGAGCTTACTCATAAGTACTTATTTTGATAACTACTTATTTTAATAAGCACTTGTGCCATAAGTTGCAAATAAACTATTTATCCAAACAGGGCCTATGTGAGAACGCTTATAGAAACAGCTTATGACATGTCTATATATTGTAATCATAGACATAGGTGAAAACAGCTAATTAGGTAATGGAAAAAAAATGGAAAAAGAAAAGTGAAAGTGAAAGGTTTGCGAACCTTGCCATCATGAGAAATGGCGAGTGAGTTTCTGCTACCGGCGACAACAGAGCGAAGACGTTGAGAAGGGAGAGCTTTGACGGCACAAACCCATTCCTTATCTTCGTTGGTACCGATTCCTAATTGCCCATCTTCACCTGAGCCCCTGAAAAAAAAAAGGGATTTTGAAGTGTGTGTGAGAGAGAGAGAGAACAAGAAGAAGAAGATGAAGAAGAGAGAGAAAGAGAAAGAGAAAGAGATAGTGTTACCAGGCAATGATGTGGGAATTGGAATCCATGAGAGAGAAAGGGTTGAATTGAAGTGAGTGAGTGAGTTGTGAGTTGAGAATGTTTGAAAACAACAAGATACACAATTATATCTTTCTTCCTTTTATAAAATATTAAAATAATACTACCATCATTATTATTGGAATGGAACTTTAAAGGTGATTGCTAATTTTGACACTAATTTTTATTTTATTTTTTTAATTAATTTTTTTATTAATTAATATATAAGTTGTGTTAAAATGTATTTTCGAAGATGTTTAAGAAATTCATTTCTGAAATGAATTTAATCATAAAATATAGTGTAATTTGAAAATAAATGAATGGTAAGTGTGTGAGGTGTGTTTGAAAATATATTTTGAAAATTTAAAGATATTTTTTGAATTACACACTGTGCGTTAAAAGATAATGGAGTGCATTAAGAAATTTCTTAATTTTTAATGATATGTAAAAAAGAAAATATAGATAAATGTCATCTCAAACGTCGTCCATAAGCAAGGCAAGTGAGGTCTTTGCTTAGTGCCTTAAAGAAAATGTTATATTGTTGTCGTAGTTATGGCAGTTTTTTAATGCACTCTTATTAGTGGTGCATTCGGAAATGCATATCTGAAATGTGTGAAATTTCGGAGATGTATATTCGAATTGTGTCTAAATTTATAAAAAAATGATAGTTTCAAATATATATTTTCAAAACTAAGAAGTATTTTAATCATTTTGCATATGATCTCTAAGAAGGAGCAATGGTGCGTTAGAAAACTCCCCTAATTATTCTGTACAGTTGCAAGTGAGAAACTAAATAAGCACTTTGACATGTATTAGTACTATGTACATTGCACTTCAACTTGTCAAGCTTTTTAATGTTATAATTTCATTGATTAATATCACTTTCTCTTTCTCTTTCTCTCTTAGATTCAATGCATATAATGTTTGGTTTAATGGTTACATAATACAAAATCACGTTAAAAATTTATAGTAGCCTAGAAGTTTCTTTTGTAGTTTTTTATTTCATGGTGGAATTATCCATAATTGCACTGTGGGATTGCACAAACGCGTATCTAAACACACGCTAAATAATAGAACAAAACAATTCCTATAATTGTATGTTGCTTACTACTTGACTCTAGTGTTTTTTTCTCTTTCTCTACTTTCATTTCATTCCATCACTTTCATACTTTATCTCTCTCATTCTAGTTACTTTCATTTTTTCCATCACTTTCATACATTGTCTCTCTCTCATCTCTCATTCTAGTTTTAAAAAAAAAATCAAATGTTATCAAAAAAAGATGATAAAGAAAAAGGACAAAAAGAAGAACAACAAAGACAAGATTAAGAAAACATTACAAAAAAATAGATTTTATTTATTTAATATTTTATCATTTAATTTTTCTTTTTAACAATTTTATTTGTTTTAATTTTATTATTGGTGAATTTTATTTGTTTTATATTAGTGTGTTGCGTGTACAGTGAAATATTTATTATTTTATTTTCAAATAGAAGAATGTCAACTCCAAAATTTGAATTAGAAAGTTCAAAAATGAAGGGGAAAAAAGAATTGAATTTTTAGTTGAATAATAAAAGGGAGTTTTAGATAAATTTATCAAAACAAATTTAAAAAGTAAATTTGAAAATGTAGGTATCATTGAATGAACAAGTTAACAACAATGTAGAAGCTAACATTATAGACATGCACAAAAATGAAAAATGTATAGTTAATAGAAGAACTTAACAATGCAAATGAAGTTAACAACTTAGACAATGATGAAAAAACAAATAGTGATTTATTAGTAGAAGAATTTGATAGTGTAGACAATGCTAAAAATATACGTGATCTAAGTTATAGACAAATATTAGTACCAATTTGAGAGATTTATTAGTAGAAAAAAGTCTTCTTAAAGTTATTGATATATATTTTTTTAAGGATGAATCCTCAAGACATTTTTCTTTCTTATTTTATATTAAAAAATATCAAAATGAGAAAAACTTGAAAGAAGATGAATAGTATATTCTCAAGATTTGGATAAACTATTTTGTTTCTGTTGTAAATTGTTTAATACTCTTTCTAGTACAAGTAAATTAACAAGTTTTGGTATTAAGGATTGGAAAAATATGAGTTTTAAGTTGAGGATTCATGAGATGAGTAGTGAATACATCGTAAGTATGAATTTATGGGTTGACCTAGAAATAAGATTGTTAAAAAATAAAACAATTGAGTTACATGTTCAAAAACAAATAAATAGAGATAAAGAATATTGGAGAAATATTTTATTTAGAATAATTGCAATTGTTAAAACTCTTTGAAAAAGCAACTTAGCCTTTTGGGGAATAAATGAAAAGATTTATCAAGAGCATAATGAAAATTTCTTAAGTCTTATAAAATTGGCTGTTTAATTTGATCCTATAATGTAAGAACACATTCGTCGAATTAAAAATAAAGAAATTCATAATCATTGTCTTGGGCATAGGATACAAAATGAATTAATAAGTTTGATAGCAAATGAAATTAAAACTAAAATTATTCAAAAAAATTAAAAATGTAAAGTATTTTTCAATTATACTTTACTGCACTCCTGATATAAGCCATCAAGAGTAAATTACTACTACAAAAAGCGCTTTTAACGTCGGACGTGGAATGCGTTTTACCTCAGCTAATGAAGCAAAATAATGAAGGGCGTCATGAAAAATCGTCACTTAACATCTCGGTGAATTAAAAACGGATGGATAAAGTTATATGCACATGAGTTCGAACACCAGCAACAGCAAATTTTATTATTTTCAAAACTAGTGTATCTTTTATCTCTGTTTATCCAAATAACTGAGGGGTATGAATATTTATTTATTTTTTATAAAAATTATTACATTGTTTACTCAGAATATTACATTGTTTACCCTGAATATTAAAATTAAAATAAAAATCAAATTTCATAGGGGTCTAGATAAAAATCAAATTCTTTGAAGATTTAGACTTTAGATCTTCGAATTATTGAATCTAGATGAAGATCAAATAGTGGGTGCAAGATTATTCTCTACAGATCTTGCATGCATTTGTTTCTGATGAAAAAAATGGTAAGATAATTAATATCAATAATCAAAAATATTTTTCGATACAAATAAAATTTAATAAAACAAACTTTGAACCCAGATGATTTTCTGCTCTTGCAATTCATCGTAGAGAACTTTTCCAAGCGTCCTTAGGTTTCAAGCGCTTCATATGTTTCATTTAGGTTAGATTTCCAATATCGTAAGAGAACTTTTATAATGGATTTCATGTGGATCACTATTGACAAATTCTTGAGTGTTGATAACAATTAAATGGACGACAAAGATTTACTAAGGCTGGTGCATATAGGAAAAAAAATCTAAACTCTCACCTCAATCGTAACAAAACACTGAGGTAATGAGTATTTTTTGGCGAAAGGTTCCTGCTATCAATGAAAATATAGCGAAGCTGTTGAGAAGGGAGGGCTTTGACGACACAAACTCATTCCTTATCTTTGTTGGTGATGATACCTAATTGTCCATCTTCATCAGAGTCCCTATAAAAAAAGTGATTTTGAAGTGTGTGTGTGTGTGTGTGTGTGTGTGTGTGTGTGTGTGTGTGAGAGAGAGAGAGAGAGAGAGAGAGAGAACAAGAAGAAGAAGATGAAGAAGAGATAGAGAGAGAGAGAGAGAGAGAGAGAGAGTGTGTGTGTGTGTGTGTGTGTGTGTGTGTGTGTTACCATGCAATTATGTGGGAATTGGTATCCATGAGTGAGACAGAGAGAAAGAGAAAAAATTGAATTGAAGTGAGTGAGTGAGTTGAGTTGTGAGTTGAGAATGTTTGAAAACAACAAGATACACCAAAACCTACAATAATATATCTTTCTTCCTTTTATAAAATATTAAAATAATATTACCATCATTATTGAAACGGAATTTTAAACGTGATTGCTAATTTTGATATGAACTTTTATTTTTATTTTTAATAAAAAAATTTATTATTAATATATAAGCTTAAATGCATATTGGTCGCTTTAAAATAAATTTATTTATATTTTTTCTATTTAATATTTATTGGGTTTTTTTTATGTTTTTTATATTTGTATAGAAAAATTACATTCGCCTTTTTTGAATTTTGTTAAAATGACTTTGACACTTTCTATAATTTTAAAATATACAATAATATTTACTAAATTTATATATGCAGTAATAATTTTTAATGATATGCAAAAAAAAAAAACATAGATAAATGTCATATCAACTCCGGCCCATAAGCAAGGCAAGTGAGACCTTTGCTTAGGACCTCAAAGAAAATTTTGTATCGTTGTCTGTAATTAATCTGCATAGTTGCAAGTGAGAAACTAAAGAGGCACTTTGACATGTAATAGTATTATTTACATCGCACTTCAACTTGTAGAGCTTTTTAATGCTATAATTTCATTCATTAATGAGAATCTCTTAATACACTTTTATATGGGTGAAATAAATCTTTAAAAACTCCAAAATATCTTTCGGAGATACATCTCCCAACGCACCATAAATCAAATTTCAAGGTGTTTCAGAGATGCATCTCCGAAAACACCCTAAATTAATTTTCAAGGTGTTTCGGACATGTATCTCCGAAAACACCCATGTTTACACGTTATTATTATTTAAACATTGCATTTAAATATTCAGTGGTATTTTCGTATATGCATATCCAAAAATATTGTTGCTATATCAACTTGCTACATGATTACCCCTACCACTATTTCATTGTTTCGATTTCACCCCATAACCAAAACCTACCTCAAAACTTCAACAATTCTCAATCAAATTTTCGTCTCCAAACCAAGTTTCAAGTGTTTTATCATATCAAAGAGAGCATAGAAAGGTGCAATTTAAAGTAAACTTTCCTCATTTCATCTCTCATTTCCTTGCATTGATGTTGATCTTGAGATGAAAAAAACAACGTCACTTCGAATATGCATATCTGAAATCCACCTACTATATTTCGGATATGCATATCTGAAATTGTCACTGATACGAAAACAGTTTTAACAGATTTTATGTTTTTGCTCGTTTTAGATATGGTGCACTCCAACATGTTTCCCAAAGTGTTATAGAGGTGAACGAACATGTTAAAAAGATTGATATTGAGATAGATGTCCGGCAACAATTTACAAATGATCAAATTTTTAGTGCTCGTCAAAATATGCTTGAATGGGTCCAAATGGAAGTTATCAAACTCGGGTTTGGCATTCTAATTGAAAGGTCTGACAATGGCACTAGTAAAAGGAAATCATTTGTAATGATGACATGCGAGAGAAGTGAAAAATATGTTCCAAAAATTTAGAAGTTAAAACATGAAGACACCGGATCGAGAAAATGTGAGTGTCCATTTAAATTGCATGAATATTGTAGGATGGATGATATATGGAAGTTTAATGTCATTTCTGGTATACATAATCATGTGTTTTATACCAAGATACAAGGTCATCCAATTGTATGTCAGCTTAAGCAGAAGGAGAAGGAAAATATTTTGGAAATGTCGATAACCAAAGTTGCACCAAGAAACATACTTGCCAATTTGAAATGGAAAAGGGCACAAAGTGTTTCAAATATCAGGCAGGTACATGGAAAATATAGGTCTGAGATCCGAAATGCAATAACTTTTGAAACTTTTGGATGATAACCACTATGTTTCAAGGTACATAGTGTGTGAAGATAAAGTCAGTGTTCGTGACATTTTTGGACTCATACAAAAAGTATCAAGTTTTTCAACATATTTCCAACCGTCCTTATAATTGATTCAACGTACAAGACAAACAAGTATAGGATTCTGCTTCTAGAAATTATTGGTGTCACTTCTATGCAGAAGACATTTTCGATTGAATTTATATTTTTGGAATTTGATAAAGAAGACAACATTACATGGGCGTTGGATATATGCAACAGTTTATTAAAGAGTCCACAAAATATACCTAGTGTCATTGGAACCGACTGAGATAACGCCCTTATGAATATGGTTAGAAATGTGTTTCCTATATCATATACATTACTTTGTCGGTATCATATAACAAAAAATGTCAAAGCTTAGCTCAAACTTGCGAGTGGCACCAAATAAATTAAGGGTGAAGACGGAAACATGGTTGAATCTAGTGTTGTGTTGGAGAAGATAATTGATGCATGGACAAATATACTAAATTCTTTGATAGAAGTGTTGTATGTCGAATATCCAAATTTTCTGAAATACGTTGAATTTACTATTCTTGATCAGGTGAAAGAAAAGTTGTGTGTGCTTAGATGGACCGAGTTAGACATTTGGGAAACACAATTATTAATATAGTCGAATATGCACATTCAACATTGAAGAAATGGTTGGGTGATAGCAAGGGAGGTCTTTGTAGAGAATAGGACACAGTGAACCAAATGCTCTAAAACCAACATAATGAAATTCAAACAACTTTTGGTCGAAGCATAGTTATGGTAGAACACCGATTTAAAGATAACACTCTTTACTCGCAGGCAGTTGGTTCTCAACATATTCCGGGCGGGATTGAATTTCATTTTTCATGAAGCAAAGCGAGCGGAGACGACGAGGCCGTATAGTTTGAAGTGTGGATGTACATTTAGGAAAAATTACGAGCTTCTATGTGCTTGTCTCATTTCTAGAAAATGAAACTAAATTCCCCCCATATGTATGGACGAGGTCTACACTCATTAGAAAAGACTCTAATTTAATGACTACAGTGCGATGAAGGACAACACATCGAGTATAACCATCATCGCCGAGTTGGAAGTGATGATGGATAGATTTTCTAAAGGGGATGACACTATGAGATTACACATTAAAGAAAATTTGAGGAAAATCATATATCTAGAAACCACTGTGTTGTACCCCAAAATTTTCCTTCTCTTTTCTCAAGATATTTCTCACAAGATCTTCAATAGCTCAAGTTTTTACAAGTGTTGACTAGGTCAAATCATCTTCTAAACACTGATGCCTCAAATTAGGGTTTTGATTTTCACATGTAAAATTGAAATTTTAATGCTATAAATGAGTTTCATGGATCATAATGGACCTCCAAGAATACTCATGTCAAGTTTCAAGTCTTGAATCACAATTTTGCTCAATCAATTGCTCAAATGATTGAAAATCAGCTATATTGGGTAAAAAGTCAAATATGGTCAACCTAAGTCAAACTTCATGATTTTTGGCAAAGAAAAGCACTCAATTTACCAAAAGGGCAAAATGGTCAGAATTAGGGCTTTGATTGTAATTGACTGATCAATGACTTTTGACCTAATACATGATCTAATGGATTGAAGCATATTCTCAAGGATTCAAGTATAATATGTTGACCTAATTTCATGGTTCAAAACATTCCTCGAGATCAATGGATTGATAGTTGAAATTTGATCAACTAATGAAAAGTCAACTGATACATAAAGTCAAAGTTTGACTTTTTGGTCAAAATTCAATTTCAAAGATCACAATTCATCAAGATATTCAAAAATATGAAGCTTGATCCTCAAGAAATCATGAAAGTCAAAAGTCAATGTGAAAAGTCAAACTTTTCAAGAGTTGGAAATTTTTTTCTAAGTGTTTTTATACATGATAATTGCATTACTTCATGTCAATCTTTCACCAAGATGCAAAGATGATTCAAAGAAAACTTTTAACATGAAAGTTGTAGATCTTGATGAGATCTACAACTTTTATTTGCTGACCAAGTCCTAGAAGTGCTTGGATTTTGGGTTATAAATTCCTAAAGTCATGACATTTTTCATAAAACACTTAGAGAAATTTTCAATAGGTTTTGGTCAGTTTTTATCTCAACTTCTTAGCCAATTTTCATCAAGTTCCAATTTGATTTAGCCAAAATGGTCAACATGAAAGTTGTAGACAATGTTCCAAGCTTTCCAAAACTTCCAAGAGCATGAATTTATCATAATTGAGCTATGTGATACGGTGGCAGAACCGACTATTTTTACTGGTTTGCGTTTTGCATTTTTTTGTTCGCAAAATGTCGCGGTAAGCAAGAGTCGCCACCGACTTTTATTTTATCTAATCATGGAAAAGGAAAAAGAACAGAAAAAACCTTTTTTCGAGATATTCTGAGTACGGGGGGTAGATTATAGAAAGGGAAGGTGTTAGCACCCTTTCTATCCGTAGTTATCTACGGGCTCTTATGTACTTGCTCATTTTTCAAATTGCTTGTGTGTGTTTGTCTTGAAAATGTTTTACTTCGTGATAACCCTTGTATCAGTCCTCAAGGATGTGACGAAGTTTGTTTTGAAAATTGTTTTGGAAGGTGTTTGTGTGAGAAGTTTTTATTGAGCAAGTACTTAAGATTCTACCTACTCGAAAAAAGATTGTTTGTTCTCGTTTCCTTTAGACAGTGCTATCCTACTATTAAGGAATAGGTAGCACCATCGTTGAAGTTATAAGGGACAAGTACAATCATTAAAGAAATAGTTAGAAAACTTTAGTAGTAACCCTAGAGTCTTAAGATCTTTCCGAGGCAACATTCGAATGGGACAATTTGATCTTTTTAGACTAGAGGGCAACCACTAAAATCTCCTATGCTTGAATGACTATTTTACCAAAGGAAACCGAAGTGAGGCAAACCCTAGGAGTGAATATGTGCATATGAATTGTTTCAGTTATTTAATCTTTGCACATTAGGTGATATACTGTTTTAATTTCAGATATTCTTGCCATACAATCCTATTAGCATCCATCTAAACAGTTAAATATTTGCAGGAATTTAAAATGCGAGAAAATAAACCTAGCTATTACAAGGCTTCGGGGATGGGGATTAATTACATAACCAAAGAATCGAGGATTAAAGTAGTAAATAAAACCCTAATTTTAACTATTAAAAACCATTGGCAGTTACAAAAATAATGGAAAAGAAATAATTAAATGCGCGGCGAATTAAATACGAGGAGAAATTGAAAACTCTAAAATCTAATAGAGAAATAATTAAATTATTTTTGAGAAAAGAATTAATTGAGTTATGTATGACTAAAACCCTAATTCTAATTATTTTAATTATGAAAAAGAAATTAAAATTAACCTAATCTAGCTAAATTAAATAATTTCAAGAAAATAACATATTTTTACAAAAAATAAGATTTTGTGTATTTTTAGTTTTTTTATTTGAGAAAAGAAATATAATTGCACATTAATTAAAAACCCTAATTTTTAATTGCTTTTAATTATAAAAAAGAAATTAACTTAATCTATATTTCTAATTAAATTAAAATAAATATTTTATTAAAAAAATGTTTTTTTGGTGTTTTGTGATTTATTGATTTTATGATTAATAAAAAAAGGCAATTAATTTGGGGGAAAATAATTAAACAAAATAATTAAAATAAAATAAATAAATAAATAAATAAAATATGGGCCTGTGTTGAATAGCAATTTTGGGGGTGTCATTTTGAATTTTCTAAGGCCCAAAATGCTCCAGGCCTGGTCAGTCTTTGGATGCCTTGCAGTGTTGACTTGAGGGCGCATCATAGTCCCTCACTGTTGGAGCGTTGGATCTGATGCCATGCTTGATCAACCGTTTGGATGCGAGGGTGTATGATGGTCACCAGGAAGGATGATGCGTTGGATCTGCTACAAGAAAGTGAAATAAAGAAAATTTTGTTGGGACCTGGGATCGAACCCAGGTCATTATACTCTCCACTAATGCGCTTCACCATCTGAGTTGTCTTGCTTTGTTGTAACTATAATGAAAACACAATATAATATATGAAATAAAGTGGTTTGTGGTAAAAAACAAAAAAAAACGTGTGCGCTGGTTCAAATGGGCGAATGGCTGGCTGACACCTAACCTTCTTCTTCCTTTCTTCGTCGTCTTAGGTTCTGATACTTTTACATATGGACAAAGGTCTGTAGCCATAGCCCCTTCAAATTTCCAAAACGCACAAGACGCATGATAAATGATTTCTAACTATATAGATCCATTCATTTTGATCTCGTGAACATCATGGTACCCTTCTTTTTGGCTAATTTCACATGTGGACAAAACCCCTAAACTGCACATACGAACCCTAACAATGACAAAGGCATGTACAGGCTTCAAAAATACAATTAAATCATCCAGTTAGCTTGCATACACGATGAGGATCATAAATATATAACTTAAACATGCTAATGATGCAAGAAATATAGTAATCGATTTTGAAAATATGAGCAAACCGTGATATTGATTGTCCGTGTTTCTGGGTGTTTCAAGCCTTGCAAATGATCCAATTGGCTTCTGGGAAGGTCCAAGAAACAATTGAAATCATTGGAATGGCTTGAATTAGCATGTGGAGTGAAAACTGATTCACACTTTTCTTTGAATTTTTTGAATTTTCTGCCTCTTTCATGATTGCTCAACCTTCTTTTTTGCTTTGTTCTTGTCCAATATATACCTAGGGATGAATTAGGGTTACAAACTTGGATTGAATCTTGTAATTTGATTAGATTTGATTTGATTCTTTAACCATATGCAAACTTGTTATTTTGAGCCAATTCTTCCCTTTCTTGTACCAATTATGCTTGATTCATGTTGGCCTTGATAATTCAGCATATTTTGATTGTCAACCTGTCCAAAAACCAAATCAAATCATATATTTGCTATTATTCACCAATTATTTGATTTAATTCACTTTTTAATTAATAAAAAATCAAAATAAATTGCAAAATGAAGCAAATAATGTGTGGGTGAATATTTGAGTCGTGGACCACATTATAAATGAGGTGCGAGAATAAAAAGTTAGGCCTATTTAGCAAAAAATGCATTTTTTTAGCACATTTTACTTTTGGCAATTTTGCAAAAAGGGTCAACTTTGACAAGTCATATCTCTTCCAATTTTAACCCTAGAGAGGTGTTCTTAGACTTTTTAGAAAGCTTAGGATGTCCCCTAAGCAACCCTTTTTGTCTCATCTCAATTGAGTCTTCCATGTTCATGTAAGAAGCTTTGACCCAAAAGGTGTTTTTGTTGACTTTTCAAAAGGACCCATAATGTAGAAATTCATATCTTTTTATGAGTGCACATTTTGAGCTTGTGAGCTAAAGATGAATTGTATATAATTGCATCCTCTTCAAAATGATCTTTGGATGGAAAATTTCTGATAATGCATGTGGAAGTTATGTTTGGTCAAAGTTTGGTTGACTTTTACTAAGAAACCCTAATTTAGCAACTTTTGGGTTTTGATGAATTTGGAGCACTCCTTGAGGAATCATGATCAAACCTTGATCAAATGATGGATATAACTTCAAAATGTTGATGTTGACCAAAAATCTTGAAGTTTGACTGTATGTGGGCCACAATTGACTTTTGACCGAATACAGTCGATTCTCAAGCATCTGAGCAGTTGACTGAGCAAGCTTCTTGTGTAAGGCATGAAACTTGACATGTAGGGTCTTGAGAACATATTAAGACCATGGAGAGCATATGAGGCCTTTGTGGTTCACCCATCTTGATGAAAATGGAAACCGTAATTTGAGGTACACTGCCTTAGGAGAGAGTTTGTCTAGCCAACTCTTGGGCAAGCTTGAGAAAATTGGGGATCTCTAGGAGTATGTATTGAGTAAAATGAGAGGGCAAATTTTGGGGTACAACAGCTGCCCCTGTTCAATTTTCTTAAACCTGAGGATGTATATTGGCTTGTCTGCCTTTTGTAATCTGAAGGTGGAAGATGATTGAACACTAGAGTGCCCAGAAATTTGCACTCGCATGAAGTGGCACTTGATTTGTGATATCGGGAATGGGCTTACAGATGCCATTTGGAGGTCGCTAACGGAAAATTGTCCGAGATGGGCTTAAAGATGCCATCCTGGATGCGATGGAGAATTGTCGAAGATGGGCTTAAAGATGCCATCTAGAGAATCTTGATTTCCTGAGATATTCTTTTGATGAGAGTCCCTGTTGCTGTTATTGATGAGGAATCTGCTGAGGAACGATGGTATCTGTCTTGGGAGAAATAGAATTTTATGAGCTTCAGTTATCCGTTACTCTACTGGGGAAATAAATCTGATTTGAGAAAGTGGAAGCGAACTTCATATCTGGTCAGGATATATGCTGCACCGCGACTTACTGGGGAAATGTGAAACCAATCGTGTTTGATCAGGTCCAAGTCCTACAGTGTTGTGGACTGCTGTTTGGAGATAAGAGAGGAGGAACCTGGATAGTAAGGTTATGAGAAGGAACTTGGATAGTAAGGTTACTTCGATATGAAAGCCTGGATGGTAGGGCTGTGAGAAGGAACTTGGATAGTAGGGTTACTTCGATATGAAAGCTTGAATAATAGGGTTGTGAGAAGGAACATGGCTCGTAGGGTTACTTCGATATGAAATCCTGGATAGTAGGGCTGTGAGAAGGGACCTGGATTGTAAGGTTACTTCGTTGTGAAAGCATGGATAGTAGGGTTGTGAGAAGGAACCTGGATGGTAGGGTTACTTCGATATAAAAGCCTGGATAGTAGGGTTGTGAGAAGGAACCTGGGTAGTAGGGTTACTTTGATATGAAAGCCTAGATAGTAGGGTTATGAGAAGGAACCTGGATCTTAGGGTTACTTCGATATGAAAGCCTAGATAGTAGGGTTGTGAGAAGGAACCTGGGTAGTAGGGTTACTTCGATATGAAAGCCTGGATAGTAGGGCTGTGAGAAGGAACCTGGGTAGTAGGGTTACTTCGATATGAAAGCCTGGATAGTAGGGTTGTGAGAAGGAACCTGGATAGTAGGGTTACTTCGAGGTGATAATGTAGATTAATTGACCCGTTTGATTTCGGGAACTGAGTTTCCATTTAGTCGTCTGTAGATGTGATCTGTATAACTGCTAAATTTGTTGAAGCTAATCGTATTTTCCTGAAAAGATATCAGGGTTAGTTATATGCGATGTATGAAATGCAGGGTGAGATGATGTTCTCAAAATAAATGATATTATGTTGCATGTGATATGTATGTGTATGTCATGATGTATGTTCATGAAATGCTATCAGGGTATGCTCGCGTCTTGGGAAAATAAATCCTTGACGGTTGCTGGAGATTTGTAAATATTATGTTGGGAAGAGATGCTGGAGAATAAACTCTGCGGGGACCAAACTTAGGGGAAAGAGATACTATGTTGGTGGGCCTGCTGATCTGGAGGAATAAACTCAGTTGGGGATAAAATTCACTGACTCTCCCGCGATTATGAACCTTGGATGGGGATAGTTATGTATTGTTTCAGGAAAGTTGACATCAATGCCTTTGAATACTTTTACTCTATGGGGAGTGTATATACCAATAATTGTGTTCCCAAGCTGGCTCTATCCTGGTACCTGCGGGGCAGAGTAACCGTAGGGTTTGGTACTTCTTGTTTTTTCCCTGTTTCTGGAATTACGAGTAATTGCCTTTTGTTTTTTATGTAAATATTTATGAGTGGCAATCATTTTCAAATGCATATATCAAAAATAAATTATTGAACGTTTTTGCAAAACAAAATAGAAAAAAGAAAAAACAGATTGAAGTTTCTTGTGAAAATGACTTGTATTGATTTTTGAAGTTGGCCTGTAATAGGAGTTTTATACAAAGAGGCTGACGCTCTAGTAAGAGAACTGTTGTACCCCAAAATTTGCCCTCTCATTTTATCAAGATTTCCCCTCACAAGACTCTTTGAACTCTAAACATGATTAGGGTTTTGCTCTGCTCAAGACATCTCCTTGCACTGATGACCTAAATTAGGGTTTGAGTTTGCACAGGTATTTTTGGGCTTTCAATGCTCAAAATGACTTTCATACTTCATGTTGGACCTATAAGCTCTACCAAGTTTCAAGCCTTGAATCAAATTTTTGCCCAGTCAATTGGACAGTTGACCTAGAAATCAGTTGTATTGGGGAAAAAGTCAACTATGGCCAATTTATAGTCAAACCTCATAATTTTTGATCCACATCAACATTATAGACTCATATGAACCATTTGATCAAGTTTGGACCACAACTCCTCAAGAAATTTGATCAGATCATCAAAAGGGCAAAATGATCATTTTTAGGGTTTTGACTGTATAAGGGCAATTTCTGATTTTTCACCTAGCCAGTGGCAAATTAGGTTCAAGCATGGATTCAAGGACTCAATGGAATCATCTTGACCTATTCACAAGTCTCAAAAGATCTCAAATGCATTGGATTGACAGATGAACTTTTCAGTCAACTGATCAAAATTTGACTGTATACTGAAAAGTCAAACTTTGACTTTTTGGTCAAAATCAAGTGCCAAGGGTCATTTTTCATCAAGATGTGTCAAAACATGAAACTTGTTCATCAAGAAACCTAATTTTTCAAATTAGGGTTTAAGATTGAAAAATTTCATAACTTAGAATTTTTCTAAGTTATGAAATTTCCTTAATTTTGCCCAACTTAGCCCAACATTTTCACCATGATGCAATTGGATTAAAAAAAAACTTCCAACATGAAAGTTGTAGTCCTCCACAAAGTCTACAACTTTTATTCACAAAGTTTTCTCAAAATAAGATTGGATCTCAAGTTATGATTTTTGGAACAAGGGTCCATGAAACTTTTAACTTAGTGAAATTTTGCCCTAGTTTAGGCAGGATTTTGACCTATCTTCATGACCATTTTTCACATAGTTCCACTTGGAATATCAAAATTCATTTCAAATATTTATTATAGAGCATTTTACAATATTTCCAAAATGTCCAATAACTCTCCAAAATCATTTGTTGTTAGGGATAATCGAAGGTTTGAATTTGGCAAAAACTCACTTTTGATCCATGGCATTTTCATGTTGATACAAGTTGCAACTTCTGTCCAGCTTCATTTGTACTTGATTACAGGTCCCTAAATCCTTTCATACTCAATAATTAAATTAAAATCCATTGGTTTGAGGCTTTGTTCTGATTATGGGAGGATTACACGAGAGATTAATCCAAAAATAGCAAAAAGGCAACATTGCCATTTTTGTCAAAATTGCTTTATGTCAAATTGCATTCTTGAGCCTTGAACCAAATCTCATACAACAAACCAAATACACAAACTTGGGGCCAAGATTACACAATGTATGCAGGGTTAGAGCTAGCCTGTACATGCCTGCTCTTTGTCACTTCTCATTTTTGCTTCATAACCAAGAAACTTGCCAAAATCACATAACTTGGATATTTGATATAACCAACCCTTGTAAGCATTGGAGACAAGTTTTGTGCATTACCTTGAGCCAAAAACACGAATTGTTGAACCCTCAAGCCTTCTAAAACACCAAATCACATTCTTCTTGCAAAACAGGGCACCCCCTGCAGATTCACTTCCATCATATAAACCACTCATGCGTTTTGCCCCAAACCTGTTCAAACACATTCCATATAACCTATCCAAGCTATCCCAACCATTAAACAGTGATTGTAACTTCATTTGCAAGCTTCACCATTTCTGTTTTAAACTTGTGCAGGTTGAGTTCTACAAGCTTGTTCAAGCAAGTCCAAAGCAAACTAGGCATTGGGGAAGGTCGGAGGAAGTTCAAGCAAGCTCCCAAGCACCTCAGGCCTCACTGAAAAGCTCCACATTGCCATACACAAGTTCATATGAAACAGGTATTTGTCAACTTCCTATCTCTCTATTTAGGAATCATTAAGCTTAGGTTTGTGAATAAAAAATGCAGTACTCATAGCCCCGAAGCTGTACATATGCTCAATTTTCATTTAAGTTAAGTGTGTTAAGAGAATTTGATTCATGAACTTTCTGAAAAAGTTTGGTTAGAAATTAGGGCCAGAGAAATTCTCTCTGGTCTTTGAGAGTTAGATTAAGTTATTTATATGGTTGAAATCGTCTTGAAAAATGCTATAACTTTGGTGTTATGAGTTTTTGTATTAGAGCATGTATGCAGGATCTGGACATTTGTATAGGGCGCGCGTTTTTGTTTGACAAATGTTGAAGATGAAGTTCAGTGGGTTGGGCTTTGGCTTGGCCTGCTTTTTGCTCCTCCAATTTGCTGACTACACCCCTTGGCCCATTTCTTTATATTTTTGTATTTTTCTATTTATTTTCATTTCTGATTTTATTTTATATTTTTCTAAACATAAAAAATACCAAAATCATTTTTATAAATTTTCACTTTTTTTTATTTTATTTTTTTTATTTTTCTAACATGAAAATAATTATTAATTAGATATACTATTTATTTTCTCAAATAAAATCTTGTAAACAATACATAAAGATATTATATTTTTTAATATTTATATATTTAAATAATATTTTCTCATATATTATTATTTTCTAAATATTTGTATATATTTATATTTATTTTCTTGTACACAAAATAATTAATATAGTATATATTATCTTAAAACAAAAAACTAGGGTTTCCACCCTTATTAAAAATAATATTTTTTTTGACACTTGTATATATTTTTATTTTTTATTGTACATAAATAAATAATATTAATAAATATATTTTCTTAAAACAAAATTTAGGGTTTTTTCCTTAACAAAATAACCTTTTATTTTCTTTCTTTTTAATACATTAAATATTATATTTTTTACACATAAAAATAAATAAAAACATTTTCTTTGCATACTTATAATATTTTGCATATTTATACTTAATTTGCTTGTTTAAATTTTGTTTATTTATTATTTAATGCAAAGAATTCAATTTGGAAGTAATAGTAAATATTAGGGTTTTAATTTCTTGCAAAATAATCCCCATTCAAAATTGTATCCCCCACCTCATATCAATGTTGTAATAGTCGTAGATTTATTTTACGCACTTTATGCTTTCAAATATACCATGTTAGAGATTAGGGTTTGTATGCAAAAATCCAAAATCAAAACAAATAGCTTGACTAATACAAAGACCTAAAAGCATGTAAATTGACAACACAATACACACATGCACCCCTAGGATTTCATCCACTTGTTGCCTTTAAAATGGCCATGTTATGCATGTTGAGTATCTTGGCAAAACAAAAGCAAAACAAAAAGATCATAGTCCCTCGATGACGCTATCTTGGTTTCCTATACAAAAATGATCTAGTCCCTCAAAAAATTGCTAAAGATACTTGGCAATATTGCTATCATGGTCAATACGATGACCCGTGCCTGTCCCGTTTAACATCCTAATACAAGGTTGTTTACCAAATGCAATGGTAAAACAACACTGTCAAAAGGGTTAAAAATGTGTAGGAAAGATCTTTGAGTAAATAGGGTGGACAACTCTTAGTTACTTGATCAAAACTTGCAAAACATCGTTGCTATTTTCAAACACACCTCACAACACAATTTCAAAACATTTCCCAAAACAAACTTTCAAACAATCAAACATTGAAACATCTTTTCAAAAGACAATACACCTTTGTATACATTCAAACAAGAATCATTACAAAGGTTGCCACAACGATGGCCTCTTTTCAAAACATTTTCAAGACCACACACAAATCACCATTTCAAACAATTGAAAAGCAAAAGCAAGTGATCTAAACAAGTAACTAAGAGCCCATGGATAACCATGGATGAAAAGGGTGCCTGCACCTTCCCTTTTCATAATCTACCCCCTGAACCCAATAAAATATCTCAAAGGTCTTTCTTGTGCTTTTTGACCTTTCCTTTGGATAAAATAAAAAGTCGGTGGCGACTCTTGCTAAACCAATACATTTGCGAACACAAACGCAAAACCTTAAGTCAGTTCTCCCACCGTATCACAGAACTGGCGACTCAACTGGGGACAAATCTAAAAGTGGGGTTACCTTAGGGTTTAGATCACCTTTACATGCTTACCTTGTTTGCTTTGATTGATTTACACTTGGTTCTATTTTTTGGGTTTGAAATCCTCTACCCGGATTTGGGAAACATTCATAGGTAAATAGCAATACGTTATGGAAACTGTGCGGGGTATACCGATATGGTTGAAGCAATAGCTATATTAGTGCGACATATTTGTGGGTACCGGTAGCCTTTGAGTCAATCAAAGAGAATATGGGGCCGCTGAGTGATGTCATGAAGCACTAATGGACTTTTATAACCTTTACTTGACCATCTTGGCCTTATTAGGGGTAGTGAGATGACCGACTTTGGTGCAGTCCGAAGTTGGTAGATACTCGATACTACACTCATTGAGGGTTATTTTCTTGGAATATTTCGGTCGCCAGTTAAGTCGATAAACTGAAACAATGAACACAGAAAATAATCCAGTGATATGGAGTTCCTTAGAACCCGGTTACTATTTATAGGACAGGTTGAGCCAACTAAACTTCAAGAGGGTACTTACCTATGAAACCCCATCCAAGCCTGAAACTAGGATCTTGTGTGACTTGCTTGTACATATACTTGTGCATACATCATAAACATCATAAAGCATCATATGCATCCACTAACCATTTCAATGGTTTGGATCTTCATCTGTGTTCCTGTTTTGTAGGTTATGGAATCACTCCGCAGGAAAACTGTTCAGGTCAACCTTGTGAGAATCCCTCCTCAACTCAAGGAGCTTACTTCCAAGATTCCAGAGAATTCTCCCTTCAGAGAAAGACATGGTAGACTTCTCAACTTGGTCAACTCCAACATTGAAGAAGACATGGTGAGAGTTCTCTTCCAGTTCTTTGACCCCCTACACCATTGCTTCACATTTCCTGATTACCAACTAGTGCCTACTTTGGAGGAATTTTCTCAACTCCTGAGGATTCCTATTCTCCATCAACTACCCTACAACGGTACAGAAAGAGAACCAAAGCCTGAAGATGTTGCTCAAGCCCTACACTTGCAACCATCTGATATCAAAGGTCATTGGGAAACCAGAAGTGGTGTCAAGGGTTTCTTGGAAAAGTTTCTGTTTGAGAAGGCACAAGACTACTGGAATTCTCTAGATCTGAAAGCTTTCGAGGAGATTGTAGCACTTCTCATCTATGGGTTGGTCTTGTTCCCAAACCCTGATCAGCTTATAGATGTGAATGTTGTCAAGATTTTCATATCTCAGAATCCTGTGCCTACATTGCTTGGGGATATCCTCCACTCATTTCACACATGAACAATGAGGAAGATAGGTGTTCTCATGTGATGTACTCCTCTTCTAGCAAGGTGGTTTATTTCTCACCTTCCCCAATCAGCCTTGAAGAATGAGCAAGGCTTGAGGTGGTCACAACGATTGATGACTCTTACACATTCTGATGTTCATTAGTGTTCTCGGTCTAGAGAAAATGTCATCATCATTGATTGTTATGGGGAATTCCCTAATGTCCCACTACTTGGCATTATGGGAGGTATTACCTACAACCCCTGTTTGGCTCTGAGACAGTTTGGGTATGCCCGAAGGGATGGCCCTCATGACATACTGATTCCAGACTTGGTTTTTGACTTCGACAACGACGCTCAAGGACTTTGTTGTACCCCAAAATTTGCCCTCCCATTTCCTCAATATTTTCTCACCACAAGACCCTTGGAGCTCAAGATCCAGTTAGGGTTTCCTCTGCTCAAGACTTCTCCTTGTACTGTTGACCCAAATTAGGGTTTGTGTTTGCACAAAGATGTTTTGACCTAAAAAGCCTAAGATGACTTTCATGCTTCATATTGGACTCACAAGTTTATTCATACCAAGTTTCAAGCCTTGATCTCAATCTTTGCCCAGTCAATTGGACAGTTGACCTAGAAATCAGTTGTATTGGGGAAAAAGTCAACTGTGGTCAATTGATAGTCAAACCTCATGATTTTTGACCCACATCAACATTATGAACTCATATGGACTATTTGATCAAGTTTGGGTCACAATCCCACAAGAAATTTGATCAGATCACCAAAAGGGCAAAATGGTCATTTTTAGGGTTTTGACTGCACAAAGGCAATTTTTGACTGTTTGACCTAGCCAATGGCAAACCAAGCTCACATATGGACTCAAAGACTCAATGGCATTGTCTTTACATGCTCAACAAGTTCAAAAGATCCCAAGTGCACAAGATTGACAGATGAATTTTCCAGTCAATTGAGCCAAATTTGACTGTATACTGAAAAGTCAAACTTTGACTTTTTGGTCAAAATCAAGTGTCAAGATTCATTTGTCATCAAAACATGTCAAATCATGAAACTTGTTCATCAAGAAATCAAAAATCACAAATTAGGGTTTGAAATGAAGAATTTTCATAACTTAGAATTTTTCTAAGTTATGAAAATCCCTAATTTTTTCCTAACTTTGTCCCATTTTTTCATCAAGATACATTTGGATTCAAGGAAAACTCAAAACATGAAAGTTATAGTCCATTGCAAAATCTACAACTTTTATTCACAAAGTTTCCTCAAAAGAAGCTTGTAGCTCAAGTTATGATTTTTGGAACAAGGGTGCAAAACATTTTTAACTTAGAAAATTTTTGACCTATTTTAGGCAGGATTTTTGCCTAACTTCATGGCCACTTTTCACATGCTTCCACTTGGAATTTCAAATTGCATTACAAATATGGATTGTAGTACACATTCCAAGCTTTCCAAAATGTCCAAGAAATCATCAAACAACCTTGTGGTTAGGGAGAATCGAATTTGGCAATATGAGCAAAAGTCACTTTGATTCATGGCCAAAGGCATGTTCATAACTTGTGCATTTTCAAACTCAGCATATGCAAGCTACATTACAGGCCTCTAATCTCATTTACACTCAAAAATTAAATGCTAAACCATTGTGCCAAGATGTTATTCTATGCATTTGGTCATTACATGAAGGATTAGTCCATAATTAGAAAAAGCACATTATCCATTTTTGAAAAGGTGAACTTTATGTCAAGATTGCAATCTATGAAGTACAAGGCAAATCCTTTTGGCACAAGTTCAGGAACATATCCCACTGATCAAGACTCAAGTGTGCAGCATACTTGAGGGGCCTAGGAAAGCTTGTAAACCAACTGGCCAAACTTTGCTTAAGATAGAAGAAACATTGCATAACTAAGGACATCTCACATTTCTGCCAGGAGAAGCTTAGACAAACTTGTTGAACACATTCCAAACATCATAACTGAGCTAAGGCACGACCAAAACACCTAAAAAACCTCACCATTCACAAAAACACCATTGTACTGCACAAAAACAGGGCATCCCTGCAGTTGGAGTGGCACAACTCAATCCACTCGTGCGCCTTGGCCAAAACCAGTTCATACACACTCCATACCATCTATACAAACTATCCCAAGCCCTAGCTTCAGACTGTAACACCCCTAACCAACTTCACCATTTTCACTTTTTCTGTTTTGCAGGTTGACTTCCATAGCTTGATTCATTTAGTTTCAAAGCAAGCTAAAGGTTGGAGAAGCATCCCTGAACTTCAAGCAAGCTGTACAAGTCCTCACATTGCACTGAAAGTACCTCCATTGTCATACACGATCCAAGCTGAACAGGTAAGTTCATGGACTTCTATCTCTCAATCTAGGAAGAGTTAGCTTTAGGTTTATGAATGAAAAATGCTCTACTCATGGCCCTGAAGCTACACATATAATCACTTTGCATTTATGTTGTGTGTACTGAGAGAATTTGGAACCTGAACATTAGAAAAAACTTAGGTCAAGAATTAGGGATGGAGAAATTCTCTCTCATTTTTTAGAGTTAAGTCAAGTTTTTTATATGTCTGGATTCGTCTCTTGATGCTCTACATTTTTTGTGTTATGAGTTTTGCTTGAAAGTCCAGGAATCAGGAGTTAGGAAACGCGTGTTGTTGTTGTTGTTCAAACAAGTCTGGAGGTTGAAGACAACTCCTCTTGGGCTGGGCCTGAGTTTGATTTTCTTTTTGCACCACATTCTCACACATGCACCCCTTGGCCCATTGTATTTTATTTTCATTATTTTTGACTTTTGATTTTTATTTCTGACTTATTTATTTTTGTCAAAGCATAAAAAATATTAAAAATATTTTTCTCACATTTTTTGCATTTTATTTGATATTTATTTTGTTTCATTTAGTTTTATATGTAAATAAATATATAATATACTTTTATTTAAAAATACTAAAATAGTACAAAATACATTTATTTTCTAATTTTATTTTATTTTATCTTTTGAAAATATTTCCTAAAAAATATACTTTTTTTGTAAATATTAAATTTTTTTTTTGTACATATTTAATATATTTAATAAATAATATAAATACTTATATATTTATTAGTATATTTAGGTTAAAAATGCAAAAATAATACATTTTTCATTTTATTAATATTTAACTTCAAAAATACCTTTTTTTACAATATACTTTCTTTTATTTATTTTTTTGTATATAATTAATAAATATGGTGTATATTAAATAATCAATACCTTTTATTTAGCAAAATTAGGATTTTACCCTAAACATAAAAATACCCAAAAAAGTAACCTTTTTATTTTTGTTTATTTGTCACATAAAAAAACCTTTTTATATACATATAAAAAATCATTTTTGCATCTTACATATTTATTATATCTTATTTAATTATTGTATATTAAATAATTTGTGTAATTCAATTTGGATGTAATAGCTTAGGTTTTAATTTCTTGCTAAAATATCCCCATTTGAACATTTGTACCCCATCCCATAATTTGTGTTGTAATAATTTAGGACCTTTAAATTCCGCATTTAAAAGCTTTCTAAATATGTCATGATAGAATTAGGGTTTTGTATGCAAAAATCAACCAAACAAATAACTTGACCTAATTCCAAGATAAAAGCATGAAAATGAATAAACACAAATCACACTTGCACCCCTTAGGGTTACTCCACTTGTTGCCTTCAATAATGGGCCACGTTGCATGTTAGGTATCTTTGGAAAAACAAAACAAATTCAAATGATCATAGTCCCTCGATGACGCTTTCGAAAGTTGCCTATCAAAATGATCATAGTCCCTTTAAGCAAATTGCCAAAGACACTTGGCACCATTGCATTCATGGTCTAAACGATGACCCGTGCCCGTCCCGTTCATATCCTAACACAAGATTGTCCACCAAATACAATGGTGGAACAAAATTGTTGAAAGGGTTAAAACATAAGAAAAACCTTTGAGTACAATAGGGTAGACAAACTCTTAGTTACTTGATCAAACTTGCAAAACACACTTGCCTACTTTTCAAAATCCACTCCACAAACACTTTCAAAAAACAAACTTCCAAAAACATTTGAAACATCTTTTCGAAAAGATACACACTTTTGTATATGCTCAAACACGAGTCATTACAATGGTTGCCTAGACAAGGCCTTTTTTCAAAACATTTTCAAAACACACACACACCACAATTTCAAGCAATTGAAAATCAAGGAAAGTGATCTAAACAAGTAACTAAGAGCCCATGGATAACCATGGATGAAAAGGGTGCTAATACCTTCCCTTTTCATAATCTACCCCCCGAACCCACGAAACATCTCAAAAGGTTTTTCCTATGCTTTTTAACCTTTCCTTAGGATAAAATAAAAAGTCGGTGGCGACTCTTGCTAAACCGAACAAGTGCGAATACAAATGCAAAACTCAAGTCAGTTCTCTCACCGTATCATAGAACTGGCGACTCTGTTGGGGAGTGCTTAAAAGTGGGGTTACCTTAGGGTTAGATCATTTACTTGTTTTCAATTGTTTGCTTTGTTTTCTTTTATATTTGTGGGCTTTGCATCGGAGTTTCATAGATCCTAACCCGGATCTGGGGAATACCCTTTTAGGTAGCATAAGCTGTGAGGGACCTGTCCGGCGTAGACCGACATGGGTGAAACAGTGGCTACATTGGTGTGACACCTTAGTCTGTACCGATATCCCTTGTGTTGCAACGAGGGGAATATGGGTCTTCTAAGGAGTCATTAAACACCAACCGACCTTAGAACCCTAAATTGACCAAACTTGGCTATAGAACAGTAGCAGTATGCTACACTCATTGAGGCTAAACTCTCGCGATGGTTCTGGCCGCAAGAAAAGATTGCGATGCTGGAGTTATGACCGATTGAGGGTAGTCAATGATATTGAGATCCTCTAGAACCCGGTTACTTTTGATAGGACAAGTCTTAACCAACAAAACTGAAAGAGGGTAATACCTAAACTTCATGCTGGCCTAAACCCTAAGGGTTGTCTGGTGTGACTTGTGTGCCTTATCATGCTTGCCTTTGTGAATACTTGTGGTGTGCTTTATCATAACATCATACCATCATGCCATTGCATGCATCCTACATAAGGACTGACCCATTTCAAAGACAAGAGGGTTTCATCTGTGCTCTGTTTTGTAGGACATCATGACTCCCATGCGTGGGAATACTATCCGGCTCAACTTTGTTCAACCACCTGCTTTGCTCAAGGAATTGGTTGATAGTATTCCAAACACTACTTCCTTCATCAAGAGGCATGGTTCTCTCCTTGGTTTAGTCACTTCCAAGTGGGACCAACAACTGATGAGTGTCCTGACCCAGTTTTATGATCCCCTGTATCATTGCTTCACCTTTTAAGACTTCCAGCTGGTCCCTACCTTGGAAGAATTCTCTGATTTGCTTGGTATCCCTGTTTTGGAGCAGACTCCGTTCACTGGTTGGGAGAAGACTCTTAGGCCTGAAGAGATTGTTGCAGCCCTTCCCTTGACCAAAGAAGAGGTAATGGCTAACTGGGAAACTAGAAGTGGAGTTAAGGGCTTTTTGGTTAAGTTTCTGGTTGGCAAAGCTAATAGTTTATAGAATGACTTAGACTTTAAGGCGTACAAAGACATTCTGGCTCTCTTAATCTATGGTCTAGTATTGTTTCTAAATCCTGATAACTTTGTCAATATCTATGCCATAAGGATCTTCATGTCTCAGAACCCTGTACCCACTCTTTTGGGTGATATCCTGCAACAGCTCTATGCTCGTACTGCCCGAAGACGGGGAACTCCATGGTGTTGTGCTCCTTTGTTAGTAAGGTGGTTTATTTTGCACCTTCCTAAGTTCGTGCTGAAGAATGAAGAAGGAAAGGGTTGGGCTCATAGGTTAATGTCTCTCACTGATAAGGACATCATTTGGACTCGCAGAGGTTTGGATGAGGTAGCCATTATTGATCGTTGCGGAGAATATCCTAATGTTCCATTAATTGGTACCCAGGGAGGAATCTCTTATAATCCATGTTTAGCTCTCCGTCTGTTTGGAAGAGCCAGAAGAACAGGGCCTCATGAGATGTTGGTGCCTCACATCAGTTTTGAGTTTCAGGTAGACAGTGACGAGCTGCGTCGTAGATTCATCCGGGCTTGGGACAGAATTCACAAAGCTGACCCACATGAGTTAGGACCAAAGACTTCTCTACCAATGGAACCCTACTGCAAATGGGTCCGCATCCGTGCTCAGAAGTTAGGTATGCCATACGAAGCTGTCAGGCCTATCATTCTTGAATTTCCTGATGAAGACGGGGTTCCTCTAACTGTCCTCCCTCCTCAGATACCCACCGATGTTGATACACTAAAAAGATCTTGGGCGCAGCTACAAGAAGAACATGATTATTATCGGGAAAAGTTCAACGAACAAGAACAGAAGATCCAGAAGCTGACTAAGCAATTGGAGGAAGAGCGGATCCTGAATGACTATATCCGTACTGAGAAGAGGAGGCCATGGGAGCACTGATGAGCTTTGGATGTTTTTACAGCTTTTATTTCCTTTTCAGTATTTTCATTCTTGTAACACCTACGGGAAAATTGTTGAACAATTTAAAGTTTGAATCTAATGAAGTGTGTTTCCTTTTTGTCTACAAAGTTGAATCCCGTTTGTCTTTGAAAACATAAATCATAAGCATCTCATTGCATCATATGCATAACAGGTACCCTTCTTCTACATGTTGCTTAATCTTCTTCGCTGTTTATTTCAGCACTCAATCACCATGTCTTCCGAGCCTACTATCGAACAAGCTATCAAGGCCCTCCAGGCCCAGAACGCCCAGTTTCAAGAGCTGGTCATGAGCTTAGCCCAGGGTCAATAGGAGTTGAAGACTCTGCTCTTGAAGAAGAAGAAGAAGAAGAGGACTGCGCTGTTCAACACTGGATGCAGGTTTGGGAATACACTACATAATGAGGCTGATCAGGATACTTCCTCTGCAGAGAAAGACAGTCCCCAAGGGGGAAGGGCTCCTAGTCCTATGGTCTCCGACAACGAGACAGATTCCAATGATGAACAGTACCCTCCTGCTGAAGACAGGTACAAGCAACTAGAGGACCGTTTAAGTGCCATGGAGATTCAAAATGTGTCGGGACTGGATTTTGGAGATCTAGGTTTATCTTCTGGGGTGGTAATCCCACACAAGTTCAAGGCGCCTGCCTTTGTGAAGTACGACGGGGCTTCCTGTCCTAAGCTGCATCTCAGATCATATTGTTGTACCCCAAAATTTGCCCTCCCATATTCTTCAAGAAATGGCCAAGTCAAAGCTTCAAAGTTCCCTAAAGGTTGCACAGTGCAAAGGTCTCCTATACAGTCAAAATTAGGGTTTGTGTTCTGATCAAGAAAATGAAGTTTCCAAAGGTCCAATCAAGTCTCATATGCCTACAAATATGGTCAAGCATCCTCATATCAAGTTTCAAGACTTTCAGCACAAAGTTGCACAGTCAAAACCCTAATTGCACTACAGTCAACTGTAGGGGCAAAATGGTCATTTGGCAGTCAAAAGTTCAAATTTTTGGTCAACATATCATTTTGAAGCCACAAACATCATTTGATCAATGCTTGATCATGATTCTCAAATCTTGGCTCAAAAATCATCAAGATGCAAAAGTTTCCTTATTTGGACAGCTGAAAAAGTCAACTGTAAATTGACCAGGGCATAACTTTCACATGGATTATCAGAAAAATTCCATCCAAAGCTCATTTTGCAGAGAAATACATTTCCTACAACTCATCTTCATACTTCAAGTCCAAGAAATGCTCTCACAAAAAGTTATCAATTTCAACATTATAGGTCATTTTCAAAAGTCAACAAAAAGGGACTTTAAGTCAAAGGCCATAACTTGACATTGGTAAATCAAAATGACATGGGACCAAAGGCATTGGTTAGAGGACTCAAAGACCTTTCCAAAATGTCCAAGAACATGAGAAAAGCTTACAAATTGAGCAAGTTATGCCTTGTGGAAGTTGGGAAATTTTTGGATATTTTGAAAAGTCAACATTGATTCAAATGACCTAAAATTGCTAATGGGCCCATTTTTCTTCCACAATTCATCATCCATAGCATGTGCACGACCACTTGGCCCAAAGGGAAGTATTTCTTCATTTTTTTATTTATTTATTTGAATTTTATTAATAATAATGCATTTAAATCAAATTAAATACATGAAAAAATATTTAACCTAAGTTTTACAATCTTTTTGTGCATGAAATCTACTCAATAATTCGTGTACAATTAAATAGGGAAAGATTTGGATTGATTGGATCATGATTGGTACAAAATTGCATGAAAAAGATTGAAAAAAATATGATTGAAAATCAAATCTCAAAAGCCATGAATGCAAGAGATTCTGATCAAGTTTGTTGACCTAATTGATTCATACATAAGCATAGAACGAAAACCTAATCAGAGGAACCATTGAGCTGCGCTAGAAACCAATTGACAAACTTGAAATTTTTGCAAAGAAACTCAAAACTGAAAACCTCATTCTAGGTCGATTCAAGACACGATTTTTGTTTCATTAGCTTGCTGAAGCTTCACTGAACGATTCCCAATCAAAAACATTCATCAAAACCTCAAGAATCGGTATACAAAACTCAAAATATTTCATGAAAAATGCATATTCGTGTTTTGATTTGCAGTCATCCTCATGACATTTTGTTCATTGATTCATACTCCTTATGCAATTCTGAAGCTAACCCATATGTTTAATTGTATTTTTATGCGCTGTATACGATTCTACCATTGTCAATTTTTAGGGTTTACAGGATTCCAAATTAGGGATTTTAAAACAAGGAAAAATTGGAGCATAAGAATTAGACCATTCACTTCAGCATACTCAGAGGATCATGAACCTATACTCGCGCTCAATTTATGAGCACCTAATGGCTAATCGCTATTTTTCCATAGACGGCCTAAAAGAACATTTAAAAAACTGTCGCCTAATCTGTTTATGTTTCAGGAACGAGGAAGAAGAAGATGCGTGGCCATCAATGATTGGTTGGTTTGAAACTGCGCGCGAAAAACAGCACTACCGCGTTGTCTTGTTTTATTATAATCATTGTTTATTTAACTTACAGATAAACATAATGGCTCCACTGGCGAAGCGTTTGACTGGTAACACCTAGGACCTGGGTTCGATCCCAGGTCCCCACCCTTTCATATTATTTTTATTCCAAACGTTATCATATGCAGTTCAAGCCTTAAGGAGTACCATACATCTCCCAAATCCAACGTCCACGCGTCCAGCTTCATCAGATCAAAGGCCATGGATTGGAGAACACAATGCACCCTGGTCAGCGCACATACACGTGTCCAGCAAAAGTCCAAACAGGCCAAGGTTATTGGGCCAGATTTCTCAAGATTCACCTCCATGTTGGGGACTACAACCCCCCTTGGTTTGCAAATTCTTTTAACTTTCTTTATTTTTTATTTTTTATAAATTGCTTGTTTAATTAATTTAATATTTTCATAAAATCACAAAATACCATAAAAATCAGAAAAGATCAAAAATTAAATATATTTAATTAGTTAATATTTTGTAAATAAATTTGCATGTAAATTAATTAGTTTTAAATTAGGGTTTAATTTAATATTTTCATAATAAATTTAAAAAACATAGAATTAGGTTTGATTAATTTTCATCTTTTTATTTTTCTTTCATGATAATCAAATATTTAATATTATTTATTTTATTTATTTTTATAATTAAATTTGTATATAAAAATTAGGGTTAATTTAGGTTAAAATTCAATGTTTTCTTAATAAATTAAAAGCCACTAGAATTAGGGTTCGTATTTATTTTAGTTAATTCTTTTTTCATATTAAATCCTAAAATACTAAAAAATACCAAAAAAACAAGTTCTTTCTTTCTTTTAATTTTAAATTAATTCCTCATTAGTTTAATTTTGCAAAAAGGGTCCAACGCCCTCGTTTCGATTTAATTCTTATGCGCATATTTATTTTATTTCTTTGTAATATTTATGTATCTCTCCCAAGGCCATGTAACCTTTTAATTTTCTCGCACTTTTCTTTTAATTCTTTATTTTCTGTCAAATCGGGTCCTGGTTTAATTTTGGCGATGTGGACCCGCGCCATTTGTAATAGTTTAGAATTTACTTTTCTCGCAACTTTTTAACTGTTAACAAATGGCATGAAAGAATGTATGGACCAAAATAAAAACAAGCGTAGAACACCAATAACATGACAAGATAAATGCAAATGAATACGACACACAAATCGCACACACCACCCCTAGGGTACGCCTCACTGTTGCCTTGCCTCGAAAGGTGATCGTCGAGTAGAGGACGTCTTAGTAAGTCCTCATGATCTGGGAACCTGGCATGAGGGTAGCTTCTAAGGTGTCTTCCCATTGCTCTGGTGATCACCATGTCCCGAACCTTCGAATTGACCCGAACACCTCCTATGGTGGTGCTACCTACCTCTCAATGGTGGGATGGCACTACTTTAAAGGACATTTACACAGACGAATTCCTTAGGGTAGGTAGGTTCTCGTAGATACTTGCTCTAATTTCAAAACAAATCAAAAATACTTTTCACACCAATACATTTTCAAAAAGCTTTCGAAAGCAATATTTCAAACACTCTTGAGGACCGATACAAGAGTCGAACTGAAATTTTCAAAGAAACTTTTTTAAAACCCACAGTTGAAAAGCAAACAAACCATTTTGAAAACACAAATGAGCAAGTATCTAAGAGCCCATGGATAACCATGGATAGAAAGGGTGCTAACACCTTCCCTTTCTATAACCTACCTCCCGGACCGAGAGCAATCTCTTTAAGGAATTTTTCTGTGCTTTTGTCCTTTCCTTGTTGGAGAAAATAAAAGACGGTGGCGACTATTGCTTCCGCGACATTTCGCGAACCAGCGTTAAACAGTCAGTTCCAGATCCACCGATCACACATATGTAAGGAAGATCCAACCTTACACTGCAGACAAGAACCTTTGGATCCATTTCTTCCAGGATAGCCTTTTAGGGGGTCAACTCGAATGGTTCTATCAGCTGGATGGAGCCAGTATCTGAAACTGGGAGGACTTGGCTACTGCATTCTATAGACAGTATCAGTATAATTCTGACCTCGCTCCCACGCGTACCCAACTCCAGGGTATGTCACTGGGGACGGGCGAAGGATTCAAGGAGTATGCGCAAAAGTGGAGGGATCTAGCTGGTAGAGTGCATCCACCTTTGACTGACCGTGAACTTGTTGACATGTTCCTAGGTGTTGTACCCCAAAATTTACCCTCCCATATTCTTCAAAGTTCTGACAAGCATCACCTCAAATGGTTCAAAGTCTACTCAAGGGCTACACAGTCAACCATCCTCCTAAGCCAGTCAAATTAGGGTTTTGGTTCTTGCAAGGAAGTTGAGGTTTTCAAGGGCTCAATCAAGTCCCATATGCTCATATACATTGTCAAGCACCTACATGTCAAGTTTCAAGGCTCACAAGGTCAAGTTGCACAGTCAAAAACCCTAATTGCCTCACAATCAACTGCAGGGGCAAAATGGTCATTTGGCAGTCAAAAGTCAAATTTTTTGGTCAACATCTTATTTTGAAGCCACAATCATCATTTGATCAATTCTTGATCATGATTCCACAAGAATGGCTCAAAAATCATCAAGGTGTCAAAAGTTTCTATTTTTGGACAGCTGAAAAGTCAACTGTAACTTGACCAAGGCATAACTTTTTCATGGTTCATCAGAAAAATCTCATCCAATGCTCATTTTTAAGGGGAGGACATTTCCTACAATTCATCTTCACATTCCAAGTCCAAGAAATGCTCTCACAAAAAGTTACCAATTTCAACATTATAGGTCATTTTCAAAAGTCAACAAAAAGGCACTTTAAGTCAAAGACCATAACTTGAGATTGGTAAATCAAAATGACATGGGACCAAAGGAATTGGTTAGAGGAATTCAAGACCTTTCCAAAATGTCCAAGAACATGTTCATAGATTCAAATTTGAGCAAGATATGCATTGGAGAAGTTGGGAAATTTTTGTGAAAAGGCCAAAGTCAACTATCCTTGAAATTTCATTTTTGACAAAAAGGGCCCACTTTTTCCACTTGGTTCAACTTTGCCATGCCTCCCACGTGTCCCACAATTTATTTCAAGATTAAAAATTAATTTTTCCATTTTTATTTAATTTTATTTGATTTAATTCATTTTAAATCTTTAAAATTCAAATAAAAATCAAGAAAATTAATGGAAGGATATTTTGTGGCTTGAATAACTTTGATACACCATGAAGCGCATTCCAAATTCGTGCAAGGCCTATTCCAAGCATGAAATTCAAATTTGAAGCAAAAATGGCAAGATTTTCAATGGAGGTTATGGCAAAAATCCAAAACATAATTGCAAGGCTTAAAGGCACACATTATAGATTGATTCTCATTACAAAACACATATGCAAGCCTTGGCAATACACAACACGACCTAGAACACTCCCATACAGCAAAAGCAATTTCAAATTTTCAAAGGAAAAGTGAGAAACTGAAAACCTATTTCCAGCATATTTCAAGCCTCTCCTCTGATCCAAACACACTCCTGACCCTTCCAGGAACCTTTTTGCAATCAGAATTAAGCCAAATCACTCAAGGAATCACGCTACACAAGTCACACAGTTTTCATTCTTTCTCAAAATCATAGTCACACATTTACGCATTTTTAACTCTTTTCATTGATTGCATTGTACTCACAGGGTCCAAATGAAGCTTTCCATATAATTCAATTTGAGTATAACGCCCTGGATTGAAAATTACCATTAGTGATTTCTAGGTTTTCAGAGCTTTGAAATTGGGGTTATTCTCATGCTGTAAAATTAAAACTCCAAACAGTCATGGTCAAACTCAGCATGATGAGACGAACAGGAAGCACACCTCGCACCTTTTTTATATTCACCATATAGCTAATCGCTATTTTTGACATTGATGTTTTGTGGGGGTTTAAAACCCCCGTTATTTGCCTGGTTTTTTTGTTTCAGAACGAAGATGATGATGGCGTGGCAACCAGGGAGTGGGCCATTCAAACATGGCGCGCCTTTTTGCATTTTTTCCAGAATATGCCTTTGTTTTGAATATAATATTTGGTTTCCATTATTCTAACACACGCGCATAAGTAGTTCAGTGGCTGGAAACGTGGTTTGTATTCACTGGGACCTGGGTTCGATTCCCAGGCCCCCCATAATTCCAATATTATTTTGTTCAAAGTGTTCTTGTGCAGCATCTCATCAAGCTTCCATCATGCACCTCATCCAGGAGTCAGCCAAGTGTCCACAGATGCAGATCCAAGGGCCAAGCATAAGGACCATGGTGCTGTGGAGTCAGCATGGACGTAGGCAACCAGAAAAAGTCAACAGGCTTTGTTCAAATGGGCCTCAAATCTCCATCAAACACCCTCAAATTCCAGCCCACACCCCCCTTGGGTTTACTCTTCTTTTTTTATTTTGTTTTGTCATTTTCTTCTTTTTTTTTATTTATTTGCCTTATTTTATTTTTATTATTAACAATTAACATAATTAACATATTTTCATAAAAAATAAAAAAAAAATGGAATTAACATTATTATTATTATTATTCTCATATTATTTTTGTAAATAAATATTAAATAAATTAGCTTTAATTAGGCAATTTTAACTCCTTTTCTTAATAATTAAAATAGATTTAGAATTAGGTAAAATTAACTCTTAATTTTATTTCTTTTTATATTTTTATTTTATTTCATAAAAACAAAAAAAAACACAAAATATTTTCTTTTAATTAAATTAATTAATTAGTCATTAGTTAGTTTTAAATTTCATGTTAATTACAAAAAGACAAAAAAAATCAATTTCTTTTCTAAAAAGGGTCAACACCCTTAGAACATTTCCCGATTAATTTTTATTCGCGCGCACTTTAGTTTTAATTCTTTATTCTTAATTATTTCTGTAACTGCCTCCGGATGTAATAGTAATTAGGATTTTACTGCTTTATTTACTTTCCGTACTTATTTACCAAAAACGGGTCTTTGTATTTTTTGGCGATGTATAGACTCGCGCCTTGTAATAGCGTAGGATTTATGTTTCCGCAATTTACTTTCCGCATCCCCTAACTGTTAAATGCATGAAAGAATGTATGGTAAATAAAAACAACTCGTAGCTCACAAATAACATGTACAAAAACATTAACTGAAAAAAAACACACAAAGCACATGCCACTCCTAGGGTACCTTTCACTCGTTGCCTCGAAACGTGGTCATCAAGTATAGGACGTCTTAGAGGTCACCCTTTGTCTAAAGATCCAGTTGCCTCGAAACAGTTGCCTCGAAACGGTTGCCTCGGATGAAAGGATCTAGGACGTTAGGGTTACTTCTAAGTTGTCCTACCATTGCTTCGGTGACCACACAGTCCCGATAATCGAATTGACCCGAACACCTCCAACGATGGTGCTACCTACCCCTCAATGGTGGGATAGCACTATCTAAAGGACACTTACACAACTTAATTCCTTAGGGTAGGTAGATGACTCATGGGTACTTGCTCTTTTAAAAAAAAAAATACTTTTCACACCTTACACTTTCAAAAAAGTTTTCAAACAATACTTCATACACTCTTGAGGACTGATACAAGAGTTACCTAGAAGTTTTCAAAACAAACTTTTTCAAAACCCACACACACTTGAAAAGCAAACAAATCTTTTGAAAACATAAGAGCAAGTACCTAAGAGCCTGTGGATAACCACGGATAGAAAGGGTGCTAACACCTTCCCTTTCTATAAATCTACCTTCTGAACCGAGAAACATTCTCATAAGGAATTTTGTTGTGCTTTTGTCCTTTCCATGTTGGAGAACATAAAAGACGGTGGCGACTCTTGCTTCCGCGACATTTCGCGAAACCAGCTAAAAGCAGTCAGTTCTATTTCCACCGATCACACTAGGGACCCTGTCTGGTCCGTTCTTCAACCACCTGATTGGTAATTCTTCTGCTGGGTTTACATATTTGATCTTGACTGGTGAGAGAATAGAAGCTGGTATCAAGTCGGGGAAGATACAGAAAGGTGCCTCCGCGAGTACTGAAAAGAAGCCCTTCAAGAAGGAAGCTAGTGTTGTTTATGGTCCAAGAAGACAAATCAAACCGGAACGCCTCCAAGCTATCAACGCGGTGGTAATTTCAAAACCTGCTGCTGCTCCTCAGCAATACAACCAACCAAGGGGTGAGAGACCCAAAAGACAGTACACTCGGCTCAGCATGACCCTATCCCAGATTTTGCCGCAACTACTGTCAACCAATCTGGTAACTGTCAAAGAAGCTTCGAAGGTAGTGAACACAGCTTCTCCAAAGTACAACCCCAACGCCCGCTGCGCTTATCACTCTGATAGCCCGGGGCATACTACGGACGATTGCTGGGCTCTGAGGAATAAGGTTCAAGACCTTATTGATGCTAAAGAAATACAGTTTGAGGCGCCCGAGAGACCCAATGTTGTGACTGCTCCCATGCCCCAGCATGGAGTGAATGCTGTGGAAGAAGACCAGTATGTAGCCTCCGTGGAAGATATTATTACTCCGTTGATGACTGTCAAAAGGAACTTGTTGCTAGCCGGTTTATTTCCGGGTTATGGTAAAGGTTGCCTGCTATGTGCTGTTTCACCTGTTGATTGTCCGTTGCTGAAATCAGGTATCCAAAGCCTGATGGATAGCAAAGAGATCTTGTTCGAGAAAATTGCTGTTCCTGCTGTCCCTGCTGAAGAAGTTTCTATTGTCACTATTTTCAACAAACCTCCTAAGGCTCCCCCAAAGAAGCCTGTCAAAATCATGTCCACTCAGAAGATTGCTCCTATCATCATCACTGTTCTGGGGCCCCTCCCCTATACATCCGACAAAGTTGTCCCATGGCACTATGGGGCAGATGTTTATATGCTTGGAGTTAAGCAAGAGTTTGATACAAGTACCGGCGTCAGTAACATCACAGGGCTTGCCAAAATTACTCGCAGTGGTAGGCTGTTCTCGCCAGATATTGCGCCACCAGCTATTTAGAAACCTCTTATCATCACACCTGCAAGTGTGCCTGTTCCCCTTCCTAATCAAGTCCCTGTTTTTACCCCTGCTGCCGAGTCATCTGACGCTCGGGGCAAAGGGATTGCTACTGATTTGCCTGCCCTGACGGAGGCGCCGAAGACAACCACTGTTGAAGCTTCCCAGCAAGAGATGGAAGAGATCCTCAAGATTATCAAGAAAAGTGTTTTCAACGTAGTTAAGCAGCTGGGGCACACCCCATCAAAGATTTCTATGCTATCACTGTTATTGTGTTCAGAGGCCCATGCCAAGGCCCTGATCTCCTTCCTGAAGACGGACCATGTGCCACAAGAAACGTCTGCTGATCAATTTACCGATTGTGTGGCCAACTTGACTGTCGATAATGGGTTGGGCTTCTCTAACGCTGATATGACCGCCAAAGGAAAGAACCATAATGACACCCTGCATGTCTCCATTGAATGCAGGGGCACTACTCTTGCCCGTGTGTTGGTAGACACCGGTTCTTCATTGAATGTTTTGCCCAAGAAGGCCCTAGACAGGTTGGACTGTGAGGGTTTGGAGCTAAAGCCTAGCAATATTGTTGTCCGAGCCTTTGACGGTTCGAAAAGGATGGTACATGGTGAAGTTGACATTCCAATCAGGGTTGGTTCACAAGTTTTTGATTCAACTTTCTATGTGATGGACATCCGTCCATCCTACTCTTATTTGCTGGGTCTTCCATGGATCCACAAGGCTAGAGCTGTGACCTTCACACTACATCAGAAGCTTAAGTACCCGGTTAGAGGAAAGATTGTTACAGTTCAGGGGGAGGAAGAATATATGGTCAGCCACCTAAACTCGTTCCGGTACATAGAGATGGATGGGGAATTCATTGAGACTCCATTCCAGCACTTTGAAGAGGTGCCTCAGACACTAGCGTCAGCTGAAACTGTGATTGAAGACCCTCCTTTGAAGATGGCTTCCTTGAAGGATGCTCGGGCTATTATCGAGAAGGGTGAGTGCGCAAACTGGGGCCAACTTCCTGACTTTACTCCGAAGACTGACAAGTTTGGTTTGGGCTTCACTGCAGAGGCTCAGAAGGTTGTTCGCAAAGCAAGGATTGGAAGACCTCCTGTGTTCATCACTAACCCGGGAGTGAATGCTATTGAAGACGGCGTGGAGGAATCTGAATTCGACAGTTGGATCTACCCAACGATCGACAGTGGACCAAGCAACTGGACTGCTAAAGACTTTACACCTATTACTTTTGTCACTCAGTAATGAATTCTTTTGTTTTCAATTTGTAACAAACAATATGTTGAAACGTTTATGGCTCGGTGTCCTGCCCGGGGCACCGCGACTTCATTTGTGAGGGATTTTGTATGTCATTTTCATATATCATTAATCAAAACATTGGACGTTTGTTGCATTTAAAAATCTTGCGCTCCTTTTCTTTCTTTATTATATATTGCAAAACAGCTATATTTACAAACACTCACTTATACAGGTTCCAATCCACTCTGGATCTCACTGGTAACGACTCTGCTACTGCCAGTTATGACTTCGAAAATCCGATCAACTTAGCCGAAGACGAAGGTGAAGATGATTGCGAAGTGCCTGGTGAGCTTGCAAGACTGTTACTCCAAGAAGAGAGGGCCATTCAGCCACATGAAGAGTCAGTGGAAACGGTAAATCTGGGTACTGAGACAGACAGAAAGGAAGTCAAGATTGGTGCCAATCTAGAGCTCAGTGTGAAACAACGGTTAATTCAGATGCTGCATGACTATGTGGAAATCTTTTCCTGGTCGTACGAAGACATGCCTGGGTTGGATACCGACATCGTGGTTCATCACCTGCCTACCAAGGAAGACTGCCCTCCCATAAAACAGAAGGTCCGCCGTATGCGTCCAGAAATGTCCGAGAAAATCAAAGCCGAGGTTATGAAACAATTTGATGTCGGGTTTCTAGCAGTGACTTCTTACCCTCAGTGGATTGCCAACGTGGTTCCAGTGCCGAAAAAGGATGGTAAGGTACGAATGTATGTTGATTACAGGGATTTGAACATGGCCAGCCCTAAGGATGATTTCCCTCTGCCTCATATCTACGTTCTGGTTGATAATACTGCTCAGCATAAAGTTTTCTCCTTCATGGACGGCTTCTCCGGTTATAATCAGATCAAGATGGCTCCTGAAGACATGGAGAACACCACTTTTGTTACTCAGTGGGGCACCTTTTGCTACAAAGTCATGCCTTTCGGGTTGAAAAATGTTGGGGCAACCTACCAACGTGCCATGGTTGCGTTGTTTCATGACATGATCCATCACGAGATAGAAGTATACGTCGACGATATGATTGCAAGGTCCCAAACTGAGGAGGAACACCTTGACCACCTACGGAAGCTGTTTGACCGTCTGAAGTTGTACAAGCTGAGGTTGAACCCAAACAAATTCACATTTGGGGTGAGATCTGGAAAATTGCTAGGCTTCATCGTAAGCGACAAAGGTATTCAAGTGGACCCTGCCAAGGTGAAAGCCATACAAGAGATGCCAACTCCCAAGACAGAGAAAGAAGTCAGAGGCTTTCTGGGACGGTTGAACTACATTCCCCGATTCATCTTGCATCTAACTGCTACCTGTGAACCAATCTTCAAGCTGTTGAAGAAAGATCAAGTGGTACGTTGGAACGATGAATGTCAGGCCGCTTTCGAAAAGATCAAAGAGTATCTCCAAGAACCACCCATTCTTATGCCACCGGTTGAAGGGAGACCTCTAATCTTATACTTGACAGTACTTGACAACTCAATGGGGTGTGTGCTGGGGCAGCATGACGAGTCTGGCCGAAAAGAACACGCCATTTATGACCTGAGCAAAAAGTTTACCGACTGTGAGACTCGGTACTCACTGCTCGAGAAAACTTGTTGCGCTCTGGTATGGGCTGCTCGCCGGCTGAGACAGTATATGTTGACTCACACTACTCTGTTGATTTCAAAAATGGATCCCATCAAGTACATATTCGAAAAGCCTGCTCTGTCCGGAAGAATAGGAAGATGGGAGATGATCTTGACAGAATATGACATCCAGTACACAACTCAAAAAGCAATCAAGGGAAGTGTATTGGCAGACCACTTGGCACACCAGGCAGTGGACGATTACCAGTCGATGAACTTTGAATTTCCAGACGAGGATATCATGGTAGTGACTGATTGTGAAGTACCTGGACCGGATGAAGGACCTGAGGAAGGATCCCGATGGTCTATGCACTTTGATGGAGCCTCGAACGCCTTGGGTAATGGTATCAGCGCTGTGATCATATCCCCTAAAGGCACTTATACTCCACTCACCGCCCGGCTATGTTTCAACTGCACCAACAACATGGCGGAGTATGAGGCATGCATCATGGGTCTTCAAGCTGCAATTGATTTAAGGATTAAGTTTCTGAGTGTCTTCGGAGATTCCGCTCTCGTGATCAATCATGTCAAAGGCGAGTGGGATACGAAACACCCAAATCTTATTCCTTACAAGGAGTATGTGCTGACATTGCTTCCCCACTTCGAAGAGATAACTTTTGAACACTTCCCAAGAGAGGAGAATGAGTTAGCGGACGCACTAGCTACGATGTCTTCCATGTTCAAAGTCAAATGGGACAACGAAGCTCCCCGGATCATTATCTGGAAGTTCGATGAACCTGCATATTGCTGCGATCTTGAGGCTGAAGAGGTAACAGAAAAACCCTGGTATCATGAAGTGAAGAGGTACCTTGAAGCTCTTCCTGAGAAGGTTTGCGGCAAAGTTCTTCCTCAGCAACGGTATTCTCTACAAGCGAAACCATGATTAAACGTTACTGCGTTGTGTGGATATGACTGAAGCAGAAAAGATCATGGCAGAGCTACATGAAGGTACCTTCAGAACACATTCCAGTGGACATACTATGGCAAAGAAAATCCTTCGGGCAGGATATTTCTGGTTTACAATGGAAGCCGACTGTTATCGGCATTCTCGGACGTGTCATAAATGCCAGATCTATGCTGATAAGGTGCACATCCCTTCGGTTCCTCTGAACGTCCTAACAGCGCCTTGGCCTTTTGCAATGTGGGGCATTGATATGATCGGCGAAATCAGACCAACAACATCTAACGGGCATCGATTTATCTTGGTAGCGATTAATTACTTCACAAAGTGGGTTGAAGTAGCGTCCTATGCCACCATAACCAAGAACGTCGTGGCACGTTTCATTCGGCACAACCTGATCTGTCGATACGGCGTACCTGAGAGGATCATTACGGATAATGGTACCAATCTTAACAACAAGATGATCACTGAGCTCTGCGAGCAATTCAAGATACAGCACCACAACTCTTCTCCCTATCGGCCGAAGATGAATGGAGCTGTAGAAGCAGCGAATAAAAACATCAAGAAGATCGTGCAGAAGATGACAATAACCTATAAAGATTGGCACGAAATGTTACCATTTGCTCTTCATGGGTACCGTACCTCAGCACAGACGTCAACAGGGGCAACTCCCTTTTCCTTGGTCTATGGCATGGAGGCAGTCTTGCCTATTGAAGTCCAGATACCCTCTCTCCGGATAATGAAGGATGCAGGTTTGAGCGAAGATGACTGGATCCAGACTCGGCTTGATCAATTAAACCTAATTGACGAAAAGAGACTCACTGCTATTTGTCATGGTCAGACGTACCAAAAACGGATGATCAGGGCATTTAACAAGAAAGTCAGACGACAAGAGTATCAAGTCGGAGACCTGGTAATCAAGCGCATCATTTTACCTCAAAATGATCCCAGGGGAAAATGGACTCCTACGTACGAAGGGCCATTTGTGGTTAAACATATCTTCTCGGGAGGAGCCATGATTCTAACCACCATGGATGGTGACGACTTTCCTCACCCTGCCAATGCAGACATAGTAAAAAGATACTACGCATGATTAAGGACCCTCTAGGTTGACACACCTAGGCAAAAATAAGGGCTTCCCGGCGAACCAAAAGGGTTCGGGCAAAAATAAGGGATAAAATGAAAAAATCTGTACACCCGGCAAGTCGAAAACCTGAAAAGGCGGCTTGGGCAAAAATGGGTATCCCGGTGGACTGAAAACCCGAAAGGGAGGTCCAGGCAAAAGTAGGGATAAAGCGTAATACTATGTCTCATTGGATCACCTCGCATCCAGAATTCGGCATCAACTATCAGACTTCGGCATCAATCAATCAGCTTCATCTTCAACTAAGCAGCAAAGTGATGAGATGTTTGAAGACATACAGGTGATAGCAGAGTTGGAACCTAGTGGGATTATTTTCACATAGCTGTTTTGTTTCCTTTTTCACAAAATTGTATAAACTCTATTTTGCTTGGCAGCATTCTCTTACTAGGACGCCAGCCTCTTGTACAAAACGCCTATTTACAGGCAAATTTCAAAATCAATATAAGTTCAATTTTTCAGACAAATTATCCAATTGTTTTTCCTTTATCTATTTTGTTTTACAAAGAACGTCCAATGTTCATTTTTGATATATGCATTTGACAATAATTGCTAATCATGAATAGTTGCGTGCGAAACAAAGGGCTAATTACAGGTGACATCAGAAACAGGGGCAATTTAGAGTTGTCTAAGCGACCTAGTTGCTCTGTCCACCAAGGTACCAAGGTAGGTTCGGCTGAAGAACGTAACCAAGTTACCTCAACTCCTCACAGAGTAAGACAAGATTCAGCGGTACTCTCTCCAGGAAGAGTTGGTCTCCCAGCAGCCCTGAAAGGCACATTGTCCCCCTAGCAAGTCAGCGATGCTCTCCTCAAGCAGAGTTAGCCTACTGTCAGCCTAAAGGAAGTTAGGTATCCCCAGAAGATCTCAACATTCCCCAGCGGAGTATAGACATTCCTTAGCAAGCATCCCCGGCAGTCTTAATATAAGATTGTTCCCCGGAGGAATACCAACACCCCAGTACAGTCTGAAAAGTTTCCTCAGGAGAGTGGAATCCATATCCCCAGCAGTTTCTGGAAGCTTATCCCCAGTAGATTCTGGAAGCTTGTCCCCTGCAGAGTACGAACGCATCTCCCGGTTTCATTCAAAAGTTATTCCTCACCAGAGCTTATAACTGGGTTATCCTCAGCTAATTACCACGGAAAGTTCGTCCTCGGCAAGGTTCTTCCTACCCCCAGTGGAGTTCATCAAATTCCCCAACATAACTCATCAGTGGAATCCCCAACGGAGCTCTCATCAAAACCTCAGCGAAGTATCTCTTCCCACAAGAGTTAATACGCCGCAGAGTAATCTCTTCACCTATTTTATTCCCCTCAGAGTAATCTCTCCAACAAGTTTATCCCCCAACGGAGTCATCTTCTCCTACCGGTTTATTCTTGCAACCATTCCCCAGCGGAAACGAAGAACTCCACTCTTCAACATCAGCCCAGGATTCAACAAGTTCCCGACACTCGTCAAGGATTTACTTTCCTAGACGAAAACACATTCATAGACATTTCACATTTCATACATGCCTGATAAAGTGCATACAACACTGTCTCATTTTGAGCATCATGACATCATGCAACTCATACATCATGACATTGCATACAACTGATGTTTTTCCTTTTCAGGAAAAAGACAATCCAAAGATGATTACTATTAACTATCGCAATTCCAGATTCGATACCTGTATCTAGCCAGGGCATATTTGTGAGTGATGGATTGTAAATTCGATACTTGTATCTAGCCAGGGCATATCTGCATGAAGAGTTTGAAGATCAACCCCTGTAACAGGCCAAGAAATTATCTTTCATTCTCAGGTCAGAGGTCGACACCTGTATCCAGCCAGGAAAGCTATCTCTACCAACCTTTCGACAAATTTCCAGATTCGATACATGTATCCAACCAGGGCATATCTGTAGACGACTATTTCCAGATTCGATACCTGTATCCAGCCATGGCATATCTGTAGACGACTAATTCCAGATTCGACACCTGTATCCAGCCAGGGCACGTCTGTAAACAACCTTTTGAAGTTCCAGATTCGATTCCTGTATCTAGCCAGGGCACATCTGTGAGCAGCTAATTGTGGATTCGACTCCTGTATCTAGCCAGGGCATATCTGCATGAAGAGTTTGGAGATCAACACCTGTAACAGGCCAGGAAACATCTTCCTTTCTCAAAGTATGCAAGTTCTCGCTAAGGAATCTCTTACGCGATCAACACTTCCAAATGGCATTTATAAGCCCATTCCCAACAAGGTCCTGTCACATCTCCCGATGGCATCTATAAGCCCATCCATTCTATCTCCAAATGGCATCTATAAGCCCATTCCCGCCATCACATTGCTGATACTCCAGCATGCGAGTGCAAATTTCTGGGCACTCTAGTGTCCAATCTCCTTTTACCCTCGAGTCGCGAAAGGCAAACTTGCCAATCTAACTCTTCAGGTTCAAGAAGATTGAACAGGGGCAACTGTTTTACCCTAAAATTTGCCCTCCCATTTCCTCAATATTTTCTCACCACAAGACCCTTGGAGCTCAAGATCCAGTTAGGGTTTCCTCTGCCCAAGACTTCTCCTTGCACTGTTGACCCAAATTAGGGTTTGTGTTTGCACGAAGATGTTTTGACCTAAAAAGCCTAAGATGACTTTCATGCTTCATATTGGACTCACAAGTTTATCCATACCAAGTTTCAAGCCTTGATCCCAATCTTTGCCCAGTCAATTGGACAGTTGACCTAGAAATCAGCTGTATTGGGGAAAAAGTCAACTGTGGTCAATTGATAGTCAAACCTCGTGATTTTTGACCCACATCAACATTATGAACTCATATGGACCATTTGATCAAGTTTGGGTCACAATCCCACAAGAAATTTGATCAGATCACCAAAAGGGCAAAATGGTCATTTTTAGGGTTTTGACTGCACAAAGGCAATTTTTGACTGTTTGACCTAGCCAATGGCAAACCAAGCTCACATATGGACTCAAAGACTCAATGGCATTGTCTTTACATGCTCAACAAGTTCAAAAGATCCCAAGTGCACAAGATTGACAAATGAATTTTCCAGTCAACTGAGCCAAATTTGACTGTATACTGAAAAGTCAAACTTTGACTTTTTGGTCAAAATCAAGTGTCAAGATTCATTTTTCATCAAAACATGTCAAATCATGAAACTTGTTCATCAAGAAATCAAAAATCACAAATTAGGGTTTGAAATGAAGAATTTTCATAACTTAGAATTTTTCTAAGTTATGAAAATCCCTAATTTTTTCCTAACTTTGTCCCATTTTTTCATCAAGATACATTTGGATTCAAGGAAAACTCAAAACATGAAAGTTATAGTCCATTGCAAAATCTACAACTTTTATTCACAAAGTTTCCTCAAAAGAAGCTTGTAGCTCAAGTTATGATTTTTGGAACAAGGGTGCAAAACATTTTTAACTTAGAAAAATTTTGACCTATTTTAGGTAGGATTTTTGCCTAACTTCATGGCCACTTTTCACATGCTTCCACTTGTAATTTCAAATTGCATTACAAAGATGGATTGTAGTACACATTCCAAGCTTTCCAAAATGTCCAAGAAATCATCAAACAACCTTGTGGTTAGGGAGAATCGAATTTGGCAATATGAGCAAAAGTCACTTTGATTCATGGCCAAAGGCATGTTCATAACTTGTGCATTTTCAAACTCAGCATATGCAAGCTACATTACAGGCCTCTAATCTCATTTACACTCAAAAATTAAATGCTAAACCATTGTGCCAAGATGTTATTCTATGCATTTGGTCATTACATGAAGGATTAGTCCATAATTAGAAAAAGCACATTATCCATTTTTGAAAAGGTGAACTTTATGTCAAGATTGAAATCTATGAAGTACAAGGCAAATCCTTTTGGCACAAGTTCAGGAACATATCCCACTGATCAAGACTCAAGTGTGCAGCATACTTGAGGGGCCTAGGAAAGCTTGTAAACCAACTGGCCAAACTTTGCTTAAGATAGAAGAAACATTGCATAACTAAGGACATCTCACATTTCTGCCAGGAGAAGCTTAGACAAACTTGTTGAACACATTCCAAACATCATAACTGAGCTAAGGCACGACCAAAACACCTAAAAAACCTCACCATTCACAAAAACACCATTGTACTGCACAAAAACAGGGCATCCCTGCAGTTTGAGTGGCACAACTCAATCCACTCGTGCGCCTTGGCCAAAACCAGTTCATACACACTCCATACCATCTATACAAACTATCCCAAGCCCTAGCTTCAGACTGTAACACCCCTAACCAACTTCACCATTTTCACTTTTTCTGTTTTGCAGGTTGACTTCCATAGCTTGATTCATTTAGTTTCAAAGCAAGCTAAAGGTTGGAGAAGCATCCCTGAACTTCAAGCAAGCTGTACAAGTCCTCACATTGCACTGAAAGTACCTCCATTGTCATACACGATCCAAGCTGAACAAGTAAGTTCATGGACTTCTATCTCTCAATCTAGGAAGAGTTAGCTTTAGGTTTATGAATGAAAAATGCTCTACTCATGGCCCTGAAGCTACACATATAATCACTTTGCATTTATGTTGTGTGTACTGAGAGAATTTGGAACCTGAACATTAGAAAAAACTTAGGTCAAGAATTAGGGATGGAGAAATTCTCTCTCATTTTTGAGAGTTAAGTCAAGTTTTTTATATGTCTGGATTCGTCTCTTGATGCTCTACATTTTTTGTGTTATGAGTTTTGCTTGAAAGTCCAGGAATCAGGAGTTAGGAAACGCGTGTTGTTGTTGTTCAAACAAGTCTGGAGGTTGAAGACAACTCCTCTTGGACTGGGCCTGAGTTTGATTTTCTTTTTGCACCACATTCTCACACATGCACCCCCTTGGCCCATTGTATTTTATTTTCATTATTTTTGACTTTTAGTTTTTGTTTCTGACTTATTTATTTTTGTCAAAGCATAAAAAATATTAAAAATATTTTTCTCACATTTTTTGCATTTTATTTGATATTTATTTTGTTTCATTTAGTTTTATATGTAAATAAATATATAATATACTTTTATTTAAAAATACTAAAATAGTACAAAATACATTTATTTTCTAATTTTATTTTATTTTATCTTTTGAAAACATTTCCTAAAAAATATACTTTTTTTGTAAATATCAAATTTTTTTTTTGTACATATTTAATATATTTAATAAATAATATAAATACTTATATATTTATTAGTATATTTAGGTTAAAAATGCAAAAATAATACATTTTTCATTTTATTAATATTTAACTTCAAAAATACCTTTTTTTACAATATACTTTCTTTTATTTATTTTTTTGTACATAATTAATAAATATGGTGTGTATTAAATAATCAATACCTTTTATTTAGCAAAATTAGGGTTTTACCCTAAACATAAAAATACCCAAAAAAGTAACCTTTTTATTTTTGTTTATTTCTCACATAAAAAACCCTTTTTATATACATATAAAAAATCATTTTTGCATCTTGCATATTTATTATATCTTATTTAATTATTGTATATTAAATAATTTGTGTAATTCAATTTGGATGTAATAGCTTAGGTTTTAATTTCTTGCTAAAATATCCCCATTTGAACATTTGTACCCCCCATCCCATAATTTGTGTTGTAATAATTTAGGACCTTTAAATTCCGCATTTAAAAGCTTTCTAAATATGCCATGATAGAATTAGGGTTTTGTATGCAAAAATCAACCAAACAAATAGCTTGACCTAATTCCAAGATAAAAGCATGAAAATGAACAAACACAAATCACACTTGCACCCCTTAGGGTTACTCCACTTGTTGCCTTCAATAATGGGCCATGTTGCATGTTAGGTATCTTTGGCAAAACAAAACAAATTCAAATGATCATAGTCCCTCGATGACGCTTTCGGAAGTTGCCTATCAAAATGATCATAGTCCCTTCAAGCAAATTGCCAAAGACACTTGGCACCATTGCATTCATGGTCTAAACGATGACCCGTGCCCGTCCCGTTCACATCCTAACATAAGATTGTCCACCAAATACAATGGTGGAACAAAATTGTCAAAAGGGTTAAAACATAAGAAAAACCTTTGAGTACAATAGGGTAGACAAACTCTTAGTTACTTGATCAAACTTGCAAAACACACTTGCCTACTTTTCAAAATCCAATCCACAAACACTTTCAAAAAACAAACTTCCAAAAACATTTGAAACATCTTTTCGAAAAGATACACACTTTTGTATATGCTCAAACACGAGTCATTACAATGGTTGCCTAGACAAGGTCTTTTTTCAAAACATTTTCAAAACACACACACACACACCACAATTTCAAGCAATTGAAAATCAAGGCAAGTGATCTAAACAAGTAACTAAGATCCCATGGATAACCATGGATGAAAAGGGTGCTAATACCTTCCCTTTTCATAATCTACCCCCCGAACCCACGAAACATCTCAAAAGGTTTTTCCTGTGCTTTTTAACCTTTCCTTAGGATAAAATAAAAAGTCGGTGGCGACTCTTGCTAAACCGAACAAGTGCGAATACAAACGCAAAACTCAAGTCAGTTCTCCCACCGTATCACAAACTTCGACAAAGGTTTATCCGAGCTTGGAGGATGCCCAACAAAGTTGACAGTAAGACACTGGGGCACAAGAATTCCATCCCCCTTGAGCCTTACCTCAAGTGGGTACGAACCCGCGCCCAAAGTCTTATGATGCCTTACCCCTACATTATGCATATGATCAAAGAGCCTGTTATAGAAGGAGATGTTCCATACACCCTCCTACATCCTGACATGCCAACATCATTGGAGGATTTGTAAAAGAGTTGGATACAGCTCAAGGAAGAACTGAATACTTTTAAAGCCAACTTCTATGCTAGTGAGAAGAAGGTTTTGGAACTTACTCGTCGACTCCATGAAGAGCAGACTCTTAACACCTACATCGCACCAAAGAGGATGCGCAACGTCTTTTTACCCTAGAATTTTGTATTATTTTTCCCATGGGGCATTTATGTACTAATAATTCTATCTTATTAATATGACGTGCGTTCTTTTTTGTTTACAACAAATTTGAATTTATGAATCCTTGAATGCATTACATGAATAACATATCATTCATCATATGCATAAGCAGGTCTTCACACCAGGTTTCCTTATCTTTCTGTTGTTTATTTCAGCAAGATGAATATAGAGCAGACGGTCAAAGATCTATAGGCGCAGAATTCACAGTTCCAACAATTCCTCATGACCTTGGCAAAGGGTCAAGACGATCTTAAAGCACTGTTAGATAAAGAAAAGGAAAAAGAAAAGAAGAAAAAGAAAAGAGCAGGTGTAGCTACTTTGGGGAGAAGGTTTGAGAACCAGGCTAGAAGGGTCATAGATTTCCCCTCGACGTCTGATGAAGGGGTTGGAAAAGGAAAGGGAGTTGCAGGGACTTCCGAGTCTGAAGTTGAAGAAGAAGAAGAAGAGGAGGAGGAGGAAGATTACTCTGAGCAGCAGTACCCTCCTACGGACGACAAGTATAAGAATCTGGAAGATCGGCTGGCAGCCATGGAGGTACAAAGAGTACCTGGGCTGGATTTCGAAGAACTAGGGTTGGTTGTTGGGATTGTGATTCCCCCTAAATTCAAGGTGCCTACATTTTCTAAATATGATGGTTTGTCTTGTCCGAAGATGCATTTGCGGTCTTACGTCAGAAAGATCCAACCTCACTCTTCTGATAAGGATCTGTGGGTCCACTTTTTTTAAGATAGTTTGTCGGGTACGCAATTGGATTGGTTCTATCAGCTTGAGAGATATGATGTACATAACTGGGAGGATTTGGCTGCTACCTTCTACCGACAATATCAATATAATGTAGATTTAGCACCTACTCATACTCAATTACAGAGTATGGGTATGGTCTCTAATGAAGGCTTTAAGGAGTATGCCCAAAAGTGGCGGGACTTGGCTGGAAGGGTGCAACCACCTTTGTCTGAGAGAGAGCTGGTGGATATGTTTTTGGGGACCCTGTCAGGTCCATTCTTTAATCACTTGATCAGGAGCTCATCTGCAGGGTTCATCGAGTTAATTCTGACTGGTGAAAGGGTCGAAGCTGGTATTAAGAGCGATATAATTCAGAAGGACACATCTGCTTCCGCTACCGTCAAGAAGACCTTTCCAGCCAAGAAAGAGGTCTCAGATGTTTACTCCCAGAGAAATCAAGGAAGAATGGAGCGCCGACCAGCGGTGGGGGCTGTGATGATTCAGAATTCCGCAGCCGATCAACCTCAAAACAGTCAACCCAAAGCTAATCAAGCCAAGGTGGAAAGGCCTGCACGGTAATTCACCCGGATCAATATGACACCTGCTCAAGTTCTCCCTCATCTGTTAAAGTTAAACCTTACAAACTTGAAAGAGGCGCCAAAGAATCCAAATACCTCTTCTCCCTATTATCATTCAAATGTAAAGTGTGCCTATCATTCGGTCAGTGTAGGGCACGACACCAACAACTGTTGGGCCCTTAAAAATAAGATCCAGGACTTAATAGATGTCAAGGAGGTGGAGTTTGATGCCCCCGAAAAGCCTAATGTGATATCCGCTCCAATGCCAAAACATGGTCATAATGTCCATGCTATTGTAGAAGATCTTTATGTATCTGCTGTTGATGATTTAATGACTCCATTACCAATGATCAAGATGAATCTGTTGAAAGCCGGGATTTTCCCGGGCTGTGAAAAAGATTGTTACCTGTGTTCGACCTTGCAATCCAACTGTCCGTTTTTGAAGTCAGGCATCCAACGCCTGATGGATAATCAAGAAATCCTCTTCAAGAAAACTCTTGTTACTCCTGATACTCCAATCAACGATGTTGCTATAATCACCATTTCCGACAATCTTTCCAAGGTCTCCAAAAGACTTGTTAAGATTATACCCGATCCAAAGATTGTACCACTGAAGATAACAATGTCGGGGCCTATCCCATACAAGTCCAACAAGACAATACCGTGGAATTATGGAGGAGAGATCTTCTACCACGGTGTTAAGCAGATCGAATCAGTTGAAGAAAGCTCAAATGAAGAGACTCCTGACGTAGGAAGTATTACGGGGACAAGTAAGATCACTCGTAGTGGAAGAATCTTCTCTCTGGAGATTGCTCCTCCAAGGGAAATCTTCGGACCCTCAAGTGCTCCTGTGCCAGTCAAGATATATGTGCGAAGTCCAGTGATTGAAGAAATTGTTACTCCCGAAGTTGTACCCTCTGCTGTTACTGCTGATAAAGGTAAGGGGATCCAAGAAGGGTCCGTCGGGACGAGGGCTCAGCCTTTGGTAATCCCTGAGACCACCCAAAAGGAAATGGAGGAGATTTTAAAGATAATTAAGAAAAGCGACTATGATGTCGTAGAACAACCGGGGAAAACCCCTTCAAAAATCTCTATGCTGGCCCTATTGCTCTGTTCTGAGGCTCATGCCAAAGCCTTGATCAAATTCTTGAAGACGGCGCACGTGCCTCAAGAAACTTTTGTGGATCAGTTTCAAGAGGGTGTAGCCAGCCTTATAGCCGACAATGGTCTTGGCTTCTCTGATGCCGATCTAACATCTAACGGAAGAAAGCATAATGATGCGCTGCATGTCTCGGTAGAGTACAGAGGGACCACTCTTGCTCACGTTCTGGTTGATACCGGGTCGTCTTTAAATGTCCTACCAAAGAAAGCATTAGACAGACTAGATTGTGAAGTTCTAATTTTGAAGCCCAGCAACATCATTGTAAGAGCCTTTGATGGTTCTAAGCGGATGGTCCACGGGGAGGTGGACATCCCAATTAAAGTGGGTACGAAAACTTTCAACTCCACATTTTACGTTATGGACATCCGTCCCTCCTACTCATGCTTGTTAGGAAGGCCCTGGATTCAATATGCTGGAGCTGTTACATCTACCCTGCATCAGAAGCTTAAGTACCCAGTCCAGGGGAAAATTGTGACAGTTCGTGGCAAGGAGAAGTATATGATAAGCCATCTGAATTCATTCCTCTATGTTGAATTAGATGGTGAATTCATCGAGACCCCCTTTCAGCACTTTGAAGAGGTTTCTCATGAAGTTGCGGTAGCCAAGACAATGACTTATGTGCCCATCATTACCAAACCTGTGTCCCGGATATCATCCCTTAAAGATGCGAAGGTTGTGATCGAGGAAGGAGGAAGCACAGTATGGGGTCAACTTCCAGATTTTCCTTACAAGATAGATAAGTTTGGCTTGGGTTTCACTGCTGCTAGTCAGAAGGTTGTGCGTCGCTCCCGGGCTGGAGGACCACCATTAAAGATCGCTCATCATGGAGTTCATGCCTTAGAGGAGGATGAAGAAGAAAGCAATCTTGAAGACTGGATCTTTCCAACTATTGAAGAAGGACTGAAAAACTGGGAGGCGAAAGACTTCGTTCCCGTTACTTTCATCAATCAGTAATTTATCTTTTGAACATTTTTCGTTGGTCTGTAATACTTTTTGAACAATTCGTACACTCTTTTTGCCTTGTGCCTTACCCGGGGCATATAGGTCCATTTGTAAGGGCTTGATTTCTTCATTTTCATATGCCATTTTTAATGAATCATGGACGTTTTCATCTATAAACTTTTGTGTTCATTTTCTTTCTTTTTACATTTTATTTTGTTTAAAGGTGATTATCCCTTACACACACCCACACTCACAAAATGCAGGTACCCATCCACTCCGGATTCCATGGGTAACAATTCTGTTATGGCCTTCAGTGACTCTGAAGATCTGGTAAATCATGCCGAATACGAAGGTGATGAAGACTGTGAAGTGCCTGGAGAGTTGGCTAGACTTTTGCAACAGGAAGAAATGGCTATTCTGCCCCATGAAGAGTTGTTAGAGACTATCAATTTGGGTACTGCCGAAGACAGAAAAGAGGTTAAAGTGGGTGCCAACCTAGAGCCAAGTATCAAAGAACGTTTAGTTCAACTGTTGAATGAATATGTTGAGATCTTCGCCTTGTCCTATGAAGACATGCCTGGACTTGATACAGATATTGTGGTTCACCGTCTCCCTACAAGAGAAGATTGTCCACCAATCAAACAGAAAGTTTGCCGAATGAGGCCCGACATGTCCGAAAAGATCAAAGCTGAAGTGATGAAGCAGTTCAATGCTGGTTTTCTTGTTGTTACTTCCTATCCAGAATGGGTTGCTAACATTGTGCCCGTGCCTAAGAAGGACAGCAAAGTCAGGATGTGTGTGGATTACCGAGACTTAAACAGGGCTAGCCCTAAAGATGACTTTCCACTACCGCACATTGACATCTTGGTTGACAACACAGCTCAACACAAGGTATTTTCTTTCATGGATGGATTTTCAGGGTACAACCGGATCAAAATGGCCCCTGAAGACATGGAGAAGACTACTTTTGTTACGCAGTGGGGTACCTTCTGCTATAAAGTGATGCCATTCGAACTGAAGAATGTCGGGGCAACCTATCAGCGAGCCATGGTAGCTTTGTTTCATGACATGATACATCATGAGATTGAAGTCTACGTAGACGATATGATAGCCCGTTCATAGACAGAAGAAGAACACCTCAACCATCTGCAAAAGCTGTTTGTCAGATTGAAAGAGTACAAGCTCAGACTAAACCCTAACAAGTGCACTTTCGGAGTCAGGTCCGGTAAACTTTTGGGATTCATCGTCAGTAACAAAGGCATCGAGGTTGATCCGGCCAAAGTCAAAGCTATACAAGAAATGCCTGCCCCTCGCACTGAGAAGGAGGTCAGAGGTTTCTTGGGATGCCTAAACTACATTGCAAGGTTCATTTCTCACCTAACATCTACCTGTGAGCCAATCTTCAAGCTGTTGAAGAAGGATCAGGTGGTTAAATGGAATGATGACTGTCAAGTTGATTTCGATAAAATCAAGGAGTATTTGCTGGAACCTCCTATCTTGATGCCACCCGTCGAAGGAAGGCCATTAATCATGTATTTGACCATTCTGGAGAATTCAATGGGGTGCGTACTGGGCCAACATGACGAGTCTGGCCGAAAAGAGCATGCCATTTATTACCTTAGCAAAAAGTTTACCGACTGTGAGACTCGCTACTCACTGCTCGAGAAAACTTGATGCGCTTTGGTATGGGCTGCTCGCCGGCTAAGGCAGTATATGTTGACACATACCACTTTACTGATCTCTAAGATGGATCCAATTAAGTACATCTTCGAGAAGCCTGCTCTATCCGGAAGAATCACTAGATGGCTGATGATCCTCACCGAATATGATATACAGTACACGACCCAAAAAGATATAAAGGGGAGTGTACTAGCCGATCATCTGGCCTATCAAGCTGTCGAAGATTACCAATCCATGAGGTTCGACTTCCCCGACAAGGATATCATGACTTTGAGCAACATTGAAGAAAACAGACCGTATGACAGACCTGAACAAGGATCCCGATGGACTCTGTACTTTAATGGTGCCTCCAACGCACTTGGAAACGGTATCGGCGCGGTACTTATCTCTCTAGAAGGTTGTCATACACCTTTCACTGCTAGACTCTGCTTCAGCTGCACCAACAAAATGGCCGAGTATGAAGCTTGTATCTTTGGTCTCAAGGCTGCTATTGACTTGGGAATCAAATCTTTGATTGTATTTGGGGACTCAGCTTTGGTTATCAATCAAATCAAAGGAGAGTGGGATACTAAATACCCTAACCTCATCCCTTACAAAGAACATGTCTTGACATTGTTACCACATTTCGAGCAGATCACCTTCGAGCACTTCCCGCGAGAAGAGAATCAGTTGGCAGATGCGCTAGCTACAATGTCATCCATGTTTAAACTTAACTGGGATAATGAGGCACCTCAAATCACCATCGAACGAATGGACAAACCTGCACATTGTCACGAGATCAATACCGAAGAAGTAGTGGACCGGCCGTGGTTTCATGACGTCAAAAGGTATCTCGAAGCACAAGAATACCCTGAAGGAGCTTCAGTCAATGAAAAAAAGTTCTTAAGGAGGTTCACAGCCAAGTTCTTTTTGAGCAATGGTATCCTATACAAGCGCAATCTTGATTATGTCCTACTCGGTTGTGTGGACAAAGTTGAAGCTGAGCAGATCATGGCTGAACTACATAATGGCACCTTTGGCACCCACTCAAGCGGTCATACGATGGCTAAGAAGATTCTACGGGCAGGCTACTACTGGTCTACCATGGAAGCTGATTGTCATCAACATTCCCGTGCTTGTCACAAATGCCAAATCTATGCTGACAAGGTACATATTCCTATAGTTCCTCTCAATTTCTTAACATCTCCTTGGCCATTCGCGATGTGGGGGATCGATATGATTGGAGAGATCAAGCCTACAACATCCAATGGACACCGTTTCATCCTGGTGGCCATTGATTACTTTACCAAGTGGGTCGAAGCAGCTTCCTTCGCCTCCGTTACAAAGAATGTGGTTGCCTGCTTCATCAAACAGAACCTCATATGCCGGTATGGTATCCCCGACAGGATCATTACTGACAACAGTACAAATTTGAACAATACTATGATCACCGCTATGTGCGAGCAGTTCAAGATTCAACATCACAATTCATCTCCCTATCGGCCTAAGATGAACAGTGATGTCGAAGATGCGAACAAAAATATCAAGAAGATCATTCAAAAGATGGCAGTCACCTATAAGGACTGGCATGAGATGTTACCGTTTGCTCTGCACGGGTACCGTACCACGACACGTACTTCAACTGGGGCAACCCCCTTTTCTTTGGTATATGGCATGGAAGCTGTTTTACCTATGGAAGTTCAGATTCCTTCCTTGAGAATCATGAAAGATGCTGGTTTGAGTGAAGACAGTTGGATTCAGACCCGACTTGATCAACTTAACTTGATTGACTAAAAGAGACTTACAGTTGTTTGCCATGGCCAGGCGTATCAGAAACGTATGATCAAGGCCTTCAACAAGAAAGTCAAGAGACAAGTATATCAAGTCGGGGACCTTGTAATCAAGCGAATCATCTTGCTGCAAAGTGATCCCGGGGGCAAATGGACTCCTACTTACGAAGGACCATTTGTGATCAAAAACATCTTTTCTGGTGGGGCAATGATCCTGACCACCATGGACGATGATGACCTGCCGCACCCTGCGAACGCAGACATAGTCAAAAGATACTATGCATAAACGACCCGACAAGTCGAAAACCCGAAAGGGCGACTTGGGCAAAAATGGGCTTCCCGGTGAATCGAAAACCCGAAAGGTCGGTTCAGGCAAAAATTTGGGATAAAAAAAATGTGTACACCCGGCAAGTTGAAAACTCGAAAGGGCGACTTGGGCAAAAAAAGGTTTCCCGATGGACTGAAAACCCGAAAGGGAGATCCAGGCAAAAGTTAGGGAATTAAAGTGTATGACTATGTCTCGTCGGATCACTTTAAGGACAAACTCTTCAACAAACAAGCTTCGGGCTTCTAATCAATCTAATTATCGTTGGACGAAGTAACGAATGGACAAGACACTCAGAGTTACGAAGGCTATAGCAGAATGGGAACCCCATGGAATTATTACACATAGCCATCTTTCTTTGTATAAATTTTTCTCAATTTTATGACAACATTCTCTTACTAGGATGTTTGTCCCCTTTGTACAAAATGCTTACACAAAGTTAATACAAAGATACTTCAAAGTGCAGAAAATTGTTTGCCTTTTCTTTCCTTTTTTACACTTATGTTTTATTTGAAAACATCCAATGATTTATTAAATGAGCACATGCATTTGAATATAATCACTGCTTACAAATAAAACGAAATGAGAAAGAATACTGACAGATTGAAAATATGGGAAACGTCTTTGAGCTATTCCAGGAGAAATCCTCATAAGAGCTAAAGCCTTGAAATACATGTCCTTAGCGGAGTTAAGTTTCAAAATCCCCATCAGAATTAAGTTTCCAAACTCCCAATCCCCAGCGGAGCAAAGCTTTGAACTACGAACCCTCAGTGAAGATGAAGCTTTCTTCCCCAACGGAGTCCAAAACTTTCCCACAAACCCCGGTGGAAGACCATCCCGTTTCCTTCAACTCCCCATAGATTTGGCTAAATCAGAAGATTCCCCTACAAGTCATCTCAGAAACCAGACAACAGCTTCAGACAATTCCTCAATAGATTGGCATACGACCCAAGCCCTTAAGAACTCTTCAACAGAATAAGCATTCTCCCCACAAAGTTATTTCCCAGCAGATCAAAGATTCTCGGTCTCATTTCTCCAGTGGAAGCCTCCAAGGTTTCAATCCCCCCAGTAGAGATTGTTAGAGTTTTCCTTATTCCCCAGGAAAGTCATGAAGGATTCTCGCATCCCCACAGAAGTTGTCAAAATTCTTGTTAATCCCCACAGGTCGCCAAGGATTTTCTATCCCCAACAGTGGTCCAAGGATTTCTCATTCTCAACAATCAAAGATTTTGAATCTCCAACAGCAGTCAAGGATTTATTTTCCCCGACAACAGTCAAAGATTTTATTATCTCCAGCTATCAAGGATTTGTTTTCCTCAGCAAGACAACTAGTCAGCTTACATGCGCACCCATTACATTCATATATCATGAACATTGATAAAGCACATTTTATTGCATCATACATGTCATGCAACATAACTTTGTGTTTAAGCTAACATTTTACCCTTTTCAGGATAAGATTAAAAGCTACCTTTAACAAATGTTCAAAGATTTCAGATACAGTACGGATACACTCCAAGACATGGAAGTCATTCTGTTACTCGTTCAAATCTCTTATTCAGATACAGTATGGATACACCCCAGACACGGAGGTTATTCTACTACTCATTCAGAATTTCAAATCAAGATACAGTTCAGATACGCTCCAGACACGGTAGCCATTATGTCAATCATCCAAACTTCAGCAATCAGATACATACTAGATATGCTCCAGACACGAAAGCCATTCTATTTCTCATTCAGATTCAACTATAAACTTCAAGTTCAGATACACTCCAAACACGGATGTCATTTTGTCACTTATTCAGATCCCAGTTACAGTTCAGATACACTCCAGACACGGAAGTCATTCTGCTACTCATACAGGTCTCAACTTTAGATACAGTCCAGATACACACCAGGCACAATTGCCATTATGTCACTCATTCAGAATTTATCCCCAGCCCAGAGATGCTCTAAACACAGATATTTCTCTATCGCCCATTCAAAATTCAGATACAATACAGATACACTCAAGACACGGCAGTCATTCTGATATTCAAGAATTAAATACAGTTACAGCTCGGATATGCTCGAGACACGGACGCCATTCCTTTGCTCATACGAATCCAATCTCCAGATACAACTCAGATACGTTCCAAATACGGATACCAATCTGGTGTTCATTCTCCTGATTTTCAACAAACAAGTCTTGGATGGCATCTTTAAGCCCACCTCCAGAAAGATTCTACCATCTCCAAATGGCATCTTTAAGCCCATTCCCTCAGCTACATTTTGATGAGTGCAAATTTACGGGCACTCTAGTGTCCAATCCTCTTTTACCTTCGAGTCACGAAAGGCAAACTCGCCAATCTAACTCTTCAGTTTCAAGAAGATTGAACATGTGCAGCTGTTGTACCCCAAAATTTGATCTCTCATTTTATCAATATTTCCCCTCACAAGACTCTTTGAACTCCAAACAGGATTAGGGTTTTGCTTTGCTCAAGATATCTCCTTGCACTGATGACCTAAATTAGGGTTTGAGTTTGCACAGGGATTTTTGGACTTTCAATGCTCAAAATGACTTTCATACTTCATGTTGGACCTATAAGATTTCCTCTACCAAGTTTCAAGCCTTGAATCAAATTTTTGCCCAGTCAATTGGACAGTTGACCTAGAAATCAGCTGTATTGGGAAAAAAAGTCAATTGTGGCCAATTTACAGTCAAACCTCATAATTTTTGATCCACATAAACATTATAGACTCATATGAACCATTTGATCAAGTTTGGACCATAACTCCTCAAGAAATTTGATCAAATCATCAAAAGGGCAAAATGGTCATTTTTAGGGTTTTGACTATATAAGGGCAATTTCTGATTTTTCACCTAGTCAATGGCAAATTGGGTTCAAGAATGGATTCAAGTACTCAATGGCATCATCTTGACCTTTTCACAAGGCTCAAAAGATCTCAAATGCATTGGATTGACAAATGAATTTTCCAGTCAACTGATCAAAATTTGACTTTATACTGAAAAGTCAAACTTTGACTTTTTGGTCAAAATCAAGTGCCAAGGGTCATTTTTCATCAAGATGTGTAAAAACATGAAACTTGTTCATCAAGAAACCTAATTTTGCAAATTAGGGTTTAAGATTGAAAATTTTCATAACTTAGAATTTTTCTAAGTTATGAAATTTCCTTAATTTTTCCCAACTTTGCCCAACATTTTCACCATAATGCAATTTGATTCAAACAAAACTTCCAACATGAAAGTTGTAGTACTCCACAAATTATACAACTTTTATTCACAAAGTTTTCTCAAAAGAAGCTTGGATCTCAAGTTATGATTTTTGGAACAAGGGTCCATGAAACTTTTAACTTAGTGAAATTTTGCCCTAGTTTAGGCAGGATTTTGACCTATCTTCATGACCATTTTTCACATAGTTCCACTTGGAATATTAAAATACATTTCTAATATGGATTGTAGAGCATGTTACAAGCTTTCCAAAATGTCCAAGAACTCTCCAAAACCATTTGTGGTTAGGGAGAATCGAAGGTTTGAATTTGGCAAAAACTCACTTTTAATCCATGACATTTTCATGTTGATACAAGTTGCAACTTCTGTCCAGCTTCATTTGTACTTGATTACAGGTCCCTAAACCCTTTAATAATTAATAATTAAATTCAAATCCATTGGTTTGAGGCTTTGTTCTTACTATGGGAGGATTACACAAGAGATTAATTCAAAAATAGCAAAAAGGCAACATTGCCATTTTTGTCAAAATTGCTTTATGTCAAATTGCATTCTTGAGCCTTGAACCAAATCTCATACAGCAAACCAAATCCATAAACTTGGGGCCAAGCTTACACAATGTATTCAGGGTTAGAGCTAGCCTGTACAAGCCTGCTCTTTGTCACTTCTCATTTTTGTTTCATAACCAAGAAACTTGCCAAAATCATATAACTTGGATATCTGATATAACCAACCCTTGCAAGCATTGGAGACAAGTTTTGTGCATTGCCTTGAGCCAAAAACACGAATTGTTGAACCCTCAAGCCTTCTAAAACACCAAATCACATTCTTCTTGCAAAACAGGGCACGCCCTGCAAATTCACTTCCATCATACAAACCACTCGTGCGTTTTGCCCCAAACCTGTTCAAACACATTCCATATAACATATCCAAGCTATCCCAACCATTAGACAGTGACTGTAACTCCATTTGCAAGCTTCACCATTTCTGTTTTCATTTTGTGCAGGTTGAGTTCTACAAGCTTGTTCAAGCAAGTCCAAAGCAAACTAGGCATTGGGGAAGGTCAGAGGAAGTTCAAGCACGCTCCCAAGCACCTCAGGCCTCACTAAAAAGCTCCATATTTCCATACACGAGTTCATCTGAAACAGGTATTTGTCAACTTCCTATCTCTCTATTTAGGAATCATTAAGCTTAGGTTTGTGAATAAAAAATGTAGTACTCATAACCCTGAAGCTGTGCATATGCTCAGTTTTCATTTAAGTTAAGTGTGTTAAGAGAATTTGATTCATGAACTTTTTGAAAAAGTTAGGTTAGAAATTAGGGCCAGAGAAATTCTCTTTGGTCTTTGAGAGTTAGATTAAGTTCTTTATATGGTTGAAATCATCTTGAAAAATGCTATAACTTTGGTGTTATGAGTTTTTGCATTATAGCACGTATGCAGGATCTGGACATTTGTACAGGGCGCACATTTTTGTTTGACAAAGGTTGAAGATGAAGTTCAATGGGTTGGGCTTTGGCTTGGCCTTATTTTTGCACCTCCAATTTGCTGAGTGCACCGCCCTGGCCCATTTCTTTATATTTTTGTATTTTTGTATTTATTTTTCATTTCTGATTTTATTTTATATTTTTCTAAACATAAAAAATACCAAAATCATTTTTATAAATTTTCACATTTATTTTTATATTTTATTTTATTTTTCTAACATGAAAATAATTATTAATTAGATATACTATTTATTTTCTCAAATAAAAGCTTGTAAACAATATATAAAAATATTATATTTTTTAGTATTTATATATTTAAATAATATTTTCTCATATATTATTATTTTCTAAATATTTGTATATATTTATATTTATTTTCTTGTACACAAAATAATTAATATAGTATATATTATCTTAAAACAAAAAACTAGGGTTTCCACCCTTATTAAAAATAATATTTTTTTTGTTTTTATTTTTGACACTTGTATATATTTTTATTTTTTATTGTACATAAATAAATAATATTAATAAATATATTTTCTTAAAACAAAATTTAGGGTTTTTTCCTTAACAAAATAACCTTTTATTTTCTTTCTTTTTAATACACTAAATATTATATTTTTTTCACATAAAAATAAATAAAAATATTTTCTTTGCATACTTATAATATTTTGCATATTTATACTTAATTTGCTTGTTTAAATTTTGTTTATTTATTATTTAATACAAAGAATTCAATTTGGATGTAATAGTAAATATTAGGGTTTTAATTTCTTGCAAAATAATCCCCATTCAAAATTGTATCCCCCTCCCTATATCAATGTTGTAATAGTCGTAGCTTTATTTTACGCACTTTATGCTTTAAAATATGTCATGTTAGAGATTAGAGTTTGTATGCAAAAATCCAAAATCAAAACAAATAGCTTGACTAATACAAAGACCTAAAAGCATGTAAATTGACAACACAGTGCACACATGCACCCCTAGGGTTTCATCCACTTGTTGCCTTTAAAATGACCATGTTATGCATGTTGAGTATCTTGGCAAAACAAAAGCAAAACAAAAAGATCATAGTCCCTCGATGACGCTATCTTGGTTGCCTATACAAAAATGATCTAGTCCCTAAAAAAATTGCTAAAGATACTTGGCAATATTGCTATCATGGTCAATACGATGACCCGCGCCTGTCCCGTTTAACATCCTAATACAAGGTTGTTTACCAAATGCAATGGTAAAACAACACTGTCAAAAGGGTTAAAAATGTGTAAGAAAGATCTTTGAGTAAATAGGGTGGACAACTCTTAGTTACTTGATCAAAACTTGCAAAACATCCTTGCTATTTTTAAACACACCTCACAACACAATTTCAAAACATTTCCCAAAACAAACTTTCAAACAATCAAACATTGAAACATCTTTTCAAAAGACAATACACCTTTGTATACATTCAAACAAGAATCATTACAAAGGTTGCCACAACGATGGCCTCTTTTCAAAACATTTTCAAAACCACACACAAAGCACCATTTCAAACAATTGAAAAGCAAAAGCAAGTGATCTAAACAAGTAACTAAGAGCCCATGGATAACCATGGATGAAAAGGGTGCTTGCACCTTCCCTTTTCATAATCTACCCCCTGAACCCAAGAAAACATCTCAAAGGTCTTTCCTGTGCTTTTTGACCTTTCCTTTGGATAAAATAAAAAATCGGTGGCGACTCTTGCTAAACCGAAACATTTGCGAACACAAACGCAAAACCTCAAGTCAGTTCTCCCACCGTATCACAAGAACGTCGCCGAAAGACAGAAATTATACAATTTGTGTAAAAGAAAGAAAACATCTATGTGAAACGATCCCATTGGGTTCCAACTCTGCTATTTCCTTTATATCTTCGAGTGTCTCATCACTTTGCTTCTTGGCCGAAGGTTGATTAGATCAGTTGGCGTCGTTCGAGCTTGACAGTCGATACCGAAGTCTGGTCGTAAGATGATCCAATGAAACATAGTGATAAGCTTCAATCCATAACTTTTTCCTGGACTGCCCTTTCGGGTTTTCAGTCCACCAGGATACCCTTTTTTGCCCAAGCCTCCTTTCGGGTTTTCGACTTGCCGGGTGCACAGATTTTTTAATTTCCATCCCGTACTTTTGCCCGAACCCTTTTGGTTCACCAGGAAACCCTTATTTTTTCCTAGGCCAGTCAACCTAGCGGGTCTTTGATTAGGCGTAGTATCTTTTCACTATGTCTGCATTGACAGGGTGAGGAAGATCGTCACCATCCATGGTGGTTAGAATCATAGCTCCTTCCGAGAAAATGTTCTTAACCACAAATGGCCCTTCGTACGTGGGGGTCCATTTGCCCCTGGGATCACCTTGCGGTAGTATGATGCGCTTTATTACTAGATCCCCGACTTGATATTCTTGGCGTTTGACTTTCTGGTTAAAAGCCTTAATCATTTGCTTTTGATACGTCTGGCCGTGGCAGATAGCAGTAAGTCTCTTTTCATCGATTAGATTCAGTTGATCAAGTCGGGTTTGGATCCATTCGTCTTTTTTCAAACCCACATCCTTTATAATCCTGAAAGAGGGTATCTGGACTTTGATGGGTAGGACTGCCTCTATGCCATATACCAAAGAGTAGGGTGTTACCCCTATCGACGTCCGTGCTGAGGTATGGTACCCATGAAGAGCAAATGGCAACATCTCATGCCAGTCTTTGTATGTCACCGTCATCTTCTGTACAATCTTCTTGATGTTCTTGTTAGTTGCTTCAACATCGCCATTTATCTTTGGCCGGTAGGGAAAAGAGTTATGATGCTGTATCTTGAACTGTTTACAGAGCTCGGTGATTATTGTGTTATTGAGATTCGTACCATTGTCAGTAATAATCCTCTTTGGTACACCATGTCGACAGATCAGGTTATGTCGGATAAACCGCGCCACGACGTTCTTGGTTACTGTAGCAAAGGAAGCTGCCTTAACCCACTTCGTTAAGTAATCAATGGATACTAAGATGAAGCAATGTCCATTAGAAGCGGTGGGCCTGATTTCTCCAATCATGTTGATGCCCCACATTGCAAAGGGCCACGGAGCTGTCAAGACGTTTAAGGGGACCAAAGGCGCATGCATCTTATCAGCATAGATTTGGCATTTATGACAGGTTCGAGAGTGCTGATAACAATCGGCTTCCATAGTGGACCAGTAATATCATGCCCGTAGGATCTTCTTAGCCATGGTATGTCCACTGGAATGGGTTTCGAAGGTGCCTTCATGAAGTAGTGTGGAGTCATGGTTGCGTTTATAGATGATTCCATTACTGAGGAAGAACTTTTCAGCGAACCTTCTCAGAAACTTCTTATCATTGACATATGTCCCTTCGGGATATTCTTGAGCCTCGAGAGCTCTTTTGACTTCGTGAAACCAGGGTTTGTTTGCCACTTCTTCGGTATCGATCTCGCAGCAGTGTGCTGGTTCATCCAACCTCTCAATGGTGATTTGGGGAGCTTCATTGTCCCACCTAACCTTGAACATATAAGACATGGTAGCTAGCGCGTCCACCAACTGGTTCTCCTATCGTGGGAAATGTTCGAAGGTTACCTCCTCAAAGTGTGGGAGCAATGTCAGTACATACTCTTTGTAAGGAATGAATTTGGGTGCTTCGTATGCCACTCGCCTTTTATCTGACTTATCACCAGAGCAGAATCCCCTAATACACTTAAGAACTTGATCCTTAGGTTAATAGCAGCTCAGAGACCCATGATGCATGCTTCATACTCCGCCATGTTGTTGGCGCAATTGAAACATAATCGGGCAGTGAACAGACTATAACAGCCCTCGGGAGATATGATTATAGCGCCAATGCCGTTTCCCAGTGCGTTTGAGGCTCCATCAAAGTACGTGGACCATCGGGATCCCTCCTCAGGTCCTTCATCTGGTCCAGGTTCTTCGTAGTCAGTCACTAACATGATATTCTCATCCGGAAACTCAAAATTCATAGACTGGTAGTCGTCCACGGCCTGATGAGCCAAATGATCAGCCAATACACTCCCCTTTATTGCTTTTTGGGTTGTATATTATATGTCGTATTCGGTTAAGATCATTTTCTACCTTGCTATCCTTCCGGAGAGAGCGGGCTTCTCGAAAATATACTTGATCGGATCCATCTTTGATATCAACAAGGTAGTGTGAGTCAGCATATACTGTCTCAGTCGGCGAGCAGCCCATGCCAAAGCGCAGCAAGTTTTCTCGAGCAATGAGTATCGTGTCTCACAGTCGGTAAACTTTTTTCTAAGGTAGTATATTACATGCTCTTTTCGACCAGACTCGTCATGCTTCCCCAACACACACCCTATTGAATTGTCTAGCGCGGTCAAGTATAAAATCAAAGGTCTTCCTTCAACTGGAGGCATCAGAATTGGCGGTTCTTAAAGGTATTCCTTGATTCTTTCGAAAGCGGTATGGCATTCATTATTCCACTTTACCACTTGATCTTTCTTTAGAAGCTTGAAGATTGGCTCACAAGTAGTAGTCAGATGTGAAATGAATCAGGTAATGTAATTTAGGCATCCCAAGAAACCTCTAACCTCTTTCTCTATACAGGGAGCCGACATTTCTTGTATGGCCTTTACCTTCGCAGGGTCTACCTGAATACCCTTGTCACTGAATATGAAGCCCATAAGCTTACCATACCTTACCCCGAAGGTACACTTGTTCGGATTCAACCTCAGCTTGTATGTCTTCAACCTGTCGAACAACTTCTGGAGATGATCAAGGTGCTCTTCCTCCGTCTGAGACCTGGCTATCATGTCATCAACATAGACCTCGATCTCATGGTGAATCATATCATGGAACAGAGCGACCATGGCGTGCTGATAAGTTGCCCCAGCATTCTGCAACCCGAAAGGAATTACTTTGTAGCAGAAGGTGCCCCACTGTGTGACAAAGGTTGTCTTCTCCATGTCTTCAGGAGATATCTTGATGTAGTTGTAGCCAGAGAAACCATCCATGAAGGAGAAGGTTTTGTGTTGCACGGTATTGTCAACCAGAACATCAATGTGAGGAATTGGGAAGTCATCCTTGGGGCTTGCCCGGTTCAGATCTCTGTAATCAACATACATCCGTATATTACCGTCCTTTTTAGGTACCAGAACAACGTTAGCAACCCACTATGGATAAGAAGTGACAGCTAAGAATCTTGCGTCGAATTGTTTCATGACCTCTGCCTTGATCTTCTCTGACATTTCGGGACGCATAAGGCAGACCTTCTGCTTAACCGAAGGAAAGTCTTCTTTAGTCGGCAGGCGATGTACCACAATATCGGTGTCCAAACCAGACATGTTTTCATAGGACCAGGCGAAGATCTCGACATAGTCGTGCAACATCTGTATCAACCTCTGTTTGACGCTAAGATCCATATTTGCACCTATTTTAACCTCTTTTTTGTCTTCCTCAGTACCCAAATTCACTGTCTCAACCGGCTCTTCATGAGGTTGTATGGCCCTTTCTTCCTGCTGTAATAGTCTAGCAAGTTTTCCATGCACCTCAAAATCATCCTCACCTTCGTCCTCGGCTTGGTTGATCGGATTTTTGAAGTCATAACTGAAAATAGAAGAGTTGTTATTAATGGGATCCAAAGTGCATATGGATCTGCATTATGATACGTGAGTGTGTGTAAGAGGATAGCTGTTTTGATAAAGTGAAAAATAGAAAAGAAAAACATAAAGCGCAAAATTTGTATGCAAGAAACGTCCAATGCTTTATTAATGATATATGAAATGAAAAATAATAGCCCTCACAAACAAAACCAATGTGCCTCGGGCAAGGCACAAGGCCGTAAAGTTTCAAATTGTTTATTATAAATCTCAAAACAAGTAAGTCAATTACTGCGGAATAAAAGAAACAGGTATAAAGTCCCTAGCCGTCCAGTTACTCGGTCCACCGTTGGTAGTTGGGTAGATCCAACTGTCGATGTCTGAGTCCTCCTCGCTGTCTTTAATGGCGTTAACCCCACGATTGTTGATGCATAGGGGAGGTCTTCCAGCCCGAGCATGTTGAACAACCCTTTGAGCCCCTGTAGTAAAGCCCAAACCAAATTTGTCAGTTTTCAAAGTGAAATCAGGGAGCTAACCCCAATTGGTACACCCACCTTCTTCAACCACAACCTTGGCATCCTTGAGAGAAGCCATCTTCAAAGGAGGTTTGTTGGTTGTAGTTTCAGTTGATGCTAAGATCTGAGGGACCTCTTCGAAGTTTTGACAAGGAGTTTCTATGAATTTCCCGTCCATCTCTACGTAGCGGAAGGAATTGAGGTGACTCACCATATATTCTTCTTCACCCCGCACCGTGACAATCTTTCCTTTCACCGGATACTTCAGCATTTGGTGGAGTGTGGAAGTAACTTCCCCAGCCTCGTGGATCCAAGGATGACCCAAAAAACAAGAATACAACGGCCTAATGTCCATCACGTAGAAGGTGGACTTAAAATTCTGAGAACCCACTTTGATAAGGATGTCCACCTCCCCGTGCACCATTCTCTTTGATCCGTCAAAAGCCCTTACCACAATGTTACTAGGCTTTAGAGTTAAACCCTTGAAATCGAACCGGTCTAACGCCTTCTTCGGCAGAACATTCAGTGAAGACCCAGTATCTACCAGCACATGAGCCATAGTGGTGTCCATGCATTCAATCGAGACATGAAGAGCATCATTATGTTTCCTTCCCTTTAGTGTCAAATCCGCATCTGAAAAACCCAACCCATTATCAACAGTCAGGCTAGCCACACAATCTTTGAACTGATCAGCTGAAGTTTCCTGCGGCACATGTGCGGCCTTGAGGAATGCAATCAAAGCCTTCGCATGGGCCTCAGAGCATAACAACATGGATAACATGTATATCTTTGATGGGGTCTGCCCCAGCTGCTCGACCATATTATAGTCGCTCTTCTTAATGATTTTCAGTATATCCTCCATTTCTTGCTTAGAGGCTTCCACAACAAATTTCTTAGGTGCCTCCATCCGGGAAGGCTCACCTATAATTTCCTTGCCGCGGGTATCAGACGATTCTCCGACAGGGGTAATAATTGGAGTAAGAACAGGAACTGTAGTTGACGTACTAGCAGGAACAGTAGATGGAATGACAATAGGTTTGTTGACAATCTTAGGGGAAATCTCGGGAGAGAAAACCCTTCCACTTTGGGTAACTTTGTTAGTTCCGACAATGTTACCAATATCAAGATAAGTTTCTTCATCTTTCAAATCTTGTTTGATGCCATTATAGTACACATCAGTACCATAATGCCAGGGGACAACTTTGTCTGAGACATACGGGACAGGACCAGGAACAGTAATTATCAGCGGAGCAATTCTTGGAGCAGATGTAATCCTAACAGGTCTTCTCGATGAAACCTTGGAAGGATTGGAGGAAATGGTTATAATAACAACGTCTTCAGATGGAATAGCGGGAACCAAAGTTTTCTTAAACAAAATTTATTTGCTATCTATCAGGCGTTGAACACCTAATTTCAGCAAACGACAACCAGAAGGTAGAAACGAACACATGTGGCAACCTTCACCACAACCCGAAAATAAACTGGCCAACAACAAATTCTTCTTGATAGTCATGAGAGGAGTAGAAACTTCATCAACAGAGGTAGAAAACAAATTAGTTTCAACAACATTAACTCCACGACTGTGTTTAGGCATGGGAGCAGTTATGACATTGGGCTTCTCCGGAGCATCAAAATCTATTTCCTTGGTTTCAATCAAGTCTTGTACTTTGTTCCTCAGAGCCCAGAAGTCATTTGTATCGTGGCCAGGACTCTCAAAATGATAGGCACACCGGGCATTCGGATTATATCAGGGAGATGTAGTATTTGGATTCTTGGGAGCCTCTTTCAAGGTTGCCAAGTTGGATCTCAGCAGGTGAGGTAGCACTTCATCCAATGTCATGTTGATGCGAGTAAATTGTCGTTGTGGTCTTTCCACCCTTTGTTGATTGTTGCATTGTGGAGCAACTGTAGGTCTAGGTATTATCACGACACTTACTGTCTGACGATGTTCAGTCTTGTTTTGGCCCCTCGGGCTATAGATTGAACTGGCTTCCTTCTTACCAGCAAAAGGCTTCTTTATTGAACTCGAAGAGGCATCCTTCTATATTTTACCGCTTCGAATCCCAACTTCTACTCTTTCTCCAGTTAGGATCAGCTCGGTGAAACCAACTGACGAGCTGCCAATCAAATGATTGAAAAATGGACCAAATAACGTCCCTAGAAACATATCAACCAACTCCCTATCATACAATGGGGGTTGAACTCTCCCAGCCAAGTCTCTCAATTTTTGTGCATAGTCCTTAAAGCCTTCTGTGATCGGTGGATCTAGAACTGACTGTTTAACGCTGGTTCGCGAAATGTCGCGGAAGCAAGAGTCGCCACCGTCTTTTATTTTCTCCAAATGGAAAGGACAAAAGCACAGAAAAATTCCTTATAGAGATTGCTCTCGGTTCGGGAGGTAGGTTATAGAAAGGGAAGGTGTTAACACCCTTTCTATCCATGGTTATCCATGGGCTCTTAGATACTTGCTCATTTGTGTTTTCAAAATTGGTTTGTTTGCTTTTCGACATGGGTTTTAAAAAGTTTCTTTGAAAATTTCAGTTCGACTCTTGTATCGGTCCTCAAGAGTGTTTGAAAAATTGCTTTCGAAAGCTTTTTGAAAAGGTGTCGGTGTGAAAAGTATTTTTGATTTGTTTTGAAATTTAGAGCAAGTATCTAGAGTCGTCTACCTACCCTAAGGAATTCGTCTGTGTAAATGCCCTTTAAAGTAGTGCCATCCCACCATTGAGAGGTAGGTAGCACCACCGTTGGAGGTGTTCGGGTCAATTCGATGTTCGGGACATGGTGATCACCAGAGCAATGGGAAGACACCTTAGAAGATACCCTCATGCCAGGTTCCCGGATCATGAGGACTTACTAAGACATCCTCTACTCGACGATCACCTTTCGAGGCAAGGCAACAGTGAGGCGTACCCTAGGGGTGCAAGTGTGATTTATGTGTCAGATTCATTTATTTCATCTTGTCATGTTATTGGTGATCTACACGTTTGTTTTTATTTAAGGCCATTTATTCTTGCATGCATTTATTTAACAGTTAAAATATTGCGAGAAATAAAAGTTCTAAAGCTATTACAAAAGGCGCGGGTCCACATCGCCAAAATTTCCAGAACCCGATTTGACAGAAAAATAAAGAATTAAAGTAAAGTGCGAGAAAGTATGAAATTACACGGTTTTGGGAGAAGTACATGAATATTTACAAGAAAAAGAAATAAATACGCGAATTAAAACTTTAAATTGAAACGAGGGCGTTGGACCCTTTTTAATGGAATTAAATTATTGGCAAATTAATTAAATTAAAGAAAAAGAAATTATTTTTGGTTTTTTTTTTGTATTTGTGAGAATTTAATGAGATTAATTGAAATTAAAATGCTAACCCTAATTCTAATTGTTTTTTTAGTTTATTGAGAAAGTATTAGATTTTAACCTAAACTTAATCTAATTAATTTACATGCAATTTAATTACAAAAATAAATAATATTTAATTATTAGTGAAGAAAAAGAAAAGAAAGAATGAAGAGATTTGAAACCCTAATTCTATCAATTTTTTAAGTTTTATTGAAAAAATAACATTAAGATTTATCCTAGATTAAACTAATTAATTAATAAAGGTTTTATTTACAAAAATATTAATTAAATAGCAATATATTTAATTTTGTCTTTTTTCTGATTTTTTATTGTTTTTGTGTTTTTTATGAAAATAATTAAATTAAAAGAATTAATTAACAATAATAATTGAATCAAAATAAAAACAATGAAAAAATATAAGAAAACTTGCAAACCTTAGGGGGGTGTTGTCCCCAGTTGTGAGGTGAAGCCCAGTAATTTAGGGCCCAATTATCCCTGGCTTGGTGGACTTTCCAGCTAGCATGCATAGGCGTTGAATAGGGTTTACCATGTTCTTCAATTATGACCTTCTGATTGTTTCCATTGGGCACGTGGATGGCTTGATTTTGTGGACGTACGGTGCTCCTTAAGGTTGAAACTGCATAGAAGCGTTAATAGAAAAAAATCATGGAAAGGGTGAGGGACCTGGGATCGAACCCAGGTCCCAGGGGTTACCACTAAGCCTGCTTGCCACTGAGCCACTCTATACGCGCTGTATATTGAATAACAATCAAATAATATAAAAGAAAACACGAGTTAGTGCTCCTTTCGCGCGAAAAATTTGAATCAACCAATTACTGATGGTCACGCACCCTTCTTCTTCCTTGGCTTGTTTATTTCCTGAAAATAGAAAGTGGTTAGCGGGGGTTTTGAACCCCCCCAAAACAGGCCATATACAATAATAGCGATTAAGCCATCTTTGAGCATAAATTAGGCGCGAGGGTCCTATCTTTTTCGTCCAAGCACGCTGAATCCAGCTATGGTATTGAGAACGTCCAATTTTACAGTATCTGGAAACCCCTAATTCAAAAGCTGAAGAACCCTAATATCCAACAATGGTGAAATCGCGTATGGGTGATAAAAATACAATTAAATTACACAGTTAGCATCAGAATCCATCAATTAGTCAGAATCCATAAGAAAAATGCAATGAATGTGCTTGAAAATCAAAATACGATCATGCATATTATATGAAAAAGTTTGATTTCTGGATACCGATTCAAAGGGCTATGCGTATGGAAAGCTATCCAGTTAGACTCAGTGATGTCCTAGGAAGGTAATGGAATGAATTTCTTGGCTTGAATCGACTTGCAAGTGTGTTTTCAGTCTTGGACTTTTAAGCAAAAAATTCAAGTTTTGTTCTTTTGATATGGCGCAGCTGGGAGTCCAAAGGCACGAGGGTTTGCATCCTTATATGTATATGAGTGATTAGGTTAAGAATTTGATCAAAAGAAATCCATGAATTGATGAAACCAATATTTTATTTTTATGGCATTAGCTTTCAAATCTTTTTCATGCAAACTTCTACCAAATCATGACAAATCATATTGATTCTTTCCAAATCTAGCTATGCACGAAATATCGAGTATATATTATGCATAAAAAGATTTAAAAACCTAGGTTTAGTATTTTTCATGTATTTTAATTAATTAAATGAATTATTAATGATTAAAAATCCAAATAAATAAATAAAAATGATAAAAAACTTCCCTTTGGGCCAAATGGTCGTGTACATGCCTTGGATGATGAATTGTGGAAGAAAAAGAGGCCCATTAGCATTTTTAGGTCATTTGAATCAATGTTGACTTTTCAAAATATCCAAAAATTTCCCAACTTCCACAAGGCATAACCTGCTCAATTTTTAAGCTTTGCTCATGTTCTTGGACATTTTGGAAAGGTCTTTGAGTCCTCTAACCAATGCCTTTGGTCCCATGTCATTTTGATTTACCAATCTCAAGTTATGGCCTTTGACTTAAAGTCCCTTTCTGTTGACTTTTGAAAATGACCTATAATGTTGAAATTGATAACTTTTTGTGAGAGCATTTCTTGGACTTGAAGTATGAAGAGGAGTTGTAGGAAATGTATATATCTTAAAAATGAGCTTTGTATGGAATTTTTCTGATAATCCATGTGGAAGTTATGCCCTGGTCAATTTTCAGTTGACCTTTTCAACTGTCCAAATATGGCAACTTTTGCATCTTGATGATTTTTGAGCCAAGCTTTGAGAATCATGATCAAGCATTTATCAAATGATGTTTGTGGCTTCAAAATGAGATGTTGACCAAAAATTTGAACTTTTGACTGTCAAATGACCATTTTGCCCCTACAGTTGACTGTAGTGCAATTAGGGTTTTTGACTGTGCAATTTTGAGCTGTAAGTCTTGAAACTTTGTATGAGGATGCTTGACCATGTTTATAGGCATGTGGGGCTTGATTTGACCCTTGGAAACTTCATTTACTTTGTCAGAACCAAAACCCTAATTTTGACTGTTAGGAGGCCCTTGAACTGTTCAACCCTTGGGGAATTTTGAAGCATGCTTTTGACAAATCTTGAAGAATATGGGAGGGCAAATTTTGGGGTACAACACCTTCAATTGCCCCCATGGACATACTTTGGAGTTGAGTACGAGTAGGAGCAAGGTCGACATTATACTGATACTGCTTATAGAAAGCAGCAACCAGATCTTCCCAATTTCGGACATTGGCTCCCTCCAGCTGGTAGAACCATTCAAGCTGAGTCCCTGACAAACTATCTTGAAAGAAATGAACCCACAGATTTCTATCAGCAGTGTGGGGATGGATCTTTCTGACATAAGAACAGAGGTGGAGTTTTGGGCAGGACACCCCATCATACTTAGCAAAAACTAGAGCTTTTAACTTCTGCGGGATGACCACTCCCGACACTAATCCCAGTTCTTCGAAATCCAGTCTAGGTATCCTCTGAACTTCCATGGCACTCAGACGATCTTCCAACTGTTTGTATTTATCCTCGGCAGGAGGATATTGCTCATCATTGTAATCAGTATCATTATCAGAAACTGCAAGACTGGGGTCCTTCTCTTCTTCCTGATTCTCCCATTCCTTAGATGAAGAGATCAGGTCGACTTGTCGCTTCAACTGCTCTCCAAACCTTCTGGCCATATTTAGAATACCGACAACCTTCTTCTTTTTCTTCTTTTCTTTCAGGATGAGGGCTTTCAGATCCTCCTGCCCTTTTTCCAGACTTATGAACATTTGTTGGAACTGGCGTTCTGTGCCTGAAGGTCCTTGATGGTTTTCTCGGAAGACATTTAGTGCTGAAATAAACAGCGAAGAATATGAGAAACCTGTAATGGTACCTGTAATGATGTGTATGATAATGGTATGTGCATGCAATGATTTCAAAGACTTCGGGAAATTTAAATTTGCAAACCAAAATAAACAAAAAATTTATTAGCTGAATTTGAAGGTTCAAAATGCCTTTTAGGCGTTAGAATTAAAAATAAATCTGAAACTATAAAAGACATCCAAATTCCCATGGATGCTTCCTCTTTGTGCTGAGATAATCATTGAGTCCTTTTTCCTCATGGAGTTGCTTTGTAAGCTCTAAAACCTTCCTCTCTTGAGCATGGAACTGATCCCTGTAAGTATCCCGCTCCTTCATCAACTGAATCCAAGACCTCTATAATTTCCCAAGATTAGTGGGCATGTAAGGATAGAGAAACGTGTAAGGAATGCCTTCTTCAGTAGTGGGTTCCATAATCACTGGTAAAAAGGCCACATAGGGCATCATAAGCTTCTGGGCCCGAGTTCGTACCCGTTAGAGGTAAGGTTCCATAGGAATGGAAGTCTTTGGCCCTAAAGCCCTGGCGCCAGATCTGTTTACCATGCCCCAAGCTCGTATGAACCTCCGACGATACTCTTTAACATCACCCTCATAGTTGAATACAATGCCCTTGATAAGTAACTCATGGGGTCCATCCCTTCGAGCGTGACCAAATTGTCGTAGAGCTAAACAAGGATTGTAGGTTATACCTCCTCTGATACCAAGCAACGGGACATTAGGGTACTCCCCGCAACGGTCAATAATAGCAGTGTTTTCCATGGCTTGAGAACACCAAAAAATATCCATATGAGCGAGTGACATTATCCTTTGGGACCAACCCAAACCTTCTTCATTATCCAGTACGGACTTAGGGAGGTGAGAAATAAACCACATTGACAGCAATGGCATGCAACACATAAGAATCCCTCTTCTCTTCATGGTACGAGTATGGAGAGTGTGCAAAATATCTCCGAGCAAGGTAGGCACAGGGTTGCGAGAGAGGAAGATCTTGATAGAATTCACATCTATGAATGAGTTCGGATTAGGGAATAGAACTAACCCATAGATTAGAAGAGACAAAACCTCCTCGAAAGCTTGAAAATCCATATCATCCCAAAACAGTTGGGCCTTGTCTATCAGAAACTTGGCTATAAAACCCTTGACTCCGCTTCTAGTTTCCTAATTGGATACCACGTCAGCCCGTTTCAGATGCAGAGCTGAGGCAATGACTTTTGGCTTATGAACTTCTTCTAGACCTGTGAATGGCAACTGTTCAAGAATGGGTATATCCAATAGCTGAGATAATTCTTCCAAGGTAGGCACCAACTGATAGCCTGGAAAGGTGAATGGTGCTTGGGATCGAAGAACTGAAAAAGTACACTCATCATCTTTTCATCAAAGTTTGAAGTAACCGGGTTGAGAAGGTGACCATGTCTCTTAATGAACGCAGAAGTTTCAGAAACCCTTGATGCTAGCTCTTTGAGTTGGGAAGGTATCTTCACAAAGCTGATTCAGATAGTGTTTCTACGAACAGAAGCCATGATCTGTAAAACAGAACAAAGATAAATTCCCATGGTCTTTGAAAGGGTTAGTGCAATAAGAATGGATGCCATGTTATGATGCATGATGTTATGATAAACCACAAGTATAGCAAACATAGGTATAGCAAACACAGTCAAATCACACCAAGTCCTTAGGTTTAAGGCTTGCATGAGGTTAAAGGTAGTACCCTATTGAAGTTTAGTTGGTTTCTGTTGTACCCCAAAATTTGTCCTCCCTTTTCATCAACATTTTCTCACCACAAGACTCTTGGAACTCAAGATCAAGTTAGGGTTTGCTCTGCTCAAGGCCCCTCCTTGCACTGTTGACCCAAATTAGGGTTTGAGTTTGCACAAGGATGTTTTGACCTAAAATGCCAAAAGTCACTTTCATGCTTCATGTTGGACTTACAAGTTTATCCATATCAAGTTTCAAGCCTTGATTCCAATCTTTGCCCAGTCAATTGGACAATTGACCTAGAAATCAACTTTATTGGGGAAAAAGTCAACTGTGGCCAATTGACAGTCAAACCTCATGATTTTTGACCCACATCAACATTATGAACTCACATGAACCATTTGGTCAATTTTGGATCAAACCTCCACAAGAAATTTGATCAGATCACCAAAAGGGTAAAATGGTCATTTTTAGGGTTTTGACTGCACAAAGGCAATTTTTGACTGTTTGACCTAACCAATGGCAAACCAAGCTCATACATGGAATCAAGGACTCAATGAAATTGTCTTGACACATTCAACAAGTTCAAAAGATCTCAAGTGCATAGGATTGACAGATGAATTTTGCAGTCAACTGATCAAAATTTGACAGTATACTGAAAAGTCAAACTTTGACTTTTTGGTCAAAATCAAGTGCCAAGATTCATTTTTCATCAAGACATGTCAAATTATGAAGCTTGTTCATCAAGAAATCCAAAATTGCAAATTAGGGTTTAAAATGAGAAATTTTCATAACTTAGAATTTTTCTAAGTTATGAAACTTCCTTATTTTTTCCTAACTTTGTCCCATTTTTTCACCAAGATGAAAATGGATTCAAACAAAACTTGAAACATGAAAGTTGTAGTCCATTTCAAAATCTATAAATTTGATTCACAAAGTTTTCTCAAAGGAAGCTTGTATCTCAAGTTATGATTTTTGGAACAAGGGTGCAAAACATTTTTAACTTAGAGAAATTTTGCTCTATTCTAGGCAGGATTTTTGTCCAACTTCTTGGCCATTTTTCACATGGTTCCACTTGGAGTTTCAATTTGAATTACAAAGATGGATTGTATTACACATTCCAAGCTTTCTAAATTGTCCAAGAACTCATCAAACACCCTTGTGGTTAGAGAGAATCGAATTTGCAAAGTTGGCCAAAACTCACTTTTGTTCATGGCCAAAGCTTGTTCATAACATTTGCATTTTCAAGTCAGCTTGGTTTATGCTAGCTTGAAGGCCTCTAAACCCTTTTACACTCCTTAGTTGAATGCAAATCCACTGAGCTAATGCATTATTTATCCATTTGGGCATTACACATAGAATTAATCCTTAATTAGAAAAAGCAAACTTGCCATTTTAGAAAAGTGACACTTTATGTCAAGTTCCAAATCTTGGAGGGATGGGGCCAGATCTTGGAGCCAAATCAAATCCACATATCCCATTTATCAAGAGCAAATTGTGCAGCATAGATAGAGAGGGTACACAGGCCTGCATTGCAACTTGAACCTTCTTACTTCAAAAACAAGCAAGTTTGCAAATCATACACAACTCTCACTTTCTGTCAACACAGCCAAACAAAAACCTTGTGAACATCCTTCATACACCCAAACTGACCTAAGGCACGATTCAACCACCTCTCAAACCTCCCAAAACACAAAAATACCATTTTGCTGCAAAAACAGGGCATCCCTGCAGATTGAGTTGCACAACTCAGTTTGCTCGTGCACTTTGACTAAAAACCTTTCAAACACATTCCATATCATCCATTGAAACTATCCCAAGCCCTGAACTCAAGCTGTAACACCCCTAACCACGTTTTCCATTTTTACTTTCAAGATGTGCAGGTGGACTTCCATAGCACGATACAGTTGGTTTCAAAGCAAGCTAGGTACTTGGGAAGCATCCTTGGACTTCAGGCAAGCTCAAACTCCATTGAAGATACCTACATTGCTCTGTTCGAGTCAAGCTGAAACAGGTAATCTATGAACTTCTATCTCTCAATCTAGGAAGAGTTAGGCTTAGGTTTGTGAATGAAACATGCTCTACTCATAGCCCTGAAGCCATACATATGATTACTTTTCATTTATGTTAAGCGTGTTGTGAGAATTTTAGCCATGAACATTGAAGAAAAATTAGGTCAGAAATTGGGGGTGAAGAAATTCTCCCTGGTTTCTTAGAGTTAGGTCAAGTTTTTTACATATTTGGAATCGTGATTTGATGCTCTACATTGTTTGTGTTATGAGTTTTTGCTAAAAATCAAAGAATCAGGAGTTTGTGTTTTGAACAAGGAAGCGCGCGTTTGACAGAAGCTGGAGGAAGAAGATGATGGCTTGGGCTGGGCCTGAGCCATCCTTGCTGTTTGCACCCTTTTTTTCAATTTGCACCCCCTGGCCCATTGTGTGAAATACTTGTCATTTTTGCATTTTTCTTTTTGATTCTGACTTAATATTTTTTGCTCAAATATAAAAAACATCAAAAATATTTTTCCATACATTTTTGCATTTATTTGGCATTTATTTGTTTTATTTAGCATATACATGTAAATAAATATATTTCCTTTTTATTCAAAACCCTAGAAAATAGTACAAAAATATTTATTTTTCAGTTATTATTTTTTATTTACATTTTGAAAACATTTTCTAAAATATACATTTTTTGTAAATAATTAATATTTTATTTTTTGTACATATTTAGCATATTAAATATATATAAATATACATATACATATTTTATTAAATATTTAGGACAAAAATAGGGAAATAATACATTTTTATTTTTATTAATATATGGCACTAAAAATACTTTTTTTTTACAATATACTTTTTATTTTTGTATAAATTAATATATATTGTATATAATTAATAAATATTACTATTTATTTAAAAAAACTAGGGTTTTGCCCTAAATGACAAAAATATTCAAAATTTGACCTTTTTATTTTTGTTTATATTTCACATTGAAAAATACTTTCACATACATAAAAAATCATTTTGTGCATAATACAATTTGCATATTCATTGTATTTATTTAAGTATTGTACAATTAAATATTTGTATACATTCGATATGGTTGTAATAACTTAGATTTTATTTCCTTGTCAAATATCCCCCAAATTCAAACTTGTACCCCCCTCCCTATATCTTGTTGTAATAGCTTAGCATTTAAATTTCCGTATTTAAAAGCTTTCAATTATGCCATGATAGACCTAGGGTTTGTATGCAAATAAAATCAACAAATAGCTTGACCTAATTCAAGATAAACATGCATGAAAAAAACAAACACAATTCACACTTGCACCCCTTAGGGTTATTCCACTTGTTGCCTTCTGTTGTACCCCAAAATTTTCCCTCCCATATTCTTCAAGGTTTATCAAAAATCATCTTCAAATGGTTCAAGATTACTCAAGGGTTGCACAGTCCAAATGCCTCCTAAGCCAGTCAAAATTAGGGTTTTGGTTCTCTCAAGGAAGTTGAGATTTTCAATGGCTCAATCAAGTCCCATATGCCTATATGCATTGTCAAGCATCTACATGTCAAGTCTCAAGACTCACAGTGCCAAATTCTATAGTCAAAAGCCCTATTTGCTCAACAGTCAACTGTATGGGCAAAATGGTCATTTTGCAGTCAAAAGTCAGAAATTTTGGGCAACATCTTATTTTGAGCTCACAATCATCATTTGATCAAGTCTTGATCATGATTCCACAAGCATGGCTAAAAAATCATCAAGATGCAAAAGTTACTATTTTTGGACAGTAGAAAAGTCAACTGTATCTTGACCAGGGCATAACTTTTTCATGGTTCATCAGAAAAATCTCATCCAATGCTCATTTTGAAGGGGATGACATTTCCTACAACTCATATTCACATTCCAATTCCAAGAAATGCACTCATAAAAAGTTATCAATTTCTACATTATAGGTCAATTTCAAAAGTCAACAAAAATGCACTTTAAGTCAAAGACCATAACTTGAGATTGGTAAATCCAAATGACATGGGACCAAAGGCATTGGTTAGAGGACTTCAAGAACTTTCTAAAATGTCCAAAAACATGGTCATAGGATCAAAATTGAGCAAGTTGTGCATTTGAGAAGTTGGGAAATTTTTATGAATTTGCAAAAGTCAACTATCCTTAAAACTTCAATTTTTGACAAAAGGGCCCACTTTCTTCCACTTGATTCAGCCTTGTCATGCCACACACGTGTTCCATGATTAATTTCAAGATCAAACATTTATTTTTCTATTTTATTTAATTTTTATTGATTTAATTCATTTTAAATCTATAATAATTCAAATAAAATCTAAAAATCAATGGAATAGTATCTTTATGATTTGAACAACTTTCATATATCATGTGCCAACTCACCAATTCGTGCTAAGCCTTTTTTGTGCATAAAATCTTAGATTTGCTTCAAATTTGGAAAAGCTTTCAATGGTGGTCAAACAAATCTCCAAACTTCAATACACAAAGATACAAGCCCAAATTTTGACCTAGACTGATATCCTCATACATATACAAGAATCCTAAACCTAATTCATGACCTAAGCATTGCTAAAACGGCCAAAAACAAAACTGAAAAATTGTTGGAAAAGTAGGAGATCAAGAACGGTGTTGCAAGCATTTTCAGACAAAAAGGAGCACGTGACCTTCTTCCTTGCCGTCCACTGAAGCTAACGCGACCATTACCACGTCCAAAGACCACCTATACAGCACTGTAAGTTCTCCCAAACTCGCCCTTGAACACGAAACCTAAGCTCTCTATTCTTGCACTTTTCCTCAAAAACATTGGCATATTTGTGTTCCTTATTTGATTTCTAACCTAATGGCAATATTCGATTTCGTTTTTAGGCCTTATATGATGATACCCGCGTCTAGGGTTTGTTTGTGTTGTTTTTAGGCATTTTGTTTCCAGGTAAAATTAGAACAAATCATGAGCATGGATGGACTCAGGGGACATGGACGATCATAACCATGGGCTTGGAATGAGTTTTTGAAGCCTAGGGACAATTTTAGGAAGAACCTAAGGAGCTTCCTGCGGATAAAAATCCGCAGGTAAAAAACCAGTGACAAACGAAGAAGACGCTGACGCTTAGGGCCTAGATCACCCTTTTGCATGACTAATTGTTTGCTTTGATTGCTTTACATTTTGGCTCTCTTGTTTGGGTTTGAAATCCTACACCCAGATTTGGCGAAACATTCATAGATAGCAATACATTGTGGAAACTGTGCGGGGTATACCGACACAGTTGAAGCAATAGCTATATTAGTGCGACATATTTGTGAGTACCGGTAACCCTTGAGTTCAATCAAGGAGAGTACGGGGCCGCTGAGTGATGTCACTAAGCACTAATGACCTAGAACCTTACTTGACCATCTTGGCCTTTTATTAGGGGTAGTGAGATGACCGGCTTTGGTGCAGTCCAAAGTTGGTAGATACTCGATACTACACTCATTGAGGATTGTTTTCTTGGAATATTTTGGTCGCTAGTTAAGTGGCTAAACCAAAACAATGAACATGGAAAATAATCCAATGATATTGAGCTCCTTAGAACCCGGTTACTATTTATATGACAAGTTTTTAAGCCAACTACACTCAAGAGGGTACTTACCTATGAAACCCCATGCAAGCCTGAAACTAGGGTTTTGTGTGAATTGCTTGTACATGTGTTTGTGCATACATCATGAACATCATAAAGCATCATATGCATCCACTAACCATTTCAAGGGTTTGGATCTTCATCTTTGTTCTTGTTTTATAGGTCATGGAAATTCTTCGCAGGAAAACTATCCAAGTCAACCTTGTGAGAATCCCTCCTCAACTCAAGGAGCTTACATCCAGAATTCCAGAAAGTTCTCTCTTCAGTGAAAGACATGGTAGACTTCTCAACCTAGTCAACACCAGCATTGAAGAAGACATGGTGAAAGTGTTGTTCCAGTTCTTTGACCCCCTTCACCACTGTTTCACATTCCCCGACTACCAATTGGTGCCTACTTTGGAGGAATTTTCTCGACTCCTGAGAATTCCTATTCTTAATCAACTACCTTTCAACGGTACGGAAAAAGAACCAAAGCCTGAAGATGTTGCTCAAGCACTACACTTGCAACCATCTGACATCAAGGGGAATTGGGAAACCAGAAGTGGCGTCAAAGGCTTCTTGGCAAAATTCTTGTTCGAGAAGGCACAAGAGTGTTGGAATTCCCTGGATCTGCAAGCCTTTGAAGAAATTGTGGCACTCCTTATTTATGGGTTGGTCTTGTTCCCAAATCCTGACCAACTTATAGATGTGGATGCTGTCAAGATCTTCATATCCAGGAATCCCATACCTATATTGCTTGGGGACATCCTCCACTCATTTTACACACGAACAATGAGGAAGAGAGGTGTCCTCATGTGTTGTACTCCTCTCCTTGCAAGGTGGTTTATTTCTCACCTTCCACAATCTGTTTTGAAGAATGAACAAGGCTTAAGGTGGTCACAACGATTGATGACCCTCACACATTCTGATGTACATTGGTGTTCTCGGTCCAGAGAAAATGTCATCATCATCGATCGCTGTGGTGAGTTCCCTAATGTTCCATTACTTGGCATTAGGGGAGGCATTACCTACAACCCTTGTCTAGCTTTGAGACAATTTGGATATGCTCAGAGGGATGGCCCTCATGACATGCTGATTCCTGACCTAGTTTTTAACTTCGACAACGATGCGCAAGGACTTCGCCAAAGGTTCATCAGAGCTTGGAGGATGCCTAACAAGGTAGATAGTAAGACACTGGGGTACAAGAACTCCATCCCTCTTGAGCCTTACCTCAAGTGGGTACGAACCCGCGCCCAAAGTCTTATGATGCCTTACCCTCACATTCTCCCTTTGGTTAAAGAGCATGTTAAGGAAGGAGAGGTTCCATACACCATCCTACATCCTGACATGCCAACATCATGGGAGGAAATGCAGAAGAGTTGGATCCAACTCAAGGAAGAAAGGGATACTTTTGAAGCCAGCTTCTACGCTAGTGAGAAGAAGGTTTTGGAGCTTACCCGTCGACTTCACGAGGAGGAGACCCTCAACACTTACATCGCACCAAAGAGGATGCGCAACGTTTTTTTACCTTAAGAAGTTTTTGTAATATTTGGCCCATGGGGCATTTATGTACTGACAAAATTTCTTCTTATTAATATGACGTGTGTTCTTTTTGTTTGCAACAATTTTGAGTTTCTAAATCCTTGAATGCATTACATGAATAAACATATCATTCATCATATGCATAAACAGGTCTTCACACCAGGTTTCCTTATCTTTCTGTTGTTTATTTCAGTAAGATGGATATTGAGCAGACGGTCAAAGATCTGCAGGCACAAAACTCGCAGTTTCAACAGCTCCTCATGACCTTAGCAAAGGGTCAGGAGGATCTTAAAGCACTGTTAGGGAATAAAGAGCAAGAAAAAGGAAAAAAGAAGGAGAAAAGAGTTGGGGTATCTACACTGGGAAGAAGATTTGAGAATGAAGCTAGGAGAGTTCTTGAATTCCCCTCCACATCTGATGAGGGGACCGGCAAAGGAAAAGGAGTTGCATTACCCTCTGAGTCTCAGGCTGAAGAAGAAGAGGTTGAGGAAGATGAAGATTATTCAGAGCAGCAATACCCGCCAGCGGACGACAAATATAAAAACCTGGAGGATAGACTCGCAGCTATGGAGCTGCAAAGGGTTCCCGGGTTAGATTTCGAAGAATTGGGATTGATTGCTGGGATTGTGATCCCTCCAAAGTTTAAGGTGCCAACTTTCGCAAAATATGATGGTCTGTCTTGCCCGAAAATGCACCTGAGGTCATATGTCAGAAAAATTCAACCTCATTCATCTGATAGAAATCTATGGGTACACTTTTTCTAGGACAGCCTGTCCGGTACATAGCTAGATTGGTTTTACCAGCTTGAGAGGTCAGAAGTGCATAACTGGGAAGACTTGGCAGCTGCCTTCTATCGCCAGTATCAATATAACGCCGACTTGGCGCCAACCCGTACTCAACTACAAGGTATGGGAATGGCCTCAAATGAGGGATTCAAAGAATACGCCCAGAAATGGCGCGATTTGGCCGGAAGGGTACAACCGCCGCTTTCAGATAGGGAGCTAGTTGATATGTTCTTGGGGACCCTATCTGGACCTTTCTTCAACCATTTGATCGGGAGCTCTTCCACAGGGTTTACTGAATTAATTATGACTAGCGAGCGGGTGGAAGCTGGCATTAAGAGCGGAAAAATTCAAAGGGATGCCTCTGCATCCACAACTGTTAAAAAGCCATTCCCAGCCAAGAAAGAAGCAGTTGTTGTGTACTCTCAGAAGGGATTGGGGAGAACTGAGCGTCGGCCGACTGTAGGGGCCGTGATGATTCAAAATTCGTCAAATGATCAGCCTCGTAACAATCAGTCTAGACCAAGTCAGCAACGAGTAGAACGGCCACAACGGCAGTTCACCCGCATCAACATGACGCCTGCACAAGTTCTTCCCCATTTGTTGAAGTTGAATCTGACTGGTTTAAAGGAGGCACTGAAAAACCCTAACACCACATCTCCATACTATCATGCCAATGCTAAGTGTGCCTATCATTCTGACAGCGTTGGGCATGACACCAACGATTGCTGGGCGCTTAAGAATAAAATTCAGGACTTGATAGATGCAAAAGAGGTTGAGTTCGACGCCCCCGAGAAGCCGAATGTAATATCCGCTCCAATGCCAAAGCATGGTCGCAATGCCCATGCTGTTGAGGAAGATTTGTTTGTTTCTGTTGTTGATGATCTGGTAACCCCACTACTGACAATCAAGCTGAATTTTTTGAAAGCTGGGATCTTCCCAGGTTGTAAAGAAGACTGCTACCTTTGTTCCTCCCTACCAATCGACTGTCCATTACTGAAGATAGGCATCCAACGCCTAACGGACAACCAACAAATTCTTTTCGAAAAGATTCCTGTTACTCCAACTCCTATCAATGAAGTTTCAATAATCACCATTTCCGTCAATCTTTCCAAGGTCCCCAAAAGGCCTGTTAAGATTACATCAGCTCCGAAGATTGCACCTCTGAAAATAACCATGCCTGGGCCCGTCCCCTACAAATCTGACAAATCGATACCGTGGAATTATGGTGGAGAAATCTACTACCACGGTGTTAAACAAACTGAGATAACTGAAGAGAGCTCTGACGAAGAAACTACCGACATTAGAAACATTGTCGGTACGAGCAAGATTACCCGAAGTGGGAGAATTTTCTCTCCATAGATTGCCCCTCCAAAGGCAATCTTTGGACCCTCAGCTGTTCCCAAGGTTACCCCTGCACCGGTAAAACTATCTGCAAGAACGCCAATGATCGAAGAAGCTGTTACTCCTGTGGTTGTGCCTCCTGCTGCTGCTGATAAGGGGAAAGGGATCCAAGAAGAGCTCGTCAGGACGAGGGCTCAACCATTGGTCATCCTCGAAACCTCTAAGAAGGAAATGGAGGAGATTCTGAAAATAATAAAGAAAATTGATTATGACGTTGTAGAACAACTGGGGAAAACCCCCTCGAAGATCTCCATGTTAGCATTGCTTCTTTGTTCGGAGGCTCATGCCAAAGCCTTGATAAGGTTTTTGAAGACAGCCCATGTGCCCCAAGAAACCTCAACCGATCAATTCCAGGATTGTGTAGCCAGCCTTACCGCCGACAATGACCTGGGTTTCTCTGATGCTGACCTTACTCCGAAAGGAAGAAAGCACAATGACGCACTGCATGTGTCAGTTGAATGCCGAGGAACCACTCTCGCCCATGTCTTGGTCGACACTGGTTCTTCTCTAAATGTGTTGCCTAAGAAAGCTCTGGACCGGTTGGATTGTAAAGGTTTGGAGCTGAAACCAAGTAATGTCATTGTCACGGCCTTTGACGGGTCTAAAAGAATGGTGCATGGGGAGGTCGACATTCCCATCAAGGTAGGCACTGAAGTGTTCCACTCAACATTCTACGTGATGGACATCCGCCCATCATACTCTTGCTTGCTAGGAAGGCCGTGGATACATAATGCTGGGGTAGTCACTTCCTCTCTACATCAGATGCTGAAATACCCTGTTAAGGGAAAAATCATAACTGTACACGGTGAGGAGGAGTACATGATCAGTCATCTGAATTCCTTTCGGTATGTGGAAGTGGACGGCGAATTCATTGAAACACCCTTTCAACACTTTGAGGAAGTTTCTCCCGAGATGGCAGTAGTAAAGGCAGTAGCTGAGGTACCCAAGCAGGTGGCCAGGATGGCATCTCTGAAAGACGCAAAGGCTGCAATGAAGGAGGGGAAGAGCATTGTGTGGGGTCAGTTGCCTGACTTTCCTCACAAAACAGACAAGTTTGGGTTGGGATTTACCGCTGCGGGGCAAAAGGCTATGCGTCGCTCCAAAATTGAAAAGGCACCCGTCAAGATTTCTCCTCATGGAATCAATGCTTTAGAAGACGAAGACGAAGAGGGTAACGTTAAAGATTGGATCTTCCCAACCATTGAAGGGGGGCTGCACAACTGGGAGGCGAAAGACTTTATTCCCATTACTTTCATTAATCAGTAATTTATCTTTCGAACATTTCCTGTTGGTCTGTAATAATTACTAAAACAATTTGCACACTACTTTTTCACCTCATGCCTTGCCCGGGGCATGTAGGTCCATTTGTAAGGGCTTGATTCTCTTCATAACCATATTCCATGTTTAATGAATCATTGGACGTTTTTCATTTATAAACCGCTGTGTTCATTTTCTTTCCTTTTGCATTTTTGTTTGTTTAAGGATGGTTATCCCTTACACACACCCACGCTCACAAATGCAGGTACCCATCCACTCCGGATTCCATGGGTGACTATTCGGTTGTATCCTTCAATAACTCTGAAGATTTGGTCAATCAGGCTGAGTACGAAGATGACGAAGATTGTGAAGTACCAGGAGAGCTAGCCAGACTTCTACAACAAGAAGAGAGGGCCATCTTACCTCATGAAGAGTTGTTGGAAACTGTCAACTTAGGAACAAAGGAAGACAGGAAAGAAGTCAAAGTGGGTGCCAATCTGGAACCAATTATCAAGGAGCGCTTAATACAGTTGTTGAATGAATACGTTGAAATATTTGCCTGGTCTTATGAAGACATGCCAGGGTTAGACACATATATCATGGTTCACCGTCTCCCTACAAGAGAGGACTGTCCACCGATCAAGCAGAAAGTCCGCCGAATGAGGCCCGACATGTCTGAGAAGATTAAAGCGGAAGTAATGAAGCAGTTCGACGCTGGCTTTCTGGCTGTTACATCCTATCCAAAATGGGTTGCTAACATTGTGCCTGTTCCCAAAAAAGACGGCAAGGTCAGAATGTGTGTGGATTACCGGGATTTGAACAGGTCCAGCCCTAAAGATGATTTTCCGCTGCCACATATCGACATTTTGATTGACAACACGGCTCAGCATAAAGTATTTTCTTTCATGGACGGATTCTCGGGCTACAACCAGATTAAAATGGCCCCCGAGGACATGGAGAAAACAACCTTTGTTACACAAAGGGGTACCTTTTGTTACAAGGTGATGTCGTTCGGACTGAAGAACGCAGGGGCAACTTATCAACGCGCCATGGTAGCTTTGTTTCATGATATGATACATCATGAGATTGAAGTTTACGTAGACGATATGATAGCTCGATCACAAACGGAAGAAGAGCACCTTGAACATTTGCAAAAGCTGTTTGCCAGGTTGAAGGAATACAAACTCAGGCTGAATCCAAGTAAGTGCACTTTTGGAGTTAGGTCTGGTAAACTCCTGGGATTTATTGTCAGCAACAAAGGCATTGAGGTCAATCCAACAAAAGTAAAAGCTATACAAGAAATGTCTGCCCCCCATACTGAAAAGGAGGTTAGCGGATTCTTGGGGCGCTTGAACTATATCGCCAGGTTCATCTCTCACCTGACGTCTACCTGTGAGCCAATTTTCAAACTATTAAAGAAAGATCAAGTAGTCGAATGGAACGACGATTGCCAAGTTGCTTTTGATAAGATCAAGGAGTATTTGCTAGAACCTCCTATTCTGATGCCACCCGTCGAAGGAAGGCCGCTGATCATGTATCTGACTGTTTTGGATAGCTCAATGGGGTGTGTACTGGGCCAGCATGACGAGTCTGGTCGAAAAGAGCATGCCATTTATTACCTTAGCAAAAAGTTTACCGACTGTGAGACTCGCTACTCGCTGCTCGAGAAAACTTGCTACGCTTTGGTATGGGCTGCTAGTCGACTAAGGCAGTATATGTTGACTCATACCACTTTGCTGATTTCCAAAATGGATCCTATCAAGTATATCTTCGAGAAGTCTGCTTTATCTGGAAGAATCGCTATATGGCAAATGATCCTGACTGAGTATGACATCCAGTATACTACCCAAAAAGCTATAAAAGGGAGTGTACTAGCTGACCATCTAGCTCATCAAGCTATCGAAGATTATCAATCCATGAGATTCGACTTCCCGAACGAGGACATCATGACTTTGGACAACATTGAAGGTAACAGACCGTATGACGGACCTGAAAATGGATCCCGATGGACCCTATACTTTGATGGTGCTTCAAATGCACTTGGAAATGGTATCGATGCGGTACTCATTTCCCCGGAAGGTTGCCATACACCTTTCACGGCCCGACTTTGCTTCAGCTGTACCAACAACATGGCCGAATATGAAGCTTGCATCTTTGGTCTCAAGGCCGCTATAGACTTGGGGATCAAATCTTTGATCGTATTTGGGGACTCGGCTTTGGTTATCAGTCAAATCAAAGGAGAGTGGGATACCAAACATCCTAATCTTATCCCATACAAAGAACATGTTTTGACATTACTGCCTCATTTCGAGCAGATTACTTTCGAGCATTTCCCGCGAGAAGAAAATCAGCTAGCAGATGCTCTGGCTACAATATCTTCCATGTTTAAACTCAACTGGGATAACGAGGCTCCCCAAATCACCATCGAGCGAATGGATGAACCTGCACATTGTCATGAGATTAATACTGAAGAAGTAGTGGAACAACCCTGGTTCTATGAAATCAAAAGGTATCTCCAGACTAGAGAATATCCTGAAGGAGCTTCCATAAATGACAAGAAGTTCTTAAGGAGGTTTGCTGCCAAGTTCTTCCTAAGCAATGGCATCCTTTATAAGCGCAACCATGATTGTGTTTTACTCCGATGTGTGGACAAAGTTGAAGCAGAGTTGATCATGACTGAGATACACAGCGACACATTTGGCACCCACTTGAGCGGACATACAATGGCTAAGAAGATTCTAAGGGCAGGCTACTACTGGTCTACCATAGAAGCTGATTACCATCAACATTCCCGTACTTGCCACAAATGTCAAGTCTACGCCGACAAGATTCATATTCCTCCTGTTCCTCTCAACGTTTTGACAGCTCCTTGGCCATTCGCAATGTGGGGCATTGACATGATTGGAGAGATCAAGCCCACGGCATCCAATGGACATCGCTTCATCCTGGTCGCCATTGACTATTTTACCAAGTGGGTCGAAGCAACTTCCTTTGCCTCTGTTACAAAGAATGTGGTTGCCCGCTTCATCAAGCAGAACCTTATATGCCGGTACGGTGTCCCCGACAGGATCATCACAGACAACAGTACTAATTTGAACAATACTATGATCACCGCTCTATGCAAACAGTTCAAGATTTATCATCACAATTCATCTCCCTATCGGCCAAAGATGAACGGTGTTGTTGAAGCTGCAAACAAAAACATCAAGAAGATCATTCAGAAAATGACAGTCACCTACAAGGACTGGCATGAGATGTTACTGTTTGCTCTGCATGGATATCGTACCACGGCACGTACTTCAACAAGGGCAACCCCATTTTCTTTGGTATATGGCATGGAAGCTGTCTTACCCATGGAAGTTCAGATTCCTTCTTTAAGGATTATGAAGAACGCTGGTTTGAATGAAGACGATTGGATTCAGACCCGACTTGATCAACTCAATTTGATCGATGAGAAGCGACTCACTGCTGTTTGCCATGGTCAGACGTACCAGAAACGGATGACCAAGGCTTTCAACAAGAAAGTCAGACGTCAAGTATACAAAGTCGGAGATCTTGTAATCAAGCGGATTATCTTGCTGCAAAGTGATCCCAGGGGCAAATGGACTCCTACTTACGAAGGACTGTTTGTGATCAAAAGCATATTTTCTGGTGGTGCCATGATTCTGATCACCATGGACGGCGACGATTTGCCACACCCTGCAAACGCAGACATAGTCAAAAAATACTACGCATAAAACAACCCGATAAGTCGAAAACCCGAAAGGGCGACTTGGGCAAAAATGGGCATCCTGGTGAACCGAAAACCCGAAAGGGCGGTTCAGGCAAAAATTAGGGATAAAACAAAAAAAAATCTGTACACCCGGCAAGTTGAAAACCCGAAAGGGCGACTTGGGCAAAAAAGGGTTTCCCGGTGGATTGAAAACCCGAAAGGGCGATCCAGGCAAAATTTAGGGAATTAAAGCGTATGACTATGTCTCGTCGGATCACTTTAAAGAACAATCTCTTCATCAACAAGCTCCGAGCTTCTGATCAATCCAGTCATCGGCGGACGAAGTATTGAATGGACAAGATATTCAGAGTTGTGAAGGCTATAACAGAATGGAATCCCATGGAATTGTTTCACATAGCCATCTTTCTTTTGTATAAAATTTTTCAATTTTTTACGACAACATCCTCTTACTAGGATGTCTGTCTCCTTTGTACAAAGATACTCATAAAAAGTTAATACAAACACTTTTCCAAATACATAAATTTGCTTTGTCTTCCTTTTGCTTTTTACACTTATGTTTTATTTGAGAAACGTCCAATGTTTTATTAAATAGGCATATGCATTTGAACATAATCATTTTCTTACAAATCAAGAAAGATGATTGCTGATAGGTTGAAGGTACAGATAGATATCTTGATGCCCTTTCAGAAGGAATGCCCAGCGGAACTAAACTCCAAATTCCTCAACAAAGTCAAAATCCAGAACTTAATTCCCCAAACAGAGTTAAACTTCAGGATCCTCAGTAGAACAAGAGCTTTCTCAAAACTGATTTCCCCAGCTAAGAGAGCCTTCCAGAACTTAATTCCCCTCAGAGCTAAGTTTCAGTATCCCCAGTGGAGCCCTAAAAATCTGAAAATCCTATCCCCAGTGAAGTCAAAGTTGTTAATCCCCAGTGGAGATAGAACTTTCAACTATCAATCCCCAGCGGAACCAGATTAGTAAGCATTCTCCCCACAGAGATACTGCCCATCAGATTGAAGATTCTCAGTCTCACTCCTCCAGCATGAGTCTTCCAGGTTCTGAACTCCCCAGTAGAGATCATCAGAATTCTCATTCCCCACAAGTCACCAAGGATTTTCAATCCCCAACTGCAGTCATGGGTTTATTTCCCCAACATTTGTCAAGGATTTATTCCCCAAAACAAATTACATTTCAAGTTTCAAGAGCATTCAAAATTTCCTTCATCACCTGCTGGAAGTTGCAACCACCAACAAGATAACGGACATTTGAAGCTCCTAAAAATCTGTTTCTCTCAAGAATGAAGACTCTCATCCTTGAAACCTCAGAAGATTGGTATACTCCCAGTTTCTGACCCTTAACAGAATGAAGATTCTCATCCTTGAAACCTCAGAAGATTGGTATACTCCCAATTTCTGACCCTTAATAGAATGAAGATTCTCATCCTTGAAACCTCAGAAGATTCGTATACTCCCAATTTCTGACCCTTAACAGAATGAAGACTCTCATCCTTGAAACCTCAGAAGATTGGTATACTCCCAATTTCTGACCCTTAACAGAATGAAGACTTTCATCCTTGAAACCTCAGAAGATTGGTATACTCCCAGTTTCTGACCCTTAACAGAATGAAGATTCTCATCCTTGAAACCTCAGAAGATTGGTATACTCCCAGTTTCTGACCCTTAACAAAATGAAGATTCTCATCCTTGAAACCTCAGAAGATTGGTATACCCCCAATTTCTGACCCTTAACAGAATGAAGACCCTCATCCTTGAAACCCCAGTAGAGTGGCATACAACCCAAGCTCCTGATACTCCCAACAGAATGAAGATTCTCATTCTCAAAGTGGCAGACAACCTGAATTCCTGATTTTCCCAACAGAATGAAGATTCTCATTCTCAAAGTGGCATACAACCCAAGCTCCTGATTCCCCCAACAGCGTTCCCAGGACTTCTCATTTTCAACGATCAAAAGATTCTTACAACCCCCTGCAGCAGTCAAGGATTCACTTTCCCCAGCAGCAGTCAAGAATCTATTATCTCCGGCTATCCAGGATTCATCTATCCTCAGCAAGACAACTCATCAGCTTACATGCGCAATCATTACATTCATATCATAAACATTTATATAACATATATTGCATCATACATTTCATGCAACATAACTTTGTGTTTCAGCTAATATTTTACCCTTTTCAGGATAAGATTATTAAGCTTCAACTTCAACGACATACAATTCAACAAACATTCCAGATGGCATCTTTAAGCCCATCCCCGACAAGATTCTGTCTCCCCTTCAAATTGCATCTTTAAGCCCATCTCCAAATGGCATCTCTAAGCCCATTCCCGCATCTATGTTTTGACGAGTGCAAATTTAAGGGCACTCTAGTGTCCAATCTCCTTTTACCTTCGAGTCGCGAAAGGCAATCTTGTCAATCTAACTCTTCAAGTGCAAGAAGATTGAACAGGGGCAACTGTTGTACCCCAAAATTTTCCCTCCCTTTTCATCAACATTTTCTCACCACAAGACTCTTGGAACTCAAGATCAAGTTAGGGTTTGCTTTGCTCAAGGCCCCTCCTTGCACAGTTGACCCAAATTAGGGTTTGAGTTTGCACAAGGATGTTTTGACCTAAAATTCCCAAAGTGACTTTCATGCTTCATGTTGGACTTACAAGTTTATCCATACCAAGTTTCAAGCCTTGATTCCAATCTTTGCCCAGTCAATTGGACAATTGACCTAAAAATCAACTATATTGGGGAAAAAGTCAATTGTGGCCAATTGACAGTCAAACCTCATGATTTTTGACCCACATCAACATTATGAACTCACATGAACCATTTGGTCAAGTTTAGATCACAACTCCACAAGAAATTTGATCAGATCACCAAAAGGGCAAAATGGTCATTTTTAGGGTTTTGACTGCACAAAGGCAATTTTTGACTGTTTGACCTAACCAATGGTAAACCAAGCTCATACATGGACTCAAGGACTCAATGGCATTGTCTTGACACATTCAACAAGTTCAAAAGATCTCAAGTGCATAGGATTGACAGATGAATTTTGCAGTCAACTGATCAAAATTTGACTGTATATTGAAAAGTCAAACTTTGACTTTTTGGTCAAAATCAAGTGCCAAGATTCATTTTTCATCAAGAAATGTCAAATTATGAAGCTTTTTCATCAAGAAATCCAAAATTGCAAATTAGGGTTTAAAATGAGAAAATTTCATAACTTAGAATTTTTCTAAGTTATGAAACTTCCTTATTTTTTCCTAACTTTGTCCCATTTTTTCACCAAGATGAAAATGGATTCAAACAAAACTTGAAACATGAAAGTTATAGTCCATTTCAAAATCTATAACTTTGATTCACAAAGTTTTCTCAAAGGAAGCTTGTATCTCAAGTTATGATTTTTGGAACAAGGGTGCAAAACATTTTTAACTTAGAGAAATTTTGCCCTATTCTAGGCAGGATTTTTGTCCAACTTCTTGGCCATTTTTCACATGGTTCCACTTGGAGTTTCAATTTGAATTACAAAGATGGATTGTATTACACATTCCAAACTTTCCAAATTGTCCAAGAACTCATCAAACACCCTTGTGGTTAGAGAGAATTGAATTTGCAAAGTTGGCCAAAACTCACTTTTGTTCATGGCCAAAGCTTGTTCATAACATTTGCATTTTCAAGTCAGCTTGGTTTATGCTAGCTTGCAGGCCTCTAAACCCTTTTACACTCCTTAGTTGAATGCAAATCCACTGAGCTAATGCATTATTTATCCATTTGGGCATTACACATAGAATTAATCCTTAATTAGAAAAAGCAAACTTACCATTTTAGAAAAGTGACACTTTATGTCAAGTTCCAAATCTTGGAGGGATGGGGCCAGATCTTGGAGCCAAATCAAATCCACATATCCCATTTATCAAGAGAAAATTGTGCAGCATAGATAGATAGGGTACACAGGCCTGCATTGCAACTTGAACCTTCTTACTTCAAAAACAAGCAAGTTTGCAAATCATACACAACTCTCACTTTCTGTCAACACAGCCAAACAAAAACCTTGTGAACATCCTTCATACACCCAAACTGACCTAAGGCACGATTCAACCACCTCTCAAACCTCCCAAAACACAAAAATACCATTTTGCTGCAAAAATAGGGCATCCCTGCAGATTGAGTTCCACAACTCAGTTTGCTCGTGCACTTTGACTAAAAACCTTTCAAACACATTCCATATCATCCATTTAAACTATCCCAAGCCCTGAACTCAAGCTGTAACACCCCTAACCACGTTTTCCATTTTTACTTTCAAGATGTGCAGGTGGACTTCCATAGCACGATACAGTTGGTTTCAAAGAAAGCTAGGTACTTGGGAAGCATCCTTGGACTTCAGGCAAGCTCAACCAAAGCTTAAACTCCATTGAAGATACCTACATTGCTCTGTTCGAGTCAAGCTGAGACAGGTAATCTATGAACTTCTATCTCTCAATCTAGGAAGAGTTAGGCTTAGGTTTGTGAACGAAACATGCTCTACTCATAGCCCTGAAGCCATACATATGATTACTTTTCATTTATGTTAAGCGTGTTGTGAGAATTTTAGCCATGAACATTGAAGAAAAATTAGGTCAGAAATTGGGGGTGAAGAAATTCTCCCTGGTTTCTTAGAGTTAGGTCAAGTTTTTTACATATTTGGAATCGTGATTTGATGCTCTACATTGTTTGTGTTATGAGTTTTTGCTAAAAATCAAAGAATCAGGAGTTTGTGTTTTGAACAAGGAAGCGCGCGTTTGACAGAAGCTGGAGGAAGAAGATGATGGCTTGGGCTGGGCCTGAGCCATCCTTGCTGTTTGCACCTTTTTTTCAATTTGCACCCCCTGGCCCATTGTGTGAAATACTTATCATTTTTGCATTTTTCTTTTTGATTCTGACTTAATATTTTTTGCTCAAATATAAAAAATATCAAAAATATTTTTCCATACATTTTTGCATTTATTTGACATTTATTTGTTTTATTTAGCATATACATGTAAATAAATATATTTCCTTTTTATTCAAAACCCTAGAAAATAGTACAAAAATATTTATTTTTCAGTTATTATTTTTTATTTACATTTTGAAAACATTTTCTAAAATATACATTTTTTGTAAATAATTAATATTTTATTTTTTGTACATATTTAGCATATTAAATATATATAAATATACATATACATATTTTATTAAATATTTAGGACAAAAATAGGGAAATAATACATTTTTATTTTTATTAATATATGGCACTAAAAATACTTTTTTTTTACAATATACTTTTTTTTGTATAAATTAATATATATTGTATATAATTAATAAATATTACTATTTATTTAAAAAAACTAGGGTTTTGCCCTAAATGACAAAAATATTCAAAATTTGACCTTTTTATTTTTGTTTATATTTCACATTGAAAAATACTTTCACATACATAAAAAATCATTTTGTGCATAATACATTTTGCATATTCATTGTATTTATTTAAGTATTGTACAATTAAATATTTGTATACATTCGATATGATTGTAATAACTTAGATTTTATTTCCTTGTCAAATATCCCCCAAATTCAAACTTGTACCCCCTCCCTATATCTTGTTGTAATAGCTTAGCATTTAAATTTCCGCATTTAAAAGCTTTCAATTATGCCATGATAGACCTAGGGTTTGTATGCAAATAAAATCAACAAATAGCTTGACCTAATTCAAGATAAACATGCATGAAAAAAACAAACACAATTCACACTTGCACCCCTTAGGGTTATTCCACTTGTTGCCTTCAAAAATGGGCCATGTTTGCATGTCAAGTACTGTGGCAAAACAAAACAAAAACAAACAAAATGATCATAGTCCCTCGATGACGCTATCAAGTTGCCTAAACAAAATGATCATAGTCCCTCAAGAAAAATTGCCAAAATACTTGACACTATTGCATTCATGGTCTAAACGATGACCCGCGCCCGTCCAGTTGACATCCTAACACAAGGTTGTTCACCAAATACGATGGTGAAACAACACTGTTAAAAGGGTTAAAACATGAGAAAGATCTTTGAGAAATTTAGGGTAGATAGCTCTTGGTTACTTGATCAATCTTGCAAAACAATCCTTACCATTTTTCAAAACACACATCACAACACAACTTCAAAACAAACTTTCAAAAAACATTGAAACATCTTTTCAAAAAGAAAAACACCCTTGTAAAACATTCAAACAAGAATTGTTACAACGGTTGCCTAGACAAGGCATCTTTTTCAAAACATTTTCAAAAAACCACACACACAAAGCACCATTTCAAACAATTGAAAAGCAAAGGCAAGTGATCTAAGCAAGTAACTAAGAGCCCATGGATAAACATGGATAGAAAGGGTGCTAATACCTTCCCTTTCTATAATCTACTCCCCGAACCCAAGAAAACATCTCAAAGGTTTTTCCTGTGCTTTTTAACCTTTCCTTAGGATAAAATAAAAAGTCGGTGGCGACTCTTGCTCAACCGAAACATTTGCGAAAACAAACGCAAAAACTCAAGTTAGTTCTCCCACCGTATCAAAGTTTCGAACCTGTCTTAAAAAGTAACCGGGTTCTAGAGGATCTCAATATCATTGACCATCCTTTATCGGGCATTGTTTCAGCTCAATCAATCTTTTCGTGCGACCGAAATATCTCGAAAGTCTGATCTCAATGAGTGTAGCATCGGCTATCAACCAATCCCTAGCTCTACATCGAGGTCGGCTATCTCACTACTTTCTAATGGCCAAGTTTATTCAACTAAGTTTCTAAGGCCCGTTAGTGCTTCACGACACCACGCGGCGGCCCCGTATTCTCCTCGTTTCCCCACGAAGGATACCGGTACCAACCAAAGTTCCACACCAACACAGCCATCACTTAAACCATATCGGTCTACGCCATACAGTCTCAACGATCTATTGCTGTTTACCTAAAGAGTGTCCCTAGACCTGGGTGTAGGATCTATAGTAACCCCAAACAAACCCTCAAAAGTAAAGCAATCAAGACAATCAAGAGAAGCAATTTTAATGACCTAGATCCTAAGGTATACCCCACTTTTAAGTTTATCCCCAGCAGAGTCGCTAGTTCTGTGATACGGTGGCAGAACCGACTGTTTTTACTGGTTTGCGTTTTGCGTTTTTTTGTTCACAAAATGTCGCGGTAAGCAAGAGTCGCCACCGACTTTTATAATTTTAGGCTCTATCTATTAGACATTTGTTATTGTAAATATGTATCTCTTATATGTTTTCAGGTGTGGCAATCTTAGAGCTTACAACAACAAGGGAGAACAATGATTTAAAGGTATATCATAAGGTTTTGGCTATTCTCAAGGGAAACCTTTGAAAGGAAAGAGTTTTGGAAAACCTTTGGAGTTATCTAAGGGAATTGGAAATTAGCAAACACTTATTTACACCCTGGATTTGATTTATTCATATATTCATAGTTGAAGAGGTTGGGAAATACTTGGGTAGAAAATAGGGTTGTTCTTGGGCGCCTTCAGGGTTGTTCTCGGGAACCTGAAGGCGAAGGCTATTTTCTTTTAACTCATATGTAATATGTTGTAACAACTTTCTGATGTAGTGAATTGTAGAGAAGCTCTCTCCCCTAGAATAGATCGTTTTATCGAACTAGGTAAATAAACCTCCATCTTTTTCTCGCCTTATTTTGTTATATTATCTGTGTACGAATTATTATTGCTGTAGACTATTTATTTTGGTTGCTACTATTCTTTGCCTCACAAATTGATATTGAATTTTGTCCTAATTCAAAACAAGATTCACAACAAGTGGTGCGGTGAGCATGGAACAAAGGGGTATTGTTTACAAGTGAGCACCATGGTTAGATGGGAGATCGAGAAATTTTCCAGTAACAACGACTTCGGATTATGGAAAATTAAGATGCAAGCAATTTTAATTCAAGATAAGTGTATCGATACTTTGAAGAGTGAAACGTTGATGCCTATAGGGCTTACACAGGTACAGAAGATCGAGATGACAGATAAGGCCAGAAGTGCCATTATCTTGTGCCTCAGGGATAAAGTTCTAAGAGAAGTCTCCAGGGAGCAAACTGCAGTTTCTATGTGAGAAAAACTTGAATAATTGTATATGACAAAGTCTTTAGCTCACAGGTTATTTCTGAAATAACAACTCTATTCATTCTGAATGGTGAAGACCAAATCCACACTAGAGCAACTTATAGAATTTCACAAGATTACTGATGATCTTAAGAATATTGAAGTGAAGATTAAAGATGAGGACAAGGCTTTGCTCTTGGTGAGTTTATTACCCAGATCCTTTGAGTACTTTAAGGATGCCCTTATTTATGGTAAGGAAGGTACTATTACTTTGGATGAAGTCCAAACGATGGTGAAATCCAAAGAATTTTCAAAGTCAAAAGATTTGAAGATTGAAGATAGTGGTGAAGGCTTAAATGTGTCAAGAGGAGAAGGTAAGCTTAAAGGGACGTCCAAATAAAAAAGGTTTTACAAGTTAAAGGTAAAATGTTTTAATTGTCAGAAAATCAGTCACTTTAAAAGGGATTGTCATGAGAGAAAGGTCAATGAAGATTATGTTCAAGTTGCAATTACCTTGGATGAGGAAAGTTATGAGGATGCTGATGCACTAGTAGTATCGAGTTTTGAAACTGAGGATAGTTAGGTCATTGACTTAGGTAGCTCTTATCACATGTATCCAAGAATAGAATACTTTGAAACTTTGAAGATGGTGAAAGGTGGAGTAGTTTTCCTTGGTGATAATAAGGCATGCAAGGTCTATGGTATTGGTACAGTCAGATTTAAAATGTTTGATCATCATGAACTTCTTATTCAAAATGTGAGGTATGTTCTAGAACTCAAGAGAAAATTGTTATCTATAAGTATGTTTGATGACCTGGGCTATTGTACTAGAGTTGAACATGGAGTGGGATTTGAGTTTAAGGCGTTATGAATGTCTTGAGAATGTTTTAGAGGAGTATAATGAATTTTGCAGAAATCAAGGGATAAAAATGCATGTTACCATTGAGTTTTTGGGGAATAGTTGAGGTTAAAATAACTTACTTGGTTGATATAAAATTTTCCCAGAGGGAGAATAATAAAAACCAAGGGAGAAACCTGTCAGAAACTATAACGGAGAAAACTCAGTTTGAGGTGGAGTTTCCTATTATAGATGCTAGTAGTAGTGAGGGAACAGTTACAAAGATCTATGATTATCATTTGACTCATGATAAGGTAAGGAGGATTATTGTAGCATCTCAAATGGACGATTATGCTAGCCTTTGATATTATATTTTGAATGTGGTTGAAGGACTGCAAAATACAAAAAGAAGAACCTTCAGGGAGGCATTTGAAAACAAGTGGAGTCAAGGGTGGTTGAAAAATCATACTCGTGGGCTTGTTAAATTACCTAGGCAGAAAATTGTAATTGGAAATAAGTGGATGCAAGTGGCGAGATCAAGATTCAAGGGTTGTTTGAATTTGATCAAGGTTATTGATTAGAGTTTCAATATGGTAGAGAGAAAAAATGTTGTTGATGGTGAATATTGTTGTGTTATTCCTTAAACCTTTGTTGATAAAGAGAAAGAAAAAATATTTTGGAGATTGCATATACCGCGAAAATCAGAAGTTTCAAAAAGTCGATCAAGAAGTCGAAAAACCATAAATTGGAAAAAATCGTACGATCGTACATATGATAAATAGTAAAATCATACAATCGTAGGGACAGTGAATAATGAATCGTACGAACATTGAATAGTGATTTTGGGTTTTTCAAACTTTTTCAGCAATTTCTCATTTTGCGTGTTTCAGGCTTTTTCGGTTCGGTCCGTGGATCCATGTGCGATTGGATTATGATTTTAGGCTCTAGTTGTGGGATATTTGCAATAATTATAAATATGTATCTCTTATATGTTTGCATGTGTGACAATCTTAGAGCTTACAACAACAAGGGAGAGCAAGGGTTTAAAGGTACAACATAAGATTTTGGCTATTCTCAAGGGAAACCTTATAAAGGCAAGGTTTTGGGAAACCTTTGGGGTTATCTAAGAGAATTGGGAATTGGGAAATACTTGTTTACACCCTGGATTTGAGTTATTCATATATTGATAGTTGAAAAGGTTGGGAAACACTTGGGTAGAAAATAAAGTTGTTCTTGGGCGCCTTCAGGGTTGCTCTTGGGAACCTGAAGGCGAATGCTATTTTCTTGTAACTCATCTATAATCTCTTGTAACAATTTTCTGAGTTAGTGAACTGGAGAGTTGCTCTCTCTTCCAGAGTAGATCATTTGATTGAACTGGGTAAATAAACCTTTATCTTTTTCTCGCCTTATTCTATTATATTATCTATGTACGAATTATTATTGTTGTAGACCATTTATTTTGATTGCTACTATTCTTTGCCTCACAAGTTGATATTGATTTTTGTCGTAATTCACAACAAAATTCACAACACATGTGCTAGAAACCCTTTATGCAAGCCCAAGAAGGAGGATACATATGTGAAAAAGCCAATAAAAAATCACCAAAATATGACACTCGATAAAAGGTAATTGGAACTCATACATTCAGAAGGTAACATCGTGCATAGGGAAACAACAACCAGGGTATCAACCATATATATGGTTTTCTTGGGCAGGAATAACGATGAACCATACATTTAGGTTTCTCAAATACGATTAAAGATTGAACTGATGAATCCCATATGGTTCAAAGTAAGCAAATCGTAATGCAAGATAAACAAGGTCCACGACACACTCATTTGTTCTAATTCAACGATTACAACAAGACTACCAAAGGCGTATTGAGGAATTTCACCAATAACTCACATGTCTACCAAAGGCGTATTGTTTGGTAGATTTTTAATCTCCCTTATCCTAACAAGGCTAACAATAACATTATCAAATTTTTTATGATTGTGAGAACTACTAAAGGTAGGATAGAGGGAGAGAATATGTGATACCTTAAGAAGGCGACACCCTCTTAATTATGCATTTTAAAAAGAGAAATATCTATTCACAACAACACACAATAGACAACGAGTAATATCATCATCAATAAATTCCATACCATCTAGTTTGTGAACATAAACATGTAGGTAAATAAGGAAAGCAATATACGAAAAATAGAACTTTCAAAGAAGAAATGAATGCAACTATGGAAAGTTGGAGTCACCAAAAGTGAATAACCAAACATTAAAAGGATAATTTTAGAGAAACTAACCAGAAATTAAGAAGACGCAAAAACCAGAGTCTAAGACAGAGAAGAAAATAATATAAAGCAAAAAACAAAGACTCTTTATTTATTGATGGTCTATTAAACCAAAAAATTAAAAAGACAGAAAGAAAATTCAAATCTAAATTCGATTCAAGAAATTTATAAATGAAAAAAATAATATAAACAAATTTAATAATATTTAACTTTTTTTAACTTCTAATTTATTTAAATTAATTTATAATTTTAATTTAAATTAATTTAAATATAAAAATACATGACAAATAGTAATACTATATTATAGTGTAAAACTTTAAATCACTTTGTCACCTAATTTTTTTTTAAGTTATTTCTTAGAATATTTCTATTAAATTAACTAAATATACATATTTCTCGACACGAACTCTAGATTATTAAATATCATTTTCTTATAAACCATAATGTAAAAGTAAAAAAAAAAAAAAACATACATAAAAATATTTTATATTTATTGAAGAAATATATAAAACGAAAAACATGAAAAGTTTCCATTCTTTGGTTTCTTTTTCTTTCAATTGAACACATCTTCCATCTAGCAGCTGCTGCGACTGAGTTGTTTTTTTTCTTCTTCTCAATCCGAACAATGAGTTACGTTCAACAGGCACGCGAGAATCACGTCAAGAAGAAAGTTGAAGAAGGTACCATACTAAACCCTTGTTTTTTGTTCATAAAAAAGTTTTCATTTTTTTTGGATTAAGAATTGGGTTTAATTCAAATTCCTTTCAATTTCATGATTGGATGATTTTATAGTGAAATTGATTTAATGGGTTATGTAAATTTTGTAGCTTTACGCAGCAAAATGAAGAATATGGCACTTAAGGAGTGTGATGAGTATACAAAGAAATATGCTGAGTGTGCTTTGGGGAGAACGCTTTCAGTTGTTTGGCAATGCCGTCAACAAGCTAAAGAGTTGAATAATTGTCTTCATCAATTGTAAGTTGTGTTTTGAAATACTGTAATTATTCATTGATTCCTTCATTTTTATTTTCAGTAAACAATTCTTTATGGTGTTGTCTATTCGGTTCGTTCATTTTATGATATCCAAACATAGTAGTCTCTATGGTGCTGTCTAAATAGTCCTTCATTGCATAATTGGAAAACATGCCTAAATACTTCTTTCATTATTTAGGGATTATATTGATACACCTCACATGTTTAAAGACCAAAATGTGTGATTACTCATTTTATGTAATTTATTATTGGTTTTTGTTTCATAGAAAGTAAGAGAATTGGGGTTTGGTCCCTAGACAAGTTAAATGGAGAAACTTTCTTTACTCTGGTCATGATGACTTCAGATGTACACAATAGGAAAAAACAACAAATTTTGTGTCGTTCAGAGGTACACTTCTGAAAAGATGTTTGTTTTCGAATTGTAGGGTCAAAAGTAGCCCTTTAAGAGCATGTTTGGTATAGCTTTTTCCCACTGCACCGCACGTTTAGATAGCATTTTACCGTGAAAACCAGAAGCTACAAAGTGTATCTTCTATGCTACCGTGAGTTTTCGCCATGCTTTTTCATTTCCTGCCGCTAAACCAAGCATGCACTAAGTCAAATGCATTTCTTTTGGTTATACCGGGCTGGCACGCGTTATGTTCACACCAAAAGTTAGGTGTGGCTTTAGAGTATACAATTGATGAAAGGGGTGTTATATATGTAACTTTTGTTAGGTACAATGTAATCCAGATCAAGTACTGGATCGTAGGATCTACATGCCAAGGATGCCTGAGAGTGCTACGATTAGAGAAAGAATGTTTCCGTCACTGGTGTGGTCAAGATCGAGCTTTTTGAAGAAAGGATTGTAAAAAAAAGTAAAGAACGCGTCGGGCCTTTTTTTGGGCCTGAATTATAATTTTCAAGTTTTTGTGTATGTGTGTGTGTATAAATACATATGAAATTACCACGTTTCCCTTCGGTAGGATCTTATGGGCCTCGTACTTATGATCTGAATTTTATGATCTTTCACAAGCCCACAAATCCTACTTAAGATCTCGTGCTTGACTACATTGGTTAGGTATCAACATGGAGGTGCAATCATGAAAATAGTAGGTTGTGTAGGGGGTTGAAGGGGTTAGGGCTGGGGCCTAAAGCAAAGGCTTTACTGGCCTTACCCTTGATCAGCACTGAGATTGTAGGCAAATAGCTAGAAGTAGAAGATAATCAAGAAAGATTGTTGCTCTAACTATTAAGAGATATGTAGATTAAAATGGTCTATCATAGTATTTGATTTACGATAGGATATTATAATGCTGTTTGATCACTGAGTAGGCAATTTCGTGTAATGAGAATAAGGTTCCTATTTATTACTGTCATTGTTGTCAAAAGCATCTGTTGATCCTAATGAATGTAATCATTTTCTGTCACTGTTGTATGGATATCATCATCCCTTTAGGCCTGTGAATGTGCATCTCTCAGTGTTGCTATGAAATTCTAATATAATACTCCCTCTGATCACTATTATAAGCAAAGATTCTCTTTTTAGGTTCATTAAATAATTTATGTATCTGATCTATACTATTATAAGCAAAGATTCTCTTTTTAGGTTCATTAAATAATTTATGTATCTGGTCTCTATGTAGACCCGTTACATCAATTATTTAATGAACCTGCTTATAATAGTGACCAGAGGGAGCAGTTGAAAATTTGAATTCGTATTTCTTAAAGCATTTTAGCAGGGCTGGTTATGCATTAGTTTATGCTTAGTGACATATGTTACCGTCTTTATTGATATGCTTTCTCATCAACTTCTATGATCTTATACTAAAGCTAAAAGCTTATTAAGATATATCCTTTCTTAGTCCTCTGCATGTTAAAAAACTTCCTTTTCCCTATTAGATTATGTTCATGGAAATTGATGTTTCTGCATGGATGCATCATGTGATATGCATCATGTGATATCTACAGATTAAGTCTTTCTGTCAATTAGTTATTTGAAAAGAGAACGAAAATACTGCATTTTGGATCATTTCAAGAGAACGAAAATACTGCATTTTGGATCATTTCATTGTGGTATACGTAAATTTCAAAATAACTATATTAATAGTGATTAGTTATCCTTATTATCAAACTTACTACACCGAGAATGTTGTAGTGGGTGTGCGAAAATAGTTGATGAGATAGGATTAGGCATAATAACATTAACAAGGAGCGTTGCGGTCACACCTATTGTAGAAATGATGGTTAAATCTCGACTTACGTGGTTTGAGCATGTGTGGAAGAGACTTGTAGAGTGTAGATCAGATGGAGGTAAGAATCGCTAGAGGCAGAGGACGGCCAAGAAAATCTATGAGAAATTCTAAAGAACGATTTAGAGATCAATGGTTTGAGTAGATATGTGGTCTATGATAAAGCATGACGACTTTGTTTGATTCATGATCTTGATGACATTCTCATATTAGATTTTTGTACCTGCATGGCTATGAATGTAGAATTGATATCTTTATCTTTGTTCTTATCCTTTTATTTACAGCACCAATGATTCAGTCTTGGAGGAAATGAAGAAACAATACAATCTAAAAGAAAGTGGAGAGGGGGCCGTTAGAATCTAGACTATTCGATTTCAACGGCACGATGTATGCCAGAAACATAAACAGTTATACATTGATGCACATGGCATTCAAATTTAGATGTTTGAAAAGGAAAAATAATTTGTATGATGATTGCCACTTAATCTTAAACTAGTGATCTTTTTTAGTACCATTTTTTTTATGAAGGGTGAATGGTGTTAGTAGTTTAATTGACTAAATCTTTAATTTATAAGTTGAAGGAATTAATTGTATATCTCTACAATTTTGATGATCAAAATTGCGATATGCTACCTCTTTAACGCATCCTTAGGAAACACTTTCCCCCTAAAAAAATACATTTAAGAAGCTTTTTAATTTGAGGTACAATCTAAGGTTTGTTGAAAGCTTTTTAATTTGAAAGGTTCAACTTGAACAAGATGAGATAAAACTGTTGAGGTTCGAGAGGTTTAGTGAGAATGTCTGCAAGTTGGGCAGAGGTGGGAAATAGATAATAAATGAAAAGTTTGGCATTTAGTTTTTTCTGAACTACACGACAATCAATTTCAATATGCTTCGTTACTTCGTGAAACATGGCATTGGCAGGGATATGGCGAGCGAACTGGTTGTCGCACTAAAGGAGAGAGGAAGTGGTAAAAGGAATATGAAAATTTTGAAGGAGGTAAGTCAGCCATTGGAGTTCACATACAATGGATGCGAGGGCCCAATATTCGGCAGGAACGGGTGTGATGAAGCCTGAAGGTGGTGTCATGTAGACTTCTTCGTCGAGTTCGCCATAGAGAAAGGTGTTGTTCACATCAAGTTAAAGTAAATGACATTGTTTGGAAGCAGTCGTTGCCAAGAGGAGCCTGGCAGTCGTGAGTTTAACAATAGGAGAAAATGTGTCCATTTAGTCGATTCCCTTAGTTTGCATGTAGCATTTGGCAACTAAGTGTGCTTTGTATCGTTCTATAGAGTCATTAACATGCCTTTTTATTTTATATACCCACTTGCACCTGATTGACTTTTTGTTATGAGGTAAGGGAGTTAGGATCCACATGTTGTTAGCCTGTAAAACTTGTAGTTCAGTGAGCATTTGTCTCCGACATTCATGTTGGGATGCTTGTTTAAAAGTAGTTGGTTATGTTTGAGAAGTAATAGAAATAATGTAATGATTTGAGGTTGAAGACAAATGAGAATGAGTAATGTAAGGTTGAATAAGGTAAGAGGTAACATGTGTGTGGAGTTGAGAGGAGATAATAATGTTACAAACAAAATCATCAAACCGCTTAGGTCGATTGATGACTGTTGGAAATTTTTGAAGTGATTAGAGGAGTGAAATTTGAGTGAGTGGGAAAAGGTTTGTCATGGATATGTGGAATGATGGTTTTGATAAGTGGTGGTATTTGTAGATATGTTTGTTGTGTCAGATATTGAGGCAGGAGGTTAATCATTATGTGAAGGTGATAGTGTATCATGGGAGTCATGAGGTGTGTCAAGGAATGGAATATCATAGAATAGGATTCGAGTAGGTTGAAGAGAGGTGAAGGGAATACAAGACAACCAAAAACCTTGATGTTGTCATAAGTTGAAGATGAACCATGAAGTATTTCATAAAGTGGTCCTCATAAAAAGAGACATTCCTAAATAAGAAAATTTCTCTTGTTTGGAGATTCATGATGATGGACCCTTTTGTGCTTTGTTTGTAGCCAAGAAAACCACCTTTAGCTGCTCGAGGATCAAATTTATGGCGCTCTTGAATGATAGTTGAAGAGAATACAAGACAACCAAAAACCTTGATGTTGTCATAAGTTGGAGATGAACCATGAAGCATTTCACAATGGGAATTGGAACCGATGACAGGAGATAATAGTCTGTTGATGAGAAAAACTGCATGGCTGATGGAAATGTTTCATAGAATCTTTGGTAAGTTGCTTTGGTACATGAGGGAACAAGCTACATTGAGAATATGTATGTGCTTCCTCTCAGCCACTGCATTTTGTTGTGGAGTCTCGATGCATGTCTTTTGATGGAGGGTTCCTTTGTATTTGAAGTACGTGTCCATCAAGAATTCCTTGCCATTATCAGATTGAATTTGTTTGAATGTGTTATCGAATTGTGAGAGGGCCAAGGTAATGAATTGCATAATCAGTTGTCTTGTTTTCTATTTACTTTTCATTAGAAAGACCTATGTGTGCCATGTAAATTCATTTACAATAGTCAAAAAGTAAGAGTGACTATGGACAAATGAATGTGTGAAAAGTCCCCAAATGTCCATGTGAAGTAATTCAAAAAAAGTGACAGTTTTGATTGTGCTTAAAGGAAAAGAAAGTTTAGTTTGTTTTGCATAATGACAACAATCACAAATAGTATTAGAATTATCACAAACAATGAAAAATTTGTGCATTATATTATTGCTAACATTGTATGAATAGCGTCTAAGGCGATGGTGCCAAAGGCTAAAGTTATTGGACATAATATAGTTACATCTTCTAAAATTAACATCAATATGATCAGAAAAGGAAGCATGAGAGTCCTGAGTGAGTATGTAAAGATTATTGCAGGACCTAGCAAGCCCAATCATCTTCAAGGAAGGTTGTTCCTGAATAATGCAAGAGCAATGATCAAAGATGATATTGCGACGATTATGAGATGACAATTGAGATGCATAAATGAGATTACAATTGAGTTCAAGAATAAATAAAACATTATATAGAATTAAGGTTTCATTCAATTTGACAGTTCTAGATTTGGTAGACTGAATTTGAGATCCATTAGGTAGTTTTATAACAATAGCTTTGATGCAGTGATAAGAGTAAAAGAGATGTAGAGAAGAGAAAATGTGATTTATTGCACCTATATCAATGATCCAATTCTTACCTAAGGAACTATTAGCATGATGAAGATGATGAGAGTGCAAACCTGGGGAAGATGTATCGATGATGTGAGAGTATGATTAGCTCGAGGTTTCATTTTTTCTTAGCAAGGCGACACGTTTGTTGTACATATCAGGTGAAACTTCAACCTTGTTATCTTGTTGAGCACTGGTGGAAGTGTTATTTTCATGATCTTCATCATAGCAATCGACATTGTTGGAGGAACCAATTTTGTCCTTGAATTTGAAACCCAGAGGGAATCCATGTTTAAAGTAACATGTATCAACAGTTTGACCTTGCTTGCCACAGAAGGAACAAACCTTAAAATTGGAGAGGCCACGACCTTGATGATTAGGTTTGCCACGACCTTTACCATGTTTCTACTAAAATTTTCCATTGACTTGGGCGCTGTTGGTGTTGGTGAACAACATTTTGGCAGATTCACTAGTGAGATTAGTACTTAATTGTCGTTCTTGTTGCAAGATTGGGGAGAAAATTTTGGTAACATTGGGAAGAGGTTCAACCATGGGAATGTTGGATTTGACATTGATGAAGTTTTCGTTCAAGCCCTTCAAGAAGCATATAACATAATCCAAGTCTCTTTGCTTTTTGAGAGTGACAGTTGCACCACATGAGCAACTAGGAAGGGGTCTTAGGGTTTCTAAATTTACCCATAAAGTTTTCAGTTCATTGAAATGGGTAGTGACAGTTCGGTCACTTTGATGAAGAGAGTGAATTTGTTGCAGTAAATCAGAAAGACGAAAGTGATCACCTTTTGAGAAATGATTAGAAAGATTTGTTAAAAGTTTTATTGCATTATCAATGTAGATTGTGCTTTGAGCGATATTTGGAAATAAAGGCGGAAATCCATGCAAGTACAATGATGTTGCATTGTTCCCAAGCATCAAACAAGGAGTCAGTTTCAGCTGGTGCAAAAATCTTGCCATTGATGAATTTGATTTTGTTCTTGCTAAGAAGGGCCATTTTCATAGAACGACTCCAAGATTCGTAGTTGTTTTTTGAAAGTGGTGAAGAAACAAGAAGGGCACCAGGATTTTCTACCGGATGAACGTAGTGAGGGCTTGATTGATCGAGGGCGATATTATTTAGTTGATTATTATTGTTTGGTTTGTTGGTGTTGTTTTTATAATCATTGTGATTGTTTTATTTATTTAGGGGATCATTTTGATGCTGATCAACCATTGTTAGTTTTGGTGAAGCTCAAAGAAAGAAAGGGTTAAAGGAAGAAGATGAATCTTCCAATTTATACACAACTGATACCATAATAGAGTATGTGTGCAAGAATATTGAGACATAGCTTATTCATGATTGGTGATGTTGCGACGCACTAAGGCAACATGCAAAAGTTAGTTTGGAAGTATTATGGGTTTTATTGTATCCACAGAGATCAGTGAGAGGGATCAAATACCAATCAATAGTCTACATGTTTCTAAGCTTGGTTTAAATGGTTTAAAAGCATAAAGTGCATAAAGTAAAACATATGAACAAGTAAATAATGTATTCTTTAGAGAGGAGAGAACTCATTGAGATTGAATTTCATCTACCCATCAAATATTTAAATCTATAAATCAGTTGTACGCAACCTAAACACTTGTAAATATCATCATGTATCCCTCACATCAGCGTTCATGTCTGAAGTACCGACGAGATTTCCATTATATTGTCTCATTGGTAACGTCTCACGCAACTAAACAACACATAGCATTAAGAATCGATACCCACTGGGGATATTATATATAAATCTATTTCTAGAGTTTAGAACATAATATATGTTCATCTTAAATATAGATCTGAAGAGTATATGTCTATAGCAACTCAAATCTAAATATAAAGCAAATAAGCAAGGATAACATCGATATAGATTTGTAAAATAGATCTTATACAATGCTATGATTAATACATATACATAAAATCAAAATAAACTTACAAACAAACCCCAACAATAAAGAATACAAAGGGAAAAAGGAAGATGAACTAACAACGCTCGCGGTGTCAAGACGATTGATGCAAATCCAACTCTGGATCATCAAGATACAACCTCTAATGTTGTTTTCTAAGTCTCTCTACTCAAAGAATGGTTCTTATGGAAATGAGAGTGAAAGTTCCCAAAACCATAACCCTAAAAGTTATGAAAGAATGAATAAATAGTGGGTCAAAAAATGGAATCGTGCTAAGCCCATGCAGAGGGCGCTTAGCGCGATCAAGAAAATACTGGGTTATACACTCGGGAGCATGCTCAACATGGTGGAAGGGACGCTTAGCACTGCCAGGAAGCCAAAAATTGCTACTTCCTTGAATGTTGTAGCGCGCTTCAAGTTGGGCTTAGCCCAGTTGATATAACTTTATTGCTAAAAAATGCATCTTTGAAGTTGTGCCTTTCGCTCTAATTGATCAATGTTTCAACCATGTGTGAATACCTACAAAAGATATGAAAGACTATCAAACAATACAATATTTACATGATAACGCAACTATACACAATATGTACATATTTACATACACATCGAGTTTTATTTACGATATTCTAACAAAATAAGTCAATAAATTCCACAAAACTATACACAAATTTAACTATAATTTGACACTTATCAGATGATCAAATATATATACAAGTTTGAGTTGCTTGCATGCTAAGTAAACCTAATGCAACAAACTCCCTAAAAACTAGGAGGGTGTATAACCACCGTAACAAAAAAAATAAAATACAATATAATATATTTAATAAGAGGTGCCATGAGAAGACCGACAACTTTCATTTATTAGTTGAGGAGATGACAATGACACTTGACAACGAGTCACGTCTATTTCATTTATCCATCGAGGGCCGTTTTCTTGATAACACACGAGTGACCCAACCTAAAACAGCCCTAGATGGGCAGGAAAATTAGATATGACACAAAGGCTCTTATGTGGTAAAGTTGAATAGATAAATGAGATTCTTGTATGGTTCAACTTCTTGAAGTGTGAGTTTTAAAAACACATGACAACGACAAGTGTCGATGGCGCCGTAGATTAAGAAGTATAAATTTGAGACTTGACATCTAAGTTACTATCTGATGGAAATGTAGAAATAGGTATTGTGATTCACAATATTGTCCAAAATATTTTTAAGGAAGCTAAATATATTTGTAGGCACAATAGATTTAGGAAGATGGAGAGTAATTTACATTGTACAGAAAATGATATTATGTATTTTGGTTAAAATGTTGTACAGAAAATGATATTATGTATTTTGTTTAAAATATTTTGTATTTACATGATATGTTATGTATTAATATTATGCATTCTATATATTATATAATTTTTAAATTATTTTTAAATTATAATATCACTTTTATTGCCGTGTTATGACATTTATGTTAATGTATGTGAGAAATAAATGATAAAATATAAGTGAAACGTGATTATCTGATCCATAAACCATAAAACTTATATAAATAAAGGTGTTTGCTTCATTTACAATTTACGACATAAAATAATGAACTCTTCGTACTCATACATACTCAATAAAAATGAAGTCTAACCTAATTTCAATTTACTTTAAAAAAAATATTATTTAAAATCAATATGGATGTTATATTGTCTTTATATGAAAAATATTGTTGTCGGATACTTGACCCATTTGAATAATGAGAACTTTAATTAGACATCATTTTATATAAAAACTATGGTATTTAATATACCATACAACACATATTATCTCTTCTCCTATCAGATTGACTGTTCAAAATATTAGGAATACCGATTGAGATTTAAGAAGATTCACAAATTAATAAATATTAATCATTTGTCTTTACACTTTTGCATTTTAAGATTATTATTATTATCGACTAAAAGACTTTCTTCTTAAATCCGTCCCGATATTCCTATAATTTTATTAGATCAATATGTAGAGTCTAAATGATTTGCAAATACTTACAAATAATACGTAATGTATGAATTCAAGACAACTACAAACTCATTGATTGTTGGGTGACATAATTAGAGAAAAATATAGACTTAAGTATTATACATGTCATTTTTAGATTCTCTTTTTAAAACCTTATGTTATTCAAACTCAATCCTTATGTTATTCAAACTCAATATTATTTAAATCATACATTATTCAAACTAGTCATTCATAATCCTATAAATATTATAGCCTCCACAACAAATTTCACAAACTATTGAACTTGTGAATTTATTTAAAAATAAATTAATATAAAAATGATTAAATATTAAATGATGAATAAGTAATAAATATATTTAATGATTTAACAATTTATGATTGAATGACATTATAACAAAAATTTATAATGAAGACGCATACCAATTATTATAAATTATACAAAGAATATTTGTCTTAGTTTTGTGACAAGTCATTTTTTATATTCCCATGTTAGAGGCCTATAATAGCATCATAGTTGCTACTGGTTGATGAAGTAAACCGTGCAAAGACAGCAAGGAGATTAGACCAAAACATTTTGAAATAGTATTGCTACCCCGAAGTAACAACAGGAGCAATGCATAGAATTTGCAATAGCTTATCATGATTGTAACTCAAGCGAGGGCATGAAAGTGGTGGAACATGGTTCATGCTTAGCTGGCCTCAACCTGGACCTGCAAATATTGGCATGTCCACTCCAAGTTGAGAGTTGATCAACTGTGACTGAGCGAAATCCCAATTCTAGTTCCTCGTAGACTGAGGGGCACCGCGTGAGGCTGTGTCACAGAATAACAACTACTCTCAGCTCTTAACAGTGGAGGGATTACAAGCCACTACACCTCGAGTCCAACATGAGCAGCGAGCCTAGCCACCTGAACCGCCACTTTTTTTCCGGTATTGTTTCAAATGACCTAGTCTTTATTTAAATCGTTCTCACTCTTCTTCGTATTCGACCTAGTAACTGAATTTTCCCACAAATGCATGATAATGGATCTTCCATTATTAAGCAAAGAGTACAACGTTTTTCACATGCATGAGATCAAATGTTTATCGAAATTGTAATTACTTTCCAAAAACTTCAAATTGTAATATTTAATTATTTGTTTCATAACGTTTCAACTTTGCATCTTATAGAGAAGAAAATGTTAGTGCTTCCAATAGTTTTTTTTTTGGTTCGAATGTTTTTTAATATCTAAATTATATTCCCTTTTGAGAATGATTATTATTAATGAAAATACTTTTGTTTCCATATTCGAACTACGTATTCATTTCAAGATACTCACCAATAAAAAGCAAAACCTAGAAAAATATATAAAGGAATCCAACGTGAATAAGACAAAGGTCAAAAACTCTCAGCATATTCATACACATCCATGCATTTGCAAGCACTGCATTTCATAACTTCATACAAAAAACTTATCATTTTTCAAAAACATTCTCTAGTTAAAACATTAGTAAGAAAGCACCACCTCTCCGACCACCATATCAAACAAGAGTTCATCAAAAGAAAGTGATGGAACAGATCTAGGAAAATCAAGACACATTCAAGGAAGATTTGGAGCAGGTGAAAGGCAACATCGACTCGATGAAGGGAGATATGAGCCAATTTCTTCTAGCCTTGAAGAACATTATCGAAAGGCAAGAACAAATTCCTAAGGCAGCCTTTGAAGAAGTAGCCCAAACTATTGGTGCATCAAGCGATCACCAACATAGGAAAGAACCAAAATCAGGACCTCTAAAGTCAACTATAACTCAACAAGAGGTCATAAAAACTAATACTGAAGGATTTGTCCCACCTCCACCAAAGTTAGGGGCATCTCATACCTTGTAGATTCCGATCAACAACGCGGACAACTACATAGACTTGCAGTATGGAGACCATGACTTAAAAAATGTCAACCAAGCACCCAAAAGGAAAACCCATACTTATGTTATTGAAAACCCCTTGGCACTCAATCGGTATAAAGCCCTTTAAGAAAGGTTGAAGGTTATGATGCTTTCGATGCTGATGCACTCGAAATGGGTCTAGTTCCAAATGTGGTGATCCCTCCAAAATTTAAAGTACCTGAATTTGGAAAATATAAGTGGCTCACATGTCCTAGGAACCATCTATGCATATATTGTAGAAAGATGCATGCATATGCTCAAGATTAAAAGTTGGTGATCCATTGCTTCCAAGACAATTTGAGTGGGGAATCCTTAGAATGGTACATGTAATTAGAGCGGGTTCATATTTAGACATGGGCAGATCTTGCCAATTCTTTTTTGAGACAGTAAAAGTACAACTTGGACATGGCGCCTAACCATATGCAACTTCAAAACTTGTCTCAGAAGAAGGAGGAATCTTTCAAGGAGTATGCTCAAAGATGGGGGAAAATGACAGCCCGTGTGCAACCACCATTCTTGGATAAATAATTAGTCGATATGTTCATGGGAACTTTACAAGGGTTGTACTATGACAAAATGGTAGGAAGCGTCTCTTCTGGATTTTTTGATTTGGTGACTATTGGTGAAAGGATTGAAGTTGGTATAAAGAGTTGGAAAATACAAGGGGAGTCATATAGTATCCCTTATAATGTAAAGAGACAGGTTCCTAACTTCTTGAAAAAGAATGAAGGAGAAATTAATGTTGTAGTATCACATCTAAGAACACAACAACCATTGGTGATTCCACAACAACAACAAAACAGGTTTGAAAGGCCTTCGAGAAGATTCGACCCTCTCCCCATGCCACACAATCAATTATTATAACACTTAGTCAAGGTATCTTTGGTAGAGCTACAGCCTTTAGCTCCTTCAATTGGAGCAATCCCGCCGAAGTACGATGCAAATGCTAGGTACGAGTATCATGCCAATTCTCCAGAGAATACTATAGAAAAATGTTGGGCCTTTAGACACAAGGTTCAGGATTTGTTGGACTTTCAGGATATAACTTTTGACAAACCAAATGTCAAGACAAATCCCATGCCTCTGCATGGTGGACCAACCGTGAATGCAATTGAAGTGGTCACTGACTTTGGGGCAGCCACACAAATAAAGGCCCCGATAAACCTTTTGAGGGAATATCTATTGGAATGTGGGTTCCTCTTGAAACACAATAAAGCTTTTGAAAACACATTATAAAAATTGGTGGATCAAGGGATAGTCCAATTCTGGCAATATTCTAAAGAAGAATTGTAGCAACAATTGATGGAAGTACGAAGAAGCCATTGGTAATTCCTTGCCAAGGGCCGCGTCCTAGTAAGAAAACTCTTGTGATCCCATGGAGAGAGTCAATAGAAGCACCAATAATGATACCACGACAAACTTTGAGAATGCCAATGCTTCTAAAGACTACGATAGTGATTAGGGGGTCATCTCCTACCCCTTATGAAAGTAACAAAGTAGTACCTTGGATTTACGATCCTACGGTCTATGTCAATGTTTTAAAACAAGAATGTGAGCCATCGTCAAGCCAAGGACCTACGATCACAAATATAGCTTGAACATGGGCATGACTCACAGTGATCGAATCTATGGTCCCGAACAATGAAAGAGGGGTGACATTGTGGTTAAGGATAAAGGAAAAGCAATGGTGGACACAAATCGAGAACAAGAATTTTACCAACCAAGAGGCGGAAGAGTTCCTGAAAATAATCAAGAGAAGTGACTATAGGGTGGTAGATCAGTTACACTAAACCCCTAACAAGATTTCAATACTCTCGTTGCTCCTTAACTCAGAAGCGCATTGAGACTCTCTAATGAAGGTTCTAAGTTCTGCTCATGTCACATAAGAGATTATTGTGAATCAGTTTTACAACATTGTAGCAAATCTAACATCTGAATCATATCTAGGTTTTAATGATAGTGAGTTGCCTCCACAAAGTAGAGCTCACAATAAGGCATTGCACATTTCCATTCAGATAGGTATAACTAGCCTATCCAGGGTACTCACCGATATTGGTTCCTCCCTCAACGTGTTACCAAAATCTAGCTTGATGAAGTTAACATTGGATGGTGTTGTAATAAGGCCTAGTTCTACGATAGTTAAAGCTTTTGACGGTTCTCAAAGTACAGTGTTTGGAGAAGTGGATCTTCCTGTCAAGATCGTTCCATATATGTTTTATACCACTTTTCAAGTCATGGCTATAGAACCAGCATATACATGCTTACTCGGAAGATCTTGGATCCATGCAGCAGGGGCTGTTACTTTAACCCTTCATCAGAAATTGAAGTTCTTCGTTGAAGGAAGATTGGTTATAATCGACAGTGAAGAGGACACATTTGTAAGTCAGATAGAGTCCTACAAATATTTCAGTGTTGATAAAGACTGTATAGCAACACCATTTCAAGTCTTAAAGATTGCTTCAATGGTGACCTGTCAGTGGAGAAAAATCAAGAAACCTATTGTGACTTCATGGAGAGACTTACAATCAGCTGTGGAAGATGGTACCTCAAAAGGTTAGGGGTAAACTTGTGGAAATACCCGAAAAGAAGAATTGTTTTGGTTTGGGCTACGAATTATCAAAGGCTACCCTCAAAGGCAAGACGCAGTTTCCTCCTATCCAGGAAGCTTTCATCAATAAAGGAACAGAGCATGGAGGACAAGTGGCAACGATATCTAACAAGAGAAACATCAAGAGAGCATCTGATTTCATCCGTGAATGTGCTCCAGGCGAAGAGCTCAAGAATTGGACAGCCATGGAGATTTTAGAGATCTTTTTCTTTCGAAAGTAATTTTTCTTGTTTTTGAAAGAACCTATGTCAAGCCCGAGGCATAGGGGTATCTTGTAAGGATCACCCATTTGCTTCAAACAATATTCACAATTAATAAAATTTATATTTCAAATTCAATTAAGGTCTATGTCTTTCTCTTGCATTTATTTCCTATGCTTTAAAAATGGCAATACTTGTCTTCATATGCATTTTCCAAATTCACATACTAAAACTGCACCAAAACATGATAAAATATGCATATCCATCCCTAAAATCACTGATTATGTTACTGCTTCTATCTGATATAATTTTGATGCACCCATAAACCAAGTGGAAGAGGAAGATAATGTAGATCTTGAACTCTCTAAAGAACTGGCAAGGGAGATAGAGCAAAAAGCTGACAATATACAACCATACCAAGAATAAATTAAGACCAATAATCTTGGCACATAGGAGGATCCAAAAGAGATCAAGCTAGGGGCAACATTGGAGGAAAGCGTCAAAGAAATACTAATCAAGTTGTTACATGAATATGTGGATATATTTTCCTGGTCTTATAGAGATATGCCAGGATTGGATACATATATTGTGGTGCATAGACTACCTCTCAAGAAAGGTTGCTCTCCAGTTAGACATAAGCTTAGAAGAAGTCATCCAGACATGTCTAGCAAGATTCGAGAATAAGTCCTTAAACAATTTGACGCAGGGTTCTTAGCAATGGTAGATTATCCGCCTTGGATAGCTAACATTGTACCACTACCCAAAAAGACAACAAAGTGCGGATGCGTGTAGATTATCGGGATCTGAACAAAGCAAGTCCCAAAGACGATTTCACGTTACCTCACATAGATGTTTTGGTGGATAATATAGCTCAAGCTTCGGTGTTATCATTCATGGATGGTTTCTCAGGTTATAATCAAATCAAGATGGCGCGTGAAGATATGGAAAAGACTACTTTCATGACTTCTTGGGGCACTTTTTGTTATAAGGTGATGCCTTTCAATCTAAAGAACACAGGGGCAACTTATCAACGAGCTATGGTGACACTATTCCATGATATGTTTCATAAAGAAGTGGAAGTATATGTAGATGATATGATCTCCAAATCTGATACAGAGGAGGATCACATTGTACACTTATGGAAATTATTCGAGCGTCTGCGAAAGTTCAAACTAAGGTTAAATCCAAACAAATGTACATTTGGTGTCAGGTCAGGCAAGCTACTGGGTTTCATTGTAAGTCAGCATGGTATTGAGGTGGATCCCGACAAGGTGAAAGCCATACAAGAAATGCCAGCCCCAAGAACATAAAAAGAGGTTCATGGTTTTTTAGGACAACTGAATTGCATTTCAAGGTTCATATCATACCTAACTGCTACGTGCGAGCCTATATTCAAATTACTTTGAAAAGATCAGACAATAGTGTGAAATGATTACTATGAAACAACCTCCAAGACAATAAAACATTATTTACAAGAACCACCAATCTTGATGCCACCAGTTCCTGAAAGACCTCTCATCATGTATCTAATAGTGTTTGAAGGGTAAATGGGATGTGTATTAGGACAACATGACGAAATGGGTAGAAAAGAGCAAGCAATCTACTGCCTCAGCAAGAAATTCACTGATTGTGAAATCGGGTACTCACTCCCCGAGAAGACTTGTTGTGCATTGGCTTGTGCTACTAAAAGATTGAGGCAATACATGTTAACTTACACCACATGGTTAATATAAAGAATGGATCCTTTAAAGTATGTGTTCGAAAAACCAACTCTTACAGGAAGGATTTCCTGATGGAAGATGTTACTATCAGAGTATGACATCCAATATGTTACTCAAAAGGCAATCAAGGATAGTGTATTGGCTGACCATCTAGCTCATCAGCCATTTCTAGAATATCAACCAATGAAGTTGGACTTTCCAGCCGAAGATGTCACGGTTATAGGTAACTATGAAGTACCAGGGCCCGTTGAAGGACCTGAACCAGGGGAACGTTGGACACTCATGTTTGATGGGGCTTCAAATGCACTAGGGCACGATATTGGGGCAGTTTTGACTTCTCCGAAGAATTTTCACAAACCTTATACTGCAAGGTTATATTTTGACTGCACCAACAATATTGCTGAATACAAAGTGTTGTACCCCAAAATTTGCCCTCCCATATTCTTCAAGAATTGCAAAGTCAAAGCTTCAACATCTCCCCAAGGGTTGCACAGTTCAAGGGCCTCATAACAGTCAAAAATTAGGGTTTTGGTTCTGACAAAGAAAATGAAGTTTCCAAGGGTCCAATCAAGTCCCATATGCTTATAAACATGGTCAAGCATCCTCATACCAAGTTTCAAGACTCACAGCACAAAATTGCACAGTCAAAAACCCTAATTGCACTACAGTCAACTGTAGGGGCAAAATGGTCATTTGATAGTCAAAAGTCCAAATTTTTGATCAATACTTCATTTTTAAGCCACAAACATCATTTGATCAATTCTTGATCATGATTCTCAAAGCTTGGCTCAAAAATCATCAAGATGCAAAAGTTTCCATATTTGGACAGTTGAAAAAGTCAACTGTAACTTGACAAAGGCATAAATTCCACATGGATTATCAGAAAAATTCCATCCAAAGCTCATTTTGAAGATAAAGACATTTCCTACAACTCCTCTTCATACTTCAAGTCCAAGAAATGCTCTCACAAAAAGTTATCAATTTCAACATTATAGGTCATTTTCAAAAAGTCAACAAAAAGGGACTTTAAATCAAAGGACATAACTTGAGATTGGTAAATCAAAATGACATGGGACCAAAGGCCTTGGTTAGAGGACTCAAAGACCTTTCCAAAATGTCCAAGAACATGAGCAAAGCTTAAAAATTGAGCACGTTATGCCTTGTGGAAGTTGGGAAATTTTTGGATATTTTGAAAAGTCAACATTGCTTCAAATGACCTAAAAATGCTAATGGGCCTCTTTTTCTTCCACAATTCATCATCCAAGGCATATGCACGACCATTTGGCCCAAAGGGAAGTTTTTATCATTTTTATTTTATTTATTTGGATTTTTAATTATCAATAATTCATTTAATTAAAATAAATAGGTGAAAAATACTAAACCTAATTTTCTAAATCTTTTTGTGCATAAAATAGGCTTAAGATTTCGTGTACAATCAAATATGGAAGGAATTATGGTGATTGGATATGATTGAGACCAAAAATGCTTGAAAAAGATTGGAAAAATTATGGCTTGAAAATCAAATATCCTTTTCATCAATTCATGGATTTTCTGATCAAATTCTTTGACCTAATCATTCACATATACATACCAATGCAAACCCTATTCCAAAGAAGGTCCAAGCTGCGCAGAAAGACACAAGAGAACTTTGCAATTTTGATCAAAAAATTCAAAACTGAAATCGTGATTCCAAAGCATTTCAAGGCAAAGTAATCAGTCCATTGCCTTCCTGAGACATCAGGGAAACTTCCTGGATCAAAAGCACGACCTCTAACGCCCAGAATTGGTGAATAGGATTCAAACTTTTTCACATTTTTTTCATAATCGTTTTTTAGTATTTAAGCATTTTCATAGCATTTTGTTTATGGATTCATACTAAGTAATGCATTTTGAAACTAACCACATAATTCAATTGAGTTTTCATGTGCTATATGCGATTCCACCATTGATACAGGTTAGGGTTCTTTGAGGTCTAAATTGGGCGTTTCTAAAAGCTATAAAATTAGAACATCATAATGCCATGAATGGATTCAGTGTGTTTGGACGAAAACAATGGAACCCTCGCGCCTAATTTATACTCAAAGATGGCCTATTCGCTATTATTAGACATGGCATATTTTGGGGGGGTTAAAAACCCCCGTTAACCTTCTTCTATTTTCAGGAAAAAAGAAACGAAGAAGAAGATGATGATGTGTAGGCTGCTGATTGGGATATTTAAATTTGCACGCTAAAAAGTCCACTAACACGCGTTTTATTTCATATTATTTATTGATTATCTTATAAACAAAATGCGCTCATAGCTTCACTGGTCAAAGGACACGCTGGTAACCCCTGGGACCTGGGTTCGAATCCCAGGTCCCCATCCCTTTCCAATATTATTTTTCCACTCACGCTTCTGTGCAGATTCACTATGAGGGAATACCATACGCTCCTCAATCCAATGCGCCACATGTCCCACTGCACTCAATCAAAGGCCATGATTCAAAGACTAGGATGTGCCTCAGTCAATGGAGCTCCATGCCAGCGCAAAAGTCAAACAGGCCAAAGGCTTAATGGGCCTGATTGCTGGACTTCACCTCTCAATTGGGGACAGACCCCCCCTAGGTTTGCAATCTTTTATAGTTTTTTCATTATTTTTATTTGTTACAATTATTGTTTTTAGTTAATTCCTTTAATTTAAAATTTTCATAAAAAATATAATAAACAATATAAAATCAGAAAAAGACAAAAATAAGTATTTTATTTAATTAATATATTTTTTTTTTGTAAATAAATATTATACATTAATTTTAGCTATTAAATTAGGTTTAATTCAAGCATTTTCTTAATTAACTCAAAAAATTGTAGAAATTAGGTTTAATTATTTTAATTACTTTTATTCCTTTTTGTTTCTTTCACCATTATTAATGATTAAATATTATTTATTTTTGCAATTAAATTACCATGTAATTAATTAGGTTAATTTAGGTTTAACTTTAATATTTTTTCTTAATAAATAAAAAAAATTAGAATTAGGGTTAATTTCTCAATTTAATTCAATTTCATTAAAGTCATAAAATACAAAAATACCAAAAAATAATTCCCTTTCATTTTAATTTTCATTAATTTAATCATTTAATTTAATTTCGCAAAAAAGGTCCAACGCCCTCGTTTCTAATTTTAATTCCATTCGCGTATTTATTTCTTTTTTCTTTTAATTATTTATGTACCTCTCCCAAAGCCGTGTAAATTTAATCTTTCGCACTTTACTTTATTACGTTCTTTATTTTCTGTCAAATCGGGTCCTGGAAATTTTGGCGATGTGGACCCGCGCCCTTTGTAATAGTTTAGAACTTTACTTTTTTCGCACTTTTTAACTGTTAATAATTGCATGCAAGAATGAATGTCTAAATAAAAACAAACGCATAGATCACCTTGACATGAATAAGACAAAATAACTGAACATGACACACAAATCACACACCACCCCTAGAGTACGCCTCACTGTTGCCTTGCCTCTCGAAAGGTGATCGTCGAGTAGAGGATGTCTTAGTAAGTCCTCATGATCCGGGAACCTGGAATGAGGGTAGCTTCTAAGGTGTCTTCCCATTGCTCTGGTGATCACCATGTCCCAAACCTCGAATTGACCCGAACACCTCCAACGGTGGTGCTACCTATCTCTAAATGGTGGGATGGCACTACTTTAAGGACATTTACACAGACGAATTCCTTAGGGTAGGTAGACGACTCTAGATACTTGCTCTAAATTCAAAAACAAATCAAAAATACTTTTCACACCGACACCTTTTCAAAAAGCTTTCGAAAGCAATTTTTCAAACACTCTTGAGGACCGATACAAGAGTCGAACTGGAATTTTCAAAGAAACTTTTTAAAACCCACAGTTGAAAAGCAAACAAACCATTTTTGAAAACACAATGAGCAAGTACCTAAGAGCCCATGGATAACCATGGATAGAAAGGATGCTAACACCTTCCCTTTCTATAATCTACCTCCCGAACCGAGAGCAATCTCTTTAAGGAATTTTTCTGTGCTTTTGTCCTTTCCATTTGGAGAAAATAAAAGACGGTGGCGACTCTTGCTTCCGCGACATTTCGCGAACCAGCGTTAAACGGTCAGTTCCAGATCCACCGATCACAGAACTGGCGACTCTGCTGGGGACACTTTAAAAGTGAGGTGTACCTTAGGACTAAGATCACTTGTGTTTTCAATTGTCTGAATTGTTTGCTTTATTATTGTGGGTACTGTCTTGGGAGTTCTATAGATCCTAACCCGGATCTGGGGATACCTTCTTAGAAAGTAGCAACAAGGCTGTGAGGGAACTGTGCGGGGTATACCGACATGGTTGAAGCAGTCTGCTACGTTGATGTGGCACTTTGGTGTGTACCGGTAACCCTTGAGTTCAGTCAAGGAGAGTACGGGGCCTCCGCGTGGTGTCGTGAAGCATCAACAGACCTTAGGAACCTTAATTGAACTATCTTGGCCTCTTTAGGGTAGTGAGATAACTGACTTTGGTGCAGTCCGAGGTTGGTTGATACTCGATACTACACTCAATTGAGGGTTGCTTTCTTGGAATATTTCGGTCGCCAGTTCAGTGGCTAAATCGAAACGATGAACAATGAAAGCAATCCCGTGATATTGGGACCCTTAGAACCCGGTTACTTCTAATAGGACAGGTTGAGCCCACCAACTTCAAGAGGGTAATACCTAGACCTCATGCTGGCCTAAACTCTAAGGGATTCTCTTGTGTGACTTGTGTGCCTTCGTACTTGACTACTTGCATGCTTGTTATCTGACATATGAACTACTTGCAGGTTTTGTTTATAGTCCTTAATTGGGACTCATAACAGGGTTTACTAAGTTTCTTGCAGGTTTTGTTTATAGTCCTTAATTGGGACTCATAACAAGAGTGTACTAAGTTTCTTGCAGGTTTTGTTTATAGTCCTTAATTGGGACTTATAACAGGGTTACTAAGTTTCTTGCAGGTTTTGTTTACAGTCCTTAGTTGGGACTCATAACAGGGTTTACCTACATTACCCCCATGCATAACATAACATCATACCATTGCATACATCCTGCATAAGGACTAACCCATTTCAAGGATCTCAAGGGTCTGTGATGCAGGTCATGATGAATCAAATGTCTAGCAAGGGGCAAAGGGGATTTATTTTCCTCTAGCCAAGGTTAATGACTTGAGTCAGGGGCTATGACCCACTCGATATGGTGAGCTTTGACTCTTGAAGAAGGACTCTCAATAATATGCAGTTCCTTCAATCAAGCTACCGGGTCCAAATTCTAACAATTTTCTCGTTTACCCCGCGAGATCCTTGAAAACATTGCATACATACATACATATCATTGCATAACAGGTACCCTTCTGACAGGTCACTTACCTTTCTCGCTGCTTATTTCAGCAATGGCTTCCCAACAAGATAACCAGGACCTTCTTGCTCAAGAGACTCGGTTCGGGGAAATCCTCCTGAATTTATCCAAGGGGCAGGAGGAGTTGAGGACTCTTCTCACGGGAACTTTAGTCAGGAACAAGGCTGAGGACGACAAAGACGAACGGCTGAAACGTCTACAAGCTGAGGTAGACACATTGAAAACCCAGATGCTGGGACAAAGGGCCCTCATTCAAGGTTTAGCTCAGGAGCAAGGAGAGCTGAGGGCCATGATCAGTCAGCTTCATCAAGACATGAAGCAACCAGCCCAAGTCAGGGACCCGATCATTAATCAACTTCCAAGAAGTCAAAGGTTTGGACCTCTCCAAGCTGCTACTACTTCACAGGTCCAATAACGACCTCGCCCAGAATGACGGACTGATCAGAGCAAACCAGACAAGCCTAAAAGGCAGTTCACCAAGATCAACATGTCGCTGGATCAAGCACTACAACAAATGTTGAAGGCAGGGCTAATCACCTTAAGGGCTCCTCTCCGGAATCCAAACACTTCTGCTCCTAACTATCATCCCAACGATAGGTGCGCATACCATTCTGATAGCCCGGGGCATACTACGGACAACTGCTGGCCTCTCAAAAACAAGATCCAAGATATGATCGACGCTGGAGAGATTCAGTTTGAAGTACCCGAGACTCCCAACGTGATCACTGCTCCCTTGCCAATACATGGCTAGGATTGAGAAATTTTTGTTCATTCGAATGTTCAAGTTGCAATTCTCTTTTGTTCAAACATTTACTCATGTTAAACATTGTTATTTCATTAATGCATCGCATATGTCTGTTCTGAAACAATATATTCGTATTCACTAAATGCAAATTATTTTCATATTTTTTCTGATGATCAACTCTCAATAATTCTAAGCCTCTTGAGGGAGGATGACGAAAACGATACCGCAATCTTTACAATATGCTTTTGAACAGACCCCGCTGATGAGGTACAGGCATTGTTTCAATTCCTAAACACCGGAGTTATAAGGAAGATAATCCCTCGTCAACCCCTCTGAGCCAAAGAAGTAGGAGTTTTTCTTTTTTGAAATTTAAAACCCTTAATCATAACCTGGGGCAGGGTAGTCTCTCAGTTGACCCAAGTGCATAACGAATGACACCAAAGAGATCCTTACGAAAAAAGAAGACAGTGATGGTTCCGAATAATCAACGAAGAAAGGCAGTCATTATCTTTCAAAATGAAAACCCAATAAGTCAAAACCTGTGAAGGAGACTTACAAAACTGGGGCATCCCGCTGACTGTAATTCCAAAAAAAGAAACAGTTCAGGCAAAAAAAAAAGGGATAACAAAGTCAAAAAAGAAAGAGGTCTTACAAACCCTCAACAAAAAAGGAATGACTGCCTATTCAAAATAAGTTATCAATATCCGAATCATCACCGGAAAATCAGAGCAAAGACTCAAACAAGGTCTAACGTACGATCAACTGAGTTTAGGTTTGGAGAACATCACGAAGAGTGGGTGGGTACAAATAATTTGAGCCTTTATCCTTTGCTTCTTAAACCGTGAACCAGGCCACGTTATAACCCTTAAAAGTCCTAGCTGAAGCATGGGTTAGTTCGAAAGCATACTGTTACAAAAGGTATCCTGACTCCTTAAGGCTTACGGTAAATACGGAGTTGACATCACGTTTTACAAACATTCACTTGTTTTTATGAAAAGAATGCATTTTCAAAACATTCAAGACAGACATAAGCTTCGCATTTTTGACATAACTTTGTTTGCATATGACTTTTTATTTGAACAGCAGGGAAATTTGCACGATGAATGCCTAATGAACAGAAGCACTTCCAATCAAGGGGCATGGCATGATCATGGTCTGTCATCTGGGGCAGTTCAGTCAAGATTCGGAGAAACTCTCAAAGGCCAAATAGCCTGGGGCAAACCTCCACCTGAGTCACTCGGGGAATTCTAATAACGAATCTCGCCTGATCAAACACCTTCTGGTGGCATGACAAAACACTTCTAACAGGGGCAACTCCCTACACTCTGAGAACGTGGACATAGTCGAAAAGAATACTACGCATAATCAAAGACCCGCTAGGTTGACACACCTAGGCAAAAATAAGGGCTTCCCGGCGAACCAAAAGGGTTCGGGCAAAATGAAGGGATGAAACAAAAAGAATCTGTACACCCGGCAAGTCGAAAACCTGAAAAGGCGGCTTGGGCAAAAATGGGTATCCCGGTGGACTGAAAACCCGAAAGGGCGGTCCAGGCAAAAGTTAGGGATCAAAGCGTACGACTATGTCCTGTCATCTTGTCATCTGCCTACCTGAAGAAGGTTTGACCCTCAACAACTATCAGCACCTCACAGGTCTTCCTCTCTCACCTCAGAAACAGGGGCAATAAAGAGTTGCCTAGGCAATCTAATTGTTCTGTCCTCCAAGGTACCAAGGTAGGTTCAGCTAAAGAACATAACCAGTACATCTTAATTCCCCAGAGAGTGAGCCAGTAAGCCAGTACACTCTCCTCAGGCAAAGTTACAATCAAACCTTAAGGAAGTTGGGTATCCTCCAGCAGATCTCAACATTCCCCAGCAGTACATGTATTCTTAACAAGCATCCCCGACAATCTTGGTCTAAAGATTGTTCCCTGGCGGTATATCAAACATTCAGTGGAGTCACCTCCCCAGCAGCTCAAACTTCCCCAGGAGAGTCCAATCTAGTTCCCCAGGAAAGTTGGAATCCATCTCCCCAAACAAGTAAGCTCATCCCCAGTAGATTCTGGAAGCTTATCCTCGTAGCGCACTAACGCGTCTCCCGGCTTTATTCAAAGAGTTATTTCCTTACCAGGATATAACTGGGTTATCCTCAGCCAATAGCCACGGAAAGAGCGTCCTCGACGAATTCTTCTTATCCCCAGCGAAGTCTATCAACACTTCCAACACAACATTGGTATCCCCAACAAGTTACCATCAGCAACTCAACAAAGTATCTTTCTCCCCACAGGGTATTGCTCCCCAGCAAGATCGTTAGAGTACTTTTCTCCCCGCAGAGTAATCCATTCGCCAAGTTTATCCCCCAACGGAGTTATCTTCTCCTACTGGTATTCTTGAAACTATCATCCCCAGCGGAGGCAAAAAATCTATTCTCCAACATCAGCCCAGGAGTGACTTCCCGGCACCCGTCAAGGATTTACTTTCCTAAGACGAAAAGACACATTCATAAACATCGCACTTTCATACATTATAGCATGCATATACGCATCATATCTTACAAATCTCATTCATGTTGAGAACATCATTGCTTGACCCATATCATGCATTGCACATGACTGACCTTTACCTTTCAGGAAAGATCCAGTTAAGTTCTCAGCTATTTCCAGACCTTGACCGGTTCAGTTAAACCGACCCTAAGATTTCTCTGTTGCTTATCCAGTCAAAGGCCTTCTCTGGTTCAGTCAGATCGACCCTAAGATCTCCCTGTTTCTTACCCAGTTGAAGACATCTCAAGACCTAGACCGGTTCAGTTAATCGACCCTAAGATTTTCTGTTTCTTATCCAGTCCAAGGCCTTCTTTGGTTCAGTCAGATCGACCCTAAGATCTCCCTGTTTCTTATCCAGTTGAAGACATTCAAGACCTAGACCGGTTCAGTTAATCGACCCTAAGATTTTCTGTTTCTTATCCAGTCCAAGGCCTTCTCTGGGTCAGTCAGATCGACCCTAAGATCTCCCTGTTTCTTACCCAGTTGAAGACATTCAAGACCTAGACCGGTTCAGTTAATTGACCCTAAGATTTTCTGTTTCTTATCCAGTCCAAGGCCTTCTCTAGTCCAGCTAAATCGACCCCAAACAGATTTTCCTGATAATGACTTAGTAGAAGATACCCAAGATTCTCTCAATGATTGCTATTGAGGTTGTAGTTGCCTGTGGTTCTCTCCCCGATACTGCGGAGGTGGTAATCCCAAGATTCGCTCAGCGTCACTGTTGAAGTCGAAGTCGCCCAAGATTCTCTCAATGATTGCTATTGAGGTTGTAGTCGCCTATGGTTCTCTCCCCGATCCTGCAGAGGTAGTAATCATCCCAAGATTCGCTCAACGATTGCTGTTGAAGTTGAAGTTATCCAAGATTCTCTTAATGATTGCTATTGAGGTTGTAGTCGCCTATGGTTCTCTCCCCGATACTGCGGAGGTGGTAATCCCAAGATTCGCTCAACGATTGCTGTTGAAGTTGAAGTTATCCAAGATTCTCTCAATGATTGCTATTGAGGTTGTAGTCGCCTGTGGTTCTCTCCCCGATACTGCGGAGGTGGTAATCCCAAGATTCGCTCAACGATTGCTGTTGAAGTTGAAGTTATCCAAGATTCTCTCAATGATTGCTATTGAGGTTGTAGTCGCCTATGGTTCTCTCCCCGATCCTGCGGAGATAGTAATCATCCCAAGATTCGCTCAGCGTCACTGTTGAAGTCGAAATCGCCCAAGATTCTCTCAATGATTGCTGTTGAGGTTGTAGTCGCCTATGGTTCTCTCCCCGATACTGCGGAGATGGTAATCCCAAGATTTTCTCAACGATTGTTGTTGAGGTTAAAGTCATCCAAGGTTCTCCCACCGTTCCTGTTGAGGTAGTAACCATCCCTGGTTCATTCATCACCGTTTGAAGCTCCAGATCCAGCTCCTGTAACCAGTCAGGACACATCTACACAAAGAATTTGAAGACCAGCTCCCGTAACAGGTCAGGTAATCATTTTTCTTTTTTGCAGGTATGCAAGTTCTCGCTAAGGAAACTCTTACGCGATCAACATCCAAATGGCATCTATAAGCCCATCCACCTTCCATCATCTCTTAGCATGGCATCTATAAGCCCATCATCCTATCCATAAATCTCCAAATGGCATCTCTAAGCCCATTCCCATCATCACACTGCTACTATGTGAGCGCAAATTTCTGGGCACTCTAGTGTTCAATCATCTTCCACCTTCGGATTACGAAAGGCACGTCAGCCAATCAACATCCTCAGGTCTAAGAAGATTGAACAGGGGCAACTGTTGTACCCCAAAATTTTCCCTCCCATATTCTTCAAGAATTGCAAAGTCAAAGCTTCAACATCTCCCCAAGGGTTGCACAGTTCAAGGGCCTCATAACAGTCAAAAATTAGGGTTTTGGTTCTGACAAAGAAAATGAAGTTTCCAAGGGTCCAATCAAGTCCCATATGCTTATAAACATGGTCAAGCATCCTCATACCAAGTTTCAAGACTCACAGCACAAAATTGCACAGTCAAAAACCCTAATTGCACTACAGTCAACTGTAGGGGCAAAATGGTCATTTGACAGTCAAAAGTCCAAATTTTTGATCAATACTTCATTTTGAAGCCACAAACATCATTTGATCAATTCTTGTTCATGATTCTCAAAGCTTGGCTCAAAAATCATCAAGATGCAAAAGTTTCCATATTTGGACAGTTGAAAAAGTCAACTGTAACTTGACCAAGGCATAACTTCCACATGGATTATCAGAAAAATTCCATCCAAAGCTCATTTTTAAGATAAAGACATTTCCTACAACTCCTCTTCATAATTAAAGTCCAATAAATGCTCTCACAAAAAGTTATCAATTTCAACATTATAGGTCATTTTCAAAAAGTCAACAAAAAGGGACTTTAAGTCAAAGGCCATAACTTGAGATTGGTAAATCAAAATGACATGGGACCAAAGGCCTTGGTTAGAGGACTCAAAGACCTTTCCAAAATGTCCAAGAACATGAGCAAAGATTAAAAATTGAGCAAGTTATGCCTTGTGGAAGTTGGGAAATTTTTGGATATTTTGAAAAGTCAACATTGCTTCAAATGACCTAAAAATGCTAATGGGCCTCTTTTTCTTCCACAATTCATCATCCAAGGCATGTGCACGACCATTTGGCCCAAAGGGAAGTTTTTATCATTTTTATTTTATTTATTTGGATTTTTAATTATCAATAATTCATTTAATTAAAATAAATAGGTGAAAAATACTAAACCTAATTTTCTAAATCTTTTTGTGCATAAAATAGGCTTAAGATTTCGTGTACAATCAAATATGGAAGGAATTATGGTGATTGGATATGATTGAGACCAAAAATGCTTGAAAAAGATTGGAAAAATTATGGCTTGAAAATCAAATATCCTTTTCATCAATTCATGGATTTTCTGATCAAATTCTTTGACCTAATCATTCACATATACATACCAATGCAAACCCTATTCCAAAGAAGGTCCAAGCTGCGCAGAAAGACACAAGAGAACTTTGCAATTTTGATCAAAAAATTCAAAACTGAAATCGTGATTCCAAAGCATTTCAAGGCAAAGTAATCAGTCCATTGCCTTCCTGAGACATCAGGGAAACTTCCTGGATCAAAAGCACGACCTCTAACGCCCAGAATTGGTGAATAGGATTCAAACTTTTTCACATTTTTTTCATAATCGTTTTTTAGTATTTAAGCATTTTCATAGCATTTTGTTTATGGATTCATACTAAGTAATGCATTTTGAAACTAACCACATAATTCAATTGAGTTTTCATGTGCTATATGCGATTCCACCATTGATACAGGTTAGGGTTCTTTGAGGTCTAAATTGGGCGTTTCTAAAAGCTATAAAATTAGAACATCATAATGCCATGAATGGATTCAGTGTGTTTGGACGAAAACAATGGAACCCTCGCGCCTAATTTATACTCAAAGATGGCCTATTCGCTATTATTAGACATGGCATATTTTGGGGGGGTTAAAAACCCCCGTTAACCTTCTTCTATTTTCAGGAAAAAAGAAACGAAGAAGAAGATGATGATGTGTAGGCTGCTGATTGGGATATTTAAATTTGCGCGCTAAAAAGTCCACTAACACGCGTTTTATTTCATATTATTTATTGATTATCTTATAAACAAAATGCGCTCATAGCTTCACTGGTCAAAGGACACGATGGTAACCCCTGGGACCTGGGTTCGAATCCCAGGTCCCCATCCCTTTCCAATATTATTTTTCCACTCACGCTTCTGTGCAGATTCACTATGAGGGAATACCATACGCTCCTCAATCCAATGCGCCACATGTCCCACTGCACTCAATCAAAGGCCATGATTCAAAGACTAGGATGTGCCTCAGTCAATGGAGCTCCATGCCAGCGCAAAAGTCAAACAGGCCAAAGGCTTAATAGGCATGATTGCTGGACTTCACCTCTCAATTGGGGACAGACCCCCCCTAGGTTTGCAATCTTTTATAGTTTTTTCATTATTTTTATTTGTTACAATTATTGTTTTTAGTTAATTCCTTTAATTTAAAATTTTCATAAAAAATATAATAAACAATATAAAATCAGAAAAAGACAAAAATAAGTATTTTATTTAATTAATATATTTTTTTTGTAAATAAATATTATACATTAATTTTAGCTATTAAATTAGGTTTAATTCAAGCATTTTCTTAATTAACTCAAAAAATTGTAGAAATTAGGTTTAATTATTTTAATTACTTTTATTCCTTTTTGTTTCTTTCACCATTATTAATGATTAAATATTATTTATTTTTACAATTAAATTACCATGTAATTAATTAGGTTAATTTAGGTTTAACTTTAATATTTTTTCTTAATAAAAAAAAAAAAATTAGAATTAGGGTTAATTTCTCAATTTAATTCAATTTCACTAAAGTCATAAAATACAAAAATACCAAAAAATAATTCCCTTTCATTTTAATTTTCATTAATTTAATCATTTAATTTAATTTCGCAAAAAAGGTCCAACGCCCTCGTTTCTAATTTTAATTCCATTCGCGTATTTATTTCTTTTTTCTTTTAATTATTTATGTACCTCTCCCAAAGCCGTGTAAATTTAATCTTTCGCACTTTACTTTATTACGTTCTTTATTTTCTGTCAAATCGGGTCCTGGAAATTTTGGCGATGTGGACCCGCGCCCTTTGTAATAGTTTAGAACTTTACTTTTTTCGCACTTTTTAACTGTTAATAATTGCATGCAAGAATGAATTTCTAAATAAAAACAAACGCATAGATCACCTTGACATGAATAAGACAAAATAACTGAACATGACACACAAATCACACACCACCCCTAGGGTACGCCTCACTGTTGCCTTGCCTCTCGAAAGGTGATCGTCGAGTAGAGGATGTCTTAGTAAGTCCTCATGATCCGGGAACCTGGCATGAGGGTAGCTTCTAAGGTGTCTTCCCATTGCTCTGGTGATCACCATGTCCCAAACCTCGAATTGACCCGAACACCTCCAACGGTGGTGCTACCTATCTCTCAATGGTGGGATGGCACTACTTTAAGGACATTTACACAGACGAATTCCTTAGGGTAGGTAGACGACTCTAGATACTTGCTCTAAATTCAAAAACAAATCAAAAATACTTTTCACACCGACACCTTTTCAAAAAGCTTTTGAAAGCAATTTTTCAAACACTCTTGAGGACCGATACAAGAGTCGAACTGGAATTTTCAAAGAAACTTTTTAAAACCCACAGTTGAAAAGCAAACAAACCATTTTTGAAAACACAATGAGCAAGTATCTAAGATCCCATGGATAACCATGGATAGAAAGGGTGCTAACACCTTCCCTTTCTATAATCTACCTCCCGAACCGAGAGCAATCTCTTTAAGGAATTTTTCTGTGCTTTTGTCCTTTCCATTTGGAGAAAATAAAAGACGGTGGCGACTCTTGCTTCCGCGACATTTCGCGAACCAGCATTAAACGGTCAGTTCCAGATCCACCGATCACACAAAGCTTGTATCTTGAGTCTGGAAGCCGCTATCGATCTAAGAATTGAACATCTAGAAGCGTTTGGAGACTCAACGTTAGTCATATACCAAGTCAACAACGAATGGGACACCAAACATCCCAAATTGATTCCATATCGAGATCATGTTTTGAAACTAGCTGTGGAATTTACCGAGATTATGTTCAGTCATATTCTGTGAGAAGAAAATCAGATGGTAGACCTCTTGGAAACTCTATCAGCCATGTTCAAAGTAATCTGGCCAAACCACGAACCACACATTATAATCAGACATTTTGAAGAACCTATACATTTCCTTTCTATTGAAGAGGGACCAGACAATAAGCCTTGGTTCTATGACATCAAGAGGTATCTTGAGAAATAAAACGAACTCTATAGAAGCTAGCTTCAAAGTTCTTTTTGAATGGCGACGTATTGTACAAAAGAAACTACGATATGGTGTTACTCAGGTGTGTGGAGAAACATGAAGAAGATATACTTATGAGAGAAATCCATGAAGGTGATTTTGGAACTCATACAAATGGATATGCCATGGCCAGAAAGATCTTGCGAGTAGGTTATTATTGGTTTATGATGGAAGCTGATTGCTACCATTATATAAAGACATGTCACAAATGTCAAATCTACGCTGAAAAAATGCATGTGCCACCGACTCATTTGAATGTATTAAGTTCACCTTGGCCATTCTCAATATGGGGAATTGATATGATAGGCATGATCGAACCGAAAGCCTTCAACAGTCACCTATTCATACTAGATGCCATTGATTACTTCACCAAAGGGGTGGAAGTTGCGTCCTACGTAAATGTGACACGACAAGTGGTTACTCGATTCATCAAGAAGAATCTTATATGCAGATACGAGGTTCCCAGCAGAATCATTATAAACAACGGGTCCAATTTAAACAATGAAATTGTGATACGGTAGGAGAACTGACTTGAGGTTTTGCGTTTTATCGCAAATGTTGCGGTTTAGCAAGAGTCGCCACCGACTTTTCTTTTATCCAAAAGGAAAGGTGAAAAAGCACAGGAAAGACCTTTGAGATTGTTTCTTGAGTTCGGGGGGTAGATTATGAAAAGGGAAGGTATTAGCACCCTTTTCATCCATGGTTTTCCATGGGCTCTTAGTTACTTGCTTTAGATCACTTACTTTTGTTTGTTTGAAATTGTGTTTGGTGTGGTTTTGAAAGTATTTTGTAAAAGAGGCCATTCGTTTAGGCAATCTTTGTAATGATTCTCGTTCGTAAGAATGTATATAAAGATGTTTGTCTTTTGAAAATGTTTTCAATGTTTGTAAGATGTTTTGAAATGTGTGTGTTTGTTTTGAAAAATAGCAAGGATTGTTGTTTGAAATGGAGCAAGTAACTAGAAGCCATCTACCTACTCAAGTGTATTTCTTATGTATTTTCTATTCCTTTGACATTGTTGTCTTACCATTGATTTGGTAAGCAACCCTATCTTTGGATGTAAACGGGACGGGCGTGGGTCATCGTATAACCATGATTAGCAATGTTGCAAAGTATCTTAGCATTTTGAGGGACCAAGATCATTTTGTAACGCAACTTTTTGAATAGCGTCATCGAGGGGCTATGATCTTATATTTGTTTTGTTTTGCCAAGATACTTCGCATGCGTAACATGGCCATTTTATTTTAGGCAACCAAGTGGGGAAAACCCTAAGGGTGCTTGTGTGCAAGTGTGTTATTTTCATGCTTTGATTTTGCCTTGTATTTAGGGTTTTCTATTTGCTTTTTTTTTTGTTCTTGTCATACAAACCCTAATTACTAATCATGGCATATGAAAGCGATAAATTGCGTAATGTAAATATTTCTAAGCTATTACAATAATTTATGGGAGGGGGGAATACAAGTTTGAATGGGGATTTGCATAAATATAAACCTAAATAAATAATTACAACCAAATCGAATTTGTACGAATTTAAGATAAATACAATGCAATATTTAAAATACAATGCAATATACATGTAAAAAAGATTTTTGTGTCTTGTTTTTATGTAGGAGAAAATTTAATCTAAACCTAAAAATATATAAAGAAAGGAATTAATTTTTAAAGGGGTTTAACCCTAATTATTATTTAAGAGAAAATAAAGTTTTTATAGTTATTATTTTGTGTATTTTCTTGTATAAAAATAATAAATAATATTGTATAAAAATTAAATATATGCAAAAATAGGTATTTATAAGTATGAAATGTAAAATAAATTAAACTAAATATATTTAATCATTTTTACAAGTTTATTAAGAAAATGAATTATATCCTATTAAAATAAAATATATTTTATGTGCAAAAACAAAATAAAAATAAAATAAAAAATGCAATATGATTAAATTATTTTTTAGGATTTTTAATCATTAAAGAAAATAATTAAAATAATAAATATGAAAGTAAAACAAATAAAAAAAATAAAATATAAAATAAGTTGGCAGGGGGTGTTGTAGCAAAGCTGATGGTAATATGCTAGCAAAAAAAATGCCAAGCCCAAAGACTCACCCCAACCTGCAAAAAAGTGTCAAAAATGGAAAAGAAAATTATGAAAAATACAAAAGTAGCGCGCAGGTTCGAACCCAGGACATGGGTCTCACCAGCGCGCTGCTTTGCCACTGGGGTGGCTATACTTCCATTATCATCAGTGAAACAAAAATATCATATTCCAAAACGTGCCCTATGCCCTGTTTCATCTTCATCCTCAAGCTTTGGCCAGACACCCTGTAACTTCTTCATACTTCCATAAAAATGAAAATGCATAACATGAAAATTATAGCACTTGAGCACACGATTTCAACCATGTAAATTATGTGAACTATTAATCAAAGTATAAAGAGAATTTTATCAGCCCTAAATCTTGACCTAATATTTCCAGAAATTTCAACTTCCGAATTCTCTTAGCTCAAGTAAAATCAATGCAAGATAATGGTATGTACAACTTCGTTATGATGAAGACTACATTTTTTATTCACAAATCGTGGCCTAAGGTTGCCTGTACAAAGAGATAAAGTTTGAGATTTTACCTCCTTCAGATGGTATCGTGTATGAAAATGGAGTGACTTTAATGGAGGCCTGATGCTTGCTTGAGCTTCCTTGAGCTTCTCTGAATCTATTCCAGCCATTGCCTTGCTCTGAAAGTAGCTGGAACTCCTTGGCCAAGTCAAGTTGCAAGCTCTGAAGTCAACAATGGCAGATGGTGAAAGATTGATTACAGAATATGGATGATGGCTTGGATTGACTAGGTATCAAGTATGTGAGGTGTTTGAATGATCTAAACACAAAACGCACGAGCCAAATGGAAGATGAATGTGTTTGTGCAGAAACTGTAGGTTTAGACTGGTTTTTGGTGTTTTTCTTGTTGAGAGTCTTTCAGGTCCTTGCCAAGCATGTTATGTGTTGCATAATATTTGTGTATTAGTATGGAAATGGTCTTAGGTCAGCTTCTCAACAGATATGCAAATGTTAGCCTTTTTGCCAACTTTCTTGTACTTGCAGCAAAGTGATAAGACCAAAGCTTCACATGCTTGTACCAGCTTGCTTAGGGTTGGTATGAGTTTGTACAACTTACTTTAGACATGTGAGATTTGTATGCACCAAGGGGACAAGTCCAATGCTCAAGATTACAAAGTTTGCAAAAGTTGCTCTTTTTCAAAATGGCAATGGAACCTTTTTGCCATAAATGAAATTACAAGTTGGATAAAGGTTCAGAAGCATCGATAGAGGCTTTGTCAACTGAGTAAGAATTTAATTAAGGAGTGTGGATCAAGTTTAGGACCTGTACAACATGAATTAGCCAGCATAGGATTAATTTGCAACTTTGTTCTTCATGAAATGGCTTGAACAAAAAGTGAGAAAATGCCAACTTCCTCTCTTCGATTCTCCCTACTCAAAAATGGTCTTGAGGAGTTCTTGGACATTTTGGAAATCTTGAAATGTGATCTATAATTAATATTTGAAATGAATTTTGAGATACCTCTTGGAACTAGGTGAAAAATAGCCATGAAGTTGGGTCCAAAACCTGCCTAAATTAGGGCAAAAACTTCACTAAGTTAACAAGTTCATGACCATGTATTCACAAATTTATATCTTGAGATCCAGGCATCTTTAGGGAAAAGTGTGTGAAGAAAAGTTGTAGATTTCATGGAGATCTACAACTTTTATGTTGGGAACTTTCCTTGAATCATTATGCATCATGGTGAAAAAGTGGTGTAAAGTTGAGAAAAAATAAGAAAATTTGCTATACTTAGAAAATTTCTAAGTTAGAAAAATTTCAAATTCAAAACCCTAATTTTCAAAATTGGTTTTCTTGATGAACAAGTTTCACATTTGGAAATGTTTTGATGAATTATGACCCTTGGTGCTTGATTTTGACCAAAAAGTCAAAGTTTGACTTTTCAGTGTACAGTTGACTTTTGATCAATTGACTGTAAAATTCATCTGTCAATCTAATGTAATTGAGATGTTTTGAGCCACGTAATTAAGTCAAGATGATTCCATTGAAAACTTGAAATCATATTTGAACTCAATTGGTCATTTGCTAGGTTAAAAATCAGAAAATGCATTTCCTTAGTCAAAACCCTAATTTTGACCATTTTGCCCTTTTTGTGATTTGATCAAATTTCTTGAGGAATCGTGATCCAAACTTGACCAAATGATATATGTGAGTTTAAAATGTTGATGTGGATCAAAGATTTATGAAGTTTGACTGTAAATTGGCCATGGTTGACTTTTTCCTCAATATAGCTGATTTTTAGGTCAATTGTCCAATTGACTGATCAAATATGTGGTTCAAGGCTTGAAACTTGTCACGAGTGATCTTAGGGATCCATAATGATGTTTGAAAGTCATATGAAGCAATGATGGTCCAAAAATCTTTGTGCAAACTCAAACCCTAATTTTGGGTCATCAGTGCAAGATGAGATGTCTTGAGCTGACCAAACCCTAATCCAGTCTTGAGTCAAAGAGATCTTGTGAGAAAAGTCTTGGTAAATGAGAGGGCAAATTTTGGGGTACAACAGCTGCCCCTGTTCAATCTTCTTAAACATGAAGAGTTAGATTGGCGAGTTTTTCCATTCGTGACTCGAAGGTGAAAGATGATTGGACACTAAAGTGCCCATAAATTTTCACTCGGCGATGTGTAGCTGAGGGAATGGGCTTAAAGATGCCATTTGGAGAAGTGATAGAGTCTTGTTGGAGATGGGCTTGTAGATGCCATCAAGAATGTTTGTTGAATTGTAATTTGTAAGCTGAAAGAATGAGTATCAGAATGGTGTCTGTGTTTGGAACGTATCTGAACTGTATCTGAAATCTGAATCTAGATGAGCGACATAATGGATTCCGTATCTGGAGCTATCTGTACTGTATCTGAACTTGAAATCTGAATGAGTAAAAGAATGGCTTCCATGTCTGGAGCGTATCCGTACTGTATCTGAACTTTAAATCTGAATGAGTAACAGAATGGCATCTGTGTCTGGAGCATATCCGTACTATATCTAAACTTGAAATCTAAATGAGTAACAGAATGGCATCCGTGTCTAGAGAGTATTCGTACTGTATCTGAACTTGAAATCTGAATGAGTAAAAGAATGGCTTCCGTGTCTGGAGCGTATCCGTACTATATCTGAACTTGAAATCTGAATGAGTAACAGAATGGCATCCGTGTCTGGAGCGTATCCATACTGTATCTGAAAGCTGAATCTGAATGAGTAACAGAATGGCATCCGTGTCTGGAGCATATCTGAACTGTATCATGATTGCATACTGTTAACGGTAGCTGTTAATCTCATCATGAAAAGGGTAAAATGTTAGCTGAAACATAAATTTATGTTGCATGAAATGTATGATGCAATATGTATTTTATCAATGTTTATGATATATGGATGTAATGTATGCGCATGTAAGCCAATTTTCTGTATTGCTGTTTGCCTGAGGAAAATAAGTCCTTGACTGTTTGCTGGGGATAATGTGGATTCTCCATATCTTGAAATTGGAATATTGACAAAAATTCCGTTGTGAGAGCAATGCAGTATACTGCTCAAGGAATCTGCTTGGGGAATCCAGAGAATTTTGATGACTTCTACTGGGGATAGATGGGAATCTTGGTTCCGTTGGGGAGTATCAGCAGTTAACTATTATCCGAATGGATTTCAGGCTTCAAACAACTTGCTGGGGAATTTGGAGGAACTGGATAGTTTCCGCCGAGGATTGATAGTTTGAAGTTTTAGTTCCGCTGGGGATTTAAGTGACATACTGTGGGGATTGCTCATGTAATAGCCTAAAGACGTTGTCCTAATCTTTCAACCTGTCAGTAATTGTCTTTTTTCATTTTGTTTATTTGCAAACAATAATTATGTTCAAATGCATATGTTCATTAATGAATCATTGGACGTTTTTGCAAATAAAACACCAGTGTAAAGAAAAAGACAAATAGTTTTCTGTACTTTAAAGAGATATCTGTGTATTTACTTTGAATAAGTATTTTGTACAAAGGAGACAAACATCCTAGTAAGAGGATGGTGCCATAAAAGTAAGAAAATTTTTTTATACAAAGATAGCTATGTGTGATAATCCCATGGGGTTCCCATTCTGCTATAGCCTCCGTATCTCCAAATATCTTGTCTATTTGTTGCTTCGTCCGAAGATGATTGAGTTGATCAGAACCTCTGAGTTTGTCAGTGAAGTAGAAAGGTTGTCCTCAAAGTGATCCAACGAGACATAGTCATACGCTTTAATTCCCTAACTTTTTCCTGGACCTCCCTTTCGGGTTTTCAGTCCACCGGGAAACCCTTTTTTGCCCAAGTCTCCCTTTCGAGTTTTCAACTTGCCGGGTGTACAAATTTTTTATTTATTTTATCCCTAATTTTTTCTCGAACCTTTTGGTTTGCCGGGATGCCCTTTTTTGCCTAGGCGTGTCAACCTAGCGGGTCTCTTATGCGTAGTATCTTTTTACTATGTCCGCGTTCACAGGGTGTGGCAGGTCATCACTGTCCATTGTGGTTAAGATCATTGCCCCACCAGAGAAGATGTTCTTGATTACAAATGGTCCTTCATAGGTAGGAGTCCATTTGTCCCTGGGATCACTTTGTGGCAAGATAATGCGTTTGATCACTAGATCTCCAACTTGATATACCTGGCGTCTGACTTTCTTGTTGAAAGCCTTGAACATCCGTTTTTGATACATCTGACCATGGCTAACATCAGTGAGTCTCTTTTCATTAATTAAGTTCAGTTGATCAAGTCGAGTCTGGATCCAATCATCCTCATTCAAACCTGCATCCTTCATAATTCTCAAAGAGGGGATTTGAACCTCAATAGGCAAGACAACCTCCATGCCATAAACCAAAGAATAGGGTGTTGCCCCAGTTGAGGTGCGAGCCGTGGTACGATACCCGTATAGAGCAAATGGCAGCATCTCATGCCATTCCTTGTAGGTAACTGTCATCTGTTGTACGATCTTTTTAATGTTTTTATTTGCATCTTCAATGGCACCATTCATCTTTGGCCGATAAGGGAATGAATTGTGATGTTGAATCTTGAACTGTTCGCACAAGGCCGTGATCATTGTATTGTTAAGGTTTGTACCATTATCAGTAATGATCCTTTCTGGGATACCGTACCGGCAAATGAGATTCTGCTTGATGAAGCGGGCAACAACATTCTTAGTAACAGATGCGAAGGAAGCTGCTTCGACCCATTTTGTAAAATAATCAATGGCCACTAGAATGAAGCAGTGTCCATTGGAGGCTATAGGCTTGATCTCCCCAATTATATTGATTCCCCACATAGCAAAGGGCCAAGGAGTCGTCAAGACATTTAGAGGAACCGGAGGTACATGCACCTTGTCCGCATAAATTTGACACTTATGACAGGTCCGGGAGTGTTGATAGCAGTCCGCTTCCATGGTAGACCAATAATAGCCTGCCCGTAGGATTTTCTTCGCCATCGTATGCCCACTGGAGTGGGTTCCAAAGGTGCCCTCATGTAGTTCAACCATGATCTTTTCAGCCTCAATCTTATCCACACAACAGAGCAGAATAGAGTCATGATTGCATTTGTATAAGATGCCATTACTCAGGAAGAACTTAGCAGAGAATCTCCTTAAGAACTTCTTATCATTGATTGAAGCTCCTTCCGGATATTCCTGAGCCTCAAGATACCTCTTGACTTCATGAAACCAAGGCTGGTCCACTACTTCTTCAGTATTAATCTCGTGACAGTGTGCTGGTTCGTCCATTTGTTGAATGGTGATCTGGGGAGCCTCGTTATCTCAATTAAGTTTAAATATAGATGACATTGTGGCTAGAGCATCTGCTAGCTGATTTTCTTCTCGCGGGAAATGCTCGAAGGTAATCTGCTCAAAATGTGGTAGCAATGTTAAAACATGTTCTTTGTAAGGGATAAGGTTTGGATGTTTAGTGTCCCACTCTCCTTTGATCTGACTGATGACCAAAGCTGAATCTCCAAACACATCTAAAGATTTGATTCCCAAGTCTATGGCAGCCTTGAGACCAAAGATGCATGCTTCGTATTCTGCCATGTTGTTCGTACAGTTGAAGCACAGTCTGGCAGTAAAGGGAGTATGACACCCTTATGGAGATATGAGTACAACGCCGATACTATTACCAAGTGCATTGGATGCCCCATCAAAGAACAGGGTCCATCAAGATCCTTGTTCAGGTCCGTCATATGGTTTGATCTCTTCACAGTTGTCTAATGTCATGATGTCTTCATCCGGGAATTCAAACTTTATGGACTGATAATCTTCTACAGCTTGATGAGCAAGATGATAAGCTAACACACTGCCCTTTATAGCTTTCTGGGTCGTGTACTGTATGTCATATTCTGTTAAGATCATCTGCCATCTAGCTATTCTGAAGGAAAATCGCGATCAAAAGCGCAGCGGAATTTAAAATTTTCCTTTAGCGATCCTTACGAATGAGCATGGTCAGTGATAGAAATATTTACCTCTTGTGGCGATTCAGACCTTTGATGTTGTGATCACGAGCGTTGATGAAGAACAACGCCTCTACTCAGTCCACACAAACAGATCGCTTCCGGTCACAGTGCTAGCTGATCACGAACGGAAACCTTGAGTGAGAGAGAGAATCAAAAACGAAATTGCATCAAGTGAAATTGCTTCATCACAAGGGATCTATTTATAGAGTCACTCGTGTGGGCTACAAGCTAAAAGCCCAATTAAGACTATAAGCTAAAAGCCCAATTAAGCTTATGGACATCATACCTTATGATGTACCATATATCACTTATCCATGTGGTACCTTACCACTTTCCGTATTACACTTAAGTGCACCGTACCTTACGGTGTTCCTTATTTATTTTATCTCTCATCAACTTGTCCTTATGTGTGTGACCCTGTAGGTTTTCGCGACGCTGGCAATTATATTAAATCACACATTTAATATAATAAACAGTGAGCGGTATCTAGCAACACATCACTGTTACCCAAGTCACGAAAATGTCATGTGATCTGACCAAACCTTTTCCGTGATAATATTTGTGTTGTACAATTACCCTTTTTCCCTCATGTCTATATTGAACACAAGGCATACACTGTGTCACCATTGTCCAGTTCAATATTGGGCCCTTAGACATTTATCCTGTTATGCAGGATGAGCAAATTCCATCTAGGTCACTCATGTCCCTTAGCATGCTTTGTGAAGTACCCATCAACCGTCTTTATAGTCATCCAGTTACAGATGACGTTTGATTAGCAATAAAGTACTTGACTCTACATCTAAGGTCCATAGTGGTTTCAGGTCGAAGGGTGGTATACACCATTATCATCATGAGAATAACTTATGACACTTTGCATAATATTCTATGTAGTATTCTCATAGTGGGTCAATCCAGTATAAATATTACTCCTAATATTCATACCTATGTCAAGACTTGATAACTCCTTATCTATGATCCATGATATGTGATCATCAATCTATCTTCATAATAATCTTAATGCTTTAATGTTATCCCACTTCACATTAAAGCTTGACTACAGATACTTTAAGAATAGTGTCTTATGTTTAATGGGATCTCATGATTAAGTCACACTTAACATTTCATTAAACAAATAAACCATTCTAGGGACTTTATTATTTTGAAAAGCAAACATAATAAAGAAATGCCTTTTATTATTAATAAATAATTCGATACAAGTACCAAAAGTATTGGCCTCTAGGGCTTACACCAACATATTCTTCCAGACAGAGCAGGATTTTCGAAGATGTACTTTATCGGATCCATCTTAGATATCAACAAAGTGGTATGAGTCAACATATACTGTCTTAGCCGGCGAGCAGCCCATGCTAGAGCGCAACAAGTTTTCTCAAGTAGTGAATATCTGGTTTCACAGTCGGTAAACTTTTTGCTCAGGTAGTAAATAGCGTGCTCTTTTCGGCCAGACTCGTCATGCTGCCCCAATACACACCCCATTGAGTTCTCTAAAACAGTCAGATACATGATCAGTGGTCTTCCCTTGACTGGTGGCATCAAAACAGGAGGCTCTTGTAAGTACTCCTTGATCTTGTCAAAAGCAATCTGGCATTCATCATTCCATCTGACTACTTGATCTTTCTTCAACAGTTTGAAGATTGGCTCACAAGTAGCTGTCAAGTGAGAAATGAATCTGGCAATATAGTTCAGGCGTCCCAAGAATCCTCTGACTTCCTTCTCAGTGCTAGGAGCAGGCATTTCTTGTATCGCTTTAACCTTGGTAGGATCAACCTCGATGCCTTTGCTGCTGCCGACGAAACCTAAGAGTTTGCCGGACCGGACTCCGAATGTACACTTGTTTGGATTCAATCTTAAGTTGTACTCCTTCAACCTCACAAACAACTTTTGCAAGTGATCAAGGTGCTCCTCCTTAGTTTTTCATCGGGCTATCATGTCATCTACATAGACCTCTATCTCATGATGTATCATATCATGAAACAAAGCTACCATGGCGCGTTGATAGGTTGCCCCAGCATTCTTCAGTCTGAATGGCATCACTTTGTAGCAGAACGTGCCCCACTGTGTGACAAATGTAGTTTTCTCCATGTCCTCAGGTGCCATTTTGATTTGATTATAGCCTGAGAATCCATCCATGAAGGAAAATACTTTGTGCTGGGCTGTATTGTCAACCAGGATGTCGATGTGGGGAAGTAGAAAATCATCTTTAGGGCTGGCCCTGTTTAAATCTCTATAATCCATGCACATTCTTACTTTTCCGTCCTTTTTAGGCACGAGAACAATGTTGGCAACCCATTGAGGATAGGAAGTGACGGCTAAGAATCCAGCATTGAACTGCTTCATGACTTCCGCTTTGATCTTCTATGACATGTCAGGTCTCATGCGGCAGACTTTTTGCTTCACTGGTGGACAGTCTTCTCTTGTGGGTAGACGATGTACCACGATGTCTGTATCAAGTCCCGACATGTCTTCATATGACCAGGAAAAGATCTTAACATAGTCATACAATAGCTGAATTAGACGTTCCTTGACACTCGGCTCTAGGTTGGCACCCACTTTGATTTCCTTTTTATCTTCCTTGGTACCCAAGTTGATCGTGTCCAACGGTTCCTCATGAGGCTGAATAGCTCTTTCCTCTTGTTGTAGTAGTCTGGCCAATTCCCCTGGCACTTCACAATCTTCTTCACCTTCGTATTCAGCTTGATAGATTGGATCTTCAGAGTCACTAAAGGCTATAGCAGTATCGTTACCCATGGGATCCGGAATGGAGGGGTACCTGCATTTGTGAGTATGGGTGTGTGTAAGGGTATAGCCACCTTTAAGCAATAAAATGTAAAAGAAAGACAATGAGCACAAAAAGTTTGTATGTGGAAAGACGTCCATGATTCATTGAATGTCATATGAAGATGAAATAAAAACCCTTACAAATGGACCATTGTGCCTCGGGTAAGACACAAGGTTTTTTAAAGTGCGAATTGCTTGTGAATATTACAAGTCCAACAGAAATGTAAAAGATAAATTACTGAGAGATGAAAGTTATTGGGACAAAGTCTCTGGCTTCCCAGTTGCGGAGTCCTCTGTTGACAGTAGGAAATATCCAATCTTCCAAGTTGCCATCTTCTTCAACATCTTCCACTGTGTTGACCTCTCGGTTACTAATCTTCAAAGGTGGCCCTCCAGCACGGGCACGGCGCACGGCCTTCTGATCAGTTGAAGTAAACCCTAAGCCAAACTTGTCTGATTTATACGGGATGTCTGGAAGCTGCCCCCAGATGGTGCATCCACCCTCTTCCACTACTGCCTTAGCGTCCTTTAGAGATGACATCCGAAGTGGAGGTCTTGTGATCTTGGGAATCGAGGATACTGCCTTGGTTACCGCTACTTCTTGGGAGACCTCTTCAAAATGTTGAAAAGGAGTTTCAATGAACTCGCCATCCAACTCCACATACCGGAAGGAATTCAAATGACTAATCATGTACTCCTCCTCTCCATGGACAATTATGATTTTTCCTTGGACCGGGTACTTCAGCATTTGGTGTAGTGTGGAGGTGACGGCACCGACATTATGGATCCAGGGGCATCCTAACAGACAGGAGTAAGAGGGGCGGATGTCCATCACATAGAAGGTTGAATTGAAAATATGAGTTCCCACCTTTATCGGGATGTCCACCTCCCCGTGGACCATCCTCTTCGAACCATCAAATGCTCTCATAACTATGTTACTGGGTTTTAGGGTCAGTCCTTCACAATCCAATCTGTCAAGGGCTTTCTTTGGTAAGACGTTCAAAGATGAACCCGTGTCTACCAAGACATGGGCCAAAGTCATTCCTCTACACTCCACAGAGACATGTAATGCCTCGTTGTGTTTTCTCCCTCTGGATGTCAAATCATCATCGGAGAAGCCTAGGCCATTATCAGCTGTTAAACTGGCCACACAATCTTGGAATTGGTCAGCAGACGTCTCTTGTGGCACTGGGTTGTCTTCAAAAATTTTACCAGAGCTTTCGCATGTGCCTCAGAACATAGCAGAAATGCTAGCATGGAGATCTTGGAGGGAGTTTGCCCCAACTGTTCAACCACATCATAGTCACTCTTCCTTATTATCCTCAGGATCTCTTCCATTTCCTTCTTGGATGTTTCGGGAATAGCTAGTGATTGAACCTTCGTCCGGACAGGCTCTTCTTGAATTCTTTTTCCTCGATTTTCAATAGTAGAAGTATTGGTAGGGATAACAACAGGGGTCGCGTCATCTTTTTCGGTAGGTGCACTGGAAGGTATGGTTATTGGTACAGAGGTAATCTTCGGAACAGCCACGGGTCCAAAAACTGCCTTTAGAGGGGTAATCTCTGGAGAGAAGATTCTACCGCTACGGGTAATCTTACTAGTTCCGGCAATATTGCTAATGTCGGAATATTCTTCTTCGGAGCTCACTTCTCCGGTGGTCGACCCATCTTGTTTAATACCATGGTAGTAGATTTATCCATCGTAATTCCACAGTACTGTCTTGTCTGATTCGTATGGGACCGGCCCAGGCATTGTAATTATGAGAGGAGTAGTCTTCGGAACTGGTGTAATCCTAACGGGTCTTTTGGGGGCCCTGGAAGGATTGGCGGAGATGGTTATGATTGAAACGTCTTTAAATGGAATGGGTGAAATAGGAGCGTTCTCAAACATAATTTCTTAGTTGTCAATCAGGCGTTGGATACCTGTCTTCAGCAGAGGGCAATCAAATGATGAGGATAAACAAAGATGGCAGTCTTTATCACAACCTGGGAATATACCAGCTTTCAACAAATTCATCTTAATGATCGGGAGCGGAGTTGAGAGTTCATCTACTGTAGCAACAAACAAATCTTCCTCGATAGCATTGGCGTTGTGACTATGTCTAGGCATAGGAGCGGAAATAACATTTGGTTTCTCTGGCTCCTCAAACTCGATTTCTTTTGCATCTATGAGATATTGAATCTTGTTTTTCAAAGCCCAATAGTTATTTGTGTCGTGGCCCGGACTTTCAGAATGTTATGTGCATCTGGTATTTGGATGATAATGGGGGGACGCCATGTTAGGATTCTTTGGAGCCTCCTTCAAAGTTGCCAAATCAGATTTCAGCAGATGTGGTAAAACCTGGGGTAGAGTCATATTAATTCTAGTGAATTGTCGGATTGGCCTTTCCACCCTTGGTTGGTTACTTCTTGGTTGATCAGATGCAGATTTTGGGATCATAATGGCCCCTACCATTGTTCGGCGTTCAACTCTCCCTTGGTTCCTTTGTGGATAAATAGCAGATACCTCCTTCTTTCCAGTGAAAGGCTTTCTCACAACTGTAGAGGCAGATGAATCTTTCTGAATCTTTCCACTTTTTATGCCAGCCTCTACCCTTTCTCCGGTTAATATTAACTCAGTAAACTCAGCAAATGAACTCCCAATCAAATGGTTGAAGAAAGGGCCCGATAGAGTACCCAAGAACATATCCACCAACTCCCTTTCAGACAGAGGGGGTTGCACTCTCCCAGCTAGATCTCTCCATTTTTGTGCGTAATCTTTGAAACCCTCATTTGAAGCTATAGCCATACTCTAAAGTTGAGTACGGGTAGGCGCCAAATTTGCATTATACTGGTACTATTTATAGAAAGCTTTGGCAAGGTCTTCCCAATTGTGAACGTCAGCCCTTTCCAATTGGTAAAACCAATCGAGTTGTGTTCCGGATAAACTATCTTGGAAAAAATGCACCCACAGGTCTTTATCGATAGAGTGCAGCTGAATCTTTCTCACGTATGATTGGAGGTGCATTTTAGGACATGACAATCCATCATATTTTGCAAACAATGGCACTTTGAACTTTGGTGGGATTACAATTCCTGACACCAGCCCCAATTCTTCAAAATCTAGACCCGTTACTCTCTGTATTTCCATAGCGCTTAAACGCTCTTCAAGATGTCTGTACTTATCATCAGCCAAAGGGTATTGCTCCTCAGAGTAGTCTTTCTCTTGTTCCTCTTCGTCATATTCTGATGGTCCCTCTGTTTCTTTTCCTTTTCCTTCTCCTTCTCCGGAAGTGGTTGCAAAATTCAAGGTCCTTCTAGTCTGTCCTTGAAATCTTCTCCCCATATTCAAAACCCCAGTGGCTTTCTTTGGTTTCTTCTTTCTCTCTTCAGCTAACAAAGTTTTCAATTCATCTTGCCCCTTGGCTAGGGTCATGAGTAACTGTTGAAACTGCGTGTTTTGAGCTTGAAGATCTTTGACCGTCTGTTCGAGATCCATCTTACTGAAGTAAACAGTAGAGAGATGAGGAAACTGGTTGCAAAAGACCTGCTTATGTCATGATGAATGATATGCATATATGCAATGCTTTCAAGGATTTAAAAATTCAATTTCGTTTTAAACAAAAAGAAACAAATGTTATATTAATAAGATAGAATTTGAGTACATCAATGCCCCTTGGGAAAAATAATACAAAATTCTAAGATAAAAAAGTATTGTGCATCCTCTTTGGTGCTATGTAGGTATTTAGAGTCTGCTCCTCATGAAGTAGCCTAGTGAGTTCTAAAACCTTCTTCTCGCTTGCGTAGAATTGGGCTTTGAAAGTATCTCTCTCTCCTTTGAGTTGTATCTAATCCCTTTGTAGGTCTTCGAGTGATGTGGGCATGTCAGGATATAGGATAGTGTATGGAACTTCTCCTTCCTTAACATGCTCAATAATCACTGGGAGAATGGAAGGATAAGGCATCATAAGACTTTGAGCGCGGGTCCGTACCCACTTGAGGTAAGGCTCAAGAGGGATGGAATTCTTGTGTCCTAAAGTCTTGCTATCCACCTTATTTAGCATCCTCCAAGCTCGGATGAATCCCTGACGAAGTCCTTGATCGTTGTTGTCGTAGTCGAAAACCAAACCTTGAATCAGCATATCATGTGGGCCATCCCTTCGGGCATAACCAAACTGTCTTAGAGCTAAACACGGGTTATAGGTGATGCCTCCCCTAATGCCAAGTAGAGGGACATTAGGGAATTCCCCACAATGGTCAATAATAATGACATTCTCTTTGGATCAGGAGCACCAATGAATATCTGAATGTTTGAGCGTCATTAACCTTTGTGACCACCTTAATCCTTGCTCATTCTTTAAGACTGATTGGGGAAGATGAGAAATAAACCATCTTGCCAGGAGGGGAGTGCAACACATAAGGACCCCTCTCTTCCTCATTGTACGAGTGTGAAAAGAGTGTAGGATATCCCCTAGTAATGTAGACACCGGATTACGTGACATGAAGATTTTGACGGCAGTCACATCTATGAGTTGGTCAGGATTGGGGAAAAAAACCATCCCATAGATAAGAAGAGCCACAATCTCCTCAAAAGCTTGCAAGTCTAGGGAATTCCAACAACCTCGGGCCTTCTCAAACAGAAACTTTGTTAAGAAGCCTTTGACACCACTTCTAGTTTCCCAATGGGTTGTGACATCAGATGAGTGCAAGTGCAGGGCTTGAGCAATATCTTCTGGCTCTGGATCTCTTTCCATACCGTTGAAAGGTAGTTGATTGAGAATAGGAATCCTCAAGAGTTGAGATAATTCTTCCAAAGTAGGTACAAGTTGATAGTCGGGAAATGTGAAGCAATGATGCAAAGGGTCAAAGAACTGGAAGAGAACCTTCATCATATCCTCCTCTGTGTTGGAAGTGACCAAGTTGAGTAGACGACCATGCCTCTCAGTGAATGGAGAATTCTCAGGGATCCTTGAATCTAGATCCTTGAGTTGTGGAGGAATTCTTACAAGGTTGATTTGGATAGTTTTCCTGCGAAGTGAATCCATTGTTGGTGTAAGCCCTAGAGGCCAATACTTCTGGTACTTGTATCGAATTATTTATTAATGATAAAAGGCATTTCTTTATTATGTTTGCTTTCCAAAATAATAAAGTCCCTAGAATGGTTTATTTGTTTAATGAAATGTTAAGTGTGACTTAATCATGAGATCCCATTAAACATAAGAGACTATTCTTAAAGTATCCGTAGTCAAGCTTTAATATGAAGTGGGATAACATTAAAGCATTAAGATTATTATGAAGATAGATTGATGATCACATCTCATGGATCATAGATAAGGAGTTATCAAGTCTTGACATAGGTATGAATATTAGGAGTAATATTTATACTGGATTGACCCTCTATGAGAATACTACATAGAATGTTATGCAAAGTGTCATAAGTTATTCTCATGATGATAATGGTGTATACCACCCTTCGACCTGAAACCACTATGGACCCTAGATGTAGAGTCAAGTACTTTATTGCTGATCAAATGTCATCCGTAACTGGATGACTATAAAGACGGTTGATGGGTACTTCACAAAGCATGCTAAGGGACATGAGTGACCTAGATGGAATTTGCTCATCCTGCATAACATGATAAATGTCTAAGGGCCCAATATTGAACTGGACAAGGGTGATTGTACAACACAAATATTATCACGGAAAAGGTTTGGTCAGATCACATGACATTTTCGTGACTTGGGTAACAGTGATGTGTTGCTAGATACCGTTCACTGTTTATTATATTAAATGTGTGATTTAATATAATTGCCAATGTCGAGAAAACCTACAGGGTCACACACATAAGGGCAGGTTGATGAGAGATAGAATAAATAAGGAACACCGTAAGGTATGTGTTGGATCTTAAATTCGACACCCTTGTTTCATTAATATCAGTCATTAAAGCTGAAGGATGTTTTCGATCAGCTGGTTCTGTCGAAATGACCATCGAAAGATGACAATATACTCAGAAGATTTCTTCCAAGGGAGAAGTTGGTTGCCTTCGACGTCGAAGGTGTTTCTCGTCGAAGATGCTTCTCGACGAAGATGTTCGATGGTTCAGAGTGGAACGGTTTGAAATTCAAGCGTTTGGAGGGAAAACGGTTTCCAGCGGTTACCAAGTGCAACGTGCAAAGATCTGGAGCGTCGAACATTGAGAACGTGCCAAGTGGAATCATCTCGAAGCAGTGTAACTGCCCGACGGTTACTTGGGATGTTTTAGTATAAATAGTAGTAGTTCACGCAGTTTCTCGCGTGTGTTCACAATTATATACAAAGTCACTCATATAGATTCGAGTACCCAGCGTGTGAGAAAGAATTGTTGAGAATGTATGTGTGAAACACCACTTTTATTAATCAAAGTCATTTACTTTTTCCAGAAACTTTACTTGCTTTTTTCTTTACTTTCCCTGTCGAAGTCCTTTACTTCAAGCCTTCATTTATTTTACCAAGCCTATTTCTTCATGCAATTTATTTAAAGCCTCTTTATTTTATTGTCATTTAACCATTATCCAATCTAATCAAAACCTCAAAATCAACCTATGTCTTAGGATCAATCTGATCGATCCTGCGAGTAACCAAATAAGTAACCATTTGGAGGATCAGCAGTTGTTTACCAATAACCACGGTAAACAAATTGGCACACCTAGTGGGACTGTGTGTTGATTTTTGAACATAATCTCATCTTTTTCGAGGAGTGTTGCATGTTATTGAGAAGTGGTAGAATATACACTAACGATACCAATACTGCCAGAAGAAGGGAAGAGATGGCGAATCCGCCAAACAATAACGAAATCCCACAAACGAATGTGGGAGCAACGGTTATCCCGACCGTAAGTGAAGCGATAACCGCTGGTTCAACACCAGCAGTAACAGTCACAGCAACGGGGCCATTACCTCCATTCACAGGCCCCAAAGTGCCTTTGGGAACTCCCCCACCAAGGGGAAATTTAGGCACAAGGCCTTTTGTTCCCCCAGGATTTATGACAGGCGGTCATAATCGAGAACCACTCTATGGCATGCCAACTTCTGACTTGGCTAGCCTGACGAATGCTGCGTCCACTTTTTCAGACCCTTTAGTGAGTGCCTCTTCGCCACTCCAAGGTTCTGGAGTAGGTATGGCGAATAGAAATAGGACCCAACTCTTAGGAGGAACGTCCCAAGTAGCACATGGCCTCACAAATGCCTCGACAGCAGTCTTGAGGCAACAAATGGACGAAAGCAACCATGATATGGTGCAAATGTTGGCACAAACTTTAAGTACAGTGCTGAACCCTCTAATACAAAACACTACTCAATCGAATCAGCAGATGACAGCGCAAATGACGCGTTTGGCTGATTTCTTTGGAGTACCCCAACCTATTCGACAACCCCAAAGGGCGCAAATAAGGGGAAACCAGGGTGTATTCTTAGAGGAAGAAACCACCATCAACCAAGTCCAACAGCCTGTCGAAGAAAACCTTAGGGCACGATTGGAGCAACCTGTCGAGGAACCTAGGGTAATAACCCCAGAGGTAAGGTTAGTTAACAGAAACCAAAATGCTGACGAAGTAGTTCAGCATATCCAATACCAAAACATGGGTTTGGAAAATAATCTGGCAACCATGATCGAAAGGATCATGACTCAAAATGGGATGAACATGGGCTTTCGAAGGCCCAACTTCACATCCCCGTTGTCAGAATACGTGTTACAAACAGACTTACCTCCTAGATGTAAAGTCCCCAAATTCACTAAGTTCTCTGGGGACACGACAGAATCTACTGTCGAACATGTGGCGAGATACTTGATCGAAGCAGGAGATATTTCGAATAACGAAAACCTGAGGATTAAGTACTTCCCAAGTTCTTTAACAAAGAACGCTTTTACTTGGTTTACAACTCTCCCCCCCAATTCGATCCATCATTGGACCCAGTTGGAAAGATTGTTCCACGAGAAATTCTACATGGGGCAAACCAAGATAAGCCTGAAAGAATTGGCCAGTGTAAAGAGACGTTTCACTGAACCTATAGACGAATATCTAAATAGGTTTAGGTTGCTCAAAGCGAGATGTTTTACACAAGTGCCGGAACATGAGTTAGTCGAAATAGCCGCAGGCGGTTTAGATTATTCCATTAGGAAGAAGTTAGACACCCAATACCTGAGAGACATGGCCCAACTGGCCGATAGAGTTCGACAGGTAGAACGCCTCAAAGCTGAAAAAGCAAAGGCAACGAAAGCTCATAAGAGAGAGAGAGGATAACGTATGTTGAGATGGACGACGAAGATCCAGAATCCTTCGACGATACTATAACTGTCGAAGAAGGAGAAGTCGATTTAGCGGAACTAAAACAAGGGCCACCATACTCTTGCAAACTGTTAGTCCCCTCAAGTGGGAAAAATCCCATTGGTCCAGAAAGGACCAACGATAGGTTCCCCAAAAAGACTTATAGTTTTGACATTACAAAATGTGATGAGATATTTGACTTGCTTGTAAAAGATGGCCAAATGATAGTACCCCCAGGGGTAAAAGTGCCTCCTCTTGATCAAAGAAAGAAGAGAGGCTTTTGCAAATATCATAATTTTTTGGGCCATAAAACTTCTCAATGTTTTCTTTTCAGGAATCTTGTGCAAGACGCTATCGAAGAAGGGAGGTTGAAGTTTGATGACAAGACCCCCATGGCTGTCGACTCTAATCCGTTGCAGGCTGAAGCCCACTATGCAGAGCCTTCGGAGGTGAACGTGATCGAGGCATCCAGGAGCCAGTCGAAGAGGCCAGGAATCACAATGGTCGAAGTCTCAAAGGACCATATCAACATGCCAATCTTTGGCAGTTTTTCTGGGAATTTATCCAGAAAGACAATTGAAGCGGTTCAGAAAGCGGTCGAAAACCCAAAGCTGGAGACCGTTGAAGCCCAAAAAACTGGACCAAAACCCAGTTCTCACTTGGCCACAGTTCAAGGCCAGACGGAGAATTTGGAGATTCAAATGAAGCAGTTGACTCTTGCCAACAAAGATGCAATGAATGTCAACATGGTCGAAGTCTCTGACCCAAAAGCATCAGAGGAGGCCATGAGGCAAGAACAAGCTAACAAGACTGCTTTCCCTCGGGAAAATGAAAATCTGGCAGATTTCCTGCAAAGATGCCAGAAAAAGAAGTCAGAGGTGATGCTGTGTCCAAGATGCAGTTCGATCTTTGACAAAAAAGCTGCTGAGCATATTCAAGGCGTAAGAGCAGCAAATAAAAGAAGGGAAAATGTTGATCTTCGACATGACCCCAGAAGAGCCTCCCAAAGAGGTTCCAACCAAGAAAGGAGGCCATTGACTTTCAGGCCTCCAACTAATGTGCCGGTAGATACCTGGTACAAGACATCTGGTCGAAAGAGGCCAAGCGAGGAGAAATGGCACTCTTTCGACGTGCCAAGGGGTTCATCTTTAACACAAAAGAAAGGGCCTCAAGTTGCTGCCCCTAAAGTTGCACAGGTGTCAAGCAACTACAAAGGGAAAAATCCCATGTCTCGATCTCAATGGAGGAGATACCAAAGGAGACGAAAGGATGAGAGGGAGGCTGCCAATGAACCAAAGGCAGAAACCAGTTCAAATGTTCCTCTAAGGAAGCAAAGGAAACCTCTGGAAAGAGAGCCAATAACCAACAGGCTAGTTTGGCCTAACCAAGGTGAAATCGAGGACGAAGCTGGTTCTGAGTCTGATGATACTTTGGACATAATGGTGAATATAGTCTCAGTGCTGCCCAGAGAGTTCAACCGACAGGTGGAGGTCGAAACAAGTGACTGGGAAGTGGAGCAAGAAATGGCCAAACATAGGCCAGTGTGCTATTTCGTCGTGGACAATGGCACTACTGAGGAACAAAATGGATTCTTCGAACCACCTACAGAGGCGATGAAAAATCACCTCAAGCCTTTATTTATAAGGGCTAAACTCGAAGAAACTACAGTGAATAAAATCTTGGTGGATTGTGGGGCAACCATCAACATTATTCCTCACTCTATGCTAAGGAAAATTGGCAAAAGGGATGAGGATATTAAGCCTCACAACATGGTCCTGTCGAACTATGAGGGTGGCATAGGGACCACTATGGGAGTGATCCAACTGGATATCAAGGTAGGATCTATCCTTCGACCAACAATGTTTATGGTCATATCGGCCAAACCTAACTACAATCTTTTGTTGGGCCGTGAATGGATTCATGGTGTTGGAGCTGTGCCATCATCAATGCACCAGAGGTTGCTCCTATGGCGTCCAGATGGGATGGTTGAAAACATAGAGGCAGATCAAAGCTATTACCTGGGCGAAGTGAATCACCTAGGGCTGGCAGATTTCGACAAGAACTTGGCTCACATAGGGCCATGTCCAACACCTGACTTCGACTTGGCGCCAGCGCCAAATACTTTTTGTTCCCTATACCTGCACCCTGAGCATGGTTTTCAATGGGACAGAGAAGACTTGTCCCACATAGACTTCAGTGGGTTAACTGATATCCAACCAACTGGTTGGGGAAGTGAATTCAGTGATAATGACTGAGTCACAATCACTGAAGCGAATTTCGGCTTATGTAGCCGAAACAAAGATGATAACGGCTCTCGAAGCCGAAGTAAAGTACATGGCCACACAGGCCAATGATCAACAGTTATCTGCTGCAGGTCCAGGAAAGGATTTCGATCCAGAACCCCCTGATATCATGCCAGAAGGAATGCAGGAACAGAGGCTCGACGCCATCTATGACGATGAGCCTTTGGGCTTCGAAAAGGACCCCTTGGCGAACAACATTAAAATGTTAGCGCAAGATCCTTTAGAAGAAATCAATTTAGGCGAAGGGTCAGAGAAAAAGCCAACTTACATCAGCGCCAAAATTGACCCAGAACTTAGGTTGGAAGTAATCCAATTGTTGAAAGAGTTCAAGGACTGTTTTGCATGGGATTACGACGAAATGCCTGGTCTCGACAGAGGATTGGTAGAACTTCAGTTGCCAATCAAACCTGGGAAGAAGCCAATCAAGCAAAGTCCAAGACGCTTCGCTCCAGAAATACTGTCGAAGATCAAAACGGAAGTCGAAAGACTGCTGAAGTGCAAATTCATACGCGTTACAAGGTATGTCGAATGGATTGCAAACATTGTGCCAGTAATTAAGAAAAATGGTACATTGAGGGTGTGCATAGATTTCAGAGATTTGAATGCTGCTACACCCAAAGATGAATATCCTATGCCTGTGGCGGAAATGCTAGTCGATTCTGCCGCTGGCTATGAATACCTGAGTATGCTCGATGGTTATTCAGGATATAATCAAATATTCATTGCTGAAGAGGATGTGTCGAAAACAGCTTTTCGATGCCCTGGGGCCCTAGGCACTTACGAATGGGTAGTGATGCCTTTTGGCCTAAAGAACGCTGGGGCAACATACCAGCGAGCGATGAATTCTATCTTCCATGATTTTATTAACACTTTTATGCAAGTATATATTGATGACATTGTTATAAAATCTGTTTCCAGGAAGAATCATATTGACCACCTTCGACAATCATTCGAAAGAATGAGAGAACATGGTCTGAAGATGAACCCTTTGAAGTGTGCATTCTGTGTGAAAGCTGGAGATTTCTTGGGCTTCGTTGTCCACAAGAAAGGAATCGAAATCAACCAGAACAAGACGAAGGCTATTCTGGAAGCGAAAGCGCCATCGAATAAGAAGGAACTGCAATCTCTGTTAGGCAAGATAAATTTCTTAAGGAGATTTATATCTAACCTAAGTGGGAAAGCTCAGGCCTTTTCACCCTTACTTCGACTGAATAAAGAGGGGTTCGAATGGGGGCAAGAGCAACAAGAAGCCTTCGACAAAATCAAAGGGTACCTCACTAAGCCACCTATTTTGGTGCCTCCTTGTAGCAATAGGAGTATGAGATTGTACATAGCTGCATCCGACAAAACTTTGGGAAGCATGTTAGCCCAAGAAGATGAGAATGGAGTCGAAAGACCCATTTACTATCTTAGTAGAGTTTTGAACGATGTAGAAACTAGATATAGCGAAGTTGAAAAATTGTGTCTATGTCTGTATTTCTCTTGTAAAAAACTCAAGCAATATATAAAACCAGTTGATGTGTATGTTTCGTCTCATTTTGATGTTTTCAAGTACATGTTGTCGAAACCTATCTTGCACAGTCGAATTGGCAAGTGGGCACTAGCATTAACTGAATACTCCTTGACCTTTATGCCTCTTAAGGCAGTGAAAGGACAAGTGGTTGCAGACTTTATAGTCGACCACTCAATTCAAGTTGAGGATATTAATTATGTGGAGATAAAACCTTGGAAATTATACTTCGATGGTTCCAGCCATAAAGATGGAACAGGGGTAGGAGTCTTGATCATTTCTCCAGAAAAAATTCCAACAACATTCAAGTACAAGATATCAGGTTCTTGTTCGAACAATGAGGCTGAGTATGAAGCTCTAATTACTGGCCTTGAAATATTGTTGGAATTGGGGGCAACTCGAGTCGAAATAATGGGAGACTCAGAGTTAGTCATTAAGCAAGTCACAAAAGAATATAAATGCATAAGAGAAAATCTCATTATGTACTTTGTGATAGCAAATCGTTTATTGAAAAAATTTGAAATGGTCAATATTCGACACATACCCAGATTGGAAAATCAAATAGCCAACGACTTGGCACAAATTGCATCTGGTTACAAGATTTCAAAAACGAGATTACAAAGAGAAATCGAAGTTCGAGAAAAGATAAAAGCAACTTGTCTATCACCAACAGACTTGGAATCGACAAGACTAGGATATGCTGATCAAAGTAACTTCGAAATTTCGTTCATAGATAATTTGTCAGAGCGGGATTGGAGGAAGCCCATTGTGGATTATCTTCAAAATCCAGGAGCTTCGACAGAACGGAAAACAAAGTACAGGGCGTTGAGTTATGTACTCATGGGTAATGAGTTATTCAAGAAGACGCCTGAAGGGGTATTGCTAAAATGTTTAAGTGAAACTGAGGCATACATAGCCCTTTCGACTACGCACTCTGGAGCATGTGGGGCTCACCAAGTAGGCCATAAGATGAAATGGTTGTTGTTTCGACAAGGACTATACTGGCCCACTATGCTGAAAGATTGTGTCGAGTTCGCTAAAGGTTGCCAAGAATGTCAAGTCCATACAGGCATCCAACATGTACCAGCAAGCGAACTTCACTCGATAGTGAAACCTTGGCCCTTTAGAGGATGGGCGTTGGACCTCATTGGAGAGATTCGACCAGCATCATCAAAGAGTCAGAAGTATATATTGGTAGGCATTGATTATTTTACTAAGTGGATCGAAGCTATCCCTTTAGTTAATGTAGACCAAGAAAATGTCATTGAATTTATCCAAAAGAACATTATCTTTAGGTATGGAATCCCTGAGACTATAACTACTAATCAAGGATCAGTTTTCACCGGTCGAAAGATGCAGGAATTCGCTCAGGAAACAGGTTTCAAACTCCTAACATCAACGCCTTATTATGCACAAACAAATGGTCAAGTCGAAGCAGCGAACAAAGTAGTGATTGGCTTGATAAAAAAGCATGTTGGGAAGAAGCCAAAAAATTGGCATAAGACGTTAGACCAGATTTTGTGGGCTTGTCGAACGTCCCCAAAAGAAGCCATAGGTACAACACCATATAGGCTAACTTTTGGCCATGACGCAGTGTTGCCAGCAGAAATTTCTCTTCAATCTGCAAGGGTTCAGAGACATTATGATATTCCCTCTGAAATTTATTGGGATATGATGTTAGACGAACTAGTGGATTTAGACGAAGAAAGATTGCGTGTTCTTGACCTACTCAGGCTTCAGAAGAAAAGAGTAGAAGACTCTTATAATAAAAAGGTGAAACCTAAGGTATTTTCGCCTGAAGAACTAGTTTGGAAGGTGATTCTTCCCATGGATCGAAGGGATCGAGGCATGGGAAAATGGTCACCCAAATGGGAAGGACCATTCAGAGTTATCCAGACTTTTTCTGGTGGAGCCTATGAAGTCGAAGAGCTAGGTGAAGATAAAAGGGTCTTGAGAGTGAATGGTAAATATTTGAAAAAGTACAAACCTACACTCCAAGAGATAAAAATAAATAACAAGTAACGACTAAATTAACCATAAAGAAGCCAAAATGGAAAGTTTTTTATAAATTAGCCAAAATGGCAATGTTGTCGAATACATATTACAAAATATGGTTAAAAGGCTGAATCAATCAGAAGGGCATGGAGTCCTTGAGTCGAAGGTATTTGGTTTGCTGCAGCTCCAATCTTTTGGTGCACAAGGCATTCGCCTGCGCAAGCTTGGCAATTTGATCATCGAAGGCTTGAGCTTTCTCAGCAAATTCTAGGCCCTGTGTGATTTCAGCTTGACTTTCGGTGTCTGGAACAGTCGAGAGAAGTTCTTCCTTGCGCTTAGTATTGGCATTTATCTTAGCCTCTATTTCTTCGATTTGCGCCTTGAGGGAAGCATTCTCTCGATCGATGGCATCAACTTCTTCTTGTTTAGATGCTTTTTGCTTCGACAACTCCGCAATTCGAGAAGTTGTCTCTGCTACAGCAGTCCATGCAGAAGAGCTTTTGCCATATAACACTTCAAGCTGGCTATTAAAGCCCCTTTGTCGCCGATAATCTGCTGAGACTTGATCAATAATGGAGTGTAACTCCATGATAAAGCCTGAGACTTCTGGAGGCACAGCTAACAAGTCTACGGCATTCAAAGCATCCCTCAAGTATGATGGAGCAGTAGGGTCCCCCTCCAAAGCTTTCATCAAGTCCTTCTTAAAAAACTGAGCCTTAACCTTCGTCAAAGCCTCATCGAGAGGAGAAGTTTCAGTGGACTTCCCCGACAGAGTAGGAACCTCCTGACTAGCATCAGACGAACTTTTGCTCTCGATGATGGCGTTCAGATAGCTAACAGGATCAGTTTGCTTCAAGAGTTCTAAGTCTTCTTTCGACCTATGCTTTGTTGAGGTAACAACCTTTGCAACAGCGTTGTCTTGGGTTTGAGGCGGTTGAGTAGCATTTGCCTCGACTTGACTCTCTTCGACTTGGACTGCAGCAGTACCAACGTCATCATGGTTCCCTTCGCCAGCATCACCTTGATCCTCTTCGCCAGCGTCGCCGCGGTCCCCTTCGTCACGATTTTCTTCCGACAGATCCACCACCTGAATCTCTTTTGGCTGTTGCTCTTCTGTTTGTGGATCTTCTGCTGGTTTTTCTGCTGTCTCAGCATTGGCTTCATTTATTTCAGTATTGGCTTCATCATTCGCCAAGTATTTTTCTTGTGGCCTGCTGAGTTCAGCAGAATCCAATGTTTCAGAAGTCCTTGGCGCTGAGCTTTCAGTGGTGTCCTGAAAAGAGAAGAAGAAGAATCTTATAAATTCAAAAGAGACATAGTCGAACGTAGGTATCGACACCTGAGTTACAAAGGGATCAAAGAGATTACCTGTAAAGTAGCTTCAGCCCCAGGGCTGGAATTGTCGCTTTCGACAGGTTTATTGAGAAGAATATTTAATTCCTCCTCCGTTGGCTCCTCAATGATTACTGGAGGTGGCCTGGGCTTTCTCCCAGCAACCTTTATTCTAATTGTTCGAGCCTCAGGAAGAGGAACGTCCTTCTTCAGCTTTCGCCTTTTTAGAGGAGCAGGGGGAGAATCATCTTCTTCGTCGCTCCCGGATTCGACCGTCAGTGCTGGCCGTTTCTTGGGCGAAGGTGCCTAAAAAACCAATTGGAATTCGATTTAGCAGTTGCATCGAAAGTCAAAAAGTCAAAGCCAGAAGAAAATAATGAAAGTCTGGTTACCGATGCAGAAGGCTTTTTCGAAGGGCCTTCCCCCTGTTGGTTTGTTGTGGTCTTCGCCGGCGCTATAATCTTCGCCGGCGGTGGAGGTTTTGTTAAGGGGCCTCCTCCCTGTTGGCCTTCTGCAGCCTTCTTGGCTGCAGGCTTTCGAACAACTGAAAGTAGACAAAATAATTAACAGGCTAGCAGTCGAAAGAGAAAGACAAAGTAATTTGGAAAGATGAACTTACATTTCTTTATTTTGTCCAAGACAAGGACAAAAGATTTCTGAAGCTCATCCAAGAAGTCCTTCTCGTCGAAAAACTCCTCAGCGTAGTAACTTTTCCACCACTCCTCGAAGGATGGTGAGCAGAGAAAGTTAAGCTGATAGTCAAACAACGAAAGAACTGTTCGACCAGCATATCTGCCGATATGCTTAGTGGCAACTTCTTCAGTGTAGTCGTTGCAGAAGTATAACATAGACTTCTCCCTGGGAAAAATTGGAGAAGGTAGTGTTTGAATAATACCAAACTGGCGAGACACCAGGTTTGGTTGATATGCGATCAGACTCAGGTGAGTCTTAGAGCTCTTGAATCGAAGGGGCATTATTCTTGGTGTGAGAAATGCCTCCCACACTGTTGTATGTTCATCGACCTGAGGACCACTCGACGTCCTAGGATGTGGCCTTGTGAACCACTCTGGGCCAACCTTTCGTCGAGCAAAAGGAGCCATGGTCGAAGCAAACTCTTTCCTTTTAGCAAACATCAGAACGAAGTTTGTAAAAGTTTGTTGAAGCTCCAGCCCATCTTCCGTTGGAGTCAACAGAGCCAATCTGGTGCCTTCGACGCGTCTGTTTGCTATTTCTGGAGCCTGCTCATTTATTTGAATCTTCTTAGGCAAGAAAGACTCGAAGGTGGCATTGAGCCACAACTGAAGCAGCCAAAAAGGTCCAGCAAGCAGCAGACTGGCTCTGTTCTCGATGATCTTCAGAAGAGTCGCTCCGTTGCTAATCGACTCATACAGACTCGCCAAAATCAATTCTGCCAAACAGATATTTTGGCCATGGTGGAGTTGAGTGGCGAGAGTGACCATCTTCTTGGTCACCTGTAAGGACTTGGAGCAAAACACAAAGCGTGTCAGCCATAAGGCTAGAAACGCAATATGTTCGACATCCGACACAGCCTCTGTCGACTTATCGTGGTAGTGATTAATGAAGGTGGTGTAGGTTGGTTTTGTGGCAGAGAATCCAATCTGATCCTCCGACATTTCCTCCGGGTCGAAGTAGTCCCCAGTGGGTCGAAGGCCAGTGATGGCGGCCACGTCGAAGAGCGTGGGAGTCAACATTCCACAGGGAAGATGGAAGGTGAAATGGGTGTAATCCCAGAAGAGTAAAGAAGCTATCAACATCTCTGGGGAATAGTTAAGACCTGTCTTTGACAGCATAACCAGGTCGAATATCCCCATGTCTTTCCAGATCGAAGCCTGGCGTTTCTCCATTTTTTCCAGCCAAGCGCTATAATCAGGAGTGAGGCTAGGGCCAGACCTGAAAGCCCTAACACCTTTGTTGAAGAAATGGAGGTCGATTTTTTCTTTAGCAGGATCTTCATTATCCTCTGCATCTTTCTTGGAGCATCCAACCGGTTTGAGTCTCTCAAGTACCGGAAAGTAACTTTTGATCTTCATGGCCTCAGCAATGCTTGGGTACAATGGGCCAGACATAGCAAAGATTTGGTTGGAATATCCAACGGGAATCATGAGGTGGCGTGAATAAGCATCACGTACAGCAATGTCCAAAGGCTCAGGGACCCTTCGTTGGCCCGTGGGAGTCACTACGGGAGCGGTCGAGAAAACCCTAGGTTTGACATTTCCAGAGGGAGTGTTGGCGCTAGGAGCGTTGGAAGAACCAGATGCCATTGTTGGTACTAAGGTTGAGGACGAAGTGAAGAACAAGGGGTTTGCAAAGTTGACAAGAGTTTGTATGCAAATGAGGAATTCTGAAAGCAAGGTAGCGTAAAAAGTCCCACAATGGGTACTTACTGCTATTTATAGTAGTGGGAGAAATCCCCAAATTCGAGGACATTAAATGCCATTTAATGTTGCAGAAGGTAGTGGGACACGTGGCGTCTCCCTGTTGTTGTAGCCGTTCTGCAGAAATGGAAGGGTGCAGCGTGCGCCCTCGTTTTTGGGAATTGTCATGATGACAATTTGTGAAATGACGTTTGGCACACTGCACGCCGTACTGAAGTGACGTCTTAGGTACGGATGAATGATGGTTTTTCCTTGGGATTGTCAGTGGTTGGTAGAAGACAACAAAAAGTGCACAATTTAATTTGTGACTAAGAATGAAAAGACAGGTGTCGAATGGCATTTCAAAGAATGCCTTTTTCTTTCAGAGTCGAAATAAGGCATTCTTGGGGGGCAATTTGTTGGCTCTTAAATTCGACACCCTTGTTTCATTAATATCAGTCATTAAAGCTGAAGGATGTTTTCGATCAGCTGGGTCTGTCGAAATGACCATCGAAAGATGACAATATACTCAGAAGATTTCTTCCAAGGGAGAAGTTGGTTGCCTTCGACGTCGAAGGTGTTTCTCGTCGAAGATGCTTCTCGACGAAGATGTTCGATGGTTCAGAGTGGAACGGTTTGAAATTCAAGCGTTTGGAGGGAAAACGGTTTCCAGCGGTTACCAAGTGCAACGTGCAAAGATCTGGAGCGTCGAACGTTGAGAACGTGCCAAGTGGAATCATCTCGAAGCAGTGTAACTGCCCGACGGTTACTTGGGATGTTTTAGTATAAATAGTAGTAGTTCACGCAGTTTCTCGCGTGTGTTCACAATTATATACAAAGTCACTCATATAGATTCGAGTACCCAGCGTGTGAGAAAGAATTGTTGAGAATGTATGTGTGAAACACCACTTTTATTAATCAAAGTCATTTACTTTTTCCAGAAACTTTACTTGCTTTCTTCTTTACTTTCCCTGTCGAAGTCCTTTACTTCAAGCCTTCATTTATTTTACCAAGCCTATTTCTTCATGCAATTTATTTAAAGCCTCTTTATTTTATTGTCATTTAACCATTATCCAATCTAATCAAAACCTCAAAATCAACCTATGTCTTAGGATCAATCTGATCGATCCTGCGAGTAACCAAATAAGTAACCATTTGGAGGATCAACGGTTGTTTACCAATAACCACGGTAAACAGTATGGTGCACTTAAGTGTAATACGGAAAGTGGTAAGGTACCACGTGGATAAGTGATATATGGTACATCATAAGGTATGATGTCCATAAGCTTAATTGGCCTTTTAGCCTATAGCCTTAATTGGGCTTTTAGCTTATAGCCCACACGAGTGATTCTATAAATAGATCCCTTGTGATGAAGCAATTTCACTTGATGCAATTTCATTTTTGATTCTCTCTCTCACTCAAGGTTTCCGTTCGTGATCAGCTAGCACTGTGACCAGAAGCGATCTGTTCGTATGGATTGAGTAGAGGCGTTGTTCTTCATCAACGCTCGTGATCACAACATCAAAGGTCTGAATCGCCACAAGAGGTAAATATTTCTATCACTGACCATGTTCATTCGTAAGGATCGCTAAAGGAAAATTTTAAATTCCGCTGCGCTTTTCTGATCGTAATTTTCCTTCATCCATATCCTACAAAACAAGAACAAAGATGAATTTCCAAAATCCTTGAAATGGTTAGTGAATGCATATGATGTTAATGATGTCCATGATGTTATGTACAAGTATGCATATACAAACAAATCAAATAAGTTCTTAATTTAGGCTTGTATGGGGTTTTATAGGTAAGTACCCTCTTGAAGTTTAGTTGGCTCAACCTGTCCTAACAATAGTAACCGGGTTCTAAGGAGCTCAATATCACTGGATTATTTCCTGGGTCATTGTTTCAGCTCAAGCCTCTTTAATGGCAACCTAAATATCCCAAGAAACCAACCCTCAATGAGTGTAGTATCGAGTATCTACCAACTTCGGACTGCACCAAAGCCGGTCATTTCACTACATCCTAAAGGCCAAGTTGGTCAAGTAAAGGGTTCTAGAAGTTCATTAGTGCTTCATGACATCACTCAACGGCCCCGTATTCTCTTTGATTAACTCAAAGGATACCGGTACCCACAAATATGTCACACTAACATAGCTATTGTTTAGACCATGGTGGTATACCCCGTACAGTTTCCACAACGTATTGCTATTTACCTATAATGTTTCCCAAATCCGGGTGGAGGACTCAAACCCAAACAAAGAACCATAATATAAAGCAAACAAGTCAAACAATGTAAGCAAATAAATATGATATAAACCCTAAGGTAACCCCACTTTTATAATAGTCCCTAGCAGAGTCTCCAGTTCTATGATACGGTGGGAGAACTGACTTGAGGTTTTGCGTTTTATCGCAAATGTTGCGGTTTAGCAAGAGTCGCCACCGATTTTTCTTTTATCCAAAAGGAAAGGTGAAAAAGCACAGGAAAGACATTTGAGATTGTTTCTTGAGTTCGGGGGGTAGATCATGAAAAGGGAAGGTATTAGCACCCATTTCATCCATGGTTTTCCATGGGCTCTTAGTTACTTGCTTTAGATCACTTGCTTTTGTTTGTTTGAAATTGTGTTTGGTGTGGTTTTGAAAGTATTTTGTAAAAGAGGCCATTCGTTTAGGCAATCTTTGTAATGATTCTCGTTCATAAGAATGTATACAAAGATGTTTGTCTTTTGAAAATGTTTTCAATGTTTGTAAGATGTTTTGAAATGCGTGTGTTTGTTTTGAAAAATAGCAAGGATTGTTGTTTGAAATGGAGCAAGTAACTAGAAGCCATCTACCTACTCAAGTGTCTTTCTTATGTATTTTCTATTCCTTTGACATTGTTGTCTTACCATTGATTTGGTAAGCAACCCTATCTTTGGATGTAAACGGGACGGGCGTGGGTCATCGTATAACCATGATTAGCAATGTTGCAAAGTATCTTAGCATTTTGAGGGACCAAGATCATTTTGTAAGGCAACTTTTTGAATAGCGTCATCGAGAGGCTATGATCTTATATTTGTTTTGTTTTGCCAAGATACTTCGCATGCGTAACATGGCCATTTTATTTTAGGAAACCAAGTGGGGAAAACCCTAAGGGTGCTTGTGTGCAAGTGTGTCATTTTCATGCTTTGATTTTGCCTTGTATTTAGGGTTTTCTATTTGCTTTGTTTTTGTTCTTGTCATACAAACCCTAATTACTAATCATGGCATATGAAAGCGATAAATTATGTAATGTAAATATTTCTAAGCTATTACAAAAATTTATGGGAGGGGGGAATACAAGTTTGAATGGGGATTTGCACAAATATAAACCTAAATAAATTATTACAATCAAATCGAATTTGTACGAATTTAAGATAAATACAATGCAATATTTAAAATACAATGCAATATACATGTAAAAAAGATTTTTGTGTCTTGTTTTTATGTAGGAGAAAATTTAATCTAAACCTAAAAATATATAAAGAAAGGAATTAATTTTTAAAGGGGTTTAACCCTAATTATTATTTAAGAGAAAATAAAGTTTTTATAGTTATTATTTTGTGTATTTTCTTGTATAAAAATGATAAATAATATTGTATAAAAATTAAATATATGCAAAAATAGGTATTTATAAGTATGAAATGTAAAATAAATTAAACTAAATATATTTAATCATTTTTACAAGTTTATTAAGAAAATGAATTATATCCTATTAAAATAAAATATATTTTATGTGCAAAAATAAAATAAAATAAAAAATAAAAAATGCAATATGATTAAATTATTTTTTAGGATTTTTAATCATTAAAGAAAATAATTAAAATATTAAATATGAAATTAAAACAAATAAAAAAAAATAAAATATAAAATAAGTTGGCAGGGGGTGTTGTAGCAAAAAAAAATGCCAAGCCCAAAGACTCAGCCCAACCTGCAAAAAAGTGTCAAAAATGGAAAAAGAAAATTGTGAAAAATACAAAAGTAGCGCGCAGGTTCGAATCCAGGACATGGGTTTCACCAGCGCGCTGCTTTGCCACTGGGGTGGCTATACTTCCATTATCATCAGTGAAACAAAAATATCATATTCCAAAACGCCCCTATGCCCAGTTTCATCTTCATCCTCAAGCTTTGGCCAGACACCCTGTAACTTCTTCATACTTCCATAAAAATGAAAATGCATAACATGAAAATTATAGCACTTGAGCACACGATTTCAACCATGTAAATTATGTGAACTATTAATCAAAGTATAAAGAGAATTTTATCAGCCCTAAATCTTGACCTAATATTTCCAGAAATTTCAACTTCCAAATTCTCTTAGCTCAAGTAAAATCAATGCAAGATAATGGTATGTACAACTTCGTTATGATGAGGACTACATTTTTTATTCACAAATCGTGGCCTAAGGTTGCCTGTACAAAGAGATAAAGTTCGAGATTTTACCTCCTTCAGCTGGTATCGTGTATGAAAATGGAGTGACTTTAATGGAGGCCTGATGCTTGCTTGAGCTTCCTTGAGCTTCCCTGAATCTATTCCAGCCCTTGCCTTGCTCTGAAAGTAGCTGGAACTCTTTGGCCAAGTCAAGTTGCAAGCTCTGAAGTCAACAATGGCAGATGGTGAAGGAGTGATTACAGAACAAGGATGATGGCTTGGATTGACTAGGTATCAAGTATGTGAGGTGTTTGAATGATCTAAACACAAAACGCACGAGTCAAATGGAAGATGAATGTGTTTGTGCAAAAACTGTAGGTTTGGACAGGTTTTTGGTGTTTTTCTTGTTGAGAGTCTTTCAGGTCCTTTCCAAGCGTGTTATGTGTTGCATAATGTTTGTGTATTAGTATGGAAATGGTCTTAGGTCAGCTTCCCAACAGATCTGCAAATGCTAGCCTTTTTGCCAACTTTCTTGTACTTGAAGCAAAGTGATAAGACCAAAGCTTCACATGCTTGTACCAGCTTACTTAGGGTTGGTATGAGTTTGTACAACTTACTTGAGACATGTGAGATTTGTATGCACCAAGGGGACAGGTCCAATGCTCAAGATTACAAAGTTTGCAAAAGTTGCTCTTTTTCAAAATGGCAATGGAACCTTTTTGCCATAAATGGAATTACAAGTTGGATAAAGGTTCAAAAGCATGGATAGAGGATTTGCCAACTGATTAAGCATTTAATTAAGGAGTGTGGAGCAAGTTTAGGACCTTTACAACATGAATTAGCCAGTATAGGATTGATTTGCAACTTTGTTCTTCATGAAATGGCTTGAACAAAAAGTGAGAAAATGCCAACTTCCTCTCTTCGATTCTCCATACTCAAAAATGATCTTGAGGAGTTCTTAGACATTTTGGAAAGCTTGAAATGTGCTATATAATTCATCTTTGAAATGAATTTTGATATACCTCTTGGAACTAGGTGAAAAATGGCCATGAAGTTGGGTCCAAAACCTGCCTAAATTAGGGCAAAAATTTCATTAAGTTAACAAGTTCATGACCATGTATTCACAAATTTATATCTTGAGATCCAAGAATCTTCAGGGAAAAGTGAGTGAAGAAAAGTTGTAGATTTCATGGAGATCTACAACTTTTATGTTGGGAACTTTCCTTGAATCATTATGCATCATGGTGAAAAAGTGGTGTAAAGTTGAGAAAAAATAAGAAAATTTTCTATACTTAGAAAATTTCTAAGTTAGAAAAATTTCAAATTCAAAACCCTAATTTTCAAAATTGGTTTTCTTGATGAACAAGTTTCACATTTGGAAATGTTTTGATGAATTATGACCCTTGGTGCTTGATTTTGACCAAAAAGTCAAAGTTTGACTTTTCAGTGTATAGTTGACTTTTGATCAATTGATTGTAAAATTCATCTGTCAATCTAATGTAATTGAGATGTTTTGAGCCACGTAATTAAGTCAAGATGATGCCATTGAAACCTTGAAATCATGTTTGAACTCAATTGGTCATTTTCTAGGTTAAAAATCAGAAAATGCCTTTCCTCAGTCAAAACCCTAATTTTGACCATTTTGCCCTTTTTGTGATATGATCAAATTTCTTTAGGAATTGTGATCCAAACTTCACCAAATGATATATGTGAGTTTAAAATGTTGATGTGGATAAAAAATTTATGAAGTTTGACTGTAAATTGGCCATGGTTGACTTTTCCCCCAATACAATTGATTTTTAGGTCAACTGTCCAATTGACTGATAAAAAATGTGGTTCAAGGCTTGAAACTTGTCATGAGTGATCTTAGGGATCCCTAATGATGTTTGAAAGTCATATGAAGCAATGATGGTCCAAAAATACTTGTGCAAACTCAAACCCTAATTTTGGGTCATCAGTGCCAGATGAGATGTCTTGAGCTGACCAAACCCTAATCCAGTCTTGAGTCAAAGAGATCTTGTGAGAAAAGTCTTGGTAAATGAGAGGGCAAATTTTGGGGTACAACATAAATGATCAAAGAATTATGCGATGACTTCATAATTGAGCATCACAGTTCCTCACCCTATCGACCCAAAATGAACGGGGTTGTTGAGGATGCCAATAAGAACATCAAGAAAATCATTCAAAATATGGTGAAGACATACAAAGACTGGCATGAAATGCTTCCTTTCTCTCTACATGGCTATCGTACTTCCATACGCACATCAACAGGTGCAACTCCTTTCTCTCTAGTATATAGCATGGAGGCTGTACTCCCGGTTGAAGTAGAGATTCTATCAGTTCGAGTTCTGATGGAAACAAAGCTTAAAGAAGCTGAGTGGGTTCAGACGCGACTTGATCATCTTAACCTCATTAAAGAAAAATTCTTGACAACTTTGTGCCATGGTTTTTTGTACCATAAGAAGATGAAAAAAGCATTTGACAAGAAGGTTTGTCCTCGAGTGTTCAAAGAAGAAAATTCTACTACCTCGCCTTGATTCACGTGGTAAATAGACACCCAACTACGAAGGTCCGTATGTGGTAAAAATAACATTCTCGGGTGGTGGTATTATCCTCAGAACAATGGATGGGGAAGAACTGCCACATCCAACTGAAATAAGAAGCTGAAAATCATCAAACAATGAAGTCGCCATCGAACGTATTTTATCCCACATGACGGGAAAGATAAACATCAAGAAAACCTGAGAAGGGAGAAGTCACAGTCTTACAATCGAGAGATCGGGTAAGGGAGTCTGTTACTCAAGGGGAAGGTATTAGCACCCCACACGCCTGTAGTACTCTACCGTATCCACTCTTGTTGTCTATATTATGGGTGTGTCTAAACTATGCTTATTGTTTATTGCTGAGGAAGAATGCATGCAAAAGAAATGAGAAAAGAATGTACGGAAAATAAAATTGTACTCGTTTGGGCCCTACCCCAATGCCTACGTATCCTTTTTGAGGAATCAGAGCTACTGTAGTTCGGTTCACATGTTTTTATTTGTTTTGTGTTTTTTATGGACAATGTTAATTCTGCCTTCTGTCGCAACTCGACCTTTGGGGACTTATGCGTTGGCACAAGAGTAAATTAATCATGTCCTGACCTGAAAAGGGTTTTAGAGAAAAGGTGCTACACTTGATTGGTTTGTATTTTGTTGCGGATAATGGCTAGTTGACCTCAAGAGAGAGATATTAGTCGCTTCTCCACTTATCCATGAAAGGAGTCTTTGAGACTTGAACCACGCCTAGGTTGGAGATGGAAGAACAATAAGATCGATAAGAGACCCGCTTATCATTTCCCATATTCAACAAAAGGTATGATTCTCATCAGTGATTTTAAAGTGTTTTGAAGTTTACAAAGAAAAAGAAGTTTTTGTTTTAATGCAAATGCAAAATGGGAAAGAAAAGTCAAAGAGAGACTAGCCTATTTCTAAATCTAATGTTATCATGCATCATTGGACCTAAAGTTAGATTTTGAGGGAATTCTACCTAATGTTTTCATGCTTGGATTTAAAAGCATAATGTCTAATTTTAGTTCAATTAAATCAAAGATTAATTTTGAACCAAAATCTCCTAAGGAATCATGAAGGACCATACAGGCAAGTAAACTTGGTAGCAAGTATCAAAGTATTTCATGCAATCTATACAAAAAAAAATCGCAAACAAAATACATGGCATAAAATGAGTAAAACTAGTAATTAAAATTGACTAAAAGTTAGCAAAGGGGGGAATTAATTCCTATTTAATTCCTAAAATCTAATATATTTTTTTATGTTGTTATCATGTATTTTATTAACAAAATTACGAAAAAGAAAATGAAAGAAAAGTAAAGGAAATTATGAAACTTATAAAGTTAGAGGGAGTGTGGAGCTGCAAGTAGGATGTTTGCTGAAGTAACAATGGCGCAGGCCCAAAGGGAACGATCCAATAAGCTGGTTTTTATCCAAGCAAGCAGCCCAAAAAAAAGACCAAATAGACCAATAGAAGATGCAAACCAGTCCGATAATAGTCTTCTGTTTGCAAGGCCTTTCAATGCCAAAAACGCAAGACAAATGGGCCTAGCCCATGATAGAATCTGATCCAAGGAACCACAAGCCTAATCCATCACCACTGTAATCAGATTTTTTATCAATTGGGGGGAAAGTGAAACAAAATCAGATAAAATGACATCGCTGTATATCACTAGGGTTTTGATGCATGACCACCGGATTTCAACTGAAACAGAGGAAATTATTCCTTCTTGTTATACCCCAAAATTTTCCCTCTCATTTATCAATTATTTTCTCACAAGATCTCCTTTGGTTCAAGACTGCACTAGGGTTGATCAACTTAAGACACCTCCTTAAGCACTAATGACTGAAATTAGGGTTTGAGGTTGCACAAGGATAATTGAAATTTAAATACCTCATATGACTTTCATGGATCATCATAGACCCCCAAGATTACTCATGTCAAGTTTCAAACCTTGGATCACATTTTTGCTCAGTCAATTGAACAGTTGACCTAAAAATCAGCTGTATTGGGGAAAAAGTCAACTGTGGCCAATTTATAGTCAAACTTCATAATTTTTTATCCACATAAACATTATAAACTCATATGTATTATTTTATCAAGTGTGGACCATAATTCCTCAAGAAATTCGATCAAATCATCAAAAGGGCAAAATGGTTAAAATTAGGGTTTTGACTGAGAAAGGGAAATTTCTGATTTTTGACCTAGCAGATGGTTAATTGGTTTGAGGCATGATATTAGGAGTTCAATTGAAAAATTTTCACCTAATGGCATGACTCAAAATATTGCTCAAGATCAATTGGATTGATAGTTGATTTTCAGTCAACTATTCAAAAGTCAACTGTACACTGAAAAGTCAAACTTTGACATTTTGGTCAAAATCAAGTGTCAAAGATCACAATTCATCAAAACATATTAAAATATGAAACTTGTTCATCAAGAAATCAAAAAAAATCAAGATTTCATTTTGAAAAGTCAAAGTTTTCAAACTTAGAAAATTTTCTAAGTGTTGAAAACTTCATATTTTTTCACAATTTTGAGCCAATTTTTCACCATGATGCAAGATGATTTAAAAGAAACTTTCAACATGAAAGTTGTATATCTCCATGAGATCTACAACATTTCTTTACACAACTTCTTCTAAAAATTCTTGGATCTCAAGTTATTAATCCATGAAGTCATGGTCATGAAACTAAACACTTAGTGAAATTTTGAATATTTTTGGTCAGGATTTTGACCTAACTTCTGACCCAAGTTTCACCTAGTTCCATTTGGATTTTGCAAAAGTGATTAAAAGAGTGGTTGTAGAGAACATTACAAGCTTCCCAAAATATCTAATAACTCCTCTAGATCATTTGTGAGCAAGGAGAATCGAAGGTCAGAAGTTGGGGTTTCAAGTTGTTTTACAAGGCAAATTTTGTGATGAACAAAATTCAAATCTCAAACCTATGCTGCATAATCCTTGCTTTACATGCCTCAAACTTGTTAGGCACTCCATAATTAAATGATTGCACATATGTTAGAGGCCTCAACTCAAGCATTCAATGCAATGCCCATGCTTTATGTCCATTTTAGGAAGAAAGTGCACAATGCCATTTTGAAAAAGTAGCTTTATACATAAAACTTGTTCTTGAGCCTTGCAATTGCTTTCTTCATCTTGGAACCATACATTCACTTTTCTTCAAAATCAAGCAACCTAGCCATAACTCTATAACTCAGAAATCCTTTGTGCAAAACCTCTCCAACCTTTTGCTTATACATACACAAGTCATTTACAAGAAAACACACGCATGCTGAAGCCCTGAAACTCTCTAAAACACATAATCACCAAAACCCTCTCAAAACTTGCCATTTCTGAGTTTTGAATCCAATCTCCAAATTTGCTCGTGCGTTTCTTGGCCTTTACTTTCAAAAGCTTCTAAATAACATACACAAACAATTCCAACACCTGCAATACAACTGTAACACCTCCATCATCATCCACCATTTTCAAAAACAGCACCTTGCACCTTGACTTCTCTAGAACTCCTCAGGCACTTTCAGCTCAAACTAAGCATCACATTAGCTTCCTGGGAACTTGAGGAAGCTAATCCAATCATTGGAACTCACTAAAAGCTGCTCAAACTCAAAACACGATACCCTCTTGCAAGGTGAGTTTTCTGACTTTTGAACTCTTCATACAAGCACCATTAATGGTTTATTTGTGAATAAGAAATGTAGGTATCATTTTCCTGAAGCTAACCATGTCTTTAGATTTCATTTATATTGCTTAAGTAGTTAGAATTTTGAATCTGAACATCCTGGAAAAGTTAGGTCGAAATTTGGTACCATTCAAAATTCATGCTCATTTTTGAGAATTAGTTTAAGTGCTTTACATTTCTGAAATCGTGAGGAAATTTGCCACAAGTTTCATGTTTAATTTTTGCAAATGGATGAGAAATGAACAAGATGCAGGTGGTCCGACCATAGGTTGAAGATGAAGTTGTTTTCATGGAGCAGTTTCTAATATATATTTATGGTTTGACATAAGTTAACGGATGTATCACCACCCCAGTGGTTAAAGCGCGTGCCTGTCACCCTTAGGTCCTGGGTTCAAGCCCCAACGTGGCCTTTCTTACATTTTTTCTCTCACTTTTTTGACATTTTCTTGTTTTTTTGCAGCGCTTGGGCCAGCAGTTTGGGCATGACCTTTTTTTTCTTCTTACAATACTCCCTTTTTCACTTATCAACCCCCTTGACTTTATTTTTTTTAATTTTATTTTTACTTTTTTTATCTTTTATTTATTATTATTATTAGTATTATTATTAATATTAATTTTTATTGTTAGTAATAAAAACCCAAAAAATATTTTTATTTTATTATTTTCACATTTTATATTTTATTTTTCTTCACAAAAACAAAAGAATAAAAATATTTCTTTTACATTTTCTTTAATAATTAAATTTACCTTTTAAATACTTAGATAATTTAATTTTAATTATTATTATATTATTTTGTAAATTAAAATCAATTTAGAATTTAGGATTTTTATTTAATTATTTTTATTTACTAATTTAATTAAATTCACCAAAAACCTAAAAAACTTGCTTTCTTTGAATTAATTTATTTTAATAACTTAATATTAATTTTCTTATTTTTTTTAGTTAATTATCAAAACCCTTATTTTTAGAAAAAACAAACAACAATCATATTTCTTTTTGAATTTAAATTCTTGTATTTTATTTGTTCATTTTATACATTTGTTCAAATTCAATATGGTTGTAATAATTATTTAGATTTAATTTCTTGCAATATTTCCCATTTGTGATTTGTATACCCCTCCCTTAAATGATGTAATAACGTAGTATTTTTATTTTATGTAATTTAAATGCTTTATATAGAAATGCTAGTAATTAGGGTTTGTATGGGAAGATTAAAATCAATGCTTAGCAAATCCTAAATAAAGACAAATCAATGCATGTAAATCAATACACTTGCACACTTACACCCTTAGGGTAAACCAACTTTGTTGCCTTATAAAATGGCCATATTATGCATGTGAGGTATCTTAGCAAAAACAAGCAAAATACAAGATCATAGTCCCTCTATGACGCTATCCATGTTGCCTTTCAAAATGATCTTAGTCCCTAAAGAAAAATGCTAAGATATCTTGCAACATTGCTAATCATGGTTATACGATGACCCACGCCCGTCCCTTTTACATCCAAAGATAGGGTTACTTACCAAATCAATGGTAAGATAACAATGTCAAAGGAAATAGGAAATAAACATGAAAGACTTTTGAGTAGGTAGAATGTTCCTAGTTACTTGCTCAATTTCAAAACCCAAACATCCTTGCTATTTTCAAAACAAACACCTACACTTTCAAAACACCTTTCAAATTTGAAAACATTTTCAAAAGATCAACACCTTTGTATACATTCTTACAAACGAGAATCATTACAAAGTTTGCCTAAACAAAGGCCTCTTTACAAAATACTTTCAAAAACCACACAAAGCATATTTTCAAACAAAAGCAAGTGATCTAGCAAGTAACTAAGAGCCCATAGAAAACCATGGATGAAAAGGGTGCTAATACCTTCCCTTTTCATAATCTACCCCCCGAACTCAAGAAAACATCTCAAAGGTATTTCGTGTGCTTTTTCACCTTTCCTTTTGGATAAAAGAAAAGTCGGTGGCGACTCTTGCTAACCGTAACATTTGCGATCAAACGCAAAACACCCAAGTCAGTTCTCCCACCGTATCACTGAACTGGCGACTCTACTGGGGAAAATTTTAAAAGTGGGGTTACCTTAGGGTTAGATCACATTTACTTGCTTTCATTGTTTGACTTGTATGCTTTACATTATGGTTCTTTGTTTGGGTTTGAATCCTCTACCCGGATTTAGGATACCTTATAGGTAAGTAGCAATACATTGTGGAAACTGTGTGGGGTATACCGACATGGTCTAAGCAATAGCTATGTTAGTGTGACATATTTGTGGGTACCAGTAGCCTTTGAGTAGTCAAGGAGAATACGGGGCCGCTGAGTGATGTCATGAAGCACTAACTAACTTCTAGAACCTTTACTTGACCAACTTGGCCATTAGGACGTAGTGAGATGACCGGCTTTGGTCCAGTCCGAAGTTGGTAGATACTCGATACTACACTCATTGAGGTTTGGTTTTTTGGGATATTTCGGTCGCTATTAAAGAGGCTTACGCTGAAATAATGCCCAAGGAAACAAACCAGTGATATTGAGCTCCTTAGAACCCGATTACTATTACTAGGGCAGGTTTGAGCCAACTAAACTTCAAGAGGGTACTTACCTATGAGACTCCATGCAAGCATAAACCTAAGGACTTGTTTGTTTTGTTTGTATATATTTACTTGTATATAACATTATAAACATCATAACATCATAATCATATTCACTAACCATTTCAAGGATCTTGGGATTTATCTTTGTTCTGTTTTGTAGGACATGGATTCTATTCGCAGGAAAATCATTCAAGTCAATCTTGTAAGGATCCCTCCTCAACTTAAAGAGATAGCATCAAGAATTCCTGAAAACTCTCCATTTACTGAGAGACATGGTCGCCTACTAAACTTGGTCACCTCCAACACTGATGATGACATGATGAAGGTGCTCTTCCAGTTCTTTGATCCCTTACACCATTGCTTCACATTTCCCGATTATCAACTTGTGTCAACTTTGGAAGAATTCTCCCAACTCTTGAGGATTCCCATTCTCAATCAACTACCTTTCAACGATACGGAAAGAGATCCAAAGCCAGAAGAGATTGCTCAAGCTCTACACGTGCAACCATCTGATATCACAACTAATTGGGAAACAAGGAGTGGTGTCAAGGGTTTCCTAGCAAAGTTCTTGTTTGAGAAAGCCCAAAACTATTGTAACTCTTTGGATTTGCAAGCTTTTGAGGAAATTGTGGCTCTCCTTATCTATGGGGTGGTTTTCTTTCCAAATCCTGACCAACTCATAGATGTGAACACCGTCAAAATCTTCATGTCTCGTAACCCGATGCCTACTTTGTTAGGGGACATCCTACATTCTTTTCACACTCGCACTATGAGGAAAAGAGGTATCTTTAAGTGTTGTACTCATATTTTTGGCAAGATGGTTTATTTCGCATCTTCCCCAATCTGTATTGAGGAACGAGCAAGGTTCCAGGTGGTCACACAGGTTGATGACGCTCAAACATTCAGACATTCATTGGTGTTCCCGATCTATAGAGAATGTTACTATTATCGATCATTATGGAGAATTTCCTAATGTCCCTTTACTTGGCATTAGAGGAGGTATCACCTACAACCCTTGTTTAGCCTTAAGACAGTTTGGTTATGCCCGAAGGGATGACCCACATGAGATGCTCATTCAAGGTTTGGTATTTGACTACGAGAACTACGATCAAGGTCACTGCCAAAGATTTATCCGAGCCTGGAGGATGTTGAACAAGGTAGATAAAAAGACATTGGGGAATAATAATTCCATCCCTCTTGAGCCTTACCTCAAATGGGTACGATCTCGTTCTCAAAGTCATATAATGACTTACCCCTCCATTCTCCCGGTGATCATAGAGCCTGTTGTGTAAGGAGATGTTCCATACACTATCCTGCATCCTGACATGCCCACCTCTCTTGAAGACTTATAAAGGTATTGGATACAGATTAAGGGGGAGTGAGACACTTTAGAGGCCCAATTCTACGCCAGCAAGAAGAAGGTTTTAGAACTCACTAAGCAACTTCATGAGGAGCAGATCCTAAACGCCTACATCGCACCAAAGAGGATGCGTACAACGTTTTTGTCTTAGAGTTTTTGTATTTCTTTGTAAGCCCAAAAGAGGCATGATGTACTCAAGCTTTGATTTATTAATATAACGTGTGTTCCTTTTTGGTCTAAAGCAAATTTAAATCTCTAATTTCCTTGAAATCACTGCATATGCATCTACCATTCATCATAACATAAGCAGGTTTCTTACAACAAGTCTCCTCATATTTCTACTGTATATTTCAGTAAGATGGATCTCGAGCACACAGTAAAAGACCTCCAGGCGCATAATGCTCAGTTTCAATAGATGTTCTTGACTATAGCCAAAGGACAAGAGGATTTGAAAACTTTGCTGATTGAAGAAAAGAAGAAGAAAGCAAAGAAAATAACCGGAGTTCTGAATATGGGAAGAAGGTTCCAAGGACAAGCCAAACGGACCCTGGAATTTGCAACGTCATCTGGTGAAAAGGATAATCAAGAAGGGAAAGGCAAGGAATCAGTTTCCCAACTAGAATCTGAAGAGGAAGAAGAACAAGATTACTCTGAAGAGCAATATCCTCCGTTCGACGACAAATACAAACATCTAGAAGAACGTCTAAGTGCAATGGAAATTCAGAAAGTGCCCGGGCTGGACTTTGAAGAGCTGGGTTTGGTATCTGGGATTGTTATTCCATCAAAATTAAAGGCACCAGTGTTCGCTAAATACAACGGGGTTTCGTGTCCCAAGATGCACCTCCGATCTTATGCAAGGAAGATACAGCCTCAAACTGCTGACAGAGATTTGTGGGTCCACTTCTTTCAAGACAGTCTATTCAGGACTCAGCTAGATTGGTTCTATCAATTGGAAAGGGCCAATATCCATAATTAGGAAGACCTTGCCGCTTCTTTTTATAAACAGTATCAATACAATGCTGATCTTGCTCCCATCCGTACTCAACTCCAGAGTATGGCTATGGTTTTAAGTGAAGGTTTCAAAGACTACGCTCAGAAATGGAGGGACTTAGCAGGAAGAGTCCAGCCTCCCCTGTCTGAAAGAGAACTAGTAGACATGTTTTTGGGTACCCTGTCCGGTCCTTTCTTCAATCATCTAATTGGAAGCTCCTCAACAGGCTTCACTGAATTAATCTTGACCGGGGAAAGAATAAAAGCTGGGATTAAGAGTGGGAAGATCCAAAAATATGCATCTTCCGCTGCTATAAGAAAACCATTTATTAGGAAGAAAGAAGTTGGTGTTGTATACCCTCAAAGAAATCAAGATAGAACTGAACATCGTCCAATGGTGGGGGCTGTCATGATCCCTAAACCAGCGCCTACTCAACAAAGAAGCAACCAACCTAGAACAGAAAGACCGGTAAGACAATTTACCCAGATTAATATGGCACTATCTCAAGTCCTACCACATTTGTTAAGATCTAATCTGGTAACATTGGAAGAAGCTCCGAAGAATCCCAACACCACCTCTCCTCACTACCATCCTAATGCTCGCTGTGCTTACCATTCAAAGAGTCCAGGCCATGATACCAACAACTGTTGGGCTTTGAAAAACAAGGTGCAAGACCTTCTTGAAGCAAAAGAAATTGAATTTGATGCTCTTGAAATCCCAAATGTTATCACTGCTCCTATGCCCAAGCATGGCCGTGATGTTAACGCTGTTGAAGATGATATGTGTTGTACCCCAAAATTTTCCCTCTCTTTTTCACAAGAAATCACAGCTTCAGGCTTTTCCTGATTTTTCAGATTGGCTCAAGAATCGGTCAAACAGACTTTTCTTATCAGTCAAACAAAATTAGGGTTTTCATTAACTTTTGAATCAGTTCAAGCAGATTGCTAGGGTTTGGTTGAGTTTGGCTCAGGGTTTGGTCAAGCAGACACTTCTTTGACATTAAATCAAGAATTAGGGTTTGCACGCACATTTTCAGAAGAATTTGAATCCACAGTGTCCAAATTGACTGTCACACTGCTTTGACGCTTGTTCAAGATTTCAGTTTGTTTCTCAAAACCTGAACCTCTGGGATAGAAGCTGAGGCTTCTGATTGAAAGTTTGCAGTGAAGTGAAAGGCGTATGGACGTTTGTTTGTTTAACTGTGCAATGCTTTTGGTTATTCGGAATGCCGGACGTTTATTGATTATTTATAATTTCTAAGTTAAAATTATTGGATAATTTCCAATTATTATAATTCAAGAAATATAAATAATTAAATAAGCAATTGCAGAGGAACTAAAAGAGAAATCTGACAAAAAAAGATTGTTTATTCATTTTTAATTGTTTGTTACATATATTATTTGAATACTGTAAATTTATTTACAGTGTTTACAATAATGTTATTACAAATGATTAAAATAAAATAAAACTATATCCTAAATGTCTTGAAATCTTCATCTGCTACTGCTGTTTCCCTTGCCCCAATTGATATTTATCTGCAAAGCCAGAAAAAGAAAAGTCAATACAGATGAATTAAAAAAAGGGCATTCTCAGACAGATAATTAAAACTCATCATTAAAGGTTTTGGCCGGAATCAGTTTGTTCGTCCTCTCTGCAAATCGCAAGAAAATGTCTCTTCTTGGTTCACAAAGAGGAAATAAAATGTTTGCAAGCATATGAATTATTTTGCAAAAATACACAATGCTGCATAAATTCAAATTGCAAATTACAAACTGAAATGCCAAACAAGCTGCATAAATCCAAACTGAATTGCATTATCAAACTAGGCAAACCAAATTGTCAAAGGGGCAAGCTAAGTCACAAGTTTCAAACTGTCAAAAGCTGTCAAAGAAGATACCAAAAGATATCAAAAGCCAATAAAGCTGTCAACAAGTACACAAAAGCAATGCAGAAAATCTGGAGGTAAGAAGATATGCAGAGGAAAGCCAAAGATGCAAGCAATATTTCAAAACATTTTTCATCATTTTCTGGCCAAAAACCTTTTCAGAATAGAAAGTACAGTTTAAGCAATAAAAATGCTTTTTCTGTGGAGAGAGAAAGAGGGAGAGAAGTAGAGGCTTACAGTTTGCAGGCTTAGGAGAGAGAGATATAAAACAAAGAGTATCAGAACAGTTCAAAAGGGGGCAGAACATATAGAACACATAGAAACAAATAACACAAAACTGTAAACAGAACACAAGCCTTGAAGAAGCAAGCACAGCCTTAACCTGCCTCAAGCCTGTCAAACACAACTCAAACATATAGCCTAAAAACCTGCCTCAAGCCTGTAATCAAAGCCAAAGTTACCAAACACATAAACACCAAGCCAACTGCACAATAAGCAAGCATACATGCCTGCATAAAACACCAAACTTCAAGCCTGCTTCAAGCTGCTCAAACCTACACAACAAACTGTCTTCAAGCAAGCAACCATTCAAGCCAAAGCCCTGAAGCCTGAATAAACACAAGCCTGCATAAAACTAGAAGCCTGCTTGTACAAACAAGCAATCAAAAGCAAGCCTTCAAATTAAAAAGCCTGTCAAAAAACCAGTAACACCCAAACCTGCTTCAAGCAAAGCCAAAAGCCCTCAGAGTCAAAACTCATCATCATCATTGAAAGCTCACCCAAATCAAAAAAATAGGAAAACTCAAAGAACAACAATAACCACATTCTCAGAAATGATCATCATTGGAAGTCAACAGCATCAAGAGAAAAGAAGAAGTCATAAGTGAAACAATAGCCAACAAAGATCTCAGATTTAACATCATCATTGAAAAAAAAAGCCAACACAGCATCAAGAGAGGAAAAGCAACTCAGAAGCAAAGCCAAAAGCATCTCAGATATCATCTTCATCAGAAGCAAGCATCCTCAGAGCCAAGCTCATCACAGGATCAAACAAATCAAGCAAAAGAGAGGAAGAAGATTCAGAAGTGGCTATCCTAGGGTTTTCAGATTTATAGCATATCATCACTAAACCAAACAAAAGCAAGATACAAGTACCAGACAAGCCAGCAAGCTCTCAGCATCACAACCTCCCTCGCCCGGCCGCCTAAGACGCCTCATGTCCACTTCTTCACCTCGTCTCCAAAACCCTAAAGGTAGTAATTCCTCCTTCCTTTTTACACACCTCACATAAACAAATAATAATCAAAGATCAAAACAAGGAAAAGTTTAAGAACATGCATGAATCCAAAACCCTAAAACACGAAGACGAAAAAACTGAGAAATCGTTACCTTTTATCACCGCCTGGGTACGACCATGGAGGGAGGAGAGTGGAGATGGCGCCTGGTAGCCTGAGGCGAGGAGAAGCGAGCATCAGAAGCCACGGTGGAGAAGGATGAAGAGGCGAAGAAGAGAAGCGGAGCCGTCCGTTCAAAGCACTGTAAAACCTATTTCTGAAACAAACGAACTGAAACCCTACAAATTTTGTAAGCGTTTGGGCCTGTTCCCTCACAAAAACACTAAGCCCAACGATTCTGGCGCCTTACCCCTCCTTCAGCGTGTGCAACCCCCTTTCTTTCTCAAATCTGTTTGTTTTAATCTTTGGGCCAAACGCCTCCTTAGGCCCATTCAACCTTTTTTTATTTTTTTCTTATACTTATAAATCAATACTATTTTTTTATGTTATCACTCTATTTTTCCTCCTTTTCATACATATAACTTAAATTAATTCTTTTATTAAATAAAAACAACATATTGAACTTTTGTATAAAAAATGTTTTAATAGTTTTTTTTTTATTTATTCATCACATTTTAAACAAAATATGTAAGTAATAGATTTTCTTTATTAAGTTAAAATATTTTTTTCTTTTAAGAACTTCTTGTATATAAAGCATTAGTAAAAAAATACATCAAAAAATAGAAATTTTAAGGTTAAATATTTCCTTTTTTTATTAAACCTTTTGTTTATATATAATTAACAAAAAACACAAAAAAATAAAAATAAAATACTTAATAAATGCATTAGGTTAACATTTTTACTCTTGTAAATAATCATGTGCATTTCACAAATACTTTTGATTCTCTTTTCTTATACTTTGCTATATTTTACATTGAGAATGCGATGATTCAATTTGGTTGTAAATAATATTTGGACACTACTATTCTGATAAGACTCATCCCCATTTGTAAACATTTGTACTCCCATCCCCGGATACTTATTTGTAATAGCTTAGACTTTAAATTCCCGCAATTTATTGCTTTCTATATACTGTATAGTAATTAGGGTTTGTATGCGAAGATTCAAAATTAACCGCTAGATAACCTAACACAAGATAAAAGCATGAAAATCAATACACAATTCACACTTGCACCTCTAAGGTAACCTCTCTTGTTGCCTCAGAAAAATGCAATCATGTCCCTCGAGTATGAGACACTCTAGCAAACGTCCCTTCAATAAACAAAGATCATAGTCCCTCGATGACCCTCGATGTTGCCTTCGATAAAACGATCTCTTCCCTTACAAAAATTGCTAGAGCGTCTCACAAGTTGCCTTCAATGATTGTATACGATGACCCACGCCCGTCCCGTTAACATCCTAACACAAGGTTGTTCACCAAATACAATGGTGAAACAACACTGTTAAAAGGGTTAAAACATGAGAAAGATCTTTGAGTAAAATTAGGGTAGACAACTCTTAGTTACTTGATCAAACTTGCAAAACACACTTGCCTACTTTCAAACACACATCTCCACATAATTTCAAAACAAACTTTCAAAAACATCGAAACATCTTTTCAAAAAGACACACACCTTTGTAAAACATTCAAACAAGAATTGTTACAATGGTTGCCTAGACAAGGCATCTTTTTCAAAATATTTTCAAAACCACACACACAAAGCACCATTTCAAACAATTGAAAAAACAAAGGCAAGTGATCTAAGCAAGTAACTAAGAGCCCATGGATAACCATGGATAGAAAGGGTGCTAATACCTTCCCTTTCTATAATCTACTCCCCGAACCCAAGAAAACATCTCAAAGGTTTTTCCTGTGCTTTTTAACCTTTCCTTAGGATAAAATAAAAAGTTGGTGGCGACTCTTGCTCAACCGAAACATTTGCGAACAAAAAACGCAAAACCTCAAGTCAGTTCTCCCACCGTATCACAATATGTTTGTTAATGTTGTTGATGAACTTGTTACTCCTCTCCTGACTGTCAAGAAGAACCTATTGAAGGCCGGTTTATTTCCGGGTTGTGATGAAGGCTGCCACTTCTGTTTATCCCTACCAACTGGTTGTCATTTATTGAAAGCAGGTGTCCAACGCCTTATGGATGACAAAGAGATTTTATTTGAAAAGACTCCTGTTCCAACCATTTCTTACAATGATGTTTCAATAGTAACCATTTCCGCCAATTCTTCCAGGGTCTCCACCAAAAGACCCGTTAGGATTACATCAGTTCCTAAAATGACTCCACTGATAATTACTATGCATGGACCAATCCCGTACTCATCAGATAAAACTGTCCCATGGAATTATGAGGGCAACGTCTACTATCACGACATCAAGCAAGATTGGCTGGCTGATGAAGACTCATTTTTTGAGAAGGATGACCCCGACATCAACAACATTGCGGGAACCAGTAAGATAACCCGAAGTGGAAGAATATTCTCCCTAGAGACTACTCCTCCGAAAACTGTTACTGGTCCTGTGATCATTCCTGTTTCTGTTCCTGTTGACACTACTACTACTACTACAATCCCTATGGTTATCCCTGCTGACACTCCTACCACCGAGTCGACTGAGACTCGGGGCAAAGGCATTCTGGTTGAGCCTGTCCGAATGAAGTCATAATCAATATCTATCTCGGAAGCCTGCCAAAAGGAGATGGAAGAAATTCTGAAAATTATAAAGATAAGTGACTACAACATAGTCGAACAGCTAGGGCAGACTCCGTCAAAGATTTCCATGCTGGGTTTATTGTTGTGCTCTGAGGCTCATGCGAAGGCCTTGATGAAATATCTTAAAACTTCCCATGTGCCACAAGAAACCTCTACTGATCAGTTCCAAGACTGTGTGGCCAGCTTGACCGTGAATAATGGTTTATGCTTTTCTGATGCTGACCTGACACCTAGGGGGAGGAAGCATAACGAGGCATTTCATGTCTTTGTCGAATGTCGGGGCACAACTTTGGCCCATGTCTTGATTGATACAGGTTCGTCTTTGAATGTGCTGCCTAAGAAGGCTCTTGATAGACTTGACTGTGAATGTTTGACCTTAAAACCCATAAACATAGTGGTAAGGGCCTTCGACGGTTCAAAGAGATGTGCATGGGGAGGTGGACATCCCCATAAAAGTTGAAACCCAAACCTTTGATTCAACTTTTTACGTGATGGACATTCTCCCTTCCTATTCCTGCTTATTGGGCCGACCATGGATTCACAACGCTGGTGTCGTTACCTCTACATTACATCAGATGCTAAAATATCCAACTGAGGGGAAAATCATTACTGTCCATGGAGAAGAGGAATATATGGTCAGTTACTTAAACTCCTTCAGATACGTGGAATTGGATGGTAAATTCATTGAAAATCCGTTTCAGCATTTCGAGGAAGTCCCAAAAACCGTGGCAGTAACCAAGGCTGCTTCGCAAGTCCCAAAGATTACAACACCTCCGCTAAAGATGTCTTCTCTAAAAGATGCCAAGGCAGTGATCGAAGAAGGTGGGTGTACTATTTGGGGACAAATCCCGGATATCCCATACAAATCTTATAAATTTGGTTCGGGTTTCACTTCAGGAGCCCAGAAAGCTATACGCCGTGCTCGTGTCGGGGGACCACCCTTGAAGATCAGCAACCACAGAGTCAACACAGTGGGGGATGATGATGAGGATAGCTACGACCTAGAGGAATGGATTTTCCCAACTGTTAATGGAGGACTCAGTAACTGGGAAGCTAAAGATTTTGTCCCAATTACTTTTATCCAACAATAATTGTCTTTAAATTTTTATCGGACCTGTAATAATTAAACAAATCAGACTTTTAAAACCTTGTGTCTTACCCGAGGCACAACGGTCCATTTGTAAGGGTTGTTACTTAATTTTCATATGTTACTAATGAATCATGGACGTTTTTGGATACAAACTTTGTGTTCTTTGTCTTTCTCTTTCTACATTTTTATTTCTTTCAAAGATAGCTATACTCTTACACACACTCACATTCAAATGCAGATCTACATCCATTCGGGATCCCATGGGTAACAATTTTGCTATGGCCTTCTGTGACTCTGAAAATCTAATCTACCAAGCCGAAGACGAAGGTGAGGAAGATCGTGAAGTTCCAGGGGAACTTGCCAGGTTACTACAACAAGAAGAAAGGACCATACAGCCCCACGAAGAACCAATGGACACAATTAACCTAGGTACCAAAAAGGACAAGAAAGAAGTCAAGGTGGGTGCCAATCTGGAACCCAGTGTCAAGAAGCGTCTGACGCAGTTGCTACATGATTATGTTGAGGTCTTTTCCTGGTCGTATGAAGACATGCCAGGACTTGATGCTGATATCGTGGTACATCGTCTACCAACAAAAGAAGACTGCCCTCTGGTAAAACAGAAAGTCCGTCGCATGCGACCAGACATGTCAGAGAAGATTAAGGCCGAAGTCATGAAACAATTCAACTCCGGACTCTTGGCCATTACCTCCTATCCACAATGGGTCGCCAATGTTGTTCCAGTGCCTAAAAAGGACGACAAAGTACGTATGTGTATGGATTACAGAGATTTGAATAGGGCAATCCCTAAGGATGATTTTCCACTCCCCCACATCGACATTCTGGTTGACAATACCGCACATCATAAAGTGTTCTCATTTCTGGATGGTTTCTCAGGCTACAACCAGATCAAAATGGCACCTGAGAACATGGAGAAAATGATCTTTGTCACACAGTGGGGAACATTCTGTTACAAGGTTATGCCTTTCGAGTTGAAGAATGCAGGGGCAACCTATCAGCGTTCCATGGTAGCTCTATTTCACGACATGATACATCATGAAATAGAGGTCTATGTGAATGACATGATAGCCAGATCTCAAATGGAAGAGGAACATCTTGACCATTTGCAGAAACTGTTTGAGAGACTAAAGAAATACAAGCTGAGGTTGAACCCGAATAAATGCATATTTGGGGTGAGGTCCGGTAAACTCTTAGGCTTCGTCGTAAGCGGTAAAGGTATCAAAGTGGATCCTACCAAGGTGAAAGAAATACAATGCTCCTCATACTGAGAAGGAAGTCATAGGATTCTTAGGACGACTAAACTACATTTCCCGATTCACTTCTCACTTAACCGTTACTTGTGAACCAATCTTCAAATTACTGAAGAAAGATCAAGTAGTCAAATGGAATGATGAATGCCAAGATGCCTTCGACAAGATCAAAGAGTACCTACAAGAGCCTCCTCTTTTAATGCCACCAGTCGAGGGAAGACCATTGATCATGTATCTAACTGTTTTGGAAAATTCAATGGGGTGTGTACTGGGGCAGCATGACGAGTCTGGCCAAAAAGAGCATGCTATTTGCTACCTGAGCAAAAAGTTTACCGACTGTGAAACAAGATATTCACTGCTCGAGAAAACTTGCTGCGCTCTGAAATTCTGGCTGCAGATACTTAATGTCACGTTCAATGTTATGACACCGTATCTGACTTACTACATGACAGTAAATACAAAAGCAATAAAGAACACAGTCAATTGTTTACCCAGTTCAGTGTGCAACAACACCTACTCTGGGGGCTACCAAGCCAGGGAGAGAATCCACTATAAGAGATGTTAATTCAGGAATAAACCAACCAGTTTATCTCCTTCACTTAAGACCTACCCAATGCAATTCCAATCTAAGTACAACTTAAACCTGAGTTCCTACTCACTCCCCATCAATCACAGCAGTGATACATAAACCAATTTGACTTAAGAATTGATGAAGACACTCTTCAAAAACAAACACTTGATTAAGCTTCATAGCTTTTTAATCAAGCAACACAATCACTCGTGCTTCACAGCTTTGAGTGATGCACACAACTAACTTGACTCTGCTTCACAACTTTAGTCAAGTAACATTCAAACACTCTTGCTTCAAAGCTTTGAGTGCTACACAACCCTTACAATTTGAAACCTATTCCAAGGCACTTATCACAAATGATAATTGCTTGGAGTACAATAATCAAATCTATACAGATTACAAATGATCTTCTGATCAATAAAGAGAGATCCTTGAAAAACAGCAGCTCTGTTGAATATATAGCAGCTGCAACTTCAGTTAGGGTTTCCACAAAAACCTAGGGTTAATTCCGTTTGACCTAAAGACCAGGTCACAGGACTTTATTAACCAGGTTAGGGTTGAGCTAGGTTACCCCTCAGAAAACGCAGGATTCTGTTCAGGAAAGACTGAGTTATTTCCTGAAAAAACTCAGACTTATCCATCCTGCAAACCTGTTAGTTCAGAACAGGATGTCATAACATCTGTTATGACATCTGAGAAAACCTGTCTACTGATTTAGCAAAATGTGATCATTTTGCAAAATGCTCAGATACACACTTATAAACATCAGTACTTCAATTACAATATTTTTCTGCAAAGGTACCTAATGAGACAGTACAAACTGAACTAGAATGTTATGACATCAGTCATGACATTCACACATACACTTGGGATTTACCAAAAATGCAAGCCAATACCTAAACACCTACAAACTCCCCCTTTGGCAGATTTTTGGCTAAAGACCCTAAGCAATCATAGATAGATAGCAGCAAAAATAAGTGACAGCAGAAAAATAGAATGTCAAGTACTAATTAAGTAAGTACCAAAATATTCTCCCCCTCTTTAGCCACAAATGGGCCAAAGATACATGTTCATAAAATTATACAGTTATCCAAAACAAAATAATAAGAGCAGCAGCAGAAAACAACTGAATACACTTCCAAACTCCACCAGATATCAACACCACCCAGCAACACCACCAAACAGCAATCAACCTTCAAGCACTGTCATCAGACTCAGAGGAGCTAGTTTCTTCAATGTTGAGATGTCCTTCAGCTTCTACACCTTCTTCCCTTCTGTTTTCTTCAGCTTCCTCCTTTTCTAGCCTGGCAATTAGAATTTCTAGGGTCCTTTTTCTAGCATCCAGCTCTTTGCAAGTTTCTTTTAAAACAGCTATGACATCTGATGTCTTGGACTGGGTCTTCACAGACGATGTCTCAGCTGATGTTATGACTATGTCTGGAGCATGAGATCCCTGAAACAGTTTGTAGTGCAGGCCAAGGGCAGGAGCTCTTTTGCAGACTGTATCTCTTGCCACAAGGATATCAGGGTATTGTGCAAGGATGATTCCACAAAGGAGGGAGGGAAAGGCAATTGGTCCTTTGACAGCATAACTGCCAGCATGCTTTAAAGTTTGTTCAAAGATGTACCTCCCATAGTCAAAAGCAGTCTTGGTTCCCACAGCATAGATAAATCTCCCCAATCCTGTGGAGATAGTTGATTTGTGATTTGTAGGCACCCAGTTGGCTGCACCTATTTTATGCAAGATGGAAAATTTCATGCTGAGTTTACTAGCATTCAGCTTCCCTTTCAAGGGCCAGCACTTTACTTGCCTGGCTGTGATGGTTAGACAAACTTCATTGTCAGTTGCCTCTAGATCAGGACAGTCCTCATTTGTTCTTCCAAGAAACTTGTTGATTTATGATGGAGAGAACTTGACCCTTCTTCCTCTAACAAAAACACTTTCAAAGTCAGCTGACCTTCCATCAGCACAATCATTAGACAAGTTCACTACAAACTCCTTGACCAGATTTTCATAACATTTGTTAAACTTTATCACTGTCTTCATTAGCCCAGCATTCTTGATCAGGTCCATGATGTCTTTGCACTCCAAGGCATCATTGTTGAGTTCTCTCTCTAAGGCTATTCTCTTTAAGCAAACATACTTCCATCTGTTTGCATTGTCAGGATGATGAAAAGAGATGTTGTCTGTTGGCACTTCAGGCACTCTAGCAATTTTGCTGGAGGGGAGCTTCCTTCTGATGGGAGTTTCTTCAATATCAATCTCAAATTCTGATTCCTCATCAGAATCAGAAGTTTCAGGTTCTTTACTCTTCTTAGAGATTGGTTGTCTAGCAGTATGCACTTGGGCCTTCTTCCCTTTTGTCTGAATACTTTTCTCAGCCATGCCTTCAACCTTGGATTTCTTAGCATCAGGTTTATCATTCTGACTACTCTTTCTTTTCATCAATCTCCTAGCTATGCTAGGGTTCACATTAGCAATCAGTTCATTATCTGAGTAATCTTCATCCACATCAATGATAGGTGGATCAGCAGCCTTAGAGGGGTTCTGAATGTTGTCTTTTGGTGTCACAACATTCTCAGTGACATCTACATTTTCAGAAACTTCCACATTTGGACTTTCTGATTGATTTAAAGGGACAGAAATCCCCGGTACAGATTGGTTGCCACTCAGTATACTAGTAACCAGCCTAGCAATAGCTTGGTGAACTTGAACTGATCCTTCTCTATTAGGTACAGAAGACGAAGGATGAGAAGAATTACCAGAGGCTGTAGCTTGAGCTCTTCCTGCATGTCTGGTTCTGAGCTTTTTGACTTTGGCTGGGTCAGTTGCCATCTCCCTGAGAGGAGTGACCTCAAGAACTTCAGATTCTATGCATGTGGTGATTGCCCTAGAATCTTGGTCAGATGATGACGATGATGAGGATGACGAAGTCGCCATGGTTGAAGACGATGTCTGAGACATTTTGATTGCCTTTGAGTAATGGTAGCAGTTTGAGAAAAATCTTTGATTGAGAGGAGGAAACAGGTTGCAAGGATGAGAGAGGTAGGGGGTAAAAGGGAGTCTCTTCAACTTCTTAAAGATTTTGAAGGAATTGTGAAAGTATATGATTAACCCACTAAATATAGACTTAATAAAATTAATCCCTTCAACCTTTGTTTTGAGCAAAATTAATTGCTATAATTTCTCATGTTGGTGAATACCCAACCTGCCCCTCAAATTTTCAAGTTTATTTCCAACAAGAGCCTTGGTAGAAGAATTATTCAGCTGAAGCTTAGAGAAACTATGTTCCAGTTTAAATGACTTCTTCTCTTCAAAGTCAAAAGGGTTCAAGGAAATGTTGATTGTTTTCAGATTGTCACAACACAATGTCACAACATCTTGTGTAACATTGTACTCAGGGAGCATCTGTTTTGACCAGATGTTATGAGAACAGAATTTATTAGACTTGTTGTTTCCAACATCCTTGTCAAGATGACTTGAGGTTCTGACAACACATCCTTCTTCAAGTTTATTTGCCACATCACAGATATTATCAACCTGTAGTTTTGGAGTTCTTCTGACAGCTTCCATAGAAATAGCTCTTTTCATTCTTCTTAGATGAAGGGGACCAAGCTTATGCTGCCACAGTTTCATCTCTTTTTCTTCTTTGATGATTGGACACATAGTGGAGATATCAGTGTTCTCAGGCTGCCATAAGTAGCAGTTATCTTTGGATCTGATTCCTCTCATTACAACTTCTAGTTTTTCATTAATTACTTGACATTCAGATCTTGAGAAGTTGACCTTGAATCCTAGATCACATAATTGACTGATACTAATGAGATTAGCAGTCAACCCTTTTACCAGCAGTACTTTATTTAGACTTGGAACTCCAGGACAGTCCAAAATACCAACTCCTTTGACTTCACCTTTAGCACCATCTCCAAAGGTCACAAAACTGGTGGTGTGAGGCATAACATTATTGAGGAGATTTTTGAATCCAGTCATGTGTCTGGAACATCCACTGTCAAAGTACCAGCCTTCCTTTGCAGACACTCTCAGGGAAGTGTGGGCTATCAGGGCAGTAGCCTTTTTCTTCCAATGAGGAGTATGTGGTACCCTTTTTGGCTTAGGTTTAGCACCAAAGTTTTGATTAGGGTATCCATGCAATTTGAAGCAGAAGGGCTTTATGTGTCCATACCTCCCACAATGATGACATCTCCATCTTTGGTATTTTTTCTTCATGTATTTCTGATGTTGAGAGTTGTGTTGAGACATCTGCTTTGACAATTGTTTAACATGCCTGATCTTCTTGTCTGCACCAGGTTTCTTAGCTTCCACAAATCCTAGACCAGATTTGTTTCCCACATTTTGTCCCACTTGTAGGATCTCTTCTAATTTATCTGATCCATTGGTCAACATCCTGACAGATTTTGTCATTTGGTTCAGTTGTGAATTCAGTAATTGAACTTCCCCTTCTAGGTGACTTATAGTTTCAAGATCTGCCCTTTTTTCCGCCCCCAGCTTTATAATGAGTTTTGATTGTTTCTCATTCTGCACACAGACTTCAGCACTTCTGATACACAATTTCTTGTAGGTATCAGTCAGTTCTTCAAATGTCACTTCTTCATCACTAGTGTCACTTTCAGAAGTACAAACACTAGTTAGAGCAGTGACTAGTTTGGCAGATTCTTCTTCAGAATTAATTTCTGAATCATAGTCAGACCAAGTAACAGTCATTCCTTTCTTTTGTTTCTTAAGAAAGGTAGGACATTCAGCTTGAATATGTCCATATCCTTCACATCCATGGCATTGAATACCTCTGCCTTGGTTTCCCTTATCTTCTGACCTTGGTCTTCTGCTGGAACTGTCGATGTCAGAGGGAATGTTATGAACATTAGACCTTGACTTTGGATCCATTCTTTTGATGAGCTTGTTGAACTGTCTTCCAAGCATGGCAATAGCTTCTGATATATTTTCTTCTTCATCCTCCTTGTTTTCAACATCAGTGTTGGATACAAGTGCTATGCTTTTGTTCTTCTTGTCACCATTATCAGTGATCCCCATCTCAAAAGTCTGAAGAGACCCAATAAGTTCATCCACTTTCAACTTGCTAATGTCCTGGGCTTCCTCTATGGCAGTTACCTTCATTGCAAATCTTTTAGGCAAGGATCTGAGAATCTTCCTCACCAGTTTTTCTTCTGACATCTTTTCTCCCAGTGCTCCTGAGGTGTTGGCAATCTCCAAGATGTTCATGTGAAACTCATGAATGGTTTCATCTTCCATCATTTTTAGATTCTCAAACTTGGTGGTCAACATCTGAAGCCTTGACATTTTTACTTTGGAAGTGCCCTCATGAGTAGTTTTGAGAGTGTCCCAAACTTCTTTGGCCAATTCATATTGATGTACTAGTCTGAAAATGTTTCTATCAATTCCATTGAACAAGGCATTTAAAGCTTTTGAATTTCCCAGAGCTAACTCATCTTCTTCTTTACTCCAATCTTCCTCAGGCTTCAGACTGATTGTCCCATCTTTCTCAATTATGGTGGGATGAACCCATCCTTTGTCAGCAGCTCTCCAAGCCTTTTTGTCCAGAGATTTTAGGAAGGCAATCATACGAGGTTTCCAGTAGTCATAATTAGTTCCATCCAGAATGGGTGGTCTATTTCCAAAAACTCCTTCTTTGTCCATAGTGCCAGAAAGTGATATCCCTAGATCTCACCCAGTAATACAGGCAGGGTGCCTGCTCTGATGCCAATTGAAATTCTGGCTGCAGATACTTAATGTCACGTTCAATGTTATGACACCGTATCTGACTTACTATATGACAGTAAATACAAAAGCAATAAAGAACACAGTCAATTGTTTACCCAGTTCAGTGTGCAACAACACCTACTCTGGGGGCTACCAAGCCAGGGAGAGAATCCACTATAAGAGATGTTAATTCAGGAATAAACCAACCAGTTTATCTCCTTCACTTAAGACCTACCCAATGCAATTCCAATCTAAGTACAACTTAAACCTGAGTTCCTACTCACTCCCCATCAATCACAGCAGTGATACATAAACCAATTTGACTTAAGAATTGATGAAGACACTCTTCAAAAACAAACACTTGATTAAGCTTCACAGCTTTTTAATCAAGCAACACAATCACTCGTGCTTCACAGCTTTGAGTGATGCACACAACTAACTTGACTCTGCTTCACATCTTTAGTCAAGGAACATTCAAACACTCTTGCTTCAAAGCTTTGAGTGCTACACAACCCTTACAATTTGAAACCTATTCCAAGGCACTTATCACAAACGATAATTGCTTGGAGTACAATAATCAAATCTATACAGATTACAAATGATCTTCTGATCAATAAAGAGAGATCCTTGAAAAACAACAGCTCTGTTGAATATATAGCAGCTGCAACTTCAGTTAGGGTTTCCACAAAAACCTAGGGTTAATTCCGTTTGACCTAAAGACCAGGTCACAGGACTTTATTAACCAGGTTAGGGTTGAGCTAGGTTACCCCTCAGAAAACGCAGGATTCTGTTCAGGAAAGACTGAGTTATTTCCTGAAAAAACTCAGACTTATCCATCCTGCAAACCTGTTAGTTCAGAACAGGATGTCATAACATCTGTTATGACATCTGAGAAAACTTGTCTACTGATTTAGCAAAATGTGATCATTTTGCAAAATGCTCAGATACACACTTATAAACATCAGTACTTCAATTACAATATTTTTCTGCAAAGGTGCCTAATGAGACAGTACAAACTGAACTAGAATGTTATGACATCAGTCATGACATTCACACATACACTTGGGATTTACCAAAAATGCAAGCCAATACCTAAACACCTACACACTCTGGCATGGGCTGCTCGCCGGCTAAGACAGTATATGTTGACCCATACTACCTTATTGATATCTAAGATGGATCCAATAAAATACATATTCGAGAAGCTTGCCCTCGCTGGGAGAATAGCGAGATGGCAGATGATCCTGACCGAATATGACATTCAGTACACTACCCAGAAAGCAATTAAGGGTAGTGTGCTAGCCGATCACCTTGCTCATCAAGATGTGGATGATTATCAGTCCATGAAGTTCGAATTTCCAGATGAAGACATCATAATGGTAAACAACTGTGAAGAATTCAGACCATATGACGGACCTGAACAAGGATCTCGATGGACCCTGGTTTTTGATGGGGCGTCCAACGCACTCGGAAATGGCATAGGTGCTGTACTCATATCCCCTGAAGGATGTCACACTCCCTTTACTGCAAGACTCTGCTTCAACTGTACAAATAACATGGCAGAATACGAAGCGTGCATTTTTGGTCTCAAAGCTGCCATAGATTTGGGGATCAAGTCCTTAAGTGTATTCAGAGATTCATCCTTAGTCATCAGCCAGATCAAGGGAGAATGAGACACGAAGCACCCTAACCTTATCCCCTACAAAGAACATGTGTTGATATTAATCCCACATTTTGAGAAGATTACCTTCGAGCATTTCCCGCGAGAAGAAAATCAACTAGCGGATGCGCTAGCCACAATGTCATCCATGTTTAAACTCAAGTGGGGTAACGAGGCTCCCCAGATCACCATTGAACGGATGGATGAACCAGCTTACTGTCACGAGATCGATACTGAAGAAGTAGTGGACCAGCCTTGGTTCCATGAAATCAAAAGGTATCCCGAGGCTCAAGAGTATCTGGAAGGAGCTTCAGTCAACGATAAGAAGTTTTTAAGGAGATTCTCTGCTAAGTTCTTCATCAATAATGACATTCTCTACAAGCGTAACCATGAATCTGTTTTTCTTCGTTGCGTAGACAAGGTTGAGGTAGAAAAGATCATGGCTGATCTACATGAAGGCACTTTTGGCACCCATTCCAGTGGTATACGATGGAAAAGAAGATCCTACGGGCAGGTTATTACTGGTCTACCATGGAAGCAAATTGCTATCAACATTCATGAACTTGTCATAAGTGTCAGATCTATACTGACAAAGTGCATGTACCTCCAGTTCCTCTGAATGTCCTGACTGCTCCCTGGCCATTTGCGATGTGGGGCATCGACATGATTGGAGAAATCAAACCTACATCCTCTAATGGACACCGCTTCATCTTGGTGGACATTGACTACTCCACAAAGTGGGTTGAGGCAGCTTCTTTCGCTTCTGTAACCAAGAATGTTGTGGCCTAATTCATCAAACAAAATCTTATATGTCGGTACGATGTCCCGGAGTGGATCATTACAGACAATGGTACGAATCTCAACAATACTATGATCACCACATTATGCGCGTAATTTAAGATCCAGCACCATAATTCTTCCCCTTACCGGCCAAAGATGAATGGCATTGTCAAAGCCGCAAATAAGAACATCAAAAAGATCATACAAAAAATGACAGTAACCTACAAAGACTGGCATGAGATGCTACCATTCGCTCTCCATGGTTATCGTACCATAGCGCACACATTGATCGGGGAAACACCTTACTCTCTAGTATACGGTATGGAAGTTGTCTTGCCTATTGAGGTCCAGATCCCTTCTCCGAGAATCATGAAGGATGCAGGGTTGAATGAAGATGACTGGATCCAAACTCGACTTGATCTACTAAACTTGATTGATGAGAAAAGGCTTACTGCTGTCTGTCATGGTCAAATGTATCAAAAACGGATGATCAAGGCTTTCAACAAAAAGGTCAGACGCCAAGTGTATAAAGTCGGGGATCTGGTGATCAAGCGCATCATACTTCCGCAAGGTGATCCCAGGGGCAAATGGACTCCTACATATGAAGGAAAATTTGTGATCAAAAGCATATTCTCTGGTGGAGCAATAATCTTGACCACTGTGGATGACGACGACCTTCCACACCCTGTGAACACAGACATAGTCAAAAGATACTACACATAAGAGACCCGCTAGGTTGACACACCTAGGCAAAACAAGGGCATCCCGACAAACCAAAAAGGTTTGGGAAAAAATTAGGGATAAAACAAGAAAATTTGTACACCCGACAAGTTGAAAACCCGAAAGGGAGACTTGGGCAAAAAAGGGTATCCCGATGGACTGAAAAACCGAAAGGGAGGTCTAGGAAAAAGTTAGGGAATTTAAAGCGTATGACTATGTCCCGTTGATCACCTTACATACAACCTTTAAGCTTCAACTGACAAACTCAACTGTTCTAATCAATCCAATCAACTTCGGACAAGGCAGCAAATGGACAAGACGCTCAGAGACACAGAGGCTATAGCAGAATGGGAACCCCATGGGATTATTGCACATAGCTATATTTTCTTTATATCAAATTTTCATTTTTTACGACGACATTCCCTTACTAGAATGTTCGTCTCATTGTACAAAGAATACTTATTCAAGTTAATACAAAGATATCCCTTTGAAAGTAAAAAACTATCTGTTTTTTCTTTATTTATGTCTTTTGTTTACAAAAATGTCCAATGATTTATTTTTGAACATATGCATTTGAACATAACACTGTTTACAAATGAACAAAAATAGAAAGACAATCACTAATGGCTTTAAGAAATAGGATAATATCTTTAGACTATAAAATCGCCCATAGTGTGCAGCCTAATGATATCAAGCGCTCTCACATCCCCAGTGGAACAAAACTTTCAGTTATCACTCCCTAGTAAAGGTCGCCCAATTTCTCAAGATTCTCCAACAGGATTTCACAAGCAATACACGGAATTTCCCTTACAACAGAGTTTATTTCTCTAACAAATAAAAGCTCATCAACTCATCAGCACTTCAAAACATGAACACTTACACTCCATGTCCCCAACAGTCGTCAGGGATTTATTTTCCATAATCCAACAATATCACAACAGCATAGATTACATACCCATACATCACATCCATACGTCATAAACATCTATGACACAAATGCATACAGCGTAATGTCATTCATTTGTTAGAACATCATTGTAGAATACATTTCATACATCATGACATTGCATACAACTAATCTTTCATCTCTTCAGGAAAGATCAGGCAACAAATGGCTATCATCAACAATTTGCAAAAGGTCAGAGATTGATACCTGAAAAAAGCCAAGACAATTATCTACATGACCAGCTGAAGCAATCCTACACGGGCTTCTTCTCGTACACTCTTTCAGATACAGTTCAGATACACTCCAGATACGGATGCTATTCTGATACTCATTCAGATTCAGCTTTCAGATACAGTTCAGATACACTCCAAATACGGATGCCATTCTGGTACTCATTCAGATTCAGCTTTCAGATACAGTTCAAATACGCTCCAGATACGGACGCCATTCTGATACTCATTCAGATTCAGGTTTCAGATACAGTTCAGATACGCTCCAGACACAGATGCCATTCTAATACTCATTTAGATTCAACTTTCAGATACAGTTCAGATACGGTCCAGATACGGATGCCGTTCTGATACTCATTCAAATCCATCTTTCACATACAGTTCATATACGCTCAAGATATGGATGCCATTCTGATACTCATTCAGATTCATCTTTCATATACAGTTCAGATACGCTCCAGATACGGATGCTCTGATACTCATTTAGATTCAACTTTCAGATACAGTTCAGGTACACTCCAGATACGGATGTCATTCTGATACTCATTTAGTTTCAGCTTTCGAATACGAGTCAAATACAATCCATTTATGGATATTATTCTTGTACTCAACCCAACACATCCACTATTTCAGTATAAATCGACCAGAGATTTATTCTGACACTTCTTCTATTCCTGCCAACAAATAATTTTGGATGACATCTACAAGCCCATCTCCGACAACTTTCCATCATCTCTCCAAATGGCATCTTTAAGCCCATTCCCCACACCATCAACCACCACATCATCAAGTGCAAATTTCTGGGCACTCTAGTGTCCAATCATCTTTCACCTTCAAGTCATGAATGGCGGATCCTCCAATCTAATTCTCCAGGTTTAAGAAGATTGAACATGGGCAGCTGTTGTACCCCAAAATTTTCCCTCTCATTTATCAAGTATTTTCTCACAAGATCTCCTTTGGTTCAAGACTGCACTAGGGATGATCAACTCAAGACACCTCCTTAAGCACTAATGACTGAAATTAAGGTTTGAGGTTGCACAAGGATAATTGAACTTTAAATACCTCATATGACTTTCATGGATCATAATGGACCCCCAAGATTACTCATGTCAAGTTTCAAGCCTTGGATCACATTTTTGCTCAGTCAATTGAGCAGTTGACCTAAAAATCAGCTGTATTGGGGAAAAAGTCAATTATGGCCAATTTACAGTCAAACTTCATAATTTTTTAACCACATCAACATTATAAACTCATATGTATCATTTGGTCAAGTTTGGACCAAAATTCCTCAATAAATTTGATCAAATCATCAAAAGGGCAAAATGGTCAAAATTAGGGTTTTGATTGAGAAAGGACAATTTCTAATTTTTGACCTAGCAAATGGTTAATTGGTTTGAGGCATGACCTTAGGAGTTCAATTACACCATTTTGACCTAATAGAATGACTCAAAATATTGCTCAAGAACAATTGGATTGATAGTTGATTTTCAGTCAACTAATCAAAAGTCAATTGTACACTGAAAAGTTAAACTTTGACTTTTTGGTCAAAATCAAGTGTCAAAGATCACAATTCATCAAAACATGTTAAAATATGAAACTTTTTCATCAAGAAATCAAAAAGTCAAGATTTCATTTTGAAAAGTCAAAGTTTTCAAACTTAGAAAATTTTCTAAGTGTTGAAAACTTCATATTTTTTCACAACTTTGAGCCAAATTTTCACCATGATGCAAGATGATTCAAAAGAAACTTTCAACATGAAAGTTGTAGATCTCCATGAGATCTACAACATTTCTTTACACAAATATTCCATGATATGTTTCATAAAGAAGTGGAAGTATATGTAGATGATATGATCTCCAAATCTCATACAAAGGAGGATCACATTGTACACTTATGGAAATTATTCGAGCGTATGCGAAAGTTCAAACTAAGGTTAAATCTAAACAAATGTACATTTGGTGTCAGGTCAGGAAAGCTACTAGGTTTCATTGTAAGTCAGCATGGTATTGAGGTGGATCCCGACAAGGTGAAAGCCAAACAAGAAATGCCAGCCCCAAGAACATAAAAAGAGGTTCGTGGTTTTTTAGGACGATTGAATTGAATTTCAAGGTTCATATCACACCTAACTGCTACGTGCGAGCCTATATTCAAATTAATTTTAAAAGATCAGACAATAGTGTGCAATGATTACTATCAAACAGCCTCCAAGATAATAAAACATTATTTAAAAGAACCACCAATCTTGATGCCACCAGTTCCTGAAAGACCTCTCATCATGTATCTAATAGTGTTTAAAGGGTAAATGGGATGTGTATTAGGACAACATGACGAAACAGGTAGAAAAGAGTAAGCAATCTACTGCCTCAGCAAGAAATTCACTGATTGTGAAACCGGGGTACTCACTCCTCGAGAAGACTTGTTGTGCATTGACTTGTGCTACTAAAAGATCGAGGTAGTACATGTTAACTTACACCACATGGTTAATATAAAGAATGGATCCTTTAAAGTATGTGTTCGAAAAAATAACTCTTACAGGAAGGATTTCCTGATGGCAGATGTTACTATTAGAGTATAACATCCAATATGTTACTCAAAAGGTCATAAAGGGTAGTGTATTGGCTGACCATCTAGCTCATCAGCCATTTCTAGAATATCAACCAATAAAGTTCAACTTTCCAGCCGACGATGTCATGGTTATAGGTAACTACGAAGTACCAGAGCCTGAAGAAGGACCTGAACCAGGGGAACATTGGACACTCATGTTTGATGGGGCTTCAAATGCACTAGGGCACGACATTGGGGCAGTTTTGACTTCTCTGAAGAATTTTCACAAACCTTATACTGCAAGGTTATATTTTGACCGCACCAACAATATTGATGAATACAAAGCATGTATCTTGAGTCTGGAAGCCGCTATCGATCTAAGAATTGAACATCTAGAAGTGTTTGGAGACTCAGCGTTAGTCATATACCAAGTCAACAACGAATGGGACACCAAACATCCCAAATTGATTCCATATCGAGATCATGATTTGAAAATAGCTGTGGAATTTACCAAGATTACGTTCAGTCATATTTTGTGAGAAGAAAATCAGACGGTAGACCTTTTGGCAACTCTATTAGCCATGTTCAAAGTAATCTGGCCAAACCACGAACCACACATTACAATCAGACATTTTGAAGAACCTGTACATTTCCTTTCTATTGAATAAGGACCAGACAATAAGCCTTGGTTATATGACATCAAGAGGTATCTTGATAAATAAAACGAACTCTATAGAAGCTAGCTTCAAAGTTCTTTTTGAATGGCGATGTATTGTACAAAAGAAACTACGATATGGTGTTACTCAGGTGTGTGGAGAAACATGAAGAAGATATACTTATGAGAGAAATCCATGAAGGTGATTTTGGAACTCATACAAATGGATATGTGTTGTACCCTAAAATTTTCCCTTTCATTTTACTCAACACATGTCCTTTAAGATCCTCAATTCACTCAAGATTGCCCAAGAGTTGACCAGACAAACTCTCTCCTAAGGCAGTGCACCTCAAAATTAGGGTTGCTATTTTCATCAAGATGGGTGAAACACAAAGGAAACAAATGATTACCAAGGTCCTAATATGTTCCCAAGATCATCCATGTCAAGTTTCATGCCTTGCACAAGGAAGTTTGCTCAGTCAACTGCTCAAATGCTTGAGAATCGACTGTATTAGGTCAAAAGTCAACTATGGCCCACATACAGTTAAACCTCAAGATTTTTGGTCAACATCAACATTTTGAAGTGACTTCCATCATTTGATCAAGGATTGATCATGATTCCTCAAGGAATGCTCCAAATTCATCAAAACCCAAAAGTTGTTAAATTATGGTTTTATAGGAAAAGTCAACCCAACTTTGACCAAGCATAACTTCTTCATACTTTATCATAAATTTTCCATCCGAGCCTCATTTTGAAGAGGATGCAATTACCTACAATTAATCTTCAGCCCTCAAGTTCAAAATATGCACTCATTAAAAGATATGAATTTCTACATTATAGGTCCTTTTGAAAAGTCAACAAAAACACCTTATGGGTCAAAGCTTCATACATGAACATGGAAGATCCAATTGTGATGAAACAAAAAGGGTTGTTTAGGGGACATCCTAATATTTCTAAAAAGTCCAAGAACACCCTCCCAGGGTCAAAATTGAGAGAGTTGTGCATTGTCAAAGTTACCAATTTTTGGAAAATTGTCAAAAGTCAACATTGATCAAATTTGCATTTTTTCCAAAAGGGCCCATGCTTTTTTGCTCGAAACATGTTTCTAATAGGACCCACGACCCCTGAGCTTTTCAACCTATTATTTTATTACTTTTATCATTTATTTTGATTTTTTTATTCATTTAAATCAACATAAATCAAATTAAATGGTAAAATAATGAAAACAAAATCAAATCTTTGGATTTTTGTGCACATTTGGAGTCCATGCACAACTAGCATGATGATCAATTCGTGCAAGACTCATTAGGATTGGAAAAGATTGGATTGAAACTTGTTTTAGAAAGATATCATACATGAATCAAATCAAATCACATTTTCATAATTCTCAAAGATATGATGCAATTTTATAATCCTAATTCAGTCTACTATATGTATACAACAATTGCAGATCAAAATACAAGTTTTTGCAGTGGTAGGGAGCAAGAACGAAAACTCATAATTTGGATAAAAAATGGGCATTCAATTTCTACCTTAGAGGACGATTCCAGGTAATTGAAGGACTCTAATCACTTCCTGGCCATCTCCAGAAGCCAACAACATCATTTGCAGCCTTCAAAACATCAAGAATCATCACCTAGACACATCACGGTTTGCAAACTTTCTCAAATCCGGTTATTACAATTTACGCATCATTAGCACCTTTAATTGTTATATTTGTGATCATCATCATGTTTGCAAGCTGACCACATAGTTTAATTGTATTTTTGGGACCTTTACACGCATCTGCCATGGTTAGGGTTTCTACATGAATTTTAGGGTCTTTGTGTACAGGAAAAATTGGGCCATGAATCAAGTACCATGATACTCGTGAGACCAAGACGAGTTGATTGGTACCATCACAATTAATTTATCATGCTCGTATGAAATTTTTGAATTGTACAGGGTTGTAGTTACAACAAAACCTCCGCAGGTATAAGTCTCTTATATAATATGACGGTTGCAGCGAAGGAGATGATGCGTGGCAGCCCATGAATGGCTGATTTGAATTTTGCGCGCATTTTATGAATCCATTATTTTGTTTGATTATTATGTTTTGCTTTCATTATATAAACAAAGTAACAAGCTAGCGTTGTTGGCAGCGTATCATTGGTGATGAGTAGAAGGACATGGGTTCGATCCCAGGTCCTAATAATTTATTTGTGTTATTTTTTCTTCTATGATCAGGTGTATCACGCTCTCAACCATCCACCATGCGCTAGCAATTCATGACCATTGTATGTACTGCTGGCTAGATCTAACGCTTCCATCCATGAAGGTCCATGATACTCCTCCAGGTTAACGCTGCACAAGATGCAGCGTGGTTGACTGGGCTTGATGCTTAATGGGCCAAGGAATTTAGATTCACCCCCCCCCCCTTTCAGCTAGCATACAGGCCCATTTGGTTATTTCTTTTATTATTTTCTTTTCTTTATTTCTTTTCCTTTTTTAATTAATACAAAAATTATTTTTATTAAATTAACAAATCAAAAATCACAAAAAGATCTCTTTTTCTTAATAAATATTATTTGAGTTAATTAGTTTAATTAATTTAGAGCAATTTAATTTTCTTTTTATAATGAAAAATAATTAAAATTAGGGTTTTAGACTGTACATAATTTAATTAATTTCCTTTAAAATACATCAAAGATCATTTTTTAGAAATATATATATTTCTTTAATTAATTAATTAAATTAGAAAATTAGGTTAATTTAATTTCTTTCATAATTTTAAAAACGATTAGAAATTAGGTTTAATTGATTTATAATTAAATTGTTTTCTTCAATAAAAATCCAAAAAATACTTTTTCTCTCAAATTAGGGTTTTAGATTATTTCAATCATCCTCACATTTAATTTGCCGCGCGCTTGTTAATCATTTGTCCATTATTTTGTAACTGTTCAGGGTTTGTAATAGTTAATCTAGGTTTTTTTACTTACTGTTTAAATCCCCGATTTTTGGTTATGTAATTAATCCCCCTCCCTGAAGCCTTGTAATAGCTAGGTTTATTTTTCACACTTTTAATTTCCGCAATCTTTAACTGTCTAGATGTATGGCTAATAGGATTGTATGGCAAGAATGTTTGAAAAATTAAAATGGTAGATCACCTAATGTGCAAAGATGAAATAACTAAAACAAATCATATGCACATATTCACTCCTAGGGTTTACCTCACTTCGGTTGCCTTCGGTAAACAATCATTAAGCATATGAGATTTTAGTGGTTGCCCTCCAGTCTAAAGAGATCAAATTGTCCCATTTGAATGTTGCCTCAGAAATGTTGCCTCAGAAAGATCTTAAGACTCTAGGGTTATTACTAAAGTTTTCTAACTATTTCTTTATTGATTGTTCTTGTCTCTTTTGAATGTCCCTTCCAACTCCAATGACGGTGCTACCTACTCCTTAATAGTAGGATAGCGTTGTCTGAAGGAAATAGAACAAACAATCCTTTTTTCGAGTAGGTAGAATCTTAAGTACTTGCTCAATGAAAACTTTTCACACAAACACTTATCAAAACAAATTTTCAAAACAACTTTCTCACATCCTTGAGGACTGATACAAGGGTCATCCCGAAGTAAAAACATTTTCAAGACAAACACACACAAGCAATTTGAAAAATGAGCAAGTACCTAAGAGCCCGTAGATAACTACAGATAGAAAGGGTGCTAACACCTTCCCTTTCTATAATCTACGGGCTCAGAATTTCTCGAAAAAAGGTTTTTTCTGTTCTTTTTCCTTTTCCATGATTGGATGAAATAAAAGTCGGTGGCGACTCTTGCTTACCGTGACATTTTGCAAACAAAAAACGCAAAATGCAAACCAATATTAAACAGTCGGTTCTGCCACCGTATCACAATATGCCATGGCCAGAAAGATCTTGTGAGTAGGTTATTATTGGTTTATGATGGAAGCTGATTGCTACCATTATACAAAGACATGTCACAAATGTCAAATCTACGCTGAAAAAATGCATGTGCCACCGAATCCTTTAAATGTCTTAAGTTTACCTTGGCCATTCTCAATGTGGGGAATTAATATGATAGGCATGATCGAACCGAAAGCCTTCAACGATCACCGGTTCATACTAGTTGCCATTGATTACTTCACCAAAGGGGTGGAAGTTGCGTCCTACGCAAATGTGACACGATAAGTGGTTACTTGATTCATCAAGCAGAATATTATATGCAGATATGGGGTTCCCAGCAGAATCATTATAGACAACGGGTCCAATTTAAACAACAAAATGATGAAAGAATTATGCGATGACTTCAAAATTGAGCATCACAATTCCTCACCCTATCGACCCAAAATGAACGGGGTCGTTGAGGATGCCAATAAGAACATCAAGAAAATCATTCAAAAGATGGTGAAGACATACAAAGACTGGCATGAAATGCTTCCTTTCTCTCAACATGGCTATCGTACTTCCATATTCACATCAACAGGTGCAGCTTCTTTCTCTCTAGTATATAGCATGGAGGCTGTACTCCCGGTTGAAGTAGAGATTCTATCACTTTGAGTTCTGATGGAAACAAAGCTTGAAGAAGTAGAGTGGGTTCAGACGCGACTTGATCAACTTAAGCTCATTGAAGAAAAATGCTTGACAACTTTGTGCCATGGTTTGTTGTACCGTAATAAGATGAAAAAAGCATTTGACAAGAAGGTTTATCCTCGAGTGTTCAAAGAAGGAGATTCGGTGCTCAAGAAAATTCCACTACCTCGCCTTGATTCACGTGGTAAATAAACACCTAACTACAAAGGTCCGTATGTGGTAAAAATAACATTCTCGGGTGGTGGTATTATCCTCAGAACAATGGATGAGGAAGAACTGCCACATCCAGCTGAAACAACCGGCTGAAAATCATCAAACAATGAAGTCGCCATCGAACGTCTTTCATCCCACATGAAGGGAAAGATAAACATCGAGAAAACCTGAGAAGGGATAAGTCACAGTCTTGAAATCGAGAGATAGGGTAAGGGAGTCTGTTACGCGAGGGGAAGGTATTAACACCCCACACACCCGTAGTACTCTACCGTATCCACTCTTGCTGTCTATCTTATGGGTGTGTCTAAACTATGCTTATTGTTTATTGCTGAGGAAGAATGCATGCAAAAGAAATGAGAAAAGAATGTAGGGAAAATAAAATTGTACTCCCTTGGGCCCTACCCCAATGCCTACGTATCCTTTTTGAGGAATCAGAGCTACCGTAGTTTGGCTCACATGTTTTTTGTTTGTTTTGTATTTTTTATGGACAATGTTAACTCTGCCTTCTATCGCAGCTCGACCTTTGGGGACTTATGCGTTGGCACAAAAGTAAATTAATCATGTCCTTACCTGAAAAGGGTTTTAGAGAAAAGGTGCTACACTTGATTGGTTTGTATTTTATTGCGGATAATGGCTAGTTGACCTCAAGAGAGAGATATTAGTAGCTTCTCCACTTATCCATGAAAGGAGTCTTTGAGACTTGAACCACACCTAGGTTGGAGATGGAAGAACAATAAGATCGAGAAGAGACCCGCTTATCATTTCCCATACTCAACAAAAGGTATGATTCTCATCAGTGATTTTAAAGTGTTTTGAAGTTTGCAAAGAAAAATAAGTTTTTGTTTTAATGCAAATGCAAAAGGGGAAAGAAAAGTCAAAGGGAGACTAGCCTATTTCTAAATCTAATGTTATCATGCATCATTGGACCTAAAGTTAGAATTTAGAGGGAATTCTACCTAATGTTTGCATGCTTGGATTTAAAAGCCTAATGTCTAATTTTAGTTCAATCAAATCAAAGATTAATTTTGAACCAAAATCTCCTAAGGAATCATGAAGGACCATACAGGCAAGTAAACTTGGTAGCATGTATCAAAGTATTGCATGAAATCCATACCAAAAAAAATCGCAAACAAAATACATGGCATAAAATGCGTAAAACTAGTAATTAAAATTGACTAAAAGTTAGCAAAGGGGGAAATTAATTCCTAAAATCTAATATATTGTTTTTATGTTGTTATTATGCATTTTATTGACAAAATTACGAAAAAGAAAATGAAAGAAAAGTAAAGGAAATTATGAAACTTCTAAAGCTAGAGGGAGTGTGGAGCTGCAATTAGGGTGTTTGCTAAAGTAAAAATGGTGCAGGCCCAAAGGGAACGGTCCAATAAGCCCGTTTTTGTCCAAGCAACCAGCCCAAAAAAATAAAGATCAAACGGACCAATAGAAGATCCAAACCAGTCCGGTAATAGTCTTCTGTTTGCAAGGCCTTTCAATGCCAAAAACGCAAGACAATTGGGCCTAGCCCATGATAGAATTCGATCCAAGGAACCACAAGCATAATCCATCACCACTGTAATCAGGTTTTTTATCAATTGGGGAGAAAGTGAAACAAAATTAGATAAAACGACATCGCTGTATATCACTAGGGTTTTGATGTATGACCACCGGATTTCAACTGAAACAGAGGAATTTATTCCTTATTGCTGTACCCAAAAATTTTCCCTCTCATTTATCAAGTATATTCTCACAAGATCTCCTTTGGTTCAAGACTGCACTAGGGTTGATCAACTTAAGACACCTCCTTAAGCACTAATGACTGAAATTAGGGTTTGAGGTTTCACAAGGATAATTGAACTTTAAATACCTCATATGAATTTCATGGATCATCATGGACCCCCAAGATTAATCATGTCAAGTTTCAAGCCTTGGATCACATTTTTGCTCAGTCAATTGAGCAGTTGACCTAAAAATCAACTATATTGGAGAAAAAGTCAATTGTGGCCAATTTACAATCAAACTTCATAATTTTTTATCTAAATCAACATTATAAACTCATATGTATAATTTTATCAAGTTTGGACCATAATTCCTCAAGAAATTCGATCAAATCATCAAAAGGGCAAAATGGTCAAAATTAGGGTTTTGACTGAGAAAGGGCAATTTCTGATTTTTGACCTAGCAAATGGTTAATTGGTTTGAGGCATGATCTTAGGAGTTCAATTGCACCATTTTGACCTAATGGCATGACTCAAAATATTTCTCAAGATCAATTGGATTGATAGTTGATTTTTAGTCAACTGATCAAAAGTCAACTATACACTGAAAAGTCAAACTTTGACTTTTTGGTCAAAATCAAGTGTCAAAGATCACAATTCATCAAAACATGTTAAAATATGAAACTTTTTCATCAAGAAATCAAAAAGTCAAGATTTCATTTTGAAAAGTCAAAGTTTTCAAACTTAGAAAATTTTCTAAGTGTTGAAAACTTCATATTTTTTCACAACTTTGAGCCAATTTTTCACCATGATGCAAGATGATTTAAGAGAAACTTTAAACTTGCAGATCTCCATGAGATCTACAAAATTGATTTACACAACTTCTTCTAAAAATTCTTGGATCTCAAGTTATTAATCCATGAAGTCATGGTCATGAAACTAAACACTTAGTGAAATTTTGAACATTTTTGGTCAGGATTTTAACCTAACTTCTGACCTAAGTTTCACCTAGTTCCATTTGGATTTTGCAAAAGTGATTCAAAGAGTGGTTGTAGAGAATATTACAATATTTCTAAAATTTCTAATAACTCCTTGAGATCATTTGTGAGCAAGGAGAATCGAAGTTCAGAAGTTGGGGTTTCAAGTTGTTTTACAAGGCAAATTTTAGGATGAACAAAATTCAAATCTCAAACCTATGCTGCAGAATCCTTGATTTGCAGGCCTCAAACTTGTTAGGAACTCCATAATTAAATGCTTGCATAGCTGTTAGAGGCCTCAACTTAAGAATTCAATGCAATGCCCTTGCTTTATGTCCATTTTAGGAAGAAAGTGCACAATGTCATTTTGAAAAAGTAGCTTTATACACAAAACTTCTTCTTGAGCCTTGCAATTGTTTTCTTCTGATCATACACGTCCTATAACTCAAGAGAAGTTTATATCAAGCCTTACAATCACTCGGCCCATGCTTGTACTTCATCTTGGAACCATACATTCACTTTTCTTCAAAATCAAGCAACCTAGCCATAACTCTATAACTCAGAAATCCTTTGTGCAAAACCTCTCCAACCTTTTTCTTATACATACACAAGTCATTTGCAAGAAAACACACGCATGCTGAAGCCCTGAAACTCTCTAAAACACAGAATCACCAAAATCCCCTCAAAACTTGCCATTTCTGAGTTTTGAATCCAATCTCCAAATTTGCTCGTGCGTTTCTTGGCCTTTTACTTTCAAAAGCTTCTAAACAACATACACAAACAATTCTAACACCTGCAACACAAATGTAACACCTCCATCATCATCCACCATTTTCAAAAATAACACCTTGCACCTTGACTTCTCCAGAACTCCTCGGGCACTTTCATCTCAAGCTAAGCATCACATTAGCTTCCTGGGAACTTGAGGAAGCTAATCCAATCATTGGAACTCACAAAAAGCTGCTCAAACTCAAAACACGATACCCTCTTGGAAGGTGAGTTTTCTGACTTTTAAACTCTCCATACAAGCATCATTAATGGTTTATTTGTGAATAAGAAATGTAGGTATCATTGTCCTGAAGCTAACGATGTCTTTAGACTTCATTTATATTAGTTAAGTAGTTAGAGTTTTGAGTCTGAACATCCTGGAAAAGTTAGGTCAGAATTTGGTACCATTCAAAATTCATGCTCATTTTTTAGAATTAGTTTAAGTGCTTTACATTTCTGAAATCGTGAGGAAATTTTTCACAAGTTTCATGTTTACATTTTTGCAAATGGATGAGAAATGAACAAGATGCAGGTGGTCCGACCAGAGGTTGAAGATGAAGTTGTTTTCATGGAGCAGTTTCTAATACATATTTATGGTTTGACATAAGTTAACGGATGTATCACCACCCCAGTGGTTAAAGCGCGCGCCTGTCACCCTTAGATCCTGGGTTCAAGCCCCAATGTGACCTTTTTTACATTTTTTTTTCACTTTTTTGACATTTTCTTGTTTTTTTGCAGCGCTTGGGCCAACAGTTTGGGCCTGACCTTTTTTTTCTTACAATACTCCCTTTTTCACTTATCAACCCCCCTAACTTTATTTTTTTATTTTATTTTATTTTTACTTTTTTATCTTTTAATTATTATTATTATTAGTATTATTATTAATATTAATTTTTATTGTTAGTAATAAAAATCCAAAAAATATTTTTATTTTATTATTTTCACATTTATATTTTATTTTTCTTCACAAAAACAAAAGAATAAAAATATTTCTTTTACATTTTCTTTAATAATTAAATTTACCTTTTAAATACTTAGATAATTTAATTTTAATTATTATTATATTATTTTGTAAATTAAAATCAATTTAGAATTTAGGATTTTTATTTAATTATTTTTATTTACTAATTTAATTAAATTCACCAAAACCCTAAAAAACTTGTTTTCTTTGAATTAATTTATTTTACTAACTTAATATTAATTTTCTTATTTTTTTTAGTTAATTATCAAAACCCTTTTTTTTCATAAAAAACAAACAACAATCATATTTCTTTTTGCATTTACATTCTTGTATTTTATTTGTTCATTTTGTACATTTGTTCAAATTCAATATGGTTATAATAATTATTTAGATTTGATTTCTTGAAATATTCCCCATTTGTGATTTGTATACCCCCCCCCCCCCTAAATGATGTAATAGCGTAGTATTTTTATTTTCCGCAATTTAAATTCTTTATATAGAAATGCTAGTAATTAGGGTTTGTATGAGAATATTAAAATCAATGCTTACCAAACCCTAACTAAAGACAAATGAATACACTTGCACACTTACACTCTTAGGGTAAACCCACTTTGTTGCCTTATAAAATGGCCATATTATGCATGTGAGGTATTTTAGCAAAAACAAGCAAAATACAAGACCATAGTCCCTCGATGACGCTATCCATGTTGCCTTTCAAAATGATCTTAGTCCCTAAAGAAAAATGCTAAGATATCTTGCAACATTGCTAATCATGGTTATACGATGACCCACGCCCGTCCCTTTTACATTGAAAGATAGGGCTACTTACCAAATCAATGGTAAGATAACAATGTCAAAGGAAAGAGGAAATAAACATGAAAGACTTTTGAGTAGGTAGAATATTCCTAGTTACTTGCTCAATTTCAAAACCAAAACATCCTTTCTATTTTCAAAACAAACACCTACACTTTCAAAACACCTTTCAAATTTGAAAACATTTTCAAAAGATCAACACCTTTGTATATATTCTTATGCACGAGAATCATTACAAAGTTTGCCTAAACAAATGCCTCTTTACAAAATACTTTCAAAAACCACATAAAACACATTTTCAAACAAAATCAAGTGATCTAGCAAGTAACTAAAAGCCCATGGAAAACCATGGATGAAAAGGGTTCTAATATCTTCCCTTTTCATAATCTACCCCCCGAACTCAAGAAAACATCTCAAAGGTCTTTTCTGTGCTTTTTCACCTTTCCTTTTGGATAAAAGAAAAGTCTGTGGTGACTCTTGCTAACCTCAACATTTGAAATCAAATGCAAAACACCCAAGTCAGTTCTCCCACCGTATCACACTTCTCTTCCCAGATGAGATCGCCGATGTAACTTCACATTTATTCTCCTTGAACTCATCATCATCGCGTATACATTCAAGCCACCGCAAGACACCATGAGAGACCTCACGTCAGCCTTATTTCACTGTTCGTTCTCCTCTCTTCTCAAAACAGTGGTGGTTCCAACTTGACCTTCCTCTCCTCTCCCTCTCATCGGTTTCCCCCCTTTATATCTCACACTCCGATCTACTTACTCTGCGCAAACAACTCAAAATCGAGACAAAGCCAAGCCCTAAATCTAATTACATATGCGGAGGGGAGGTGAATATAAATAATTGAAAAGAACGTATAAAGAAGGGATAGAGATCGAGGCTTACCTCTCGGAGTACCTATGATGGTTCTTCAAATTGAAAGGCAACGTCGAAGAAATTATGAACTTTCAGGCATTTCACTCTTTTCGTCTTCTTCTTCCGATAACCTCTTACTTTAGAATTTTTCTCTCTATATTCAATTCCTCTTCTTCTACTTCTCTTCTTCTTCTCTTCGCTTTGGATGCCTTTTTGCGTTTCGGATTCTGTGGTCTTGGATTTAGTGTGTTATTGCGCGAGTAGAAAGTTTGAGGATTGAATTGAGTAGGGGATGGTGATTGAGAGACAAAGGTGAGGGATTTATAGAGAGGTTGTAGGGTGAGGTTTGGGTATTGAGGGAGAAAGGTTGAAGATAACAAATGAGGATTGGAGGCTTTGTGTGATGAATGGAGATTATCCAGAGCCGACTTTATAGAATATTGATGAGTTTATTATATAGATGAAGTAGTTAGGAATTCAGTTGGAGATCAATCAATTCGAGCTTTAGGATTTAAGGATTCAGTTATGAGATTAATGGTGAGATTTCAATCAGTTAAGTAGAGTCGGAAGTTAGTTAGAGTGGATTTGAGTTAGTTAGATGTTAGGGCTTGCTATGATTCTGTTTTTCTGTTAAGAGGCTGTTAGGATTCTGTTAGTTTGTTAGGATAGTTAGAATTCTGTTATAGTTAGTTAGGGAGCTGAAATTCTGTTTCAGTAAGGTTGGTTAAATAACAGTTATATGATTGTTAGAATTTGTTACATGCTGTTTTCTGTTATAGGTGATTAGGGTCACAGTTTTCCCATGGCTTGCTATGACGAATTTTGCGGCAAATCTTGTAACGGAAAAAGGTATAGCAAAGCTCTTTTTGAGGCTTATAGTAGTAGGCTTTCTGGCTTAAGATAGTAGCAATGTCAGTTGGCTGTTTGTTAGTTCTGTTTAAAAACAGTTAGAATATTCTTGTTAGAAACTGGTGATATACTGTTGGTGAACTGGCTTTGTTTCATCTGTTTGATAATGCAGTGGCTTGTGAATTGGATTGGTTTTTCTGTATCATGAACTGTTTTGGGCTACTTCTTAAAACTTGGACAGGTCTTGTGCTAACGCGCGTATTCTTTGATGCCTCTGTTTGCTTCAGAATCGGGCTTTGGATTTTTTTTTGCAACAGGTAACCATTCTAGCTTTGCAACATTTGAATATTCTGTTCAAATTTGGATTTGTCTTTGGATATGTGGGTAAAGTTAGATTGATTCTTTTCATGTATAAGAGAAGAAATTTTTGTGATGCTGAATCGCTTTTGAACCGAGTTTAGCACTTATTAAACCTTCAAAATTGCTTCATCTCTGGACCCGTCTTGAATCCATATTGTGCGTGGTTGTATGATAAAAACACCGAGTATATGTGAGCTAGTAGGTGCTGGCTTGTGCAGGAAATGACTGACCCTGCTTTGATTTTTCAGTTCTTTGTGTATTGGTCTGATTTGGATGGTTTTGTGTGCAGGGTCGCGAGATGTCTGCCTATGTACTGATATGGCTTTTTAGTTCGAAGTTACTTCGACCTCCTGTGTACTGACATTGGATATACCATGTTGAATTGTCTAGGTGCTAGTGCATTAGCTCATAAATTGGAATCAACTGCTTTTTATAATCTTATTATAGCCATAAAATTTTGGTGCATGTTGATTGTTATGTATGACCCTTGAGGACTTTTCCTACACTAATATTAAAATCATGAAACTTGATGATATGCAGGTATGAGTCCAGGTGGTATGGGAATAGCTTGTCGAATTGGATGGAGACATAAGGATAAAGCGGAGTTTGGAGAAAACACGGAGGGGAAGCACGCGAAACATTTGTTGACAAAGAACAAGACTTATGGGCAGCAGGCTCATGAACTTATACTTTAACACCCTTAGGGCCTTAAGCTAAACACTTTGAAATATGGTGTTCCTTTTGTAATAGCACACTAATTTTATAATAGCACACTGGACATGTATCTTTCGAATGAAACTCTTGTGTGGGATTTTGATTCTAATGGAGAAGCTTCACTTTTTTCTTTCTTTTTTTCAAATTGAACTGTGCTAACAGTATGGTAGTGTGATGAAATTAAGAGTATGATATTCTTGTAGATCCTTTGGAATCTCTTGAATTCAATATCAATTTTCTCAAGCGCTCGAAGTATTATATTTTATATTTTCCATGGAATGTAACTTTGAATACTCCTTTAATGATGTAAATGCCAAGCATAATCATAACTACCTTATAAGTAAAGTCTTTATCCATAGCAACTTGATTCAGTCCTATTCCCTCCTTTGCATAATATCTTTCAATCCAAGTAATGACGTAACCCTTTTGAAATTTAATTCTTACACAAAATCCACTTGCATCTTCAATGAATCCTTAACTCACTTCCATCTTCTAATTCATATTAAACTTGTATGTCAAACACCAAGTATTTAGAAAGAACAATGCCTGAAGCACAATGAATCTTCAATTGAATCTAGCAAACTCAACCATGATGAAGTGTAAAACCTAACAACTCATAACCCTAATCTATTTACTTACTGAAGTAACTTGAAAAGGTGGCTTTGTCTTTGATGAAAATGAGTATCTTGATAAAAGAGGAAATTCCCAATGACCATAAATACAAACTCTAATCCCTCAAATCCTGATTGATGAAGAACCATGTTGATCCAAGCTTGAATAAGGATGAGAGCCTAAAAGCACAAAGAAACCCTAACTCCTCAATATCCTTAATCCTATGCCAAATTATTGACCAATGATGCATGACGTGCAAAATGACCTAACATAAATTATCTATATGAGGAAAGTGCGAGATGCATAAGTCAGATAATTTCCTCATAACAGAAAAAAACCTCATTTTAACCCTAGGGTGGGTAGTCTTCAGTTAATCTGATCAAGCATTCAGAACTCATCGAGAGTGTGCATCCAAGGATACAACAATGGTTATCCATCAAAAGGTTGAGGAAAGTTAAAACCACAATGGTTAACCCTCATCTATGAGCAACGTGCATCAAATAACGATATTCCACTGGGTATCTCTCGATAATCAAGAAGCCGAGACCGGATGACGATACAACAATGGCTATCAGTCATCTACCAAAGACTCAGACAGTCACGATCACTTCCAAAAAATCAGAAATGGCATAAAGATCAACGACTTGTTTAAAACATAAAATATGAATAAGAAAGAAACAAAAATCCATGCTAAGTCCAACTTGAAAACAAGTCGCTTAGGAAAAAGATGGGGTATCCTGCTGGACTTCCAAATTGAAGTTCAAAAGAATTTGTCCAGGAAAAAATCTAGGGAAAGCGAGAAAGATATTGAAAAGCCTAAAAGGAGAGAAAATGATTCTTATTGAACGAACAAGGTCGTGTGATCAGACACCAAAAGCAAAAGGTGAAGTGGTTTTTGTGTCCAAGAAACTGCAATGGTTCCTCAACCACCACAAACTCTTCTCGAGAGATGAATGCTTGTATCGGGTCAACTGAACGTAGGAATGGAGAACATCATGGAGAATGGGAGGGCACCAAATAATTTTGAGCCTCAAATCCTTTTTTCTAAAAACGTGAACCAGGCCACGTTATAACCGATAAAAAGTCCTAACTGAAGCATGGGTTAATTCGGAAGTGTGCTACAACGAGATAGCGTTTAACTGAATCCTAAGAGGTATGTTTAAATATTTGTGTTGGCATCGTGTGCTTGCATTATCTTTCATAAAAAAAGAATTTTCAAATGTTGCTCTCTAGCTAGTGACTCGTTCACAACGGAGTTGTGACACCCATTCATTCAAAGTTTTTTCAAAACTTAAAGGCTTACATACGTGTTGCATTAGAATTATCATTCTCATAATAAACATTCTTCTGCATACAAAACAACTTATTGACATCAAGTAAGTTTACACAATGAACAATCGGTAAAGAGCTCAATCTTGTCAGAGAAGAGAGGCTTGAATACTCTGTTGAAGCAAGAGTCAGCTGTCACAAGAGAAATGGCTTATCCAGGGCATGTTAACCAGTGATTATGTCAAGAGAAAGAATCATGGTACTTTACAGTCTGAGTACCATTCAAGGATGAATTTAGCAGATTATGCCAATCTGGGGAAATCAAGTCGAGAGTCGATCTCTCCGCACTCAGCCAAATCTGGGGCATTCCCTCAAAGCTGTCAATCAGAGCCTATCACGTCGATAAATCTCTTCAAGCTCGACCAATCAAAGCCTATAACGTCGATAAATCTCTTCAAGCTCGACCAATTATAGGCTACCACGTCGATAAATCTCTTCAAGTTGCTGTCAATCAGGGGCCATCACATCGATAAATCTATTCAAAATTCATTCAACCTGGGGCAGTTGCGTCGAGATTCGATAAATCTCTCCAAGAAAGTTGTAATCAAGAGCAGTTTATTTTGTGACTCAAGAGATTAAGGAAGGCCACCTCATATCGTATTCTGCCACAGATATTCTGGTCTTCTACTCAGCACAGATTCTTTCAGAAATCCTCCAAACAAGGGCATTCTTCATCTGTACTTGCAAGGGTGTTCAAGCCAATTATGTTGTACGAGACGAATCAAGCTAAAAGCGTCATAGCAGTCACCCTGACCTAGCCAGTGCATGAAGCTGCCTTCATCTACTATAGACAATTTCAAACCTGATTCCCCAAATGAATTCAGAAAGTTCGGAGTTGTCGTTTGACTTGGCATGCCCAAGTGCATCCTATTGTACCCCAAAATATTCCCTCCCATTTTACTTAATAAATATCAATTGAGGTCCCCAAGTTGCTCAAGGAAGTTCAAGAGTTGACTAGACAAACTCTCTCCTAAAGGCAGTATACCCCAAATTAGGGTTTCTATTTTCATCAAGATGGGTGGACCACAGAGGTATCATATTCTTTCCAAGGTATTATTATGTTCCCAAGACCCTGCATGTCAAGTTTCATGCCTTTCACAAGAAGTTTGCCTAGCCAACTGCTCAGATGCCTGAAAATCAATTGTACTAGGTCAAAAGTCAACGGTGGCCCACATACAGTCAAACTTCAAGATTCTTGGTCAACATCAACATTTTGAAGTGAATTCCATAATTTGGTCAAGGTTTGATCATGATTCCTCAAGGAATGCTCCAAATTCATCAAAACCCAAAAGTTGCTAAATTAGGGTTTTGTAGGAAAAGTCAACCCAACTTTGACCAAGCATAACTTTCACATGCTTTATCATAAATTTTCCATCCAAATCTCATTTTGAATAGGATGCAATTCCCTAAAATTCATATTTATCCCACAAGTTCAAAATATGCACTCATAAAAAGATATGAATTTTGACATTATAGGTCCTTTTGAAAAGTCAACAAAAATACCTTTTGGGTCAAAGCTTCATACATGAACATGGAAGACTAAATTGAGATGAGACCAAAAGGGTTGCTTAGGGAACATCCTGAGCTTTCTAAAAAGTCCAAGAACACCTCTCTAGAGTCAAAATTGGAGGAGATATGCCTTGTCAAAGTTGACCTTTTTTGCAAAATTGCCAAAAGTCAAATGGGCTCAAAATTGCATTTTTAGCCAAATGGGCCTAACCTTTTATGCTTGCACCTCACTTATAATATGATTCAAGACCCAAATATCCAACCTCATGTTATTTGCTTCACTTTTCGATTTATTTTGATTTTTTGTTAATTAAAATTTCAATTAAATCAAATAATTGATGAATAATGGAAAAGATATGCTATGATCTGATTTTTGGATAGGATTTCAATCAAATAATGCAAGGATATCATGATCAATTCGAATCAAGGCTGATTGATACAAGAAAGGCATAATTTGGCTCAATATAGCAAGTTTACATATGCCATGAAAATCAAATCAAATCTTCAAAACTTTCAAAGATGTGATTTGTTTTTGCAACCCTAATTCACTCTATGATATATAGGGAACACATCCAAGGCAAGAACAAGGGTTAGAATCGTGGGAGGAGGCAGCACAAAACTGAAAAAATTCAAAGAAAAGTGTCAGGCCTATCTTCTTCCACATGCCAATTAAAACCATTCCAAGGTTTCTAAACCATTCCTGGACATCTCAGAAAGCTAATAGCATCATTTTCCAGCCCTGAAGCATCCAGAACCATCATGTTACAACATCACGGTTTGCACAAAAAACTCAAACTCGATTTCAATGTTTTACGCATCCTAAACGCATGTTATCCATATATTCTTGTTCATAATCATGATTTCAAGCTTTCTGTATAGTTTAATTATACTAACAGCGCAGGAATCCAGATTCACCATTGATAGGGTTTAAGAGCTCGATTTGGGATTTTTTGATACAGGGAAAACTGGACCATGAATGGGGTATCATGACACTCGTGATACCAAGACGAGTTGATTGGTGCCATTACAATTGATTTATATTGCATGTACATGATTTTAGAGATGGACATGGTTGTAGCTACGAACAAATGTCCGTAGGTAAAAGTGTTTTACCTAAAGCAACGGTACAAGGAAGAAGATGGTGCACGTCAAAGCATGGTTGGCCAGCTCAAAGACTCCTTTCATGGATAAGTGGATAAATTTTTGTGATGCTGAATCGTTTTTGAACCGAGTTTAGCACTTATTAACCCTTCAAAATTGCTTCATCTCTGGACCCTTCTTGAATCCATATTGTGCATGGGTGCATGATAAAAACACCGAGTATATGTGAGCTAGTAGGTCCTAGCTTGTGAAGGAAATGACTGAACCTACTTTGATTTTTTAGTTCTTTGTGTATTGGTCTGATTTGGATGGTTTTGTGTGCAGGGTCGCTAGATGTCAGCCTATGTACTGATATGGCTTTTTAATTCGAAGTTGCTTCGACCTCCTGTGAACTAACATTGGATATACCATGGTGAATTATCTAGGTGTTAGTGCATTAGCTCAAAAATTGGAATCAACTACTTTTATTAATCTTATTATAGCCATAAAATTTTGGTGCATGTTGATTGTTATGTATGACCCTTGAGGACTTTTCCTACACTAATATTAAAATCTTGAAACTTGATGATATGCAGGTATGAATCCAGGTGGTATGGGAATATCTTGTTGAAATTGGATGGAGACATAAGGATAGAGCGGAGTTCTCAAGCAGAGTCTCTCCCCCGACAAAATATCCGTAAACAAGGGGCAAATCTCCAGCATTATCATCCTGTTCACCATCCCCGACGGAAGTAGAAGAACCACGATTTTCTACAACAGTCAGGAATGCTACTTCTAATACTCTCCAGTAGCAGTCAGGGATTTATTTTCATAGACTCGGATATGTCATAGTAGCATCTCATGTTCATACATCATGACATGTGCATACATATCGCATACAACATAATCTCATTTATTTTGAGAACATCATCCCATCATGCATTTCATGCATCGCATATAATTATCCCTGTTATCTTTTCAGGAAAGACAATTACCATCAATAATCCCAGCAGTTATACATGTCACATCTGCAGACAACTAATGGAAAATCAGTTCCCGAAACCAAACAGGTCAACTAATCTACATGATCAAACGAAGCAACCTTACCTAGGTTCCTTCTCGGTTCCGATGCAGTTTTACCCAAACTCCTCACGAAGCAACCTCACCAAGGTTCATTCTCGATTCCAATGCAATTTTACCCAAACTCCTCACGAAGCAACCTTACCTAGGTTCATTCTCGGTTCAGATGCAATTTTACCCAAACTCCTCACGAAGAAACCTTACCTAGGTTCCTTCTCGGTTTTGATGCAGTTTTACCCAAACTCCTCACAAAGCAACCTTACCTAGGTTCCTTCTCGGTTCCGATGCAGTTTTACCCAAACTCCTCACGAAGCAACCTTACCTAGGTTCCTTCTCGGTTCCGATGCAGTTTTACCCAAAATCCTCAGAAAGCAACCTTACCTAGGTTCCTTCTCGGTTCTGATGTAGTTTTACCCAAACTCCTCACGAAGCAACCTTACCTAGGTTCCTTCTCATAGCCCTACTATCCAGGCGTTCATCTCGAAGTAACCCTACGACCCAGGTTCCTTCTCATAGCCCTACTATCCAGGCTTTCATTTCGAAGTGACCATACGATCCAGGTTCCTTCTCATAGCCCTACTACCTAGGCTTTCATCTCGAAGTAACCCTACGACCCAGGTTGCTTCTCATAGCCCTACTATCCAGGATTTCATTTCGATGTAACCCTACAACCCAGGTTCCCTCTCATAGCCCTACTATCCAGGCTTTCATTTCTAAGTAACCCTACGACCCAGGTTCCTTCTCATAGCCCTACTATCCAGGCTTTCATTTCGAAGTAACCCTACGATCCAAGTTCTTTCTTATAGCCCTACTACCCAGGCTTTCATCCCGAAGTAACACTACGACCTAGGTTCCTTCTCATAGCCCTACTATCCAGGCTTTCATCCCGAAGTAACCCTACGACCCAGGTTCCTTCTCATAGCCCTACTATCCAGGCTTTCATTTCGAAGTAACCCTACGAACCAGGTTCCTTCTCATAGCCCTACTATCCAGGCTTTCATTTCGAAGAAACCCTACGATCCAGGTTCCTTCTCATAGCCCCACTACCTAGGATTTCATCCCAAAGTAACCCTACGACCCAAGTTCCTTCTCATGGCCCTACTATCCAGGCTTTCATTTCGAAGTAACCCTACGACTCGGGTTCCTTCCCATAAGCCCTACTATCCAGGCTTTCATCTTGAAGCAACTCTACGACCCAAGTTCCTTCCCATAAGCCCTACTATCCAGGCTTTCATCTTGAAGCAACCCTACGACCCAGGTTCCTTCCCATAAGCCCTACTATCCAGGCTTTCATCTCGAAGTAACCCTACTATCCAGGTTCCTTCCCATAAGCCTTACTATCCAGGCTTTCATCTTGAAGCAACCCTACTATCCAAGTTCCTTCCCATAAGCCCTACTATCCAGGCTTTCATCTTGAAGCAACCCTATGACCCAGGTTCCTTCTCATAGCCCTAATATCCAGGATTTCATGTCAAAGTAACCCTATGACCCAGGTCCCTTCTCATAAGCCCTACTATCCAGGCTTTCATTTCGAAGTAACCCTACGATCCAGGTTCCTTCTCATAGCCCTACTATCCAGGCTTTCATTTCAAAGCAACCCTACATTCCAGGTTCCTTCTCTCTTATCTCCAAACAAGAGTTTACAACACTGTAAGGCCGGACCTGGCCAGATACAGTCAGTTTCACATTTCCCTAGTAAATCGCCGTGTAGCCTGGACCCTGACCAGACGTGCAGTTTACTTCCACCTCCTCAATCAAGAGTTAATTCCCCAGTATAGTAATGGACAACCGAAGCTCCTATACTCTAGTTCCCAAGACATAAATCAACATTCCCCGGCCAAGTCCCTCTCAACAGCAAGTACATGAATTCTTGCAAAGGAATCTCTTATGCAACCGATACCCTTTCTGGATGGCATATCTAAGCCCATCTCCGACGGTTCTCAGTCGATTTCCAAATGGCATCTGTAAGCCCATTCCCGGTATCACCAATCAGTTTTACTTCATGCGAGTGCAAATTTCTGGGCACTCTACTGTTCAATCATCTTCTACCTTCAGATCACGAGAGGTAGACCAACCAATCTACATACTCAGGTTTAAGAAGATTGAACAGGGGAAGTTGTTGTACCCCAAAATTTTCCCTCTCATTTTAATTAAAACATGCTCATTGAGGTCCTCAATTTGCCCAAGGATGCCTAAGGATTAACCAGATAAATCCTCCTCCTAAGACAATGAGCCTCAAACTAGGGTTTCCATTTTCATAAGATATTTGGGTTACAAGGGTCCCAAATGATTCACATTGCCCTAATATGTTCTCAAGACCATCCATGTCAAGTTTCATGCCTTGCACACGAAGTTAGCTCAGTTAACTGCTCAAATGCTTGAAAATCAATTGTACTAGGTCAAAAGTCAACTGTGACCCACATGCAGTCAAACTTTAAGATTTGTGGTCAACATCAACATTTTGAAGTAGAATCCATCATTTGATCAAGGGTTGATCATGATTCCTAAAGGAATGCCCCAAATCTATCAAAACTCAAAAGTTGCTAAATTAGGATTTCTATAGGAAAAGTCAACCAAACATTGACCATAAATAACTTTCTCTTACTTTATCAGAAATTTCCCATCCAAGGCTCATTTTGAAGAGGATGCAATTTACCACAACTCATCTTCATCCCCCAAGTTCAAGAAATGCACTCATGGAAAGATATGAATTCAGACATTATAGGTCATTTCAAAAAGTCAACAAAAACACCTTTTAGGTCAAAGCTTCTTACATGAACATGGAAGATCCAATTGAGGTGAAACCAAAAGGGTTGTTTACAGGACATCCTAAGATTTCTAAAAAGTCCAATAAAACCCTCTTAGGGTCAAAATTGAGAGAGATGTGCCTTGTCAAAGGTGGCCATTTTTGGAAATTTGCACAAAGTCAACAATGCCCAAAATGGAATTTTCTCCACATGGGCCTGTCTTTTCAAGTTTGGAGCTTGTTCCTAACATTGTCCATAATCCATGAACCACTCCATGCCTCATTAACTTATTTATTTAATTTATTGTGATTTTATTCATTTAAAATTCAAATAAAATCAAATAAAATCAAATAAAATCAAAATAAATCATATAAGTTGCTTTTGGAATGATTTTGGCATTGAATGAAGATGATATATGCTGTCAAACAAGGATCAAATCATGCAAAGGCTGATTGGGATAAAAATGGCATGATTTGGCTTGTTTTGAAAATAAATAATGCAAGGAACAAATCAAATCTTTTCTCCATGATTGTTCAAGATTCAATCTATTTTTGTTGACCTAATGCATACTAATACATATACACAATGTTTCCAGACCAAAAAAAGACGAAAAGGATGCCTCCGTAAGTCCAGAAAAGCTCCAATTTTTGACAAAAAAAGTGTTGTTCAAATTCTAATTTAGAGGGCGGTTCAAGGTGATTCAAGGCCACAAATCCACTCTTGGGAACCTCCTGAAGCTAACAGCATCGTTTGCACACGTAAAAGCTCCAGGAATCATCACCTTATAGTACCACGGTTTGCCACTTTTCTTGAATTTGGTTCTACAAATTTATGCATTACAAATAATTTCTAAGCACATCTTCATGTTTGTATCATCATTTAGAATGTATTTGTGTGATTAATTATAATTTTTAGCGCATGTATAGATAACTGCCATTGTTAGGGTTTAAGGTTGCGTTTTAGGGCTTTTTGATACAGGTAAAATCAGGGAAAAAGATGGATACCATCATACTCACAAGATCAAAACTAGTTGATCTGTATGTTTGGATTTAATTTATCTTGCTTGGTTGAGGCTTTTGAGATTTGCAGGGTTATAGTTAGAGCTTGTGTCCGTGGGTAAAGGTCCTTACCTAAAACGACAGCTTCCTTGAAGAAGACAATCATGTGTCAAAGCCCAGTTGGCTGATTTGAAATCGCACGCGCTTCCTGAGGCATAACATTTTTTCTTTTATAATGTTATTATGTTATTGTATTAACAAATAAACAAGACAGCACGGATGGCAAAGGGTAATGCTGGTAAGAGGAAGGACTTGGGTTCGATCCCAGGTCCAGGCATTTTATTATTTTCCTAACATGCTTTGCAGGATTCCATACTCCACGCAACCAAGTGCCTATCATGCACCATAAGATCCACCATTGGATCGTCTGCATCCCAGATCTGATGCCTCAAACAAGCAGTCACATGGTGGACCTCCTGCAGACCAGTTGCACTGGATCTCACGCTGAGTACTGGGCTGGCATCTTGGGCCTAGTATAATTTCAGTTTCACCCCCCAGATTGCCAACAGCAAATCAGGCCCATTTATTTCTTTTCTTTATTTCTTTTGTTTTTAATTATTTGTTAATTATATTTACAAAAAGCAAAATCATTTTTTATTAAATAAAAAAATCATAAAAAATAGATTTAGGTTTTATAATAAAATTAATTTTTGAAAATTAATTATCTTAATTATTTCAACATTGATTATTTTGTTAAATAAAATTAACTAGAAATTAGGTTTAATTTGCAATTTAATTATTTTCTCAATAAAAATTACACAAAAGTATATTTTATTTAATTAGATTCATTAGGATATTTAATTCCCGTGTCCCTCCTCGCGCGCGCTTTATTTATTTATTTTTTTTCAAATTATTGTAATTGCTTCGAGATTGTAATAGTTTAATTAGGTCATTTACTGTCATTCCCTATTTACTGTTTTATTCCCCAAGTTTTGGTTATGTACCCCCTCCCCGAGGCCTTGTAATAGTTAGGACTTTTATTTCTCGCACTTTACTTTTTGCTATTATAAACTGCTAGATGTATGGATGATAGGATTGTATGCAAAAGACAAATGAAATTAAAACGGTAGATAACCCTAATTGTGCAACGATAAACAAACTGAAATAACACATGCACATGTTCACTCCTAAGGTTTGCCTCACTCTGGTTGCCTTTGGCAAATGGTCATGAAGTATAGGGAATTTTAGTGGTCGTCCTCCAGTCCCGAAAGATCAAAATGACTCATTCGAATGTTGCCTCGGAAAGATCTTTAGGACTTTAGGGTAACTACTAAAGTTTCCTAACCATTGCTTTTGTGACCTTACTTGTCCCTTCGAATATGCCTTAAAACTCCAACGATGGGGCTGCCTACTCCTTAATAGTAGGATAACGCTGTCCAAAAGAAACGAGAATGAACAATCTTTTTTCGAGTAGGTAGAACTCTTAAGTGCTTGCTCAAAACAACAAAAACTTTTGCACAAACACTTTCAAAACAGTTTTCAAAAACAACTTCGTCACACTCTTGAGGACAGATACAAGGGTTATCACGAAGTTAAACAAAAACTTTTCAAAACACACATACAAGCAATTTCAGAATGAGCAAGTACCTAAGAGCCCATGGAAAACCATGGATAGAAAGGATGCTAATACCTTCCCTTTCTATAATCTACCCCCCGTACTCAGGAACTATCGAAAAAAAGGTTTTTTCTGTTCTTTTTCCTTTCCTTTGTTGGATGAAATAAAAGTCGGTGGCGACTCTTGCTTACCGCAACATTTGTGAACAAAAAATGCAAACCAGTATAACAGTCAGTTATGCCACTATATCACGGAACTGAAAACTCTTCGGGGACTTAAATAAGTGGAGTATACCTTAGGATCTAGGTCATTCTTAAAATTGCTTTCTTGTTTTGCTTTGCCTGCTTTATATTCGAGGGTTTTGTTTGGGTATTATTGAAGATCCTACACCCGGATCTGGGAACACCTTTTAGGTAAGTAGCAATAAATTATGAGGGAATTGTGCGGGGTATACTGACACGGTTGAAGCAATAGCTATGTTGATGCGACACTTTGGTTGGTACCGGTAGCCCTTGAGTCAATCAAGGAGAATACGGGGCCGCTGCATGGTGTCATAAAGCATCAACTAACCTTAGAACCTTTAATTACACAACTTGGCCAGTAGGACGTAGCAAGATGGCCGGCTTTGGTGTATTCCCAAGGTCGACAGATACTCGATGCTACACTCATTGAGGTTTGACTCTTGAGTTTTGTTCGGTTGCTAGTCAATCGCCTATTGAACGAAGCTTGGGGGAAAGATCAGTGATATTGAGATCCCTTAGAACTCGGTTACTATTTATAGGATAGGTTTAACCAATCTAGCTTCAAGAGGGTATTACCTACAAACCCCATGCAAGCCTAAACCTAAGGCTGCTTGTGTGACTTGTTTGCCTTTATTGTCTAACAACTTGAATTCTTTGCAGGGTTGTGTTTGTCACCTTACATATTTGCTTAATGCATAGCATACGCATCATAACATCATGCCACAACATTTCCTTAACCATTTCAAAGATCTCAAGGGTTTGTGATGTAGGTTATGGTGAATCATACGTCTAGCAAGGGGAAAGGGGATTTATTTTCCTCTATCCAATGCCATCAAAAGACTAAAACACGACAACTTGAGTCAGGGGCTATGACCCACTTGATATGGTGAGCTTGACTCTCGTAGAAGGACTCTCAACGATACAAAGTTCTTCAATCAAAGCTGCAAAATTCAGCTTCTGACATTATTTGTTTACCCCGCAAGATCCTTGAAAACATTGCATACGCATATCATCCATGACATTTCATAAACAAGTTTCATAACAGGTCTCTCATGTTCTCGCTATTTAGTTCAGCAATGGCTTTCCAACAAGACAACAAAGATCTTCAAACTCAAGAAGCTCAGTTCAGGGAAGTGTTCCTAAACCTATCCAAGGAGCAGGAAGAGTTGAAAACACTCCTCACTGGGAACTTGGTCATGAAAAGTCCTGAAGATAATAAGAACGAACGGCTAGAACAACTGCAAGCTGAGGTAGAAGCAATGATAACCCAGATGCTGGGGAAGATGGCTCTTATCCAAGGCTTAGCCCGGGGAAAAGAAGAGCTGAGAGCCATCATCAATCAACTTCGTCAAGACAGACACAACCATATGAAGCAAGCAGTCGAGGCTGTGGACTAAGTCATTGATCAAACTCCAAGAAGACAAAAGGTTGGTTGGGTGAAGAGTGGACCTTTCCAAATTGCTACTACCTCACGGGTCCAACAACAACCTCGCCAAAAACAACGGGTTAATCAGAGTAAGCCGGATATACCCAAAAAGCAGTTTACCAAACTCAACGTGTTGTTGTTTCAAGCTTTGCAACACCTGTTGAGGATGAATCTGATTACATTGATAGGACCTCATATGAATTCCAAGACTTCCTCTCTTGACTACAATCCATATGCAAGGTGTGCTTATCATTCTGGCATCCCGGGGCACGATACTAACGATTGTTGGGCGCTGAAATACAAGATTCAGAATATGATTGACGCCAAGGAGATCGAATTCGACCCTCCTGAGACTCCCAACGGGATCACTGCTCCCTTGCCAAAACATGGCTAGGATTGAAATCATTTTTTTTCATTTGAATTCTCAAGTTGTATTGTCTTTGCTTATTCGAACAATTATTGTCATGTCAGAACTTTATTATTTCATTAATGCATTACACATGTTTGTCTTGAATTAATCTGTTTTCACTATGCTTAAACTGCTTTATACTTCCTTTTCATGATATTCAACTCTCGATTAAAAGCTCTAGGCCTTAAAAGGAGGATGACGAAAATGATACCATAATCTGTACAGTATACTTTTGAACAGACCTTGCTGACGATGTACAGGCGTTGTTTCGAATCCTAAACAGTAGGGTTATAAGGAAGATAATCCCTAGTCAACCCCTTTGAGCCAAAGAAGTAGGAATTTTTCTTTTCACACAAATTAAAACCCTAAATCATAACCTAGGGCAGGGTAGTTTTCTCAGTTAATTCGGAGGCGCATTCAGTCACAATATTTCGCTTCATCCACAATGAATCGCATCGAAGACGTCCTTCCAAATCAAAAGGCGGTGATGGTTCCGCATAATCTTCAAGACAGGCAGTCATTATCTCTCAAAATAAAAGCCCGTTAAGTCAAAACCTATGAAGGAGACTTAAGAAAAAACTGGGGCATCCCGCTGACTGTAATCACAAAAACAAACAGTTCAAGCAAAAGACAGGTGATAGTAAAACCAAAAAAGAGGTTACTACAAATCCTCGGTAAAAAAAAAGAGATTACAAAATGACTGCCTCTTCCAAATAAACTTTCAGTATCCAAACCATCATCGGAACATCAAGGACATTCCAAAACTCAACTGGGATTCAAAATGCACAATTAACTGAGCATAGGACTGAAGAACATCACGAAGAGCGGGTGGGTACAAATAAAATTTGAGCCTTTATCCTTTGTTTCTTGAATCGTGAACCAGGCCACGTTATAACCCTTAAAAGTACTAGCTGAAGCATGGGTTAGTTCGAAAGCATACTGTTACAAAAGGTATCCTGACTCCTGTAAGACTTGCTATAAATCCTGAGTTGACAACACATTTTACAAAATTTGCTTGCTTTACTGAAAAACGCATTTTTAAAAATTTCAAGACAGACATAAGCTTTGCATTCTTAAAGTATTATTGTTTTCATATGACTATTTGTTCAACAGCATAGAAATTTGCATGACGAATATCTAGTGAACAAAAAACCTTCTCAATGAAAAGGATCACCTCAAGTGGAAAAACACTTCTCGGTGGACTTAAAACCCGAAAGGGCGGTCCAGGAAAAAGTTAGGGATTTAAAGCATATAACTATGTCCCGTTGATCAACTTATAGCCAGTCTTCAGTATCAACTATCAAGCTCAAAACGTTACTGTGATGTGGTGGGAGAACTGACTTGAGGTTTTGCGTTTGTGTTCGCAAATGTTGCGGTTAGCAAGAGTCGCCACCGACTTTTCTTTTATCCAAAAGGAAAGGTAAAAAAGCACAGGAAAGACCTTTGAGATGTTTTCTTGAGTTCGGGGGGTAGATTATGAAAAGGGAAGGTGCTAGCACCCTTTTCATCCATGGTTTTCCATGGGCTCTTAGTTACTTGTTTATATAACTTGCTTTGTTTTGTTTGAAATGGTGTTTGGTGTGATTTTGAAAGTATTTTGTAAAAGAGGCCATTCGTTTAGGCAATCTTTGTAATGATTCTCGTTCGTAAGAATGTATACAAAGATGTTTGTATTTTGAAAATGTTTTCAATGTTTTGTAAGATGTTTTGAAATGTGTGTGTGTTTGTTTTTGAAAATAGCAAGGATTGTTTTGAAATGGGACAAGTAACTAGAAGCTATCTACCTACTCAAATGTCTTGCTTGTGCTTTTTTATTCCTTTGACATTGTTGACTTACCATTGATTTGGTAAGCAACCCTATCTTTGGATGTAAATGGGACGGGCGTGGGTCATCGTATAACCATGATAGCAATGTTGCCAAGCATCTTAGCATGTTTGAGGGACCAAGGTCATCTTTGTTTAGGCAACCTTTTGATAGCGTCATCGAGGGACTATGATCTTATATTTGTTTTGTTTTGCCAAGATACTTCGCGTGGGTAACATGTCCATTTTATTTTAGGCAACCAAGTGGGAGAAACCCTAATGGTGCTTGTATGCAAAGTGTGTCATTTTCATGCTTTTGTCTTGTATTTAGGTTTTTCTATTTGTTTTGTTTTTGTTCTTGTCATGCAAACCCTAATTTACTAAACATAGTATATAAAGCAATAAATTACATAAAATAAACTAAGCTATTACAACAATTATTATGGGAGGGGGGATACAAGTTTTGAATGGGGATTTTGCACAAATAAAAACCTAAAAATATTATTACAATCCAATCGATTATTGCGTGAATTAAATAAATATACAAATATTAAAATGCAATGCAATGTATTTATGTAAAAAAATGTTTTATGTCTTGTTTTTTGAGTGAAAAATATACTTAATTTAACCCTAAAAATTATAAGGAAAAAAATATATTAATTCTTTTTACAAGGGGTGAAACCCTAATTTTCAAATAAAAGAAAATAAATGTTCTATATTTATTATTTTGTACATTTTTTGCATAAGAACATAATAAATAATATTATATATAAATATTAAAAACTAAATATGTATAAAAATAAGTTTTTATTAGTATAAAAATATATAATAAAAATGTTAAGTATTTTTTATTGTATTTACAAATTATTTAAGAAAATAGAATCTATTTGTCAAAATAAACCATTTTTCATGTAAGAAAATAATTAAAATAAAATAAAATAAAAGTGTGAAAATAAATAAATCATTTTTTGGTATTTTTTAACATTAAGAAAAATAAATGAAAATAATAAAAATAAAAATATGAAAGAAAATGCAAAAATATAAAAAAAAATAGCCAGGGGGTGTAGTAGCAAATCAGGAGGTGTGGTTAGTAAAAACAAAAAGCCCAAGGCGCCAAAAAGCCCAGACTTCACTTCATCCCTGTCCTTGGTCTACTTCTTCGTGCGCTAGTTCAAACCTGCAACTCTCACATGCTTGCACAAAAACAAAAACTCATAACATGAAACATGTGGCATTTGAGCTCACGATTCCAACAATACAAATTTTGTAACCTAACTCTCAAAGATCAGAGAGAATTTTAGAACACCTAATTCGTGACCTAAAAATTTCAGCATATTCAATCTTCAAATTCTCTTAGCATAGTTAATATAAATGAAAAGTATGGATATGTACAGTTTCATTATGACATGGACTACATTTTTTCTTCACAAATAGTGGCTTGAGAATGCCTATTCAGAGAGATAGAGTTCAAGAAAATACCTCCTTCAGTTGGATTCGAGTAGAGCAATGTAGGGACTTCAATGGAGGCCTGAGGATTGTTTGAGCTTCCTTGAACTTCCCTGAAGCTATTCCAATGCTTATCTTGCTTTGAGGATGGCTGGAACTCTCTGCACAAGTCAAGTTGCAAGCTTCCAAAGTGAAAATGGTGGATGCTGAAACAGGGGTTACAGAACCAGGGTGATGGCTTGGATTGCTTTGGTATGAAGTGTATGAGATGCTTGAAGTGTTTAAACACGAAACGCACGAGCCAAATGAGTGTTGGCTATGGTTTTGCAGATTCTGAGTTTTTGGACAGTATTTTGGTGTTTTTGAGTTTTGGAGTGTTTCAGCTTCAATCCAATCGTGCTATGCCTTGCCATAAGTTTGTGTATTTGTATAGAAATGATACAAAGGTCAGCCATTACTAGCTGTACAAGTTTTTGACCTTTTGGCAACTTTTCTTGCATTTGAAGTAAAGTGAAGTGACCATACTAACATGCCTGTCCTTACTTGCTTGAGAGCTGAAATGCACTTGTAAAATATGCTTGAGACCTGTGTATATTGCTTGCACCAAGTGAACAGGTTCAATGCTCAAGATTGACAAAGTTGCAAAAGCTTCTCTTTATGAAAATGGCAATGTGAACTTTATGCCTAAAATGGAATTATCTCTTGTACAAAGCTTCAAAAGCAAAGATAATGCCTTTGTCAACTGAGTTTGCATTTAATTATGGAGTGTAAAGTGAGCTTAGGACCTGTAAATCAAGATACAAACAACATGGATCTGATTTGCAACTTGATGCTTTGTAAAAATGGCTTGATCAAAAGTGATAAAATGCCAACTTCTCTTCTTCGATCCTCCCTACTCAAAAATGATCTTGGAGAGTTCTTGGACATTTTGGAAAGCTTGCAATATGTTCTATAATCCATCTTTGAAATGAAATTTGAGATACCTCTTGTAACTATGTGAAAAATGTCCATGAAGTTGGGTCCAAAACCTGCCTAAATTAGGGCAAAATTTCACTAAGTTATTTAGTTCATGGCCCTATATTCATAAATTCATAACTTGAGATCCAAGCATCTTTTGGGAAAGGTTTGTGAAGAAAATTTGTATATTTCATGGAGGACTACAACTTTCATGTTGGAAGTTTTCTTTGAATCAAAATGCATCATGGTGAAAAAGTGGTGAAAAGTTGGGAAAAAATAAGAAAATTTTATACTTAGAAAAATTCTAAGTTATGAAAATTTTCAAATTAAAACCCTAATTTTCAAATTTGAGTTTCTTGGTGAACAAGTTTCATATTTTGACATATCTTGATGAATTATGACCCTTGGCACTTGATTTTGACCAAAAAGTCAAAGTTTGACTTTTCAATGCACAGTTGACTTTTGATCAATTGACTGCAAAATTCATTTGTCAATCCAATGAACTTGAGATCTTTTGAACCATGTAATTAGGTCAATATGATGCCATTGAACCCTTGAAATCATGTTTGAACTCAATTGGTCATTGGCTAGGTTAAATATCAGAAATTGCCCTTTCTCAGTCAAAACCCTAATTTTGACCATTTTGCCCTTTTGATGATTTGATCAAATTTCTTTAGGAGTTGTGATCCAAACTTGATCAAATGGTACATATGAGTCTAAAATGTTGATGTGGATAAAAAATTATGAAGTTCGACTGTAAATTGGCCATGGTTGACTTTTTCCCCAATACAACTGATTTTTAGGTCAATTGTCCAATTGACTGATCAAAAATGTGATTCAAGGATTGAAACTTAACATGAACAATCTTAGGGGTCCAAGATGATGTATGAAGGTCACATGAAGCATTGGTGGTCCAAAAATCCTTGTGCAAACTCAAACCCTAGTTTTGGGTGATTAGTGCAAGATGAGATGTCTTGAGCTGACCAAACCCTAATCTTGTCTTGAGTCCAAGAAGTCTTGTGAGAAAAGTCTTGATAAATGAGAGGGCAAATTTTGGGGTACAATAGCTGGCCCTGTTCAATCTTCTTGAACTTGAAGAGTTAGATTGGCGAGCTTTGCCGTTCGTGACTCAAAGGTAAAAGATGATTGGACACTAGAGTGCCCATAAATTTGCACTCGATAAAGTGTAGTTGAGGGAATGGGCTTAAAGATGCCATTTGGAGAGGTGATAGAATCTTGTTGGAGATGGGCTTATAGATGCCATCCAAGAATGTTTGTTGAATTGTAAGTTGTAAGTCAGAAGAATAAGTATCAGAATGGTGTCCGCGTCTGGAACGTATCTGAGCTGTATCGGGAGACTTGAAATCTGAATGAGAAACAGAATAGCATCAGCGTCTGGAGTGTATTTGTATTGTATCTAAATTTGAAACCTGAATAAGGTCCAGAATGGCATCCGTGTCTGGAGCGTATCTGAACTGTATCTGAAAGATGAATCTTAATAAGTGACATAATGGCAATCGTGTATGAAGCGTATCTGGACTGTATCTTGAAGTTGGAATTTGAATGAGTAACAGAATGACTTCCGTGTCTGGAGTGTATTTGAACTGTATCTGAGATCTGAATCTGAATGAGTAACAGAATGACTTTCATGTCTGGAGTGTATCTGAATTGTATCTGAAAGCTGAATTTGAACGAGTATCATAATGACTTCCGTGTCTGGAGCATATCTGTACTGTATCTGAATGTTGAAGTCTGAATAAGTAACAGAATGGCATCCGTGTCTGGAGCGTATCTGGACTGTATCTTGAAGTTGAGGTCTGAATGAGTAATATAATAACTTTCATGTCTGGAGCGTATCTAAACTGTATTTGAATGCTGAATCTGAATGAGTAACAGAATGACTTCCGTGTTTGGAGTGTATCTGGACTGTATCTGAAAGTTGAAATCTGAATGAGTATCAGGATGGCATCCGTGTCTGGAGCGTATCTGTACTGTATCATGATAGCATATTGTTAGTGGTAGCTTGTTAATCTTATCCTGAAAAGGGTAAAATGTTAGCTGAAACACAAAGTTATGTTGCATGTAATGTATGATGCAATATATGTGTTTTATCAATGTTTATGATATGTGGATGTAATGTATGCGCATGTAAGCTGATTTGTTGTATTGCTGAAGAAAATAAATCCTTGACTGCTGCTGGGGACAATAAATCCTTGATATGTGGATTCTTCATGTCTTGAAGTTGGAGATTTGACAAAAAATTTGTTGCGAGCAATGCCATATACTGCTTGAGTAATTTGCTTGGGGAATCCAGAGAATTTTGATGACTTCTGTCGGGGATTACTCAAAGGGAATCCTTGTTCTGCTAGGGAATAAAGAAAACTCTGTGGGGAAGAAAAACTTATTCCTGTTTGGAAAAAGGTTCAAGAGTTTCGGTCGTCTGCCACTCTACTGGGGAATTATCCTAGGTTGGGGAGAAACGAAAGTTAACTGTTATTTGGTTGCTTTTCAGACTTCAAGACAACTTGCTGGGGAATTTGGAGAAATTGAACGGTTTCCGCTGGGGATTGATAGTTGGAAGTTTCAGCTCCACTGGGGATCTTAATGATGTACTGTAGGGATTTCTCATGGAATAGCCTAAAGACGTTTTCCTATTCTTTCAATCTGTCAGTAATTGTTCTTTTCCATTTTGTTTATTTGTAAACAATAATTATGTTCAAATTCATATGTTCATTAATGAATCATTGGACGTTTTTGCAAATAAAAACACAAGTGTAAATAAAAAGGCAAATAGTTTTCAATACTTTGAAAGAGATATCTTTGCATTTACTTTGAATAAGTATTTTGTACAAAGGAGACAGACATCCTAGTAAGAGGATGGCGTCATAAAAGTAAGAAAAATTTATACAAAGAAAGATAGCTATATGTGATAATCCCACGGGGTTCCCATTCTGCTATAGCCTTTGTATCTCCGAATATCTTGCATGTCCGTTGCTTCGTCCGAAGATGATTGAGTTGATCAAAAGCTCCAGGTTTGTTAGTGAAGAGATGGTCCTTAAAGTGATCCGACGAGACATAGTCATACGCTTTAATTCCCTAAATTTTGCCTAGACCGCCCTTTCGGGTTTTTGATCCACCGGGAAACCCTTTTTTGCCCAAGTCGCCCTTTCGGGTTTTCAACTTGCCGGGTGTACAAATTTTTTTATTTTATCCCTAATTTTTGCCCGAACCTTTTGGTTCGCCGGGATGCCCTTGTTTTGCCTAGGTGTGTCAACCTAGCGGGTCTCTTATGAGTAGTATCTTTTGACTATGTATGCGTTCATAGGGTGTGGCAGGTCGTCACCGTCCATGGTGGTTAAGATCATTGCCCCACCAGAAAATATGTTCTTGATTACAAATGGTCCTTCATAGGTAGGAGTCCATTTGCCCCTGGGATCACTTTGTGGCAAGATGATGCGCTTAATCACTAGATCTCCAACTTGATATATCTGGCGTCTGACTTTCTTGTTGAAGGCCTTGATCATCCGTTTTTGATACGTCTGACCATGACAAACAACAGTAAGTCTCTTTTCATCAATCAAGTTGAGTTGATCAAGTCGGGTCTGGATCCAATCGTCTTCACTCAAACCTGCATCCTTCATGATTCTCAAAGAGGGAATCTGAACCTCAATAGGCAAAATAGCTTCCATGCCATAAACCAAAGAATAGGGTGTTGCCCCAGTTGATGTGCGAGCCGTGGTACGATACCCGTGGAGAGAAAACGGTAGCATCTCATGCCAGTCCTTGTAGGTGACTGTCATTTTTTGTATGATCTTTTTAATGTTTTTATTAGCAACTTTGACTGCACCATTCATCTTCAGCCGATAGGGAGATGAATTGTGATGTTGAATCTTGAACTGCTCGCACAAGGCGGTGATCATAGTATTGTTAAGGTTTGTACCGTTATTAGTGATGATCCTTTCTGGGATACCATACCGGCAAATAAGATTCTGCTTGATGAAGCGGGCAACAACATTCTTAGTGACGGATGCTAAGGAAGCTGCTTCGACCCATTTCGTGAAATAGTCAATGGCCACTAGAATAAAGCGGTGTCCATTGGAGGCTGTAGGCTTGATCTCCCCAATCATGTTGATTCCCACATAGCGAAGGGCCAAGGAGCTGTTAAGACGTTTAGAGGAACCGGAGGCACGTGCACCTTGTCTGCATAGATTTGACACTTATGACAAGTCTGGGAGTGTTGATAGCAGTCAGCTTCCATGGTAGACCAGTAATAGCCTGCCCGTAGGATTTTCTTCGCCATCGTATGTCCACTAGAGTGAGTGCCAAAGGTACCTTCATGCAATTTAGCCATGATCTTTTCAGCTTCAATCTTGTCTACACAACGGAGCAGAATAGAATCATGATTATGCTTGTACAGGATGCCATTACTTAGGAAGAACTTAGCTGAAAATCTCCTTAAGAACTTTTTGTCATTGACTGAAGCTCCTTCTGGATATTCTTGAGCCTCGAGATACCTTTTGACTTCATGAAACCATGGCTGGTCCACTACTTCTTCGGTATTAATCTCGTGACAGTATGCTGGTTCATTCATCCGTTCAATGGTGATCTGGGGAGCCTCATTTTCCCAATTAAGTTTAAACATAGATGATATTGTAGCTAGAGCATCTGCTAGCTGATTTTCTTCTCGCGGGAAGTGCTCGAAGGTAATCTACTCGAAATGTGGTAACAGTGTCAAAACATGTTCTTTGTAAGGGATAAGGTTTGGATCCTTAGTGTCCCATTCTCCTTTGATCTGACTGATGACCAAAGATGAATCCCCAAACACATCTAAAGATTTGATTCCCAAGTCTATGGCAACCTTGAGACCAAATATGCATGCTTCGTATTCTGCCATATTGTTCGTATAGTTGAAGCAAAGTCTGGAAGTAAAAGGATTATGGCATCCTTCCGGAGATATGAGTATAGCGCCGATACCGTTACCAAGTGCATTGGATGCCCCATCAAAGTACAGGGTCCATCGGGATCCTTGTTCAGGTCCATCATATGGTCTGATCTCTTCACAGTTATCTACTGTCATGATGTCTTCGTCAGGGAAGTCAAACTTCATGGACTGATAATCTTCTACAGCTTGATGAGCCAGATGATCAGCTAGCACACTGCCCTTTATAGCTTTTTGGGTCGTGTACTGTATGTCGTCTTCTGTTAGGATCATCTGCCACCTAGCTATCCTCCTAGACAGAGCAGGCTTCTCAAAGATGTACTTTATCGGATCCATCTTAGATATCAGCAAAGTGGTATGAGTCAATATATACTGTCTTAGCCGGCGAGCAACCCATACCAAAGCGTAACAAGTTTTCTCGAGCAGTGAATATCTGGTTTCACAGTCGGTAAACTTTGTGCTTAGGTAATAAATGACGTGCTCTTTTCGACCAGACTCGTCATGCTGCCCTAATACGCACCCTATTGAATTATCTAAGACGGTCAGATACATGATTAGTGGTCTTCCTTCGACTGGAGGCATCAAGACAGGAGGCTCTAGTAAATACTCCTTGATTTTATCGAAAGAAATCTGACATTCATCATTCCATCTGACTACTTGATCTTTCTTCAACAGCTTGAAGATTGGTTCACAAGTAGACGTTAGGTGAGAGATGAATCTGGCAATATAGTTTAGGCGTCCCAAAAAACCTTTGACTTCCTTCTCAGTGCGAGGAGCAGGCATTTCTTGTATCGCTTTAACCTTGGCACGATCAACCTCGATGCCTTTGTTGCTGATAATGAAACCTAAGAGTTTACCAGACCAGACTCCGAATGTGCACTTGTTTGGATTCAATCTTAGCTTGTACTCCTTCAATCTGACAAACAGCTTTTGCAGGTGATCAATGTGTTCTTCTTCAGTTTGTGATTGGGCTATCATGTCATCTACGTAGACCTCTATCTCATGATGTATCATATCATGAAACAAAGCTACCATGGCGCGTTGATAGGTTGCCCCGACATTCTTCAGTCCGAATGGCATCACTTTGTAGCAGAACGTACCCCACTGTGTGACAAATGTAGTTTTCTCCATGTCCTCATGTGCCAATTTGATCTGGTTATAGCCTGAGAATCCGTCCATGAAAGAAAATACTTTGTGCTGGGCTGTATTGTCGACCAGGATGTCGATGTGTGGAAGTGGAAAATCATCTTTAGGGCTGGCCCTGTTTAAATCTCTATAATCCACGCACATTCTCACTTTACCGTCCTTTTTAGGCACGGGAACAATGTTGGCCACCCATTGAGGATTAGAAGTAACAGCCAAAAATCCAGCATTGAATTGTTTCATAACTTCTGCTTTGATCTTCTCTGACATGTCAGGTCTCATGTGGTGGACCTTTTGTTTCACTGGTGGACAGTCTTCTCTTGTGGGTAGACGATGTACCACGATGTCTATATCGAGTCCCGACATGTCTTCATATGACCAGGCAAAGATCTCAACATAATCATGCAATAGCTGAATTAAGCGCTCCTTGACACTCGGCTCTAGATTGGCACCTACTTTGATTTCCTTTCTATCTTCCTCGGTACCCAAGTTGATTGTATCCAACAGCTCCTCATGAGGCTGAATAGCTCTTTCCTCTTGTTGTAGTAGTCTGGCCAATTCCCCTGGCACCTCACAATCTTCCTCACCTTCGTATTCGGCTTGGTAGATCAGTTCTTCAGAGTCACTGAAGGCTATAGAAGTATCGTTACCCATGGGATCCAGAATGGAAGGGTACCTGCATTTGTGAGTATGGGTGTGTGTAAGGGTATAGCCATCTTAAAACAATAAAATCTAAAAGAAAGACAATGAGCATAAAAGGTTTATATGTGAAAAAGCGTCCATGATTCATTGAATGACTATGTAGATGAAATAAAAACCCTTACAAATGGACCATTGTACCTCGGGTAAGACACAAGGTTTTTAAAGTGCGAATTGTTCGTGAATATTACAAGTCCAACAGAAATGTAAAAGATAAATTACTGAGATATGAAAGTTATCGGGACAAAGTCTTTGGCGTCCCAGTTTCAAAGTCCTCCGCTGACAGTAGGAAATATCCAATCTTCCAAGCTGCCCTCCTCTTCATTATCTTCTACTGCATTGACGCTTTGGTTGCCAATCTTTACAGGTGGCCACCTAGCACGGGCACGGCGCACAGCCTTCTGACCGGTTGAAGTAAACCCCAAGCCAAACTTGTCTGATTTGTACGGAATGTCTAGAAGCTGCCCCCAGATGGTGCATCCCCCTTCTTCTACTACTGCCCTTGCATCCTTTAGAGATGACATCCGAAGTAGAGGTCTTGTGATCTTAGGAGTTTAGGATACCACCTTGGTCGCCGCTATTTCTGGAGAGACTTCTTCAAAATGTTGGAAAGGGGTCTCAATGAATTCGCCATCTAACTCCACGTATCGGAAAGAATTCAGATGACTAATCATACACTCCTCCTCCCCATGGACAATTATGATCTTCCCTTGGACCGGGTATTTTAGCATCTGATGCAAGGTGGAGGTGACAGCACCAACATTGTGGATCTAGGGGCATCCCAACAGACAGGAATAAGAAGGACGGATGTCCATCACATAGAAGGTTGAGTTGAAAACTTGAGTTCCCACCTTTATTGGGATGTTCACCTCCCCGTGGACCATCCTCTTTGAACCATCAAAAGCTCTCACCACCATGTTACTGGGTGTTAAAGTCAGCCCCTCGTAATCCAATCTATCAAGGGCTTTCTTCGGCAAGACGTTTAAAGATGACCCCGTATCAACCAAGACATGGGCTAGGGTTGTTCCTCTACACTCTACTGAGACATGTAATGCCTCGTTGTGTTTTCTCCCTCTGGGTGTCAAGTCAGCATCAGAGAAACCCAGGCCATTATCAGCTATCAAACTGGCCACACAGTCCTGGAACTGGTCAGCAGACGTCTCTTGCGGCACATGAGTTGTCTTCAGAAATTTTACCAGAGCTTTGGCATATGCTTTAGAGCACAGCAGCAGGGCTAGCATAGAGATCTTGGAAGGGGTTTTCCCCAACTGTTCAACCACATCATAATCACTCTTTTTGATTATCCTCAGGAATTCTTCCATCTCCTTCTTGGATGTTTCAGGAATAGCTAGTGATTGAGCCTTCGTCCGGACAAGCTCCTCTTCAACATTCTTTCCTTTATTCTCAGCAGTGGAAGTAGGGATAGGAATTGTATTGTCTTTGTTGGTAGGTACGCTTGCAGGTACAATCACTGGTACAAAGGTAATCTTCGGAACAACCATGGGTCCAAAGACTGCCGTTGGAGGGGAAATCTCTGGAGAGAAGACTCTACCACTACGGGTAATCTTGCTTGTTCCAGCAATATTGCTAATGTCGGAATTGTCCTCTTCGGAGCTTTCTTCTTCGGCAGTAAGTTCATCCTATTTAATACCATGGTAGTAGATTTCTCCACCATAATTCCATGGTACTGATTTATCTGATTTGTATGGGGTAGGCCCGGGCATTATAATCTTAAGCGGAGCAGTCTTTGGAGCAGGTGTAATCCTAAAGGGTATTTTAGGGGCCCTGGAAGGATTGGCGTAGATGGTTATAATTGAAACTTCTTTCACTGGAATGGGTGAAACAGGAGCATTCTCGAACAAAATTTCTTGGTTATCCATCAGTCGTTGGATACCTTTTTTCAACAGAGGGCAGTCAAATGATGAGGACAGACAAACATGGCAGTCTTTGTCACAACCTGGGAAGATATCAGCTTTCAACAAATTCTACTTAACAATCGGGAGCGGAGTAGACAATTTATCCACGATAGCAACAAACAAGTCTTCTTCAATAGCGTTGGCATTGTGACCATGCCTAGGCATTGGAGCAGAAATAACATTTGGTTTCTCAGGCGCTTTAAACTCAACTTCCTTCTCATCAATCAAGTCTTGAATTTTGTTCTTCAGAGCCCAACAATTGTTGGTGTCGTGCCCTGGACTTTCAGAATGGTACGCGCATCTGGCGTTGGGATGGTAATGTGGAGACGTAGTATTGGGATTCTTTGGGGCCTCTTTTAAAGTGGCCAGATTCAACTTCAGAAGATGTGGTAGAACTTGAGCTGGAGTCATGTTAATCTTGGTGAATTGTCGAACTGGCTTTTCTACCCTTTGCTGGTTAGTTTTTGGCTGGTCTGATGCCGACTTTGGAATCATAACGGCCCCCACTATTGGTCGGCGCTCAGTTCTTCCCTGATTCCTCTGTGAATACACAACAAATACTTCCTTTCTTCCCGTGAAGGGCTTTTTCACAGATGCTGAGGCAGACGCGTCTTTCTGAATTTTCCCACTTCTTATACCAGCCTCCACTCTTTCTCCAGTTAGAATCAACTCAGTAAACCCTGCAGAGGAACTCCCAATTAGATGATTGAAGAAAGAACCTGATAGAGTTCCCAAAAACATGTCCACTAACTCCCTTTCAGATAAAGGGGGTTTCACCCTTCCGGCTAGGTCTCTCCACTTTTGCGCGTAATCTTTAAAGCCCTCATTGGAAACCATGGACATACTCTGAAGCTGAGTACGGGTAGGCGCCAAGTCGGTGTTGTATTGATATTGTTTATAGAAAGTTGCTGCCAGGTCCTCCCAGTTGTGGACGTCTTCCCTTTCTAATTGGTAGAACCAATCAAGTTGCGTTCCTGATAAACTGTCTTGGAAAAAATGGACCCACAAATCTTTGTCGGCAGAATGTGGCTGAATCTTCCTGACATATGATCTGAGGTGCATTTTAGGGTAAGACACCCTGTCATACTTGGCAAATAGTGGCACTTTAAACTTTGGCGGGATCACAATTCTTGACACCAGCCCCAACTCCTCAAAATCTAGCCCTGGTACACTCTGGATTTCCATAGCGCTTATTCTCTCTTCAAGGTGTTTGTACTTGTCATCAGCAGGAGGGTATTGTTGTTCAGAGTAGCCCTCTTCTTCCTCTTCTTCTTCTTCAGAATCTGATGGTACTTCCGTTTCTTTTCCTTTTCTTTCCCCTTCATCAGATGTTGTTGGAAATTCTAAAGTCCTTCTGGCTTGTCCCTGAAATCTTCTTCCCATGGTTACCACACCAGTTGGCCTCTTCTTCTTTTTCTCTTTCTCTTTTTCTAGCAGAGTCTTCAACTCCTCTTGCCCCTTGGCTAAAGTCATGAGCAACTGTTAAAATTGTGAGTTCTGAGCTTGCAGATCTTTGACCGTTTGTTCAAGATCCATCATACTGAAATAAACAGTAGAGAGATGAGGAAACTTTTTGCAAAGACCTGTTTATGCTTATGATGAATGATATGTATTCATGCAATGCTTTCAAGGATTTAGAAATTCAAATTTGTTTTAAACAAAAAAGAAACACACGTCATATTAATAAAATAGAATTTGAGTACATCAATGCCGCTTGGGCAAAATAATACAAAATTCTAAGGTAAAAAGACATTGCGCATCCTCTTTAGTGCAATGTAGGTATTGAGAGTCTACTCTTCATGAAGTAGCCGAGCGAGTTCCAAAACCTTCTCCTCGCTTGCGTAGAATTGGGCTTCAAAAGTATCACGCTCTCCTTTGAGCTGTATCCAATCCCTTTGTAGGTCTTCAAGTGATGTCGGCATGTCAGGATGCAGGATAGTGTATGGAACTTCTCCTTCCTTAACAGGCTCTACAATCACTGGGAGAATGGAGAGATAAGGCATCGTAAGACTTTGAGCGCGGGTTCTTACCCACTTGATTTAAGGCTCAAGAAGGATGGAATTCTTGTGTCCCAAAGTCTTGCTATCCACCTTGTTTAGCATCCTCCAAGATCGGATGAATCTCTGGCGGAGTCCTTGGTCGTCATTGTCGTAGTCGAAAACCAATCCTTGAATCAGCATATTATATGGGCCATCCCTTCGGGCATAACCAAACTGTCTTAGAGCCAAGCACGGGTTGTAGGTGATGCCTCCCCTAATGCAAAGTAGAGGGACATTAGGGAATTCCCCACAACGGTCAACAATGCTAACATTCTCTTTGGATCGAGAACACCAATGAATATCTGAATGGTTAAGTGTAATTAACCTTTGTGACCACCTCAAACCTTGCTCATTCTTCAAGACTGATTGGGGAAGATGAGAAATAAACCATCTTGCCATGAGAGGAGTATAACACATAAGAACACCTCTTTTCCTCATTGTACGAGTGTGAAAAGAGTGTAGGATATCCCCAAGCAATGTAGGCACCGGGTTGCGAGACATGAAGATTTTGACAGCGCTCACATCTATGAGTTGGTCAGGATTAGGGAACAAGACCATCCCATATATGAGAAGAGATATAATCTCCTCAAAATCTTGCAAGTCTAGGGAATTCCAACAGCTTTGGGCCTTCTCAAACAGAAACTTTGCCAAGAAGCCTTTGACACCACTTCTAGTTTCCCAATGAGTTGTAACATCATATGAGTGTAAGTTTAGGGCTTGAGCAATCTCTTCTGGCTTTGGATATCTTTCTGTACCGTTGAAGGGTAGTTGATTGAGAATAGGAATCCTCAGAAGTTGAGAGAATTCTTCCAAAGTGGGCAAAAGTTGATAGTCAAGAAATGTGAAGCAATGATGCAAAGGGTCAAAAAACTGGAAGAGAACTTTCATCATATCCTCCTCTGTGTTAGAAGTGACCAAGTTGAGTAGACGACCATGTCTCTCGGTGAATGGAGAATTCTCAGGGATCCTTGAAGCTAGCTCCTTGAGTTGTGGAGGAATTCTTACAAGGTTGATTTGGATAGTTTTCCTGCGAAGTGAATCCATAACCTACAAAACAAGAACAAAGACGAATCTCCAAAATCCTTGAAATGGTTAGTGAATGCATATGATGTTCATGATGTCCATGATGTTATGCACAAGTATATATGTACAAGCAAATCAAACAAGTTCCTAATTTAGGCTTGCATGGGTTTTCATAGGTAAGTACCCTCTTGAAGTTTAGTTGGCTCAACCTGTCCTAGTAATAGTAATCGGATTCTAAGGAGCTCAATATCATTGGATTGTTTCCTTGTTCATTGTTTCAGTTCAAGCCTCTTTACTGGCGACCGAAATATTCCAAGAAACCAAACCTCAATGAATGTAGTATCGAGTATCTACTAACTTCGGACTGCACCAAAGCCGGTCATCTCACTACATCCTAAAAGGCCAAGTTGGTCAAGTAAAGGTTCTAGAAGTTCATTAGTGCTTCATGACATCACTCAGTGGTCCTGTATTCTCTTTGATTGACTCAAAGGCTACCGGTACCCACAAATATGTCACACTAATATAGCTATTGCTTAGACCATGTCGGTATACCCCGCACAGTTTCCACAACGTATTAATATTTACCTATAATGTTTCCCAAATCCGGGTGGAGAATTCAAACCCAAACAAAGAACCATAATTGTAAAGCAAACAAGTCAAACAATGCAAGTAAATAAAGGTGATCTAAACCCTAAGGTAACCCCACTTTTAGAATATTCCCCAGCAGAGTCGCCGGTTCTGTGATGCGGTGGTAGAACTGACTTGAGGTTTTGCGTTTGTGTTCGCAAATGTTGCGGTTAGCAAGAGTCGCCACCGACTTTTCTTTTATCCAAAAGGAAAGGTAAAAAAGCACAGGAAAGACCTTTGAGATGTTTTCTTGAGTTCGGGGGGTAGATTATGAAAAGGGAAGGTGCTAGCACCCTTTTCATCCATGGTTTTCCATGGGCTCTTAGTTACTTGTTTAGATCACTTGCTTTTTTTTTGGTTTGAAATGGTGTTTGGTGTTATTTTGAAAGTATTTTGTAAAAGAAGCCATTCGTTTAGGCAATCTTTGTAATGATTCTTGTTCGTAAGAATGTATACAAAGATGTTTGTCTTTTGAAAATGTTTTCAATGTTTTGTAAGATGTTTTGAAATGTGTGTGTGTTTGTTTTTGAAAATAGCAAGGATTTTTTTGAAATGGGACAAGTAACTAGAAGCTATCTACCTACTCAAATGTCTTTCTTGTGCTTTTTTATTCCTTTGACATTGTTGACTTACCATTGATTTGGTAAGCAACCCTATCTTTGGATGTAAACGGGACGGGCGTGGGTCATCTTATAACCATGATAGCAATGTTTTCAAGCATCTTAGCATGTTTGAGGGACCAAGATCTCATTGTTTAGGCAACCTTTTGATAGCGTCATCGAGGGACTATGATCTTATATTTGTTTTTTTTGCCAAGATACTTCGCGTGCGTAACATGGCCATTTTATTTTAGGCAACCAAGTGGGAGAAACCCTAAGGGTGCTTATGTGCAAAGTGTGTCATTTTCATGCTTTTGTCTTGTATTTAGGTTTTTCTATTTGTTTTGTTTTTGTTCTTGTCATGCAAACCCTAATTTACTAAACATAGTATATAAAGCAATAAATTGCGTAAAATAAACTAAGCTATTACAACAATTATTATGGGAGGGGGGATACAAGTTTTGAATGGGGATTTTGCACAAATATAAATCTAAAAATATTATTACAACCCAATCGAATATTGCGTGAATTAAATAAATATACAAATATTTAAAATGCAATGCAACATATTTATGTAAAAAAATGTTTTATGTCTTGTTTTTTGTGGGAAAAATATACTTAATTTAACCCTAAAAATTATAAGGAAAAAATATATTAATTCTTTTTACAAGGGGTGAAACCCTAATTTTCAAATAAAAGAAAATAAATGTTCTATATTTATTATTTTGTATATTTTTTGCATAAGAACATAATAAATAATATTATATATAAATATTAAAAACTAAATATGTATAAAAATAAGTTTTTATGAGTATAAAAATATATAATAAAAATGTTAAATATTTTTTATTGTATTTACAAATTATTTAAGAAAATAGAATCTATTTGTCAAAATAAACCATTTTTCATGTAAGAAAATAATTAAAAATAAAATAAAATAAAAGTGTGAAAATAAATAAATCATTTTTTGGTATTTTTTAACATTAAGAAAAATAAATGAAAATAATAAAAATAAAAATATGAAAGAAAATGCAAAAATATAAAAAAAATAGCCAGGGGGTGTAGTAGCAAATCAGGAGGTGTGGTTAGTAAAAACAAAAAGCCCAAGGCGCCAAAAAGCCCAGACTTCACTTCATCCCGGTCCTTGGTCTTCTTCTTCGAGCGCTAGTTCAAACCTACAACTCTCACATGCTTGCACAAAAACAAAAACTCATAACATGAAACATGTGGCATTTGAGCTCACGATTCCAACAATATAAATTTTGTAACCTAACTCTCAAAGATCAGAGAGAATTTTGGAACCCCTAATTCGTGACCTAAAAATTTCAGCATATTGAATCTTCAAATTCTCTTAGCATAGTTAATATAAATGAAAAGTATGGATATGTACAGTTTCACTATGACATGGACTACATTTTTTCTTCACAAATTGTGGCTTGAGGATGCCTATCCAGAGAGATAGAGTTCAAGAAAATACCTCCTTCAGTTGAATTCGAGTAGAGCAATGTAGGGACTTCAATGGAGGCCTGAGGATTGTTTGAGCTTCCTTGAACTTCCCTGAAGCTATTCCAATGCTTATCTTGCTTTGAGGATGGCTGGAACTCTCTACACAAGTCAAGTTGCAAGCTCCCAAAGTGAAAATGGTAGATGATGAAACAGGGGTTACAGAACCAGGGTGATGGCTTGGATTGCTTTGGTATGAAGTGTATGAGATGCTTGAAGTGTTTAAACACGAAACGCACGAGCCAAATGAGTGTTGGCTATGGTTTTGCAGATTCTGAGTTTTTGGACAGTATTTTGGTGTTTTTGAGTTTTGGAGTGTTCCAGCTTCAATCCAATCATGCTATGCCTTGCCATAAGTTTGTGTATTTGTATAGAAATGATACAAAGGTCAGCCCTTACTAGCTGTACAAGTTTTTGACCTTTTGGCAACTTTTCTTGCATTTGAAGTAAAGTGAAGTGACCATACTAACATGTCTGTCCTTGCTTGCTTGAGATCTGAAATGCACTTGTACAATTTGCTTGAGACCTGTGTAAATTGCTTGCACCCAGGGAACATGTTCAATGCTCAAGATTGACAAAGTTGCAAAAGCTTCTCTTTATGAAAATGGCAATGTGAACTTTATGCCTAAAATGGAATTATCTCTTGTACAAAGCTTCAAAAGTAAAGAGAATGCCTTTGTCAACTGAGTTTGCATTTAATTATGGAGTGTAAAGTTAGATTAGGACCTGTAAAGCAAGATACAAACAACATGGATCTGATTTTCAACTTGATGCTTTGTAAAAATGGCTTGATCAAAAGTGATAAAATGCCAACTTCTCTTCTTCGATTCTCCCTACTCAAAAATGATCTTGGAGAGTTCTTGGACATTTTGGAAAGCTTGAAATGTTCTCTATAATACATATTTGAAATGAAATTTGAGATACCTCTTGGAACTAGGTGAAAAATGTCCATGAAGTTGGGTCCAAAACCTGCCTAAATTAGGGCAAAATTTCACTAAGTTATTTAGTTCATGGCCCTATGTTCATAAATTCATAACTTGAGATCCAAGCATCTTTTGGGAAAAGTTTTTGAATAAAAGTTGTATATTTCATGGAGAACTACAACTTTCATGTTGGAAGTTTTCTTTGAATAAAAATTCATCATGGTGAAAAAGTGGTGAAAAGTTTTTGGAAAAAATAAGAAAATTTTATACTTAGAAAAATTCTAAGTTATGAAAATTTTCAAATTAAAACCCTAATTTTCAAATTTGAGTTTCTTGGTGAACAAGTTTCATATTTTGACATATCTTGATGAATTATGACCCATGGCACTTGATTTTGACCAAAAAGTCAAAGTTTGACTTTTCAGTGCACAGTTGACTTTTGATCAGTTGATTGTAAAATTCATCTGGCAATCCAATGAACTTGAGATCTTTTGAACCATGTAATTAGGTCAAGATGATGCCATTGAACCCTTGAAATCATGTTTGAACTCAATTGGTCATTGGCTAGGTTAAAAATCAGAAATTTCCCTTTCTGAGTCAAAATCCTAATTTTGACCATTTTGCCCTTTTGATGATTTGATCAAATCTCTTGAGGAGTTGTGATCCAAACTTGATCAAATGGTACATATGAGTCTAAAATGTTGATGTGGATCAAAAATTATGAAGTTTGACTGTAAATTGGCCATGATTGACTTTTTCCCCAATACAGCTGATTTTTAGGTCAATTGTCCAATTGACTGATCAAAAATATGATTCAAGGCTTGAAACTTAACATGAACAATCTTAGGGGTCCAAGATGATGTATGAAGGTCACATGAAGCATTGGTGGTCCAAAAATCCTTGTGCAAACTCAAACCCTAATTTTGGGTGATCTGTGCAAGATGAGATGTCTTGAGCTGACCAAACCCTAATCTTGTCTTGAGTCCAAGAAGTCTTGTGAGAAAATTCTTGATGAATGAGAGGGAAAATTTTGGGGTACAATACTTACTAATCAATCCAATTAGCTTCGGACAAGTAGCGAAACGGATGATACGCTCAAGGACATAAAGGCAATAGTAGAATGGGAACCCAATGGGATTATTTCACATAGTTGTCTTTCTTTATATACTATTTTGTATAATTTCCATTCTCACAACGACATTCTCTTACTAGGATGCCTGTCTCCTTGTACAAAAATGCTTGTTTCAAAATAATACAAAAACTATTTCTTTGAAAGTTGCAAACTTCTGTTTTTATTTTTCTATTTTGTATGCGAAAACATCCAGTGATTATTTTTTGAACATATGCATTTGAATATGATTACTGCTTACAAATACACGCATAAAAACAGAAAGACAATTGCTAATGACTTTAAGAAACAGGACAATATCTAAGGGCCATCCACAAGATCCTCACAGATGTCTTCCCCAACAGATACTTTCTCCAACAGGTACAAAGTCACGGGCATTCTACTACAAGGTCACTGCCATGTTCTCAGCATGTAACCTATTGATGTCAGTTGTTCTCACATTCTCGGCGGAGCAAAAATATCCAATTACTGCTCTAACAAAAATCCCAAGTGAAGTCGCCAAGTTTCTCAGGATTCCACAACAGGATTTCAACAAAATCCTCAAGCAGTTTATAGAGTTCACCTTCCGCAACATAGTTTTATAAGTCTCAAGTAGTTTATAAAGCCTTATCCCCAGTAGAGTTTATTTCTATAGCTACAGAAGTTCATCTCCCAATGGAGTTTGTTTCTCCAAATTGGTGAAATCTTCCAACAGAACTCTTCCCCTCGGTAAAATCATTCTCAAACAGAAGTCGAAGAGCCTCGACAGAGAAAGGGAATCGCCAACAAAAATATCTCCATCCGTTATCCCCAGCGGAAATTGAAGAATCACTTTCTTCACTCACTGTTGTACCCCAAAATTTTCCCTCTCATTTTATCCAGATTTCCCCTCACAAGACTCTTTGAACTCCAGACAGGATTAGGGTTTGAGTTTGCACAAGTATTTTTGGACCTCCAATGCTTAAAATGACTTTCGTACTTCATGTTGGACTCATAAGTTTGTCCATACCAAGTTTCAAGCCTTGAATCAAATTTTTGCCCAGTCAATTAGACAGTTGACCTAGAAATTAGCTGTATTGGGGAAAAAGTCAACTGTGGCCAATTTATAGTCAAACCTCATGAATTTTGACCCACATCAACATTATAAACTCATATGAACCATTTGATCAAGTTTGGACCACAACTCCACAAGAAATTTGATCAGATCACCAAAAGGGCAAAATGGTCATTTTTAGGGTTTTGACTGCACAAAGGCAATTTCTGACTTTTGACCTAGCCAATGGTAAATTAGACTCAACCATGGACTCAAGGACTCAATGGCATCATCTTGACCTATTCAACAAGTTCAAAAGACCTCAATTGCATTGGATTGACAAATGAATTTTTCAGTCAACTGATCAAATTTTGAATGTACACTGAAAAGTCAAACTTTGACTTTTTGGTCAAAATCAAGTGGCAAGGGTCATTTTTCATAAATATGTGTCAAAACATGAAACTTGTTCATCAAGAAACCCATTTTTGCAAATTAGGGTTTAAAGTTGAAAATTTTCATAACTTAGAATTTTTCTAAGTTATGAAATTTTCTTAATTTTTCCTAACTTTGCCCAACATTTTCACCATGATGAATTTGGATTCAAAAACAACTTCCAACATGAAAGTTTTAGTCCTCCACAGATTATACAACTTTGATTCACAAAGTTTTCTCAAAAGAAGCTTGGATCTCTAGTTATGATTTTTGGAACAAGGGTCCCTAAAACTTTTAACTTAGTGAAATTTTGCCCTAGTTTAGGCAGGATTTTGACCTATCTTCTTGGCCATTTTTCACACAGTTCCACTTGGAATCTCAAGTTGAATTTCAAAGATGGATTATAGAGCATGTTGCAAGCTTTCCAAAATGTCCAAGAACTCTCCAAACACATTTGTGGTTAGGGAGAATTGAAGGCTTGAACTTGGCAAAAACTCACTTTTCATCCATGGCATATTCATGTTCATCCAAGTTGCAATTTCAAGTCAGCATGCTTTGCACTAGATTACAGGCCCCTAAACCACTTCACACTCAATAATTTAATGCAAAACCATTGGTCTAAGGCATTGTTTTGGTCATTAGATCATTGCACTTTGGATTAATCCCTAAGTAGAAAAAGCAAAGTTTCCATTTTTGCTTAAAATCATGCTTTATGTCAAAACTGATTTCTTGAGCATTGATCCATATCTTATGCAACTAATCAAATCTACAAGTTGGAGGGGGCCAAGGGTAAAGTATTCAAGCATAAGGATAGCCTGTACAGGCCTGTTTCAATCACTTCCCACATTTTGCTTCAAAAACAAGAAACATGTCCAAAACATGAGAACTTGAACACCAACCAAAATAAACTTGTGCAAGCATTTTGAACATCTTTCGCACATCCCTCTGAGCCAGAAACACGATTGCTTGAGCCTCTAAACATCCCCTAGTCAGAAATCACCTTCCATTGGCAAAACAGGGCAACATCTGCAACTTGACTTCCATAGCTCATTTGGCTCGTGCATTTTGGCCAAAACATGTTCAAACATATTCCATTCCATCCATTCAAGCTATCCCAAACCTCAAACACCAACTGTAACTCCATTTACAGGGTTTGCCATTTTCATTTTGAGCTTGTGCAGGTTGAGTTCTATAAGCTGATTCAAGTACATTCAAGGCAAGTTAGACATTGGAGAAGGTCAAGTGAAGTTCAAGCAAGCTCCCAGACATCTCAGGCCTTGTTGAAAAGCTCCACATTGCCATACACGAAGTCAGCTGAAACAAGTTTTTTTTGTCAACTTCCTATCTCTCTATTTAGGAACATTTAGCCTTAGGTTTGTGAATAAGAGATGTAGTATTCATTGCGATGAAGCTGTACATATGTTCAGTTTTCATTTATATTAAGCATGCTAAGAGAATTTCATCCATGAATATACTGAAAAAATTAGGTTAGATTTTAGGGCCAGAGAAATTCTCTCTGGTCTTTGAGAGTTAAGACAAGTTGTTTATATGGTTGGATTCGTCTTGAAATGCTCTACAACTTTGATGTTATGTGTTTTTGCAATAGAGCTCGTATACATGATCTGGCAATTGTACAGGGCACGCGCGTTTTCAAAGTCAGAGGTTGAAGATGAAGTGGCTTGGGCTGGGCTTTGGTCCTTTCACTTTTGACACCTCCCTTTTCCTTTTTGCACCCCCTGGCCCAATTTCTTGATATTTTATATTTTTGAATTTTTATTTTTATTTCTGATTTTATTTATTTATTCCCAAATACAAAAAATACTCAAAAATATTTTTTATAATTTTCTCACATTTATCTTGCATTTTATTTTTATTTTTCTAACATAAAAAGCAATTTAATTACTTTTATCTTATTTATTAAAAACTTGAAAATAATATATAAATTACACTTTTATTTTTATTATTAAATATACTTAAAAATACTTTTCCTAAATATATTTTATTTTTTTACATATACTATTTTATTTTTATTGTATATAAATAAAATAATTAATATATTTATTTTCTTAAAGAAAATTAGGGTTTTACCCTTAACCAAAAAAATAATCTTTTTATTATTTCTTTCTTTTTTGCATTAAATATTTTTACATACATAAAAATAAACATAAACCTTTTGCATATTCATAATACTTTGTATATTTATTTAATTTGCTTATTTAAATATGGTTCATTTGTTATTTGTACCATTTGATTCAATTTGGATGTAATAGTAAACTAGGGTTTATATTTCTTGTCAAATACACCCCCATTCAAAGATTGTACCTCCATTCCCATAATCATGTTGTAATAGCTTAGACTTTTAATTCTCGTATTTTATGCTTTCAATTATGCCATGATTAGAGATTAGGGTTTGTATGCAAAAATCCAAAATCAACAAGTAGCTTGACCTAATCAAAGACAAAAATGCATGAAAATCAAACACAATGCACCCTTGCATCCCTAGGGTTACAAACCACTTGTTGCCTTAAAAATGGGTCATGTTATGCATGTTGGGTACTTTGGCAAAACAAAAACAAAACAAAAGATCATAGTCCCTCGATGACGCTATCTTGGTTGCCTAAACTAAAATGATCAAGTCCCTCAAAAATTTGCCAAAAATACTTAACACAATTGCTATCATGGTCTATACGATGACCCGCGCCTGTCCCATTTAACATCCTAATACAAGGTTGTTTACCAAATGCAATGGTAAAGCAACACTGTCAAAAGGGTTAAAAACATATAGGAAAGATCTTTGAGTAAAATAGGGTAGATAACTCTTAGTTACTTGATCAAAGCTTGCAAAAAACATCCTTACCCATTTTCAAACACACTTCACAACACAATTTCAAAACATTTCCCAAAAATAAACTTTCAAACATTGAAATCTTTTCAAAAGACAATACACCTTTGTATATATTCAAACAAGAATCATTACAAAGGTTTCCACAACGATGGCTTCTTTTCAAAACATCTTTCAAAACCACACACAAAGCACCATTTCAAACAATTGAAAAGCAAAAGCAAGTGATCTAAACAAGTAACTAAGAGCCCATGGATAACCATGGATGAAAAGGGTGCTAGCACCTTCCCTTTTCATAATCTACTCCCCGAACCCAAGAAAACATCTCAAAGGTATTTCCTGTGCTTTTTGACCTTTCCTTAGGATAAAATAAAAAGCCGGTGGTGACTCTTGCTAAACCGAAACATTTGTGAACACAAACGCAAAATCCCAAGTCAGTTCTTCCACCGTATCACACTCACCAACAACAATCAGGGATTTATTTTCCCAGACAAAGATATTGCACAACAACATTACATGTTCATACATCATGGCATGTGCATACAAATACATATATCATAATCTCATTTGTTTTGGGATCATCACACAATTCATACATCACGACATCGCATGAAACTGATTTTACCTTTTTAGGTTAAATTAGCAAACAGACAAATACTATCAACTTTTATAGCAGGTCAAAGATTAATGCCTGAAACTAGATGGGGAAGCTATCTGCACGACCAAGTGGTATGAACTCTCGAAATAAGACTGGTTTACCAACAAATGCAGCAGGATACAGATTAATGCCCGAAACAAGATGGGGAAACTATCTATGTAACCAGCAAAGCAAGTTCCAGATTAATACCTGTAACAAGCCAGGACAACTATCTGTGGATGATCGATTATAGATTAACACCTGAAACCGGACAGGAAAGCTATCTACATGACCAGACGAATCAATATTATACAGGTTTCTTCTCATACAGTCTAACACGGGCTCATCTTGAAGCAGCCCTCCACAGGCTCTTTCTAATATATTTCCAGATAACAGTTAATTCCATTATCCCCAGCAAATCACTGGAAACCTGTACTTCAACTAGAATACAGCAAACTGTCATCTCCCCAAAGATAACTCTTCGGCAAAGCCTTGGACAACTGAAGTTCCTAGACTCTATTCCCCATAGAGTTTTCCTCAAACAGGAGAACAACAGAAACCCACATTCCCCAAAGGACTCCTCCTTAGACAGCAGGAACAGGAACCCCCAAAGGGACCATGTGTGAAATCAACATCTACTTTGGATGGTATCTTTAAGCCCATCTCTAACGACTCTCTATGATCTCCTTCAAATGGCATCTGTAAGCCCATTCCCTACATCATCAATCATCAGTGTTATTTCATGCGAGTGCAAATTTCTGGGCACTCTAGTGTTCAATCATCTTCCACCTTTAGATCACGAAAGGCAGGCAAGCCAATCTAAATCCACAGGTATAAAAAGATTGAACAGGGGCGACTGTTGTACCCCAAAATTTACCCTGTCATGTTTTCCAAGATTTTTTCTTATATGGGTGGTCGCAAGCACTTGATTAAAGAAAAATAAAATAAAATAAAAAATTGAAGACAAACAAGGAGTCTTCGATTTGGCATCTTAATAAAGTCTTTCGATTGGCATGTTAAAGGGCCTTTTGATTGGTATTTGGACAGGATTCAATTGAGCGCCCAACCTTCTCTAAGCATGCCTCAAATTTCCAAGCTCCGATTGAAGCCTTGGCCTTTTTTCTTGTTTGATGTATACAAGCTTCGACTGGGCATGTGTTCCCTTTGAAACAGCCTCCTTCGATCCAGGAGGGAAGGGCCTCTTATTAGTGCTCCTTCGATTTCCCCATTGGCCTTACATGCTGGCTTGATTCACAATGCAATGGCTACCTACATGCAAGCTGGATTCCTGCTTTATTTGGGCATTTGATTGTCTTTGGAGCAAGCTTGATTCTTGCTTCGACTAGGCAAATACTCCCTTTGTGTGTGCCTTCAGCGTACAAAGCAAGAACTTCTCCAAACTGTCCTTCGATTCACAAAAGCTCCCACTGGGCAAAAGTCCCCTCGGCTTGTCACCAGCACACATACGCCTCTTCATGCTTGCCTTGGTTTCACAAGGAAAAGACCCATTGTTGTACCCCAAAATTTGCCCTCCCTTTTCACAAGAAATCACAACCCTAGGGTTTTCTCTGATTTTTAAGATTGGCTCAAGAATCGATCAAACAGACTTTTCTTTAGCAGTAAATCCAGAATTAGGGTTTTCTCTCGCATTTCTCAGAAGAAATTGAATCCACAGAAATTCAGTTTGTTGTTACATTATTTTCACACTTTTTCAAGTTTGCTGAAAGGTTAACTGATTGTTCTCAAGGCCTGATTATCTGGGATAAGAAATATGAGTTGAGATTGTTATTTGGAATATCAAGACATCTGCTTGTTAATGGAATGAAAGGTTTGCCGGTTAATGCTTCAGTGCTCCCATGCTCAAGGTCTCCGGCTTCTACTGCTTCCTCTATCATCCAATTGATGCTCACCTGAAAAAGACAAAAGAAAAGAATATTAGTACAGTTAATTGAAGAGAATTTTCAAATGAAAAAAGAAAGAAAAAAATCATCATTAAAGTTTTCCGTCCGGAATCAGAGTGCTATTTGTTCATCATATTTTTATTTTTCTCTTTGCAAATCACAAGAAGATTGCTCTTCTTGGTTCACAAAGAGAAGAATAAAATGCAAGCATACAAAAGCAATTTATTCAAAAAAAAGCATTAAGGTGCCAAAACTGGATGCAGCAAGTTTCAAATACAAAGCATACTGAGTTACAAAGCTAGCATACAAGGCAAACCAAGGCGCCAAAATTCAAACATGACAACTTTACAAACATAGGCGCCCATTGTACTGCATTGCAAACCAAACTGTCAAACTAAGCAAACTAAACATGGTAGCAAACCAAACTGAGTTACAAAATTCCAAAGGGCAAACAGGCGACAAACTGTCAAAGCATAAACAAATATACAATGCAGCACAAGCAAAGAACATGATGTAACAAACAGCAAGCAATGTCCCAAACTGAGCTACAAAACAAATTGCCCAAACTAAGTTACAAAACCAATTGGAGGCAAACTGTACAAATATGGAAAGCAGCATGAAAACAGAAAAATGCAGCAGGCAAAAGTAAACAGCAGGAAAACCAATTCACAAGCCAAAAGCTTGTCATAGTTTTTTTTCATCATTTTCCAGACAGAGCAAACTTTTCAGAATATATTAAACAAAAGCAAAAATGCTTGTTTTTATGGAGAGAGAAAGAGAAAAAGATATCACCTTGGGTGAGGTTTGACAGTTTGGCTAAAAGAGCAGGTTGTCACAAGTCAACAAAGGCAAAGAGGATATAAAACAAAACAAACTGCATAACAGTAGAAAGAAGAAAAACACTTTGTGAAAAAACCACAAAAACTCTTCAAATCAAACAGGCCAAGCTCCAAACCTGTCAAACAAAACACAGCCCAGCCAAAACACCACGAACCACAAACTCAGCAAGCCAAGCTTGCTCAAACCACAAACCACAAACAAGCTCCAAGCCTGTCAAGCTAGCAACAAAACATAAAACCTGCACAAGCTGCATAAACCAAAAACTACAAACCTGCAAAACCAAACTGCTTGGCCTAACTGCAAACTGCAACAAACACTTCCAAAAAACTTGCAACAACTTTAAAACAGAAAAAACTAGCTGCAAGCTTGCTCAAACAAACAAACTGCAAGCTTGCTCAAACCCATAAACTCTCCAAACCTGTAATCCAAAACCTGCACAACTTGCAAACTTACCAAGCCTGCATAGCCAAGCTAGCTCAAACCACAAAGCCAACCAACCTGCATAACTTGCCAAACTGTTTGGCCAAACTGTGAAACCACAAAACCTGCATAACAGGCCAACAATTCCAAAACCAACAAAACAAACTACAAACTGTAACCAGCTTGCCAAAACAAACTGTAAAACTGCATAAACTGTAAACCCACTTTAACCATCATCATCCAAATTTCAAGAGGGAAAGGAAGAGAGTTTAAGAAGCATACAAACGGGTTTCAGAACTGCTTACATCATTAACCTTCAAGGCAAAGAAACTAATAAACTAAGTTTCATCAAGAAGCCAACACAGTTTTCAGAATTTTTTCATCATCAAACATCAATAGCCAAGAAAGGGGAAGATCATTTCAGAAGCAAAACAACAAGTTTCAGATTCTCACATCATCATCAACATCAATGTCCAAGAAAGAGGAAGAGAAAATCAGAAGAGCAATCAACAACAGTAACAGTTTCAGAAATTTTTTATCATCAACATCAATATCCGAGAAAGAGGAAAAGGTTACCAAAAGCAAACGTGCGGCCATCATCACTCTCTTCCTCCGCCTCTAGCTGCCAAGGAAACGCCGTCGGTCCAACATCCCTCTCCCTCCATTTTTCCCAAAAAAATCCCCAAGGTATGATTTTCTCAAACCCTTACTGCATATCAAACATGTAAATACCATGGATTAAAACAAAGTAACATGAACATGCAAACAAACTTGAAACTGTAAAACGCGAAAAAAGATGACAAATCAAAACAAAGTGAATCGTACCGCTCAGTCCAAAGCCAGAGACTATCATGAGGAAGTGAGAGAGAGCGGTGCCGCTGTGCAAGGAACACACAAACCCTAATGCTGATGACCCTAACAAAAACTGTGTAAACGTTGCAAAACCATTTGGGCCAAGTCTGGCCCAACCCACATAAGCCCACAACATTTCTGCTGGCTCGTACCCACCCTTCTCCCTCCATTTTGCCCATTTTCCTTTTAAGTTTTGCTTTGGGCCTAACACATAAATCCCTAGCCCATCACTTTTTTTTTTAATTTCTTTTCCTTTCTTTTGATTAAACAAAATATTATTGTTTTGTCTTAATTTCAATTAATTTGTTTTATTTTTGTTAAATAATATATTGAACTTTTTTTAGTTAGTTTTATTTTCTTCTTTATTATTTAATTTTGTTTCACACCATGAAAACACCAAAAAAATAATAATAGAGTTTTTTGCTTAAATTAAATTTTCTTTCTTTTAAGATCTTTTTTTTTATTTAATAAAATACAAGAATAATAGAAATTTTATTAATTTTGTTTTCTTTAAAAAATATGAAAATAGATAGAAATTTTGTTTAACTAATTTTTTTTCTTTAAACTTTTCATTTCATAATTAATAAGACACATACAAATAATAATATAATTCTTAATCTTTCTTTTTTTAGAATAGATTTTATTTATTTATTTTTTAAGTTAATCAATACATACATCTCATAATATTATTGATTTCTTCATTTGTTATAATTTTATTTTGAATTGCGACAATTCGATTTGGTTGTAACACTTGATATTTGGATAATGTTATCCTTGTGAGATCCATCCCCATTTGTAAATAATTTGTACCCCCATCCCCGGATACTTTTGTAATAGCTTAGAATTTTAATTCTCGTACTTTATGCTTTCAAATATGCCATGACTAGAGATTAGGGTTTGTATGCGGAAATCTAAAATCAATCGCTAGATGACCTAAATACAAGACCTAAATGCATGAAAATGACAAACACAATGCACACTTGCACCTCTAGGGTAACCTCGCTTGTTGCTTCGGAAAATTCAATCATGTCCCTCGAATGAGACACTCTAGTAAATTCCCCTTCGATAAACAAAAGATCGTAGTCCCTCGATGACCCTCAATGTTGCCTTCGATAAAATGATCTCGCCCCTTACAAAATTGCTAGAGCGTCTCACAAGTTGCTTTCAATGATTGTATGCGATGACCCGCGCCTGTCCCGTTTAACATCCTAACACAAGGTTGTTCACCAAATGCAATGGTGAAATAACACTGTCAAAAGTGTTAAAAACATAAGAAAGATCTTTGAGTAAAATAGGGTAGACAACTCTTAGTTACTTGATCAAAAGCTTGCAAAACATCCTTGCTATTTTCAAACACACCTCACAACACAATTTCAAAACAAACTTTCAAAACATTGAAATATCTTTTCAAAAGACAAACACCTTTGTAAAACATTCAAACAAGAATTGTTACAAAGGTTGCCTAGACAAGGCCTCTTTTTTAAAGCATTTTCAAAACCACACACACAAAGCACCATTTCAAACAATTGAAAAGCAAAAGCAAGTGATCTAAAATAAGTAACTAAGAGCCCATGGATAACCATGGATGAAAAGGGTGTTTGCACCTTCCCTTTTCATAATCTACCCCCCGAACCCAAGAAAACATCTCAAAGGTCTTTCCTTTGCTTTTTGACCTTTTCCTTTGGATAAAATAAAAATTTGGTGGCCACTCTTGCTAAACCGCACAATTGCGAACACAAACGCAAAACCTCAAGTCAGTTCTCCCACCGTATCACGGAACTGGCGACTGTGCTGGAGAGATTTCTAAAAGTGGGGTTACCTTAGGGTTTTAGATCCCCTTTGCATGCTTATCTTGTTTGCCTTGATTGCTTTACATTTGGTTCTATTATTTGGGTTTGAAATCCTCTACCCGGATTTGGGAAACATTCATAGGTAAATAGCAATACGTTGTGGAAACTATGCGGGGTATACCGACATGGTTGAAGCAATAGCTATATTAGTGCGACATATTTGTGGGTACCGGTAGCCTTTGAGTTAATCAAAGAGAATACAGGGCCGTTGAGTGATGTCACGAGGCACTAATGGACTTTTAGAACCTTTACTTGACCAACTTGGCCTTTTTAGGGGTAGTGAGATGACCGGCTTTGGTGCAGTCCAAAGTTGGTAGATACTCGATACTACACTCATTGAGGGTTGTTTGGAATATTTCGGTCGCCAATAAAATGGCTAAACTGAAACAATGAACACAGAAAATAATCCAGTGATATTGAGCTCCTTAAAACCCGGTTACTATTTATAGGACAAGTTAAGCCAACTAACTTCAAGAGGGTACTTACCTATGAAACCCTATGCGAGCCTGAAACTAAGATCTTGTGTGATTTGTTTGTACATATGCTTGTGCATACATCATGAACATCTTAAAGCATCATATGCATCCACTAACCATTTCAAGGGTTTGGATATTCATCTTTGTTCTTGTTTTGTAGGTCATGGAATCTCGTCGCAGGAAAACAATTCAGGTCAACCTTGTGAGAATCCCTCCTCAACTCAAGGAGCTTAATTCCAAGATTCCAGAGAATTCTATCTTCAGTGAAAGACATGGTAGACTCCTCAACTTGGTCAACTCCAACATTGAAGAAGACATGGTGAAAGTCCTCTTCCAGTTCTTTGACCCCCTTCACCACTGTTTCACATTCCCTGATTGCCAACTAGTACCTACTTTGGAGGAATTTTCTCAACTTCTGAGGATTCCTATTCTCCATCAACTACCCTACAACGGTACAGAAAGAGAGCCAAAGCCTGAAGATGTTGCTCAAGCCTTACACTTACAAGCATCTGATATCAAAGGTCATTGGGAAACCAGAAGTGGCGTCAAGGGTTTCTTGGCAAAGTTTTTGTTTGAGAAGGCACAAGACTGCTGGAATTCTCTAGATCTACAAGCTTTTGAGGAGATTGTAACACTTCTCATCTATGGGTTGGTCTTGTTCCCAAACCCTGATCATCTTATAAATGTGAATGTTGTCAAGATGTTCATATCTCGGAATCATGTGCCTACATTGCTTGGGGACATCCCACACTCATTTTACACACAAACAATGAGGAAAAGAGGTGTTCTCATGTGTTGTACTCCTCTTCTAGCAAGGTGGTTTATTTCGCACCTTCCTCAGTCAGTCTTGAAGAATGAACAAGGCTTGAGGTGGTCACAACGGTTGATGACTCTCACACACTCTGATGTTCATTGGTGTTCTCGGTCTAGAGAAAATGTCATCATCATTGATCGTTGTGGGGAATTCCCTAATGTCCCACTACTTGGCATTAGGGGAGGCATTACCTACAACCCCTGTTTAGCTCTGAGGCAATTTGGGTATGCCCAAAGGGATGGCCCTCATGATATGCTGATTCTTGACTTGGTTTTTGACTTCGACAACGACGCTCAAGGACTTCAACAAAGGTTTATCCGAGCATGGAGAATGCCCAACAAAGTGGATAGTAAGACACTGGGGCACAAGAATTCCATCCCCCTTGAGCCTTACCTCAAGTGGGTACGAACATGCACCCAGAGTCTTATGATGCCTTACCCCCACATTCTCCCCGTGATTAAAGAGCCTGTTATGGAAGGAGAGGTTCCATACACCCTTCTACATCCAGACATGCCAACATCATTGGAAGAATTGCAAAAGAGTTGGATACAGCTCAAGGAAGAGCGGAACACTTTTGAAGCCAGCTTCTATGCCAGTGAGAAGAAGGTTTTGGAACTTACCCGCCGAATTCACGAAGAGGAGACTCTTAACACTTACATCGCGCCAAAAAGGATGCGCAATGTCTTTTTACATTAAGAAGCTTTGTAATATTTTTCCCATGGGGCACTTATGTACTGACAAATTTCTTCTTATTAATATGACGTGTGTTCTTTTTGTCTGCAACAACTTTGAATTTATGAATCCTTGGATGCATTACATGAATAAACATATCATTCATCATATGCATAAACAGGTCTTCACACCAGGTTTCCTTATCTTTCTGCTGTTTATTTCAGCAAGATGGATATAGAGCAGACGGTCAAAGATCTGCAAGCATAGAATTCGCAATTCCAACAACTCCTCATGATCTTGGAAAAAGGTCAAGAGGACCTTAAAGCACTGTTAGAGAAGAAAGAAAAGGAAAAAGGAAAAAAGAAAAAGAAAAGATTCGGAGTAGCTACTCTGGGAAGAAGGTTTGAGAACGAAGCTAGGAGAGTCCTAGAGTTCCCCTCGACGTCTGATGAAGGGACCAACAAAGGAAAAGGAGCTGCAGTACCTTCCGAGTCTGAGGCTGAAGAGGAAGAATCTGAAATGGATGAAGATTACTCCGAGCAGCAGTACCCTCCTGCGGACGACAGGTATAAGAATCTGGAAGAGCGGTTAGTAGCCATGGAGGTCCAAAGGGTACTTGGACTGGATTTCGAAGAGTTGGGATTAGTTGCTGGGATCGTTATTCCCCCTAAATTCAAAGTGCCTACATTCGCTAAATACGACGGTTTGTCTTGTCCAAAGATGCATCTGCGTTCTTATGTTAGAAAGATCCAACCTCACTCTTCTGATAAGGATCTGTGGGTCCACTTTTTTCAAGATAGTTTGTCTGGCACGCAATTGGACTGGTTCTATCAACTTGAGAGATCTGATGTACATAACTAGGAGGACTTGGTTGCTGCTTTCTACCGACAATATTAATACAACGCGGATTTAGCGCCTACTCGTACTCAACTACAGAGTATGAGTATGGTTTCTAACGAGGGATTTAAAGAGTATGCCCAAAAGTGGCGGGATTTGGATGGAAGGGTGCAGCCACCATTGTCTGAAAGGGAACTTGTTAATATGTTTTTGGGGACCCTGTCTGGTCCATTCTTCAATCACCTAATAGGGAGCTCATCTGCAGGGTTCACTGAATTAATTCTGACAGGGGAAAGGGTCGAAGCTGGTATTAAGAGTGGTAAAATTCAGAAGGATACATTTGCTTCAGCCGCTATAAAGAAGACCTTCCCAGCCAAGAAGGAAAGTTATGCTGTTTACACCCAGAGAAATCGGGAAAGAGAGGAACTCCGACCAACAGTGGGGGCCGTATTAATTCAGAAGTCCACATCAGATCAACCTAGAAATAGTCAACCAAGGAATGATCAGCCCAGAACCTATCAATAAAGGGTAGAAAGGCCACAACGAAAATATACCCCGATAAACATGACACCCGCTCAGATCCTTCCACATCTCTTGAAATTAAACCTTGCTAATTTGAGAGAGGCACCGAAGAATACAAATACCACTTTTCCACATTATCATCCCAATGCAAAATGTGCATACCATTCAGACAGTGTAGGGCATGACACCAACAACTGTTGGGCCCTTAAAAACAAGATCCAAGACTTGATAGATGCCAAGGAGGTAGAATTCGATGCGCCCGAAAAGCCGAATGTGATTTATGCCCCAATGCCCAAGCACGGTCACAATGTCCATGCTATTGAAGAGGATTTGTATGTTGCTAATGTTGATGAATTAAGGACTCTGTTGCCAATAATTAAATTGAATCTGTTGAAAGCCGAGATTTTCCCGGGATGTGAAAAAGATTGTTACTTCTGTTCAACCACGCGATCCGACTGCCCACTATTGAAATCATGCATCCAACGCCTGATGGATACTCAAGAGATCCTCTTTCAGAAAACTTATGTTGCTACTATCACTCATGTTACTCCTGTTACCTTCATTACTCCAATCAATGATATCGCCATAATCACCATTTCCGACAATATTTCCAAGACCTGCAAAAGGCCTGTTAAGATTACACCTGATCCTAAGTTTGTACCGCTGAAGATTACCATGCCGGGGCCTATCCCGTATAAGTCCAACAAGACGATACCATGGAATTACGGAGGAGAGATATTCTACCATGGTGTCAAGCAGATCGAATCAGTCCAAGAGAATTCTGAGGAAGAAACCCCTGATGTAGGGAATATTGCGGGAACGAGTAAGATAACTCGTAGTGGAAGAATCTTCTCTCCGGAGATTGCTCCTCCAAGGGAAGTCCTCGGACCCTCAAGTGCTCGTGTGCCAGTCAAGATATCTACGCGAGGTCCGGTGATTGAAGAAATTGTTACTCCCGAAGTTGTACCCTCTGCTGTTACCGCTGATAAAGGTAAGGGGATCCAAGAAGTGCCTGTTAGGACGAAGGCTCAGACTTTGGTTATCCCCGAGACCACCCAAAAGGAGATGGAGGAAATCTTAAAGATAATCAAGAAGAGCGATTGTGATGTCGTAGAGCAGCTGGGGCAAACCCCTTCCAAAATTCTATGCTGGCTCTCTTACTCTGCTCCGAGGCTCATGCCAAAGCCTTGATCAAATTCCTGAAGATGGCACACGTGCCTCAAGAAACTTCTGCAGATCAGTTTCAAGAGTGTGTGGCTAGCCTTACAGCCGACAATGGTCTTGGTTTCTCCGATGCTGATTTGACCCCTAAGGGAAGAAAGCATAATGATGCGCTGCATGTTTCGGTAGAGTGCAGAGGGACCACACTTGCTCATGTTCTGGTTGATACCGGTTCATCTTTAAATGTTCTACCAAAGAAAGCATTGGACAGATTGGACTGTGAAGGTTTGACCCTAAAGCCCAGTAATATCATTGTTAGAGCCTTCGACGGTTCTAAGCGGATGGTTCACGGAGAAGTGGACATCCCAATCAAGGTGGGAACTAAAATTTTCAACTCTACATTTTATGTGATGGACATCCGTCCTTCATATTCATGCTTGTTGGGAAGGCCATGGATCCACAATGCTGGGGCAATCACTTCTTCTCTACACCAAATGCTAAAATATCCAGTCCAGGGTAAAATCATAACAGTTCATGGTGAGGAGGAGTATATGATAAGCCACCTTAAATCTTTCCGATACGTGGAGTTAGATGGTGAATTCATAGAAACACATTTCCAACACTTTGAAGAGGTTTCTCCTAAGGTCGCGGTAGCAAAGACAATGACTGATGTGCCTATCATTACCAAGCCTGTGTCCCGGATGTCATCCCTTAAAGATGCAGAGGCTGTAATCAAAGAAGGAGGAAGTACAGTGTGGGGGCAACTGCCAGATTTTCCTCACAAGACAGACAAGTTCGGATTGGGTTTCACTGCTGCTAGCCAGAAAGTTGTGCGTCGCTCCCGGGCTGGAGGACCACCAATAAGGATCACTCATCACGGGGTTCATGCTTTAGAAGACGATGAGGAAGAAGGCAACTTTGAAGATTGGATCTTTCCAACCATTGAAGGAGGACTAAACAACTAGGAGGCGAAAGACTTCGTTCCTATTACTTTCATCAATCAGTAATTTATCTTTGAACATTTCCTGTTTGGTCTGTAATAATTAAACAATTTGTACACTGTTTTTGCCTTGTGCCTTACCCGGGGCATATAGGTCCATTTGTAAGGGCTTGATTTCTTCATTATCATATGCCATTTTTAATGAATCATGGACGTTTTCATCTATAAACTTTTGTGTTCATTTTCTTTCTTTTTTACATTTTATTTTGTTTAAAGGTGGCTATCCCTTACACACACCCACACTCATAAAATGCAGGTACCTATCCACTCCGGATTCCATGGGTAACAATTCTGCTATGGCCTTCAGTGACTCTGAAGATCTGGTCAATCATGCCGAATACGAAGGTGATGAAGACTGTGAAGTGCCTGGAGAGTTGGCTAGACTTCTACAAAAGGAAGAGAGGGCTATTTTTCCCCATGAAGAGCTATTAGAGACTATCAACTTGGGTACTGCCAAAGACAGAAGAGAGGTTAAAATGGGTGCCAACCTAGATCCAAGTGTCAAGGAGCGCTTAGTTTAGTTGTTGAATGAATATGTTGAGATCTTTGTCTGGTCCTATGAAGACATGTCGGGACTCGATACAGATATTGTGGTTCACCGTCTCCCTACAAGAGAAGATTGTCCACCAATAAAACAAAAAGTCCGTCGAATAAGGCCTGATATGTCTGAAAAGATCAAAGCCGAAGTGATGAAGCAATTCAATGTCGGGTTTCTTGTTGTTACTTCCTATCCACAATGGGTTGCTAACATTGTACCCGTGCCTAAGAAAGATGGCAAAGTAAGAATGTGCATGGATTACCGAGATTTAAACAGGGCTATCCCTAAAGATGACTTTCCACTACCGCACATTGACATTTTGGTCGACAACACAACTCAACATAAGGTATTTTCTTTCATGGATGGATTTTCAGGGTATAACCAGATCAAAATGGCCCCCGAAGACATAGAGAAGACTACTTTTGTTACGCAATGGGGTACCTTCTGCTATAAAGTGATGCCATTCGGACTGAAGAATGTCGGGGCAACCTATCAGCATGCCATGGTAGCTTTATTTCATGACATGATACATCATGAGATTGAAGTCTACGTAGACGACATGATAGCCCGTTCACAAATAGAAGAAGAACACCTCGACCATCTGCAAAAGTTGTTTGTCATATTGAAGGAGTATAAGCTCAGACTGAATCTTAGCAAGTGCACTTTCGGAGTCAGGTCTGGTAAACTCTTGGGATTCATTGTCAGCAACAAAGGCATTGAGGTTGATCCTACTAAAGTCGAAGCTATACGAGAAATTCCTTCCCCTCGCACTGAAAAAGAGGTCAGAGGTTTCTTAGGACGCTTAAACTACATTGTGAGGTTCATTTCTCACCTAACATCTACCTGTGAACCAATCTTCAAGCTGTTGAAGAAAGATCAGGTGGTTGAATGGAATGATGACTGTCAAGCTGCTTTTGATAAAATCAAGGAGTATTTGCTAGAACCTCCTATCTTGATGCCACCCGTCAAAGGAAGGTCGTTAATCATGTATCTGACTGTTTTGGATAATTCAATGGGGTGTGTACTGGGCCAACATGACGAGTCTGGTCGAAAAGAGCATGCCATTTATTACCTTAGCAAAAAGTTTACCGACTGTGAGACTCACTATTCACTACTCGAGAAAACTTGTTGCGCTTTGGTATGGGCTGCTCGCCGGCTAAGGCAGTATATGTTGACACATACCACTCTGCTGATTTCTAAAATGAATCCGATCAAGTATATCTTCGAAAAGCCTGCTTTATCTGGAAGAATCGCTAGATGGAAAATGATCCTGACTGGGTATGATATCCAGTACACAACCCAAAAAGCTATAAAGGGGAGTGTACTAGCTGACCATCTAGCTCATCAAGCTGTCAAAGATTATCAATCCATGAAATTCGACTTTCCCGATGAGGACATTATGACATTGGACAACATTGAAGGTAACAAACCGTATGACGGACCTGAACAAGGATCCCGATGGACCCTATACTTTGATGGTGCTTCAAATTCACTTGGCAACGGTATCGGCGCGGTACTTATCTCTCCAGAAGGTTGCCATACACCTTTCACTGCTAGACTCTGTTTCAGTTGCACCAACAACATGGCCGAGTATGAAGCTTGTATCTTTGGTCTCAAGGCTGCGATTGACTTAGGAATCAAATCTTTGGTTGTATTTGGAGACTCGGCTTTGGTTATCAGTCAAATCAAAGGAGAGTGGGACACTAAACATCCTAACCTCATCCCATACAAAGAACATTTCCTGACATTGTTACCTCATTTCGAGCAGATTACCTTCGAGCACTTCCCGCGAGAAGAAAATTAGCTAGCAGATGCTCTAGCTACAATGTCTTCCATGTTTAAACTCAACTGGGATAATGAGGCTCCCCAAATTACCATCGAACGGATGGATGAACCTGCACATTATCATGAGATTAATACCGAAGAAGTAGTGGAACAACCTTGGTTTCACGAAATAAAAAGGTATCTCGAGACTCTAGAATACCCTGAAGGAGCTTCAGTAATGACAGAAAGTTCTTAAGGAGATTTGTTGCCAAGTTCTTCCTAAGCAATGGTATCCTATACAAGCGCAGCCATGATTGTGTTCTTCTTCGTTGTGTGGACAAGGTTGAAGCTGAGCACATCATGACTGAACTGCATAGTGGCACGTTCGGCACCCATTTGAGTAGACATACGATGGCTAAGAAAATTCTAAGGGCAGGCTACTACTGGTCTACCATGGAAGCTGATTGTCATCAATATGCCCGTGCTTGTCACAAATGCCAGGTCTATGCGGAAAAAGTGCATATTCCTCCAGTTCCTCTCAATGTTCTAACATCTCCTTGGTTGTTCGCAATGTGGGGAATCGACATGATTGGAGAGATCAAGCCTACAGCATCCAATGGACACCGCTTCATCCTGGTAGCTATTGATTACTTTACCAAATGGGTCGAAGCAGCTTCCTTCGTCTCTGTTACAAAGAATGTGGTTGTCCGCTTCATCAATCAGAACCTCATTTGCCGGTACAGTATTCCTGACCGAATCATTACGGACAACGGTACAAACCTGAGCAACACTATGATCACTGCTTTGTGCGAGCAGTTCAAGATTCAACATCACAATTCATCTCCCTATTGGCCAAAGATGAATGGTGCTGTCGAAGCTGCGAACAAAAATATCAAGAAGATCATTCAAAAGATGACAGTCACCTACAAGGACTGGCATGAGATGTTACTATTTGCTCTGCATAGATATCGTACCACGGCGCGTACTTCAATTGGGGCAACCCCCTTTTCTTTGGTATACGGCATGGAAGTTGTTTTACCTATAGAAGTTCAGATTCCTTCCCTAAGAATCATGAAGGACGCTGGTTTGAGTGAAGACGATTGGATTCAGACCCGGCTTGATCAACTTAACTTGATTGACGAGAAGCGACTTACTGCTGTTTGTCATGGTCAGACGTATCAAAAACGGATGATCAAGGCTTTCAACAAGAAAGTCAAGAGACAAGTATATCAAGTCGGGGATCTTGTAATCAAGCAGATTATCTTGCCGCAACGTGATCCCAGGGGCAAGTGGACTCCTACCTACGAAGGACCATTTGTGATCAAAAACATCTTTTCGGGTGGGGCAATGATCTTAACCACCATGGACGGTGACGACCTGCCGCACCCTACGAACGCAGACATAGTCAAAAGATACTATGCATAAACGACCCGACAAGTTGAAAACTCGAAAGGGCGACTTGGGAAAAAATGGGCATCCCGGTGAATCAAAAACCCGAAAGGGCGGTTCAGGCAAAAATTAGGGATAAACAAAAAAAATTTGTACACCCGGCAAGTTGAAAACCCGAAAGGGCGACTTGGGAAAAAAAGGGTTTCCTGGTGGATCGAAAACCTGAAAGGGCGATCCAGGCAAAAGTTAGGGAATTAAAGTGTATGACTATGTCTCGTCGGATCACTTTAAGGACAATCTCTTCACGGACAAGCTCCAAGCTTCTGACCAATTCAATCATCTGTGGACGAAGCAACAAATGGACAAGATACTCAGAGTTGCGAATGGCTATAGCAGAATGGGAACCCCATAGAATTATTACACATAGCCATCTTTCTTTGTATAAAATTTTTTCTCAACTTTATGACAACATTCTCTTACTGGGATGTCTGTCTCCTTTGTACAAAATACTTACACAAAGTTAATGCAAAGTTACTTCAAAGTACAAAAAAAAAATGTTTGCCTTTTCTTTCTTTTTTACACTTGTGTTTTATTTGAAAACGTCCAATGATTTATTAAATGAGCATATGCATTTGAATATAATCACTGCTTACAAATAAAACGAAATGAGAAAGAATAATTACTGATAGGATGGAAGTGTAGGAAAGTGTCTTTAGGCTATTCCAGGAGAAATTCCCTGCAATACTTCATCCAGATCCTAGGCGGAACTAAAGCTTTGAAATACATATCCCCAGCGGAGTTAAGTTTCAAGGATCCCCATCAGAGTTGAGTTTTAAAAATCCCAATCCACAGCGGAGCAAAACTTTGAACTACAAACCCTCGGTAAGAATGAAACTTTCTTCCCCAAGCAGAGTCAAACCTGCAACCTGTGAACACCAGTGAAGATCATCCAGTTTCTTCCCTTCTCTCGGAGAGTTGCTTTTAAACCAGATAATTCATCATAAAGTTATTTTTAAAACTTTTCCCAGTGAAGTCGCCATTCAGTTTTTCCCTGATATCCCTAGCAGAATGAAGATTCTCATTCTCATTTCCCCCACAAAGTTTTCAGATATTCCCCAGCAGAGTTCTCCTCAAACAACGAAACAGAAATCCCCAGTAGATTGGCATACAACCCAAACTCCTGATTTCCCCAGCAGTATAACTTCTCCCCACAGAGGTTGTCAAAAAACTGGAAGACACACATACTCTTCAAACAGTGGTCCAGGATTTATTTTCCCCGACAGCAGTCAAAGATTTTATTATCTCCAGCTATCCAGGATTTATCTTCCTCAACAAGACAGCTCATCAGCTTACATGCGTATACATTGCATTCGTATATCATAAACATTGATATAACACATATATTGCATCATACATTTCATGCAACATAAATTTGTATTTCAGCTAATATTTTACCCTTTTCAGGATAAGATTAGCAAGCTTCGAATTCAAGAATCATGAAAATAGTTTACGGATGCTTCCCAACATAGATGTTAATCTATCGCTTGTTCAGATTCAATTTTTGAAAACAGTTTACGAATGCACCAAACATGGATGCTAATCTATTTCTTATTCAACTTCAAAGATTTATGAAAACAGTTTGTGGATGCTTCCTAACATGGATGTCAATCTATCGCTTGTTCAGACTCAACTTCTGAAAACAGTTTACGGATGCTTCCAAACACGGATGTTAATCTACCTCTTGTTCAGATTCAACTTTTGAAAACAGTTTACATATGCACCAAACATGGATGTTAATCTATTGCTTATTCAACCTCAACTTCTGAAAACAGTATACGGATACTTCCAACATGGATGTCAATCTATCGCTTGTTCAGATTCAACTTTTGAAAACAATTTACGGATGCTCCAAACATGGATGTTAATCCATTGCTTGTTCAACTCCATAATCATGAAAACAGTTTACGGATACTTCCCAACATGGATGTTAATCTATCACTTGTTCAGATTCAATTTTTGAAAACAATTTGCGGATGCTTCCCAACATGGATGTTAATTTATTGCTTGGTCAACTCCAGCTCACTGAAAACAGTTTACGGAAGCTCCAAACACGGATGCTAATCTATTGCTTATTCAGGCCCCCAGCTCAGAGACGTTCCAGACCTGGATACCTTTCTGATACTCATTCTTCCGCCTACAACATACAGTTCAATAAATATTCTTGGATGGCATCTTTAAGCCCATCTCCGACAAGATTCTGTCACATCTCCAAATGGCATCTTTAAGCCCATTCCCTCAACTATGCTTTGACGAGTGCAAATTTATGGGCACTCTAGTGTCCAATCATCTTTTACCTTCGAGTCACGAACGGCAAAATTTCCAATCTAACTCCTCAGGTTCAAGAAGATTGAACAGGGGCAGCTGTTGTACCCCAAAATTTGCCCTTCCTTTTTCACAAGAAATCACAACCCTAGGGTTTTCTCTGATTTTTAAGATTGGCTCAAGAATCGATCAAACAGACTTTTCTTTAGCAGTAAATCCAAAATTAGGGTTTTCTCTCGCATTTCTCAGAAGAAATTGAATCCACAGAAATTCAGTTTGATGTTACATTATTTTCACACTTTTTCAAGTTTGCTGAAAGGTTAACTGATTTTTCTCAAGGCCTGATTATCTGGGATAAGAAATAGGAGTTGAGATTGTTATTTGGAATATCAAGACATCTGCTTGTTAATGGAATGAAAGGTTTGCCGGTTAATGGAATGCTTTCTTGTTTATTATACAATGCGTATTGTGATTGGAATACTGATGCAAGGTTACGAGACTGCAAAGTTTTTGATTATTTGGAATTTAAGTTATCTGGATTAGAATTGTTGAGATACAGTTTCAATTATTTTGATTTGAGATTCTTAAATAATTAAGTGAACATGCAAGGAAGAAGGGCAAGATATTTGACAGTAGAAAGGTTTCTTTTGGATAAAGACTCTTTTTATTCATTTCAAATATTGTTACAAAAAAATAATTTATTATTTTTGAATATTGTAAGTTTTTACAACTTATAGTATTTTAAAAAGAAATAAATGTTTACAATAAATGAAAAAAAAAGTCTATCTAATCTAAGCCTAAGTCTCCTAAGCTCCAGTGCTCCCATGCTCAAGTTCTCCGACTTCTACTGCTTCCTCTATCATCCAATTGATGCTCACCTGAAAAAGACAAAAGAAAAGAATATTAGTACAGTTAATTGAAGAGAATTTTCAAATGAAAAAAGAAAGAAAAAAATCATCATTAAAGTTTGCCGTCCGGAATCAGAGTGTTATTTGTTCATCATACTTTTATTTTTCTCTTTGCAAATCACAAGAAGATTTCTCTTCTTGGTTCACAAAGAGAAGAATAAAATGCAAGCATACAAAAGCAATTTATTCAAAAAAAGCATTAAGGTTCCAAAACTGGATGCAGCAAGTTTCAAATACAAAGCATACTGAGTTACAAATCTAGCATACAAGGCAAACCAAGGCGCCAAAATTCAAACATGACAACTTTACAAACATAGGCGCCCATTGTACTGCATTGCAAACCAAACTGTCAAACTAAGCAAACTAAACATGGCAGCAAACCAAACTGAGTTACAAAATTCAAAAGGGCAAACAGGCACCAAACTGTCAAAGCATAAACAAATATACAATGCAGCACAAGCAAAGAACCTGCTGTAACAAACAGCAAGCAATGTCCCAAACTGAGCTACAAAACAAATTGCCCAAACTGAGTTACAAAACCAATTGAGGCAAACAGTACAAATATGGCAAGCAACATGAAAACAGAAAAATGCAGCAGGCAAAAGTAAACAGCAAGAAAACCAATTCACAAGCCAAAAGCTTGTCATAGTTTTTTTTCATCATTTTCAAGACAGAGCAAACTTTTCAGAATATATTAAACAAAAGCAAAAATGCTTGTTTTCATGAAGAGAGAAAGAGAAAAAGATATCACATTGGGTGAGGTTTGACAGTTTGGCTAAAAGAGCAGGCTGTCACAAGTCAACAAAGGCAAAGAGGATATAAAACAAAACAAACTGCATAACAGTAGAAAGAAGAAAAACAATTTATGAAAAAACCACAAAAACTCTTCAAATCAAACAGGCCAAGCTCCAAACCTGTCAAACAAAACACAGCCCAGCCAAAACACCACGAACCACAAACTCAGCAAGCCAAGCTTGCTCAAACCACAAACAACAAACAAGCTCCAAGCCTATCAAGCTAGCAAAAAAACATCAAACCTGCACAAGCTGCATAAACCAAAAACTACAAACATGCAGAACCAAACTGCTTGGCCTAATTGCAAACTGCAACAAACACTTCCAAAAAACTTGCAACAGCTTTAAAACAGAAAAAACAAGCTGCAAGCTTGCTCAAACAAACAAACTGCAAGCTTGCTCAAACCCATAAACTCTCCAAACCTGCAATCCAAAACATGCATAACTTGCAAACTTGCCAAGCCTGCATAGCCAAGCTAGCTCAAACCACAAAGCCAACCAACCTGCATAACTTGCCAAACTGTTTGGCCAAACTGTGAAACCACAAAACCTGCATAACAGGCCAACAATTCCAAAACCAACAAAACAAACTACAAACTGTAACCAACTTGCCAAAACAAACTGCAAAACTGCATAAACTATAAACCTAGTTTAACCATCATCATCCAAATTTCAAGAGGGAAAGGAAGAGAGTTTAAGAAGCATACAAACAGGTTTCAGAACTGCTTACATCATTAACCTTCAAGGCAAAGAAACTAATAAACCAAGTTTCATCAAGAAGCCAACACAATTTTCAGAATTTTTTCATCATCAAACATCAATAGCCAAGAAAGAGGAAGAGCATTTCAGAAGCAAAACAACAAGTTTCAGATTCTCACATCATCATCAACATCAATATCCAAGAAAGAGGAAGAGAAAATCAGAAGAGCAATCAACAACAGTAACAGTTTCAGAAGCTTTTTCATCATCAACATTAATATCCGAGAAAGAGGAAAAAGGTTACCAAAAGCAAACGCGCGGCCATCATCACTCTCTTCCTTCGCCTCTAGCTACCAAGGAAACGCCACCGGTCCAACATCCCTCTCCCTCCATTTTTCCCAAAAAAATCCCCAAGGTATGATTTTCTCAAACCCTTACTGCATATCAAACATGTAAACACCATGGATTAAAACAAAGTAACATGAACATGCAAACAAACTTGAAACTGTAAAACGCGAAAAAAGATGACAAATCAAAACAAAGTGAATCGTACCGCTCAGTCCAAAGCCAGGGACTATCATGAGGAAATGAGAGGTGAGAGGCGGCACTCCGGTAGCTAGGGTTAGGAAGAGTATCAGAATTAGTTTGAGAAAGATGAAAATATGAAGAGAAGAGACGAGAGAGAGCGGCGCCGCTGTGCAAGGAACACACAAACACTAATGCTGATAACCCCTAACAAAAACTGTGTAAATGTTGAAAAACCATTTGGGCCAAGTCTGGCCCCAACCCACATAAGCCCACAACATTTCTGTTGGCTCGTACCCCCCTTCTCCCTCCATTCTGCCCATTTTCCTTTTAAGTTTTGCTTTGGGCCTAACACATAAATCCCTAGCCCATCACTTTTTTTTAAATTTCTTTTCCTTTCTTTTGATTAAACAAAATATTATTATTTTGTCTTAATTTCAATTAATTTGTTTTATTGTTGTTAAATAATATATTGAACTTTTTTTAGTTAGTTTTATTTTCTTCTTTATTATTTAATTTTGTTTCACACCATGAAAACACCAAAAAAATAATAATAGAGTTTTTTGCTTAAATTAAATTTTCTTTCTTTTAAGATCTTTTTTTTTATTTAATAAAATACAAGAATAATAGAAATTTTATTAATTTTGTTTTCTTTAAAAAATATGAAAATAGATAGAAATTTTGTTTAACTAATTTTTTTTCTTTAAACTTTTCCTTTCATAATTAATAAGACACATACAAATAATAATATAATTCTTAATCTTTCTTTTTTTAGAATAGATTTTATTTATTTATTTTTTAAGTTAATCAATACATATATCTCATAATATTATTGATTTCTTCATTTGTTATAATTTTATTTTGAATTGCGTCAATTCGATTTGGTTGTAACACTTGATATTTGGACATTGTTATCCTTGTAAGATTCATCCCCATTTGTAAATAATTTGTACCCCCATCCCCGAATACTTTTGTAATAGCTTAGAATTTTAATTCTCGTACTTTATGCTTTCAAATATGCCATGACTAGAGATTAGGGTTTGTATGCGAAATCTAAAATCAATCGCTAGATGACCTAAATACAAGACCTAAATGCATGAAAATGACAAACACAATGCACACTTGCACCTCTAGGGTAACCTCGCTTGTTGCTTCGGAAAATGCAATCATGTCCCTCGAATATGAGACACTCTAGCAAATGCCCCTTCGATAAACAAAAGATCGTAGTCCCTCGATGACCCTCAATGTTGCCTTTGATAAAACAATCTCGCCCCTTACAAAATTTCTAGAGCGTCTCACAAGTTGCTTTCAATGATTGTATGCGATGACCCGCGCCTGTCCCGTTTAACATCCTAACACAAGGTTGTTCACCAAATGCAATGGTGAAATAACATTGTCAAAAGGGTTAAAAACATAAGAAATATCTTTGAGTAAAATAAGGTAGACAACTCTTAGTTACTTGATCAAAAGCTTGCAAAGCATCCTTGCTATATTCAAACACACCTCACAACACAATTTCAAAACAAACTTTCAAAACATTGAAATATATTTTCAAAAGACAAACACCTTTGTAAAACATTCAAACAAGAATTGTTACAAAGGTTGCCTAGATAAGGCCTCTTTTTCAAAGCATTTTCAAAACCACACACACAAAGCACCATTTCAAACAATTGAAAAGCAAAAGCAAGTGATCTAAAAAAAGTAACTAAGAGCCCATGGATAACCATGGATGAAAAGGGTGCTTGCACCTTCCCTTTTCATAATCTACCCCCCGAACCCAAGAAAACATCTCAAAGGTCTTTCCTGTGCTTTTTGACCTTTCCTTTGGATAAAATAAAAAGTCGGTGGCGAATCTTGCTAAACCGCACAATTGTGAATACAAACGCAAAACCTCAAGTCAGTTCTCCCACCGTATCACACCCATCAACATGCCTTCAACTCATAAGGCAAAAAGGCCTCAGACTTTCCTTCGATCCACAAGGAAAGAACCCCCTCTACAAGAGTGTTTTGATTCACCAGGACAAAAGCCCATTCACGCCTGCCTTGGATTCACTAAGACAAAGACTTCATTTGTGCTTGCCTTCAATGCATAAGGCCAAGACTCCTCGCTCAGTTTTTGCACTATAGCATAATATGGCCCCTTTGAAAGAGCATTCCAAAGGTCCAGTCGAAGGACACACATTGGAGAGTCAGTCGAAGAGGGCACAGAGCATGCATGTGACCCCTTCAAAAGAGAACATATTTGGTTCAAAACGAAGAATACACAAAGGGCCCATTCGAAGGGCACTTTAATGGGAAACGCATATTGTTGTCTAAAAAGGGGGTCTGGTCGAAGGATGGATATAGTTGGTCAAAATGAAAAAAAAATATTCAAAGAGGCATGATGGTCCAAAAGCCAACATACTAAAAATTTCAAACTGTTGTACCCCAAAATTTTCCCTCTCACTTATCAAGAGTTTTCTCACAAGATCTCTTTGACTCAAGACTGGATTAGGGTTTGACCAGCTCAAGACACCTCCTCACGCACTGATGACCAAAATTAGGGTTTGAGTTTTCACAAGTATTTTTGGACTATCAATGCTTCATATGACTTTCAAGGATCATTATGGACCCCCAAGATTACTCATGTCAATTTCCAAGCCCTAAATCACACTTTTGATCAGTCAATTGAACAGTTGGCCTAAAAATCAGTTGTATTGGGGAAAAGGTCAACCATGGCCAATTTACAGTAAAAATTCATAATTTTTAATCCACATCAACATATTAGACTCATATTTATCATTTGATCAAGTTTGGACCATAATTCCTCAAGAAATTTGATCAAATCATCAAAAGGGCAAAATGGTCAAAATTAGGGTTCTGATTGAGAAAAGGCAATTTCTGATTTTTTACCTAGAAAATGATCAATCGGTTTGAAGTATGATTTCAAGAGTTCAATTTCATCATCTTGACCTAATAACATGATTCAAAACATTACAAATCCATTGGATTGACAGATAAATTTTTCAGTCAACTGATCAAAAGTCAATTGTACACTGAAAAGTCAAACTTTGACTTTTTGGTCAAAATCAAGTGCCAAAGATCATAATTCATCAAAACATGTCAAAATGTGAAACTTGTTCATCAAGAAATCATGGATTCAAGATTTTGTTTTAAAAAGTTGAAATTTCTTAACTTAGAAATTTTTCCAAGTATAGAAAATTTCTTATTTTTTTCTCAACTTTGAGCCAAATTTTCACCATGATGCAAGTTGATTCAAAGGAAATTTCCAACACGAAAGTTGTAGATCTCCATGAAATCTACAACTTTGCTTTACACAATTTCTCCTAAAAATTCTTGGATCTCAAGATATAATTTTGTGAATACATGCTCATGAACTAAAATAACTTAGTGAAATTTTGCCCTAGTTAGGCAGATTTTTGACCTAACTTCATGCCAATTTTTCACATGGTTCCAAAGGGAATTTTCAATAGAAATTCAAATATGAGTTGTAGAGAACATTACAAGCTTTCCAAAATGTCCAAGAACTTCTTGAGATAATTCTTGAGTAGGGGGAATCGAAGAGATGAAATTAGGGTTTTGTCACTTAGATTTCAAGCCATTTTGTGAAGAACATTGGATCCAATCCTCAAGCATGCTGAACAAATCCTACTTTGCAGGCTTCTAACTTGACTTTCACTCCATAGTTAAATTTTCTCACAGCTGTTGGAAGCTTTAAGCCAAGCATTGAATGCATTGTACAAGAATAATTCCATTTTTGGGAGAAAGGCAACATTGCCATTTTGGAAAAGCAAGCTTTATGCAAAGTCAGCTTGCATTGAGCCTTGCACTTGTTTTTTCTGCACAAACACACTCCACTCAATCAGAACAAGCATGTTAAAAGGACTCAGCCCCCCTACAAGCTGGGTACTACACCTTGGAACCATGCTTGCTAGCTTTGCTTCACAAACAAGAAACCAAGCAAACATGTGAGTTTTTGAAATTTGAGTTGTTACAAGACTTAAGACCTTTTTCTTATAAGTAGAGACATTATTTTCAAGTTGACACACGAAGGCTAAGACTCAAAAACACTTCCAAACACTTTGCAACTGAAAATCTGCCATAGCTTGACAGTTTTGAACCTTACACAGCCATCTCCAAATCCACGTGTGCGTATTGAGTTTTAACCACCCAAACACTTAATATACCTCATATCTAAGTGATCCAGACCCCTTTTCCATCACTATAACTCCTCCTCCACCATCCACCATTTTCAAATTTCAAGCTTGCAGGTTGACTTGAGTAGGGAGATTCAGGGAATTTCAAGACAAAGTAAGGATTGGAATACACTCAGGGAGGTCCACGCAAGCTAAACAGATCCTCAGGCCTTCTCAAAACTTGCTCAAACTCCATTCACGATCCCAGCTGCAAGAGATAAAAACTCAAACTTCTATCTCTTCATACAAGCATCATTTGGTCCTTATTTGTGAAAGCAAAATGTAGATATCCTTGCTCTAAAGCTAACCATGTTCATGGTTTTCATTTATATTAACTGTATATAGAGAATTTTGGATTTGAAATTTCTGCAAAAGTTAGGTTTTAAATTAGGGCCAGTAAAATTAGATCTTATCTTTGACTTCTAGTTTACATAAATTATATAGTTGAACTCGTGGGAAGAAATACTATAACTTTCATGTTTGAACTTTCCATTTTTATGGATAAATGAAGAAGATACAAGTGATCCGGCCATGGCTCAAGGTTAAAGATGAAGTTGCCTTCAGGAGGCGTTTTCTAATATATATTTATGCTTTTGTTTATATAAACGGATGTACAGCCACCCGAGTTGTAAGGCAGCGCGCGTAAATGCTAAAGGTCATGGGTTCGATCCTCAGCGCGTTGCCTTTTGCAATTTCCTCACTTTTTCACTTTTTTTTGTCTCTTGCAATGCTAGGCCTCCAAATCTTGGGCTTTTTGTTTTTTCTAACAGTTACTCCCCTGCCTGCTTATGACACCCCTGGCCCATATCATTTTATTTATTTATTTTATTTTCATTTTATTTTCTTAAATATATTTTTCTTAATATCAAAAATCATAAAAACATAAAAAATGATAGATTTATATTTTGGCTTGTTTTATTTTATTTTTCTCATATAAAATATTTTTATTTAGTTATATATTATCTATTTTTATTAAATAAACTTGTAAATTAAATTAGAACTAGGTTAAATATTTATTTTTTCTTCAAACCCATTAATTATATTATTTTAGTATAAAAGGACCAAAAATACCTCATAATGCCATATATTATTTTCAAGACAAGAAATACAAAAATACTTTTTCTTAAAGAAACCTTTCTTTTAATCAAATAGAATTAGGGTTTATTCAAAAAACCTTTTCTTAAAAAAAATTCATTTCCTTAATTAATTTAAATTTAATCTTGATTTACTTATTTTCTAATTAGGTTTTAGGTTAAAGCTTTTCCATATAAAAAACCAAACAAAAATCTTCTTTGCATTTACATATCTTTGCATATTTAATTCACCTTGTATATTATTTATTCCAATTATTTATGCACATTCAATTTGGTTGTAATAGATTTATTTGGTTTATATTATTGCAATCCCCATTCATAAATTGTATACCCCCCTCCCAAAAGTGTTGTAATAGCGTAAAAACTTTAAATTTCGTAATTTATCGCTTTTACATAACATGCTAGTAATTAGGGTTTGTATGACAAGATAAAACCAATCAAATAGAAAACCCTAATTCAAGACAAAATCAAGCATGAAAATGACACACTTGCACACAAGCACCCCTAGGGTTACTCCACTTGGTTTCCTTATACAAAAAATGGCCATATTACGCATGTAAGGTGTCTTAGCAAAAACAAACAAATACAAGATCATAGTCCCTCGATGACGCTATTCAAAGTTGCCTTACAAAAATGATCTTAGTCCTTAAAAAATGCTAAGATACCTTGCAACATTGCTAATCATGTTTATACGATGACCCACGTCCGTCCCGTTTACATCCAAAGATAGGGTTGATTACCAAATCAATGGTAAGACAACAATGTCAAAGGAAAAGAAAATAAACAAGAAAGACATTTGAGTAGGTAGATTGCTTTTAGTTACTTGCTCCATTTCAAAACAAATATCCTTGCTATTTTCAAAACAAACACCTACACATTTCCAAACATCTTACAAACATTGAAAACATTTTCAAAAATATCAACATATTTTTATACATTCTTACGAACGAGAATCATTACAAAGATTGCCTAAATGATGGTCTCTTTACAAAATACTTTCAAAAACCACACAAAGCAAAATTTCAAACAAAAGCAAGTGATCTAGAAAGTAACTAAGAGCCCATGGAAAACCATGGATAAAAAGGATGCTAATACCTTCCCTTTTTATAATCTACCCAGCCGAACTCAAGAAACAATCTCAAAGGTCTTTCCTGTACTTTTTCACCTTTCCTTTTGGATAAAATAAAAGTCGGTGGCGACTCTTGCTAACCGCAACATTTGCGATCAAACTCAAAACAATCAAGTCAGTTCTTCCACCGCTTCACAAAACTGGCGACTCTGCTGGGGACTTATCTAAAAGTGGGGTTACCTTAGGGTTAGATCACATATATTTGCTTACATTGTTTGACTTGTATGCTTTACATTATGGTTCTTTGTTTGGGTTTGAATCCTTTACCCGGATTTGGGATACATTATAGGTAAGTAGCAATACATTGTGGAAACTATGCGGGGTATACCGACATGGTCTAAGCAATAGCTACGTTAGTGCGATATATTTATGGGTACCGGTAGCCTTTGAGTTAATCAAAGAGAATACGGGCCCGCTGAGTGATGTCATAAAGCACTAATGAACTTCTAGAACCTTTAATTGACCAACTTGGCCTTTTAGGATGTAGTGAGATGACCGGATTTGGTGCAGTCCGAAGTTGGTAGATACTCGATATTACACTCATTGAGGTTTGGTTTCTTGGGATATTTTGGTCGCCATTAAAGAGGCTTGAGCTGAAACAATTACCAAGGAAACAATCTGGTGATATTGAGCTCCTTAGAACCCGGTTACTATTACTAGGACAGGTTTAAGCCAACTAAACTTCAAGAGGGTACTTACCTATAAAACTCCACGTAAGCCTAAACTAAGGACTTGTTTGCTTTTCTTGTATATGCATACTTGTACATAACATCATGGCCATCATGAACATCATATACATCCACTAACCATTTCAAGGATTTTGGGATTCATCTTTGTTCTTGTTTTGTAGGATATGGATTCACTTCGCATGAAAACTATTCAAGTCAACCTTGTGAGAATCCCTCCACAGCTTAAGGAGCTAGCTTCAAGGATTCCTGAAAACTCTCCATTCACCGAGAGGCATGGTCGTCTACTCAACTTGGTCACCTCTAACACAGATGAGGACATGATGAAGGTGCTCTTTCAGTTCTTTGATCCTTTGCACCATTGCTTCACATTTCCCGACATCAACTTGTGCCTACTTTGGAAGAATTCTCCCAACTCTTGAGGATTCCCATTCTTAATCAACTACCTTTCAACGGTACGGAAAGAGATCCAAAGCCAGAAGAGATTGCTCAATCTCTACACTTGCACTCATCTGATATCACAACACATTGGGAAACAAGGAGCGGTGTCAAAGGCTTCCTAGCAAAGTTTCTGTTTGAGAAAGCCCAAAGCGGTTGGAATTCCTTAGACTTGCAAGCCTTTGAGGAAATTGTGGCTCTCCTCATCTATGGGATGGTTTTGTTTCCAAATCCTGACCAACTCATAGATATCAACACCGTCAAAATCTTCATATCCCGCAACCCGGTGCCTACATTGCTAGGGGATATCCTACACTCTTTTCACACTTGCACAATGAGGAAAAGAGGTGTCCTTATGTGTTGCACTCCTCTCTTGGAAAGATGGTTTATTTCTCATCTTCCCCAATCAGTATTAAAGAATGAGTAAGGTTCAAGGTGGTCACAAAGGTTGATGACGCTCAAGCATTCAGACATTCATTGGTGCTCCCGATCCCAAGAGAATGTTATCATTGTTGACCGTTATGGAGAATTTCCTAATGTCCCTTTACTTGGAATTAGGGGAGGAATCACCTACAACCCTTGCTTAGCCTTAAGACAGTTTGGTTATTCCTGAAGAGATGGCCCGCACGAGATGCTGATTCAAGGTTTGGTATTTGACTACGACAACGACGATCAAGGTCTTCGCCAGAAATTTATCCGAGCTTGGAGGATGCTAAACAAGGTGTGTTGTACCCCAAAATTTCCCCTCTCATTTTTCATAGAAGACACAACCCTAGGGTTTATGAGATATTCAAGTTGGCTCAGGAATCGATCAGACAAATTCTCTTTTGTGGCGGTAAACCAGCAATTAGGTTTTTTGCAATTCTCAAAAGAAAATGAATTTTCAAAGATCCAATTGGCTTTCACAGGTCTTCATGCTTCCTCAAGATTGCACTTATGATTTCTTCAAGCTACAATATTTTGAGACAATTATGTATGTTCATGGTCACATGTGATGTCGCTCATCGCAAGGCATTTAATTGATTTTGAATTTTCATAAAAACACAGTTTACTGAAAAAACAATGTTTGTTCTTAGAGCATGATTTGTTGGGACAAGAGATAGAAATTAAGACGGTCATTTAGGACGATCATGATTTTGATCCAGGTTGACCAGATGACTTACGTCCTTTAAAACATTTGCTCGGTTAGGAAATGGAATATACAGTGCGTGTTTGTTTGAAATGCAGTTACAGAATTATTGAGATTACTTGGAATTTAAGTTACCAGACTGGAGCATTTTGTTTCAAATATCTTGATTGGGAATTTCAAAAATCAATTAGGATGCGAAGAGAAAATTACAAGTTATTGTTGATCAACGATATCAAGTGACACCAGAACATTTCATAAGATTTTCTCCAAATTCATACATTGTTACAAAACAATTTAATCTTTTAAATACTTTATGTTTTACAACTTATTGTATTTAAAGATGAATTGGTACAATTATTGGATACAATACAAGAGTGATTTTTCTAAATTACCAATAAAATCCAAATAAGTGTTTGGCCTAGGAGAACTAATCTATGCCTAAGTTTGTCTGAAGATTGAAGTCGTATCAATTTCCTTTGCTTATCTCCAAGACTTCCTTGCTTTCCATAGAGTTCTTGCCTTCCTTGCTTTGTCATACCCAATTGTGCTCACATGAAAACAAAAGAAAGAAAATAAATGGTTAGTGCAAATCATATGGGCATGAGCAAGAATTTTTCAAAAAAAAAGTATTCATCATTAAGGTTTGCAAAGTGGAATCAGAAGGCCATTTTATTTCATCACATTTTATTTACCTTATTTGCAAATCACAAGAAGGTTATCCTTCATGGTTCACAAAAAAGAAAGAAAGAAAGGAATGCTACAAGCTGTCCAAACAAAGGCAAGCAAACTGTCTAAACAAAAGGCAAGCAAACTGTCCAAACAAAAGGCAAGCAAACTGTCCAAACAAAAGGCAAGCAAACTGTCCAAACAAAATGCAACCAAACTGTCCAAATAGAATGGTACAAACTGAACCAAACAGCAGCGCAAACTGGACAATAAACAAGCAGCCTCGCAAACAACAAACAGCATCAACAAAAGCTAAAGCAGGCAGCAATGCAGCAATAAGCAAATAGCTAAGATGCTAAGTCAAATAAAAAACTTGTTCAAGAAGCATAAAGTCATCATTTTCCATGCAAACCTTTCAGAATTGGAAAAAAAGGAAAAAGAGAAATTTGCTTTCTTATTGTCATTGAGAGAGAAGAGAGGAAAGAAGTCACCTAGGTTATTGGAATGCACATCCTTGCTGCCCTGCCTGTCACAAGTTGCATAGAATTTGCTAAAAAAACAAAACTGCAACAAAAAAGGCCATAAGGACAATACACTAAAATATTCAATTTTTTGGTTTCCCACCATTTTGAATATGGATAACAGAAGCAGGGTCAATATAACAGTTGACAAGTCTCAAGCGAAAGGGAGAGAAAACATCATCAAACTCAAAAACTTGAAAAAAATTTCAAAGGCAAAAAACCTGTTAACCATTTTCAAACTCACAATACCAGAGCCAAAAACAGCAAACAAGTAAGGATCTCAAACTGTCAACAAACCCAAAACCTGATGAACATCAACAAATCCAAAACCAAAATTCCAAAGGCCTAAAACCAAAACAGTAAACCAGTAAGGATCTCAAACTGTCAACAAACTCAAAACCTGTAAAACTCCCAAAAGCCAAAACCTGAAACCTGTTAACCAGCAACAAGGATCTCAAACTGCCAACCAAAAACATAGCCTCAAAAACTCCAAACTTGTGCCCAGTTTCACAAACTCAAAATACCATTAAACCACCATCAAACCAAACCTGTAACAAGCCTAGAACCACCATCAAACCAAACATGTAACAAACCTGATAAACATCAACAAATCCAAAACCAAAACTCCAAAAAACCATTAACCATCATCAAGAACAGGAATACAGTACCAAAAGCCACAAACTCAAAACCTGATAAACATCCACAAAATCAAAACTCCAAAAGCCACAAATACAAAAACTGTTAACCATCAAGCTAACAGAACCAGTACCAAAACTCCAAAAGCCTAAAACCATCATCAAACAAAAACAGCAACAAACCACATAAATTCAAAAAAAAATTTGTTAATCATCATCATTCAACAGAGAAAAATAGAAGAAGTTACCAACGGGTCAGAAGAGCCACGCCCTCATCTCTTCCCCTCGCGCAAATTCCGCTACCAAAGGAACTCCGTCCTCAATCTCACCGTCCCCTTTCCATTTCACAGAAAGAACTTCAACAGGTATGGCTTCCCCCTCTTTCCCGAATCTTCCATAAGCATATGTTTTCCTGCATCTTAAAGAGTAGTTTCTTGATTAAACAGAAGAAATGACAAGATAAAAAAAATCAATTAACGAAATTTACAAGGAATAGAACCTCACCTTTTCAAGAAAATCTTTAGAAACTCGATTAGGGAGGCGAGAGATTTGGTGTTCCGACAACAGTGAGTGAGGGGAAGGTCAAGGACGAATCAATTTCGTTTCTGTTAGGTTTAGATCTGAAACTAGGGTTTTCAAAGAGATAATAATCATGGTGAGACAAAGATGGAGAGAGTGATTTCGTCCGCAAAAGGAAATAGGGACGGGTAGTGAAATTGTTTAGAGGTTTCAGCAATATGAACAAGGATGATACAAAGATAAGCGAAGGAGATGAATGAGCGGCGCCATGGGTGACAAGGGTTCCAACCCTAATTTTGTTTTTTCCCTTAATCAGATACTAAGTTTAATTAAGAACCTAGGTTTCGTTTGTTGGACAGGAGTTTGGACCACCCACCAGCGATTTCCCAAAGCCCATTTGCGTTATATTGGTCATACCCCCCCCCCCCCCTATGCCTGTTTTTTATTACAGCAAGAATAATATTTTGGTTTGGGCCTCACTCTCAAAATCATTCAAGCCCATGCATTTTTTTAAGTTGTTTTCTTCCTACATACTTTTTTTTGTTATGCAAATACTAATAAAACTTGAATTATTTTTATTAGTTTGATTTAGGTTTTTCTTGTAAATAATTTTTATCATTTTCTTTCTTTAATAAATTTTGCTTTTAAATTTATTTGACTTAATAAAACATCAAAAATAATAATTTAGTTTGTTTTTCTTTCTTTAAATTTACTTAAATTAATAAAATACAAAAAATAAAGATTTTAATTTAATCAATTATTCTTATTTTTTAGAATAAGTTTTGCTTTTCTCTTTTCAAGTAAATACTTAACATTTCATATTTTGTTGATTTTATCTCATGGATTATCATAGCTTTAATTAAATCGCATAAAATTTGATTTGGTTGTATTGTTTGATATTTGGACCTTCCTATCTCATTTGATTCATCCCCATTTGTAAAAATTGTACCCCCATTCCCGAATATTTTGTAATAGCGTAGAATTTTAATTCCCGCAATTTATTGTTTTCCATATACTGTATAGTAACTAGGCGTGTATGGAAAGATTCAAAAATCAATCGCTAGATGACCTAATCAAAGAATAAAATAACTTAAAACCAACATACTTTTTCACACGCGCACCTCTAGGGTAACCTCGCTCATTGCCTCGGAAATACAATCATGTCCCTCGAATATGGAACACTTTAGCAATGACCCTTCGATAAAAAAATCATAGTCCCTCGATGTTGCCTTCGATTAAAACGATCTCGTCCCTTACAAAAATTGCTAAAGCGTCTCCTAAGTTGCTTTCGATGATTGTGAAATTGACCCGCGCCTGTCCCTTCACATCCAACGATGGGGCTTCTTACCAAATCAATGGTAAGATAGCACCATTAAAAGGAAGAAGAAAAGAACAATTTAAGACCTTTTGAGTAGATAGATTCGCTCTTAGTTACTCGCCTGCTCACGATAAAAACTTTTCACACCTACACTTTCATTTCAAAACATTTTCAAAAAGACAAAACGTTTTGTATACGTTCTTATAGAGACGAGAACCATTGCAAAACCTCTTTTCAAAACACTTTTCGAAACACGATTCACAAACACATCTTTGAACCACTTTTTGAAACAAAACTTTGTATACGTTCTTATAGAGATGATAACCATTACAAAGAGATTTTTTTTCAAAATACTTTCAAAGCCCACACCACAAGCACACTGTCAAATGAAAGCAAGTGATCTAAACGAGTAACTAAGAGCCCATGGATAACCATGGATGAAAAGGGTGCTAATACCTTCCCTTTTCATAATCTACCCCCCGAACCCGAGAAATAATCTCGAAAGGTCTTTCCTGTGCTTTTTTACCTTTCCTTTTTGAATAAAAGAAAAGTCGATGGCGACTCTTGCTAACCGCACAAGTGCGATCGAAACGCAAAACATCAATTCAGTTCTCCCACCGTATCACAGAACTGGCGACTCTGCTAGGGACAGTAAAAAAAGTGGGGTTACCTTAGGGATATATCACTTTTACTCGCTTTCATTATTTGATTTGTGTGCTTTATATTCAGTTCTTTGTATTGGGCTTGCTTTGATCCTCCACCCGGATTTGGGGCACCTTTTGTAGGTAAATAACAATAGATTGTGGAGACTGTACAGCGTAGACCAATATGGTTAAGACAATGGCTATGTTAGTGTGACGCATTTGTGGGTACCGGTATCCCTCGTGGTGAATCGAGGAGAATATGGGGCCGCTGAGTGGCGTCGTGAAGAACTAATTAACTTTAGAACCCTAATTGAACAAACTTGGCCATTAGGACGTAGTGAGGTAGCCGGTTTCGGTGTAAAGCTGAAAATTGGTTGACACTCGATACTACACTCATTGAGGCTAGACTTTTGGGATATCTCAGCCTCAAGAAAAGATTGATTGAGCTGAGACAATGCCTAAAATAAAGGTCAGTGATATTGAGATCCTTTAGAAACCGATCATTATTTCTAGGACAGGTTGAGCCAACTAAAACTTCAAGAGGGTACTTACCTACGAACTCATGCAAGCCTAAAACATAGGGATCTGTTTGTTGTGTGTATATATGTTTGCTTGTACATAAACATCATCAACATCATATGCATGCTCACTAACCATTTCAAGGATTTAGAAATTTATCTTTGTTTTTGTTTTGTAGGAAATGAATTCTCTCCGAAGAAACACCATCTGAATCAGCTTTGTAAAAGCACATCCTCAACTTCAAGAGCTAGCCTCAAGAGTTCCCAAGGATTCTCCTTTTACCAAGAAGTATGGTCGACTCCTCAGTTTGGCTACATCCAACTTCCAAGAAGAGATGATGTGTGTACTATTCCAATTCTTTGATCCCGTACATCATTGTTTCACTTTTCCGGACTATCAGTTGGTACCTACGTTGGAAGAGTTCTCTCTACTCTTAGGGGTTCCCGTGCTCAATCAGATATCGTTCACCGGGCTAGAAGGGATTCCAAAACCTGAAATCATTGCTGAAGCTTTACATGTGAAAAGGGCCAACATCATAGCCAATTGGTAGACAAGAAGTGGGGTAAAAGGTTTTTTAGCTAAGTTTCTATTGGAAAAAGCTCGTTCATTCTAGGATGACATGGATTCCCAAGCTTTCAAAGACGTGCTAGCTCTCCTCATTTATGGTTTGGTTCTGTTTCCTAATTCGGACCAATTCATAGACGTTAATGCCATCAAAGTCTTTCTCTCTCGCAACCCTATACCCACCTTGCTAGGAGACATCTTGCATTGTCTTCATACCCGTACCATGAAGAAAAGAGGTACCCTTTGTGTTGTATCCCCCTACTCGCTAAGTGGTTCACTTCACACCTACCTCAGTCAGCACTAAAGAACGAGCAAAGATTGACCTGGTCTCAAAGGATGATGTCTCTCACTCACTCTGATATCCGTTGGTGCTCAAGATCTTTGGAACATATCTCTATCATTGAACGCTGTGGGGAGTTCCCTAATGTACCTCTGCTAGGTATTAGGGGAGGTATCACCTACAACCTGTGTTTAGCTCTTCGAAAGTTTGGGTATGCCCGAAGAGACAGCCCTCATGAGATGCTCGTCCAGGGTCTGGTTTTTGACTATGATAAAGAAGACCAAGGTTCCAGAGGTTTACACGTGCTTGGGGAATGGTGAATAAGGTGGACAGTAGGACTTTGGGACATAAAAACTTTATCCCTCTTGTTGTACCCCAAAATTTGCCCTCCCATATTCTTCAAGAAATTGCCAAATCAAACTGCAAAAGTTCCCCAAGGGTTGCACAGTGCAAAGATCTCCTATACAGTCAAAATTAGGGTTTGTGTTCTGATCAAGAAAATGAAGTTTCCAAAGGTCCAATCAAGTCTCACATGCCTATAAACATGGTCAAGCATCCTCATATCAAGTTTCAAGACTTTCAGCTCAAAATTGCACAGTCAAAAACCCTAATTGCACTACAGTCAACTGTAGGGGCAAAATGGTCATTTGACAGTCAAAAGTTCAAATTTTTGGTCAACATATCATTTTGAAGCCACAAACATCATTTGATCAATGCTTGATCATGATTCTCAAAATTTGGCTCAGAAATCATCAAGATGCAAAAGTTTCCTTATTTGGACAGTTGAAAAAGTCAACTAAAATTGACCAGGGCATAACTTTCACATGGATTATCAGAAAAATTCCATCCAAAGCTCATATTGAAGAGAAAGACATTTCCTACAACTCATCTTCATACTTCAAGTCCAAGAAATGCTCTTACAAAAAGTTATCAATTTCAACATTATAGGTCATTTTCAAAAGTCAACAAAAAGGGACTTTAAGTCAAAGGCCATAACTTGAGATTGGTAAATCAAAATGACATGGGACCAAAGACATTGGTTAGAGGACTCAAAGACCTTTCCAAAATGTCCAAGAACATGAGCAAAGCTTAAAAATTGAGCAAGTTATGCCTTGTAGAAGTTGGGAAATTTTTGGATATTTTGAAAAGTCAACACTGATTCAAATGACCTAAAATTGCTAATGGGCCCATTTTTCTTCCACAAATCATCATCCATGGCATGTGCACGACCACTTGGCCCAAAGGGAAGTATTTTCTCATTTTTTATTTATTTATTTGAATTTTTATTTATAATAATTCATTTAAATCAAATTAAATATATGAAAAATATGTAATCTAGGTTTTATAATCTCTTTGTGCACAAAATCCCCTCAATAATTCGTGTGAAATCAAATAAGGAAAGATTTGGAGTAAATTGATCATAATTGATACAAGAACACATGGAAAAGATTGAAAAAGATCCTTAAAAAACAAATTTCCAAAAACCATGAATGCATTGGATTTGTTCTACTTTTCTTGACCTAATCTATTCTATACATAAGCTTGAACGAAAACCTAATCATACTGACCATCAAGCTGCGCTAGAACAAAAGAGCAAGAACACACTTTTCCTTAAAAAAGTTCAAATCTGATTCCATAGCTAGAGCACTTCTGAAGGCCAAAGAACCATCCTATTGCCTTCCTGACGCATCAAGGAGACTTTCTGAATCAAGACCATAGTCCCTAACCTCAGGAAACGGTAGCATAAAGTCACCCTGTCCATGAGTTTTTGCATAATCGTGCCTTGGATTTCATGCTGTATTCATGCATTTTAAATATTGTTTTACACTAATATGGTTATGCTGAAACTTTTGGTGCTGTTTAATTGAACTAATCGTGCTTGTAGCAAAAGATACCATGTTCGTTTTCTAGGGTTTGCAGGATTTGAAATTAGGGGTTCTATAACAAAGAAAAATTGGCCCTCAAGACCACCACCATTCAACTCAGCGCATATGGACGATCTCAAACATGCCATCGCGCCTAATTTATAGAGCTCCTAGGCCTAATCGTTATTTTTCCAAAACCGGCCTAAGAGAACGCCATGAAAAACATTGCCTAATGTTTTTATATTTCAGGGATGAAGAAGAAGACGACATCGTGGCGAGATATGATAGGGCCATTTGAATTTCGCGCGAAGAATCACCACTAACGCTTATTTTATTTATTATATTTGTTATTCATTATATGTTAACAACGCGTGGAATGGCTCAGTGGCGAGCGTAGCTATTGATAATGTCAATGACCTGGGTTCGATCCCAGGTCTTCACTCTTTCCATTTGATTTTTTTCAATTAACCTTCATGTGCAGCATAAGCGTTGTGGTCCACCATACGCCTTCCAGGATCCAACATCCACGTGCCCCTGGAGATCAAATCAAAGGCATAGATCTAAAGAACACGTTGCACCCTAGTCAACATTGCTATACGCTGCCTGGAAAAGTCAAATGGACCCAGATTAATGGGCCTGAGTTATCAAGAAAGAACCTCCCAATGTGGGACTGAACCATAGGGTTTGCTTTCCCTTTTCTTTTCTTATAATTTTTCTTTTCTTTATTTTAAATTAATTTCATTTATTTGATTATTTATTTTCATGAAACCACAAAATACCTAAAAAATCAAAAAAAAAAGATAAATATTTTTGTTTAGTATTTTTATAAATAAATGTATATAATTAAACTTAGTGTAAGTTAAGTTTTAACTTTAATGCTTTTTAATAAAAAATATAAAAAACATAGAATTAGATTTAATTAATGTTTTTATTCCTTTTTAATTTTTCTTTTTTATAACAATATTATTTATTTTATTTATTTTTATAATTAAATTTGTATATAAAAATTAGGTTTAATTTAGGTTAAATTCTAATGTCTTCTTAAAAAATTAAAATAAAATAGAATTAGGGTTAGCGTTTAATTGCAATTAATTTTTCTATTAAATTCTAAAATACTAAAAAACACCAAAAATTCTTGCTTTCTTTTTTAATTCATTATTAATTCAATTTTTGCAAAAGGGTCCAACGCCCTCGTTTCGTTTTAATTCTTATTAATTCACATTTATTTTTTTATTTCTCTATAATACTCATGTATCTCTCTCGAAGCCATGTATTTAATTACTCGCACTCTTTAATTCTTTTATTTTCTTTTAATTTCTTTATTTTCTGTCAAATCGGGTCCTGGTTAATTTTGGCGATGTGGACCCGCGCCATTTGTAATAACTTTAGATTTTTACATTCCCGCAACTTTTAACTGTTAATTAAATGGCATGAAAGAATGTATGGATAAAATAAAAACAAGCGTAGAACACCAATAAACATGACAAGATAAATGCAAATGAAAACGACACACGAATCGCACACACCACCCCTAGGGTACGCCTCACTGTTGCCTTGCCTCGAAAGGTGATCGTCGAGTAGAGGATGTCTTAGTAAGTCCTCATGATCCGGGAACCTGGCATGAGGGTAGCTTCTAAGGTGTCTTCCTATTGCTCTGGTGATCACCATGTCCCGAACCTCGAATTGACCCGAACACCTCCAACGGTGGTGCTACCTACCTCTCAATGGTGGGATGGCACTACTTTAAAGGACATTTACACAGACGAATTCCTTAGGGTAGGTAGGTTCTCGTAGACACTTGCTCTAAATTTCAAAACAAAACAAAATACTTTTCACACCAACACATTTTCAAAAAGCTTTCGAAAGCAATTTTTCAAACACTCTTGAGGACTGATACAAGAGTCGAACTGGAATTTTCAAAGAAACTTTTTAAAACCCACAGTTGAAAAGCAAACAAACCATTTTGAAAACACAAATGAGCAAGTATCTAAGAGCCCATGGATAACCATGGATAGAAAGGGTGCTAACACCTTCCCTTTCTATAACCTACCTCCCGAACCGGGAGCAATCTCTTTAAGGAATTTTTCTGTGCTTTTGTCCTTTCCATTTGGAGAAAATAAAAGACGGTGGCGACTCTTGCTTCCGCGACATTTCGCAAACCAGCGTTAAACAGTCAGTTCCAGATCCACCGATCACAGAACTGGCGACTCTGCTGGGGACCCAAACTTAAAGTGAGGTGTACCTTAGGGCTAGTTCATAACTGTGTTTTCAATTGTCTTCTTTGCTTTCTTTACTATTGTGGGTTGCATCGGAGTTACATAGATCCTAACCCGGATCTGGGGATACCTTGTTTAGGTAGCATAAGTTGTGAGGGACCTGTCCGGCGTAGACCGACACAGGTGAAGCAGTGGCTACGTTGGTGTGGCACCTTGGTCTGTACCGATATCCCTTGTGTCGCAACGAGGAGAATATGGGTCTTCTAAGGAGTCATTAAGCACCAACAACCTTAGAACCTTAATTGACACAACTTGGCCTTTAGAATTGTAGCAGTATGCTACGCCCATTGAGGCTAAACTCTCGTGATGGTTCTGGCCGCAAGAAAAGATTGCGATGCTGGAGTTATGACCGATTGAGGGTAGTCAATGATATTGGGATCCTCTAAGAACCCGGTTACTTTTGATTAGGACAGGTATGAACCAACAAACTGAAAGAGGGTAGTACCTAGACCTCGTGCTGGCCTAAACTTTAGGGGCTTGCCTTGTGTGACTTGTGTGCCTTACCATGTTTGCCTTTGTATCTATATGTGGTGTGCTTTATCATAACATCATAACATCATGAGCATTGCATGCATCCTGCATAAGGACTGACCATTTCAAAGACAAGAGGGTTTCACCTTTGCTCTGTTTTGTAGGACATCATGATGCCTGTGCGAAGGAATACTATCCGGTTCAACTTTGTTCGTTCACCTGAGTTGCTTGATGAGTTGGTTAGCAGAATTCCAAATACCACTTCCTTCATCCAGAGGCATGGTTCTCTTCTCAGTTTAGTCACTGCAAAGCGGGATCAACAGTTGATGAGTGTTCTGACCCAGTTCTATGACCCTCTGTACCAGTGCTTCACCTTTCAAGACTTCCAGCTGGTCCCTACCCTGGAAGAGTTCTCTGATTTGCTTGGTATCCCTATCTTGGATCAAACTCCCTTTACTGGTTGGGAAAAGACCCTCAGGCTTGAGGATGTTGCTGCAGCTCTTCCTTTGACCCATCAGGAGGTAACAAACAACTGGGTGACTAGAAGCGGAGTTAAGGGTTTCTTGGCTAAGTTTCTGGTTGGTAAAGCTAACAGTTTCTGGAATGACCTGGACTTTAGGGCATATGAAGACATCTTGGATCTCCTAATCTATGGGTTGGTCCTGTTTCCTAATCCTGACAACTTCATCAATGTCACCGCCATAAGGATCTTTATGTCTCAGAATCCTGTGCCCACTCTCTTGGGTGACATCTTGCAACAACTTCATGCCCGTACTACCCGAAGACGAGGAACCCTATGGTGTTGTATCCCTTTGTTGGTGAGGTGGTTTATTTCGCACCTCCCTAAGTTCGTACTAAAGAACCAAGAAGGAAGAGGTTGGGCTCATAGGTTAATGTCTCTCACCGATAAAGACATCATTTGGACTTGCAGAGGTTTGGATGAGATAGCTATTATTGATCGATGCGGGGAATACCCTAATGTTCCTCTGATTGGTACCCAAGGAGGGATCTCTTACAATCCATGTCTAGCACTCCGTCAGTTTGGAAGAGCAAGAAGAGCAGGCCCCCATGAGATGTTGGTGCCTCACATCAGTTTCGAGTTTCAGGTGGATAGTGACGAGCTGCGTCGTAGGTTCATCAAGGCTTGGGACAAAGTTCATAAAGCTGACCCACAAGAGTTAGGGCCAAAGACTTCTTTACCTATGGAAGCCTACTACAAATGGGTTCGCATCCGTGCTCAGAAGTTAGGTATGCCGTATGAAGCTGTCAGACCCGTCATTCTTGAGTGTCCTGACAAAGATGGTGTTCCTCCAACTGTCCTTCCTCCTCAGATACCTACTGATTATGAGACATTAAAGAGATCATGGTCGCAACTACGGGAAGAGCGGGATTCTTACCGGGAAAAGTTCAACGAGCAGGAATCAAAGATCCAGAAGCTGACAAAGCAGTTGGAGAATGAGAGAACTCTGAATGCCTACATCCGTACTGAGAAGAGGAGACCATGGGATCAATAAGGAGCTCTATATGTGCTTTTACAGTTCTATTTCCTTTTCAGTATTTCCTTTCATGTAACGCCTAAGGGCAACCTGTTGAATAATTTCAGTTTCAAAGTTGAATCTAATGAAGTGCGTTCCTTTTTGTTTACAAAGTTGATTCCCGATTGTCTTTGAAAACATAATTCATACGCATTTCATACATCATGTGCATAGCAGGTTTTTCCCCTTTTCAGGTTGCTTACAATTCTTCGCTATTTATTTCAGCATCATGAATCCCGACTCTTCATCAACTGAGACCTCCATCAAGGCTCTTCAGGCGCAGAATGCGCAGTTTCAAGAATTAATCAAGGGTCTGGCCCAAGGCCAAGAGGAGCTGAAGGCTATGCTCCTGAAGAAGGAGAAGAAGGAGAAGAGAAGAACTGTTCTGTTCAACTCGGGCCGAAGGTTTGGTAATGCTCTGCAGCAGGAAGAGGCTGGTTCTTCTGTTGGCAAGAGTAGTCCTCAGGCAGAAGCAAGGGTTCCTAGTCCGGTAGTCTCCGACAACGAGACTGATTTTGATGAAGAGCAGTACCCTCCTGCAGAAGACAGATACAAGCAACTGGAGGATAGGTTGAAAGCTATGGAAGTTCAACAGGTACCTGGGCTGGATTTCAGAGATCTGGGTTTGTCAACTGGTGTGATCATCCCTCACAAGTTCAAAGCACCATCCTTCTCTAAGTATGATGGGGCGTCTTGTCCCAAGCTGCATCTAAGGTCCTATGTTCGAAAGATTCAACCGTACTCTGCGGATAAGAATTTGTGGATCCACTTCTTCCAGGAAAGTCTTTCAGGGACTCATCTCGAATGGTTCTATCAGCTGGATGGGACCAAGGTTCGTAACTGGGAGGAGTTGGCTACTGCTTTCTATAAGCAGTATCAATATAATGCCGACCTTGCCCCTACACGTACCCAACTCCAGGGTATGTCGTTAGGTTCAAGCGAAGGTTTTAAGGAGTACGCTCAGAAGTGGAGAGACCTAGCTGGCAGGGTGCAGCCACCATTGACTGATCGGGAGTTGGTAGACATGTTCTTGGGGACCCTATCTGGGCCGTTTTTCAACCATCTTATTGGGAATTCTTCTGCTGGGTTCACTGATTTGATTCTGACTGGAGAGAGAATTGAGGCTGGGCTGAAGTCTGGAAAGATTCCGAATGGGGCATCATCTAGTTCTGAGAAGAAACCCTTCAAGAAGGAGGCTAGTTTCGTGTATGGTTCCAAGAGATCAGAGAGACCTGAGCGCCGCCAATCTGTCAGTGCGGTAATGATTGCTAAGCCTGCTGCCGCTCCTCGGCCAACTAATCCTCAAAAGGTTGAAAGACCCCGGAGAGAGTTCACCCGCTTAAGCATGACCTTATCACAGATCCTGCCACAGTTGCTATCCACTAACTTAGTGACTGTCAGAGAGGCGCCGAAGTTCCCCAATACTGCATCTCCTAAGTACAACCCGAATGCTCGTTGTGCTTACCATTCAGATAGCCCAGGGCACTCTACTGATGACTGTTGGGCGTTAAGGAGTAAGGTGCAAGACCTTATCGACGCGAAAGAGATACAGTTCGAAGCGCCTGAGAGGCCGAATGTAGTTACTGCTCCTATGCCTCAGCATAGGGTAAATGCTGTGGATGAAGATGTTTATGCTATTTCTGTGGATGATCTAGCCACTCCTCTGAAGACTGTCAAAAAGAACCTGCTGCTGGCCGGTTTATTTCCGGGTTGCAGTGAGGGGTGCCTGTTCTGTGTTGTGTCCCTATCTGGTTGTCCCTTGCTAAAATTAGGCATCCAAAGCCTAATGGATAGCAAGGAGATTCTGTTTAAGAAGTCTGCCGTTCAATTGGTCCCGGTGGAAGAAGTTTCTGTGGTTACCATATTCAACAATCCGATCAAGGCTCTCTCGAAGAAGCCCATTCAAATCATGACTGTTGCACCTGTTGTTATCACTGTTCCGGGGCCCCTGCCCTATGTATCTGATAAAGCGGTCCCCTGGCATTATGGGGCAGATGTGTATGTGAATGGGATTAAACAAGAATTCAACGCTGGCGCCAGCATTTGTGACATCACTGGCCCAGCCAAGGTTACCCGCAGTGGCAGGCTCTTCTCGCCTGACATTGCCCCGCCTGCTGCCCGAAGACCACTTCTCATAACCCCTGCAAGTGTACCTGTTCCTGCTGCTGAAGTTGAGCCAATGCTCGGGGCAAAGGAGTTGAAGTTGAGCCTGCCCAGATGGAGGCACCTATACCTGTAACTGCTGAAGCCTCCCAACAAGAAATGGAGGAGATCCTAAAGATTATAAAGAAGAGTGACTTCAACGTTGTGGAACAGCTGGGGCACACGCCCTCTAAAATCTCCATGCTCTCTTTATTGCTGTGCTCCGAGGCCCATGCTAAGCCCCTAATCTCATTCCTCAAGACGGCCCATGTGCCACATGAGACATCTGCAGTCCAATTCACTGATTGCGTAGCAAATCTGACAACAGACAATGGCTTGGGTTTCTCAGATGCTGACTTGACCGCGAAGGGAAGAGACCATAATGATGCTCTGCATGTCTCTATCGAATGCAGGGGCACTACCTTGGCACATGTGTTGGTGGATACGGGTTCATCTTTGAACGTGCTACCCAAGAAGGCTTTGGACCGTCTAGATTGTGAAGGCCTGGAATTAAAACCCAGCAGTATCATCGTCAGAGCCTTTGACGGTTCAAAAAGTATGGTTCACGGAGAGGTTGACATTCTGATTCGTGTAGGCTCTCAAGTGTTTGACTCTACATTTTATGTGATGGATATCCGTCCATCGTACTCTTGTCTACTGGGTCGACCTTGGATACATAAGGCTGGGGCAGTGACCTCTACCTTGCACCAGAAGCTGAAGTACCCTGTCAGAGGGAAGATCGTCACTGTGCAGGGAGAGGAAGAATATATGGTGAGCCACTTGAACTCCTTCAGATACATTGAGATGGATGGGGAGTTTATTGAAACCCCCTTTCAGCATTTCGAGGAGGTGCTTCCAATTACAGCAGCATCAGAAACAGCAGCGGAAGAAAGTGTTCCTGTGAAGATGGCCTCCCTGAAGGATGCCCGGGCTGTGGTTCAAAAGGGTGAATGTGCTAACTGGGGCAGGCTTCCAGACTTTACTCAGAAGACTGATAAATTTGGGCTGGGCTTTACTACAGAGGGTCAGAAAGCTATGAGGAAAGCGAAGATCGGAAGACCTCCTGTATTCATTACAAATCCAGGAGTGAATGCTGTTGGGGAAGACAACGAAGTGGATGAAGCGGAATTCAATAGCTGGATCTATCTGACGACCGAAGGCGGATTGAACAATTGGATTGCTAAGGACCATACCCTTGTTACCTTTGTGACACAGTAATAAATTTCTTTGTTTCGTTATTTTGTAATAAACAATAAATAAACTCTATGGCCCGGTGTCTTACCCGAGGCACCGTGGTTTCATTTGTGAGGGCATATAAATTGTCATTTCATATATCATGAATGAAAATCTTGGACGTATTTTCGCATTACAAATCTTGTGCTCCTTTTCTGTCTTTCTTTCCTTTACATATATTTCAAAACAGCTGTATTTACACACACACTCACTCATACAGGTTTCAATCCACTCTGGATCTCACTGATAACAACTCTGCTACTGCCAATTATGACTTCGAAAATCCGATCAACTTAGCCGAAGACGAAGGTGAAGATGATTGCGAAGTGCCTGGCGAGCTTGCAAGACTGTTGCTTCAGGAAGAGAGGGCAATTCAACCCCATGAAGAGCCAGTGGAAACAATAAACTTGGGTACTGAAGCAGACAGGAGAGAGGTAAAGATTGGTGCCAACCTAGAGCTCAGCGTGAAGCAACGGTTAACCAAGATGCTGCACGACTATATGGAGATCTTTTCTTGGTCCTACGAAGACATGCCCGGGTTGGATACCGATATTGTGGTCCATCACTTGCCGACTAAGGAAGACTGTCCTCCAGTTAAGCAAAAGGTCCGTCGGATGCGTCCAGAGATGTCTGAGAAGATTAAGGCCGAGGTTATGAAACAATTTGATGCTGGGTTCCTTGCAGTGACTTCTTACCCTCAGTGGGTTGCTAATGTGGTGCCGGTACCAAAGAAGGACGGCAAGGTCAGAATGTGTGTCGATTACAGGGATCTGAACAGGGCCAGCCCCAAGGATGACTTCCCCTTACCTCACATTGATGTCCTTGTTGACAATACAGCTCAGCATAAGGTGTTCTCTTTCATGGATGGCTTTTCAGGTTACAATCAGATCAAGATGGCACCTGAAGACATGGAAAAGACTACATTTGTTACTCAGTGGGGCACCTTCTGTTACAAGGTCATGCCATTCGGATTAAAGAACGATGGGGCAACCTACCAATGTGCCATGGTTGCTTTATTTCATGATATGATCCATCATGAGATAGAAGTGTATGTTGACGACATGATCGCAAGGTCCCAGACTGAGGAAGAGCACCTAGGTCATCTGCAGAAGTTGTTTGACCGGTTGAAACTATACAAGCTGAGGTTGAATCCGAACAAGTGCACCTTCGGGGTAAGATCTGGAAAGTTGCTAGGCTTCGTGGTCAGTGATAAGGGAATTCAAGTGGACCCTGCTAAGGTCAAAGCTATTCAAGAGATGCCAGTTCCTAAGACAGAGAAGGAAGTCAGAGGCTTTTTAGGACGCCTGAATTACATTGCTCGGTTCATCTCGCATCTAACCGCTACCTGTGAGCCAATCTTCAAGCTGCTGAAGAAAGATCAGGTAGTATGTTGGAATGATGAATGTCAGGCTGCTTTCGACAGAATCAAAGAGTATCTCCAAGAACCACCTATCCTTATGCCACCGGTTGAAGGGAGACCTCTGATACTATATCTAACAGTGCTTGACAACTCAATGGGGTGTGTGCTGGGGCAGCATGACGAGTCTGGCCGAAAAGAGCACGCCATTTATTACCTTAGCAAAAAGTTTACCGACTGTGAGACCCGATACTCACTGCTTGAGAAAACTTGCTGCGTGTTGTACCCCAAAATTTGCCCTCCCATATTCATCAAGAAATTGCCAAGTCAAATCACAAAATTCCCCAAGGGTTGTGCAGCTCAACTGTCTCCTATACAGTCAAAACTAGGGTTTGTGTTCTGATCAAGAAATTGAAGGTTTCAAAGGCCCAATCAAGTCTCACATGCCTACAAAGATGGTCAAGTATCCTCATGTCAAGTTTCAAGGCATTCAGCTCAAAATTGCACAGTCAAAACCCTAGATTGCACTACAGTCAACTGTAGGGGCAAAATGGTCATTTGACAGTCAAAAGTTCAAATTTTTGGTCAACATATCATTTTGAAGCCACAAACATCATTTGATCAATGCTTGATCATGATTCTCAAAATTTGGCTCAGAAATCATCAAAGATACAAAAGTTACTATATTTGGACAGCTGAAAAAGTCAACCGAAATTGACCAGGGCATAACTTTCACATGGATTATCAGAAAAATTCCATCCAAAGCTCATTTTGAAGAGAAAGACATTTCCTACAACTCATCTTCATACTTCAAGTCCAAGAAATTCTCTCACAAAAAGTTATCAATTTCAACATTATAGGTCATTTTCAAAAGTCAACAAAAAGGGACTTTAAGTCAAAGGCCATAACTTGAGATTGGTAAATAAAAATGACATGGGACCAAAGGCATTGGTTAAAGGACTCAAAGACCTTTCCAAAATGTCCAAGAACATGTGAAAAGCTTAAAAATTGAGCAAGTTATGCCTTGTGGAAGTTGGGAAATTTTTGGGAATTTTGAAAAGTCAACATTGATGCAAATGATTCAAAAATGCTAATGGGCCCATTTTTCTTCCATGATTCATCATTCCAAGCATATGCACGACCACTTGGCCCAAAGGGAAGTATTTTTCTCATTTTTTAGTTATTTATTTGAATTTATATTAATATTAATTCATTTAAATTATTTAAATATATAGAAAATATCTACCTTGACCTAATGAATCTTTTTGTACACATTTTAGGCTCAATAATTCGTGCCTAAGCCAATTTGGAAAGATTTGGAGCATTGGGATATGATTTGTGCAAAAATAACATGAAAAAAAGATATGAAAAGATTCTTAATAAATCAAATATCCAAACCATGATTACAAGGGATTTTATTCAAGTTTGGTGACCTAATTGCTTCCATACAAGTATCTGATCACAACCCTAATGGCAAGAGAGAGAAAGCTGCGCAAAAGACCATTGAACAAACTTGGAGTTTTTGGCAAAAAAGTGCAAAACTGAAAAGCACTCTAGAGGACGATTCAAGCCCTAATCTTGATCCCATTAGCTTCCTTGGGTAATTCTGAACGTGTACCAATCAAGAACTACAATCAAAACTTCAAGAACTGGTAGTTTGAACTCGAACTGTATAGTAAAAATTCCAAAATCGTGCATCATGATTTAAACGTTTTTACAGCATTTTGTCCATTGATTCATGTTTATCATAATGTTTTGAAGCTAACTGATATGTTTAATTGAGTTTTTCTGTGCTATACGAGATTACACCATGATTGAATATTAGGGTTTCTTGAGCTTCAAATTGGGGGTTCTTACTAGAGGAAAAATTAGACCATCCCAGTACCACCATTGCATTCAGCGCATCAAGACGAAGAAATCTTGACCCTCGCGCCCAATTTATGAATTACCTAGCGTTAATCGCTATTTTTCCAAAAGCAGTCTAACACCACGTTTGCAAAACCGTTGCTTAAGGTTTATGTTTCAGGAAAAAAGAAAGAAGATGATGACGTGTGGGGCGAAGAGTGGAGGATTCAAACTTTCGCGCGCTTAGCCACTAACGCGTTTGTGTTTTCTTTTTGTTATTTATTTATCATAATATATTGATTAAAGCATTGTGGCTCAGCTGGCAGGTGGACGTACTTGTAACCCTCATGACCTGGGTTCAAGTCCCAGGTCTGGACAAATTCCATAATATTTTTCAATACAACATCCTATGCAACGCTAACATCCAGGACATACCATACACCTCAAAGCCTGATCGTCCACGCGTCCCACCAATTCAAATCAAAGGCGTGGATGCAAGGAACATGCTATGTCCAGGTCAACGCGCTAGCACACAAGTTGGAAAAGTCAAATGGATTTCAACGTTAATGGGCCAGAATGCTAGGCCTATACCTCCTAATTTGGGGCTACCCCCCCTGGTTTGCTTCTTTTTTATTTTATCTTTTAATTGTTATTTTGTTTTCTAATTTAATTAGTTATCTTTTTTTTACAAAATATGAAAACATCAAAAAATACATAAAAAATTCAGAAAAGACAAAAATTTAATAATTATTTTATTTTAATTATTTTTTAAATAAATTAACATGTAAATAAATTTAGTAATTAGGTTGCCACTTTAATTCTTTTAATAATTAAAAATCCAAAATATAGAATTTAGGTTTAATTGTTAATTTTATTCCTTTTAATTTCCTTTTTCAATAATAATATTTATTTTATTTATTTTCTATAATTAAGTTTTGCATGTAAATTAATTTAATATTAAATTAGGTTGAAACTTAATATTTTTACAATAAACATAAAAAACATTAGAATTAGGGTTTGACGCTTCATTTTAATTTTAATTAATTATTCTTTCATTAAATCTTAAAAAATACAAAAAATACCAAAAACATTTAACTTTAATTTCCTATTAATTTTAATTTTGCAAAAGGGTTCAACGCCCATTGTTTTAATTGTTAATTTCGCGCATTTATTTTATATCGTTTAAATAATTATGTACATGTCCCAAAGCCTTGTAACAATTTTTACTTTTCGCACTTTTACTTTATTGCTTCATTTATTTTCCGTCAAATCGGGTCCGGTTTAATTTTGGCGATGTGGACCCGCGCCTTTTGTAATAGTTGTAGATTTATTTTCCCGCAAACTTTATAACTGTTAAAAAGCATGCAAGAATGAATGTCTTAATTAAAATCAAGCGTAGAACACCAATAAACATGACAAGAAAAATAACTGAAACATGACACACAATTCGCACACACCACCCTTAGGGTACGCCTCACTGTTGCCTTTCGAAAGGTGATCGTCGAGTAGAGGACGTCTTAGTAAGTCCTCATGATCCGGGAACCTGGCATGAGGGTAGCTTCTAAGGTGTCTTCCCATTGCTCTGGTGATCACCACGTCCCTAAAACTCGAATTGACCCGAACACCTCCAACGGTGGTGCTACCTACCTTTCAATGGTGGGATGGCACTACTTTTAAGGACATCTACACAGACGAATTCCTTAGGGTAGGTAGGTTCTCAAGGATACTTGCTCTAATCTCAAAACAAACTCAAAAAGACTTTTCACACCGACACTTTTCAAAAGCTTTCAAAGCAAACTTTTCAAACACTCTGACGTACGAGTCGAACTGAATTTTTTCAAAGAAACTTTTTAAACCCACATTGAAAAGCAAACAAACAATTTTGAAAACACATTGAGCAAGTATCTAAGAGCCCATGGATAACCATGGATAGAAAGGGTGCTAACACCTTCCCTTTCTATAACCTACCTCCCGAACCGAGAGCAATCTCTTTAAGGAATTTTTCTGTGCTTTTGTCCTTTCCATTTGGAGAAAATAAAAGACGGTGGCGACTCTTGCTTCCGCGACATTTCGCGAACCAGCGTTAAACAGTCAGTTCCAGATCCACCGATCACAGAACTGGCGACTCTGCTGGGGACTTAACTTAAAGTGAGGTGTACCTTAGGGTTTAGTTCATAACTGTGTTTTCAATTGTATTGCTTTGCTTGCTTTATTATTGTGGGTATTGTCTCGGGAGTTCTATAGATCCTAACCCGGATCTGGGGGATACCTTCTTAGAAAGTAGCAACAAGGCTGTGAGGGAACTGTGCGGGGTATACCGACATGGTTGAAACAGTCTGCTACGTTGATGTGGCACTTTGGTGTGTACCGGTAACCCTTGAGTTCAGTCAAGGAGAGTACGGGGCCTCCGCGTGGTGTCGTGAAGCATCAACAGACCTTAGGAACCTTAATTGAACTATCTTGGCCTCTTTAGGGTAGTGAGATAACTGACTTTGGTGCAGTCCGAGGTTGGTTGATACTCGATACTACGCTCAATTGAGGGTTGCTTTCCTGGAATATTTCGGTCGCCAGTTCAGTGGCTAAATCGAAACGATGAACAATGAAAGCAGTCCCGTGATATTGGGAACCTTAGAACCCGGTTACTTTGATTAGGACAGGTTGAACCCACCAACTTCAAGAGGGTAATACCCAGACCTCATGCTGGCCTAAACTCTAAGGGTTTCTCTTGTGTGACTTGCGTGCCTTCGTACTTGACTACTTGCATGCTTGTTATCTGACCCTTGATGTCTTGCAGGTTTTGTTCATAGCCCTTTATTAGGACTTATAACAGGGCGTACTAACCACTTGCAGGTTCTGTTTATAGTCCTTAACTGGGACTCATAACAGGGTTTACTAGATCTCTTGCAGGTTTTGTTTATAGTCCTTAACTGGGACTCATAACAGGGTTTACTAGATCTCTTGCAGGTTTTGTTTATAGTCCTTAACGGGGACTCATAACAGGGTTTACTAGATATCTTGTAGGTTTTGTTTATAGTCCTTAATTGGGACTCATAACAAAGTATACTGAATTTCTTGCAGGGTCTGTTTGTAGTCCTTAATAAGGGCTCATAACAGGGTCTACCTACATCACCCCATGCATAGCATGACATCATACCATTGCATACATCCTAACCCATTTCAAGGATCTCCAGGGCTTGTGATGCAGGTCATGATGAATCAACTGTCTAGCCAGGGGCAAAGAGGATTTATTTTCCCCTAGCCAAGGTTGTCAGGGGCTATGACCCACTGGATATGGTGAGCCTTTGACCCTTGAAGAAGGACTCTCAACAACATGAAGTTCCTTCAATCAAGTTACCGGTTCTCAACTCTAACAATTTCTCTGTTTATCCCGCGAGGTCCTTGAAAACATTACATGCATGTCATACATCTCATTGCATTGCAGGTATCCCTTGACAGGTTGCTTACCCTTCCTCGCTGTTTATTTCAGCCGATCGCCATGAATCCTGAATCATCAGCCGAGCAGACTATCAAGGACCTCCAGGCTCAGAACGCCCAGTTCCAAGAGCTGATCATGAATTTGACCCAGGGGCAACAAGACCTGAAGGCTCTGCTTTTGAAGAAGGACAAGAAAAAGAAGAGGACTGTTTTGTTCAGCCCTAGACGCAGATCTGGGAATACACCGCAGACTGAAACTGAGAGGACTACCCCATCTGTGAGGGAAAACAGTCACCATGAGAGAGAGGTGCCTAGTCCAGTGGTCTCCGACAACGAGACAGATTTCGACGACGAACAGTACCCTCCGGCTGAGGACAAGTACAAACAGTTGGAGGATAGGTTGAAGGCTATGGAGGTTCAACAGGTACCTGGGCTGGATTTCGGAGATCTGGGTTTGTCAACTGGTGTGGTTATTCCTCGGAAGTTCAAAGCACCATCCTTTACTAAGTATGACGGGGCGTCTTGCCCCAAGCTGCATCTAAGGTCCTATGTTCGGAAGATTCAGCCATATACGGTGGACAAGAATTTATGGATCCACTTCTTCCAGGAGAGTCTTTCAGGGACTCATCTCGAATGGTTCTATCAGCTGGATGGGACCAAGGTTTGTAACTGGGAGGAGTTGGCTACTGCTTTCTACAAGCAGTATCAATACAATGCCAACCTTGCTCCTACGCGTACCCAGCTCCAGGGTATGTCGTTAGGGTCAAGTGAAGGTTTTAAAGAATATGCGCAGAAATGGAGGGATCTTGCTGGAAGGGTACAACCGCCTCTGACTGATCGGGAACTTGTTGATATGTTCTTGGGGACCCTGTCTGGTCCGTTCTACAACCACCTAATTGGGAATTCGTCTGCTGGATTCACAGATCTTATCTTGACTGGAGAGCGAATAGAAGCTGGTATCCGGTCTGGGAAAATTCAAGAGGCTGCACCTTCTGATAAAAAGCCTCATCATGGAAAGAAAGAATCCAATGCTGTGCACGGTAAAAAGAGCCGTCATGAGGCAGGGGCAATCCATATCCCCAATCCTGGACCTGCTCAACAAGGACAGGGGCAGCAGCGCAAGGAGAAACGACAGTACACCAAACTCAACATGTCGTTGGATCAAGCACTACAACAAATGTTGAAGGCAGGGTTGATCACCTTAAGGGCTCCTCTTCGGAATCCGAACACTTCGGCTCCCAACTATCATCCCAACGATAGGTGCGCATATCATTCTGATAGCCCGGGGCATACTACGGACAACTGCTGGCCTCTCAAGAACAAAATTCAAGACATGATCGACGCCGGGGAGATTCAGTTTGAAGTGTCTGAGACTCCGAACATAATCACTGCTCCGTTGCCCAATCATTGAAGACCTCTTGTTTATTTGAATTTTTGAGTTGTATTTTTCTTTGCTTATACAAACAATTAATGTCATAGCAAACTCTTTTATTCTATCAATGCATCGCATATGTCTGTTTTGGGGAATTAATACAATTATTTTTGTTATATTCTTTTCATATTTTTTCTGATGTCAACTCTCGGTTAATAACTCTGAGCCTCTTGAGGGAGGATGACGAAAATAATACCATGATCTACAGTATGCTTTTGAACAGACCCCGCTGATGAGGTACAGGCATTGTTTCAATCCCTAAACACTGGAGTTATAAGGATGATAATCCCTCGTCAACCCATCTGAGCCAAAGAAGTAGGAGTTTTATTTTCGAAAATTGAAACCCTTAATCATAACCTGGGGCAGGGTAGTTCCCTCAGTTGATCCAAGTGCATGACGAATGGCACCGAAGAGATCTTTACGAAACGAACAAAGACAGTAATGATTCAGAACAATCAAAAGGACAGGCAGTCATCACCAAAATTCATAAATGAAAAGCCCAAAAAGTCTAAACCTATAAAAGGGACTTATAAAACTGGGGCATCCCGCTGACTGTAATTCCAAAAAGGAAACAGCTCAGGCAAAAAAGAAAGGGATAACAAAAATCAAGAAAGAGGTCTCACAAACCCTCGACAAAAACAAAAAAATGACTGTCTAGTCAGAAAGAAATCATCAATATCTGAACCATCATCGGAACCTCAAAGCAAAGACTCAAACAAGGTCTAACGTATGATCAACTGAGTTTAGGTTTAGAGAACATCACGAAGAGCGGGTGGGTACAAATAATTTGAGCCTTTATCCTTTGTTTCTTAAACCGTGAACCAAGCCACGTTATAACCCTTAAAAGTCCTAGCTGAAGCATGGGTTAGTTCGAAAGCATATTGTCACGAAAGGTATCCTGACTCCTGAAGGCCTACGGTAAAAACGGAGTTGACATCACGTGTTACAAACATTCACTTGTTTTATGAAAAGATGCATTTTCAAAATCTTCGAGACAGACATAAGCTTTGCGTTTTTAACATAACTTTGTTTGCATATGACTTTTTGTTTGAACAGCATAAAAATTTGCACGACGAAAGTCTAATGAACAGAAGTACCTCCAATCAAGGGGCAGACATGAGCATGGTCCATCATCTGGGGCAATCCAATCAAGATCCAGAGAATCTCTCAAAAGACCAAAAAGCCTGGGGCAAATCTCTGCCTAAGTCATTTGGGGGCACTCCAGCAACGAATCTTGCCCGATCAGACATCTTCTGGTAATATGGCAATACAAGCAGCCAGGGGCACCTACCTGCATTCTAAGAACATGGACATAGTTGAAAAATACTACGCAAAATCAAAGACCCGCTAGGTTGACACACCTAGGCAAAAATAAGGGCTTCCCGGCGAACCAAAAGGGTTCGGGCAAAATGAAGGGATGAAATGAAAAAAATCTGTACACCCGGCAAGTCGAAAACCTGAAAAGGCGGCTCGAGCAAAAATGGGTATCCCGGTGGACTGAAAACCCGAAAGGGCGGTCCAGGCAAAAATTAGGGATTAAAGCGTATGATTATGTCCCGTTGTCCTGCTACCTGTCTACCAGAAGAAGGTTTGTCCGCCAACAACTATCAGCACCCCACAAGAAACAGGGGCAATAAAGGTTGGTCTGAGCAGTCTGATTGTTCTATCCTCCAAGGTACCAGGGTAGGTCCTGTTGAAGAACGTAACCAATACAGTTCAATACCTCCCCAGAAGAGTCCAACCCAGCTTCCCCAGGAAAGTTGGAATACATCTCCCCAAGCAGTAAGCTTATCCCCAGACAATTCGGGAAGCTTATCCTCACGGAGCACGAACGCGTCTCCCGGCTTTATTTAAAGAGTTATCTCCTCAATAGGATATAACTGGGTTATCCTCAGCCAAAAGCCACGGAAAGAGCGTCCTCGATACAGTCTTCTTACCCCAGCGAAGTCCATCAGCACTTCCAACTCAACAGGGGCATCCTCAGCGAGTCATCCTCAACAACTCAACAAAGCATCTCTCTCCCCACAGAGTATTGCTTCCCAGCATGGTCGCTAGAGTATCTTTTCTCCCCGCAGAATCTGTCATTTGCCAAGTTTATTCCCCAACGGAGTCATCTTCTCCTACCGATATACTTGCAACTATCCTCCCCAGCGGAAGCAAAGCTATTCTTCAACATCAGCCCAGGAGTGACTTCCCGGCACCCGTCAAGGATTTATTTTCCTGAGACGAAAACATATGTTCATAAACATCATACCTTCGTACATTATAGCATGCATATGCATCATATGGCACGAATCTCATTAATTTTGAAGACATACAGTTCATGCATCACGATTTTGCATACAATTATGTTTTGCCTTTTCAGGAAAAGATCAATACAAAAATGACTACTATCAAACTATCGCAATTTATTCTTGATATAGTTTCAGATATGATCCAGATATGGTGACGTTCTGATACTGCTTCCAGAATTCCTTCTCGATATAGTTTCGGATATGATCCAGATATGGTGACGTTCTGATGCTGCTTCCAGAGTACTTCTCGATATAGTTTCGGATATGATCCAGAGATGGTGACGTTCTGATGCTGCTTCCAGATTTCCTTCCAGATATAGTTTCAGATGTAAACCAGATATGGTGACGTTCTGATACTGCTTCCAGAATTCCTTCTCGATATAGTTTCGGATATGATCCAGATATGGTGACGTTCTGATACTGCTTCCAGAATTCCTTCTCGATATAGTTTCGGATATGATCCAGATATGGTGACGTTCTGATACTGCTTCCAGAATTCCTTCTCGATATAGTTTCGGATATGATCCAGATATGGTGACGTTCTGATGCTGCTTCCAGAGTCCTTCTCGATATAGTTTCGGATATGATCCAGAGATGGTGACGTTCTGATACTGCTTCCAGATTTTCTGTCTAGATATAGTTTCAGATATGATCCAGATATGGTGACGTTCTGATGCTGCTTCCAGAATTCCTTCTAGATATAGTTTCAGATATGATCCAGATATGGTGACGTTCTGATGCTGCTTCCAGAATTCCTTCTCGATATAGTTTCGGATATGATCCAGATATGGTGACGTTCTGATGCTGCTTCCAGAGTACTTCTCGATATAGTTTCGGATATGATCCAGATATGGTGACGTTCTGATGCTGCTTCCAGAGTACTTCTCGATATAGTTTCGGATATGATCCAGATATGGTGACGTTCTGATGCTGCTTCCAGAGTCCTTCTCGATATAGTTTCGGATATGATCCAGAGATGGTGACGTTCATATACTGCTTCCAGATTTTCTGTCTAGATATAGTTTCAGATATGATCCAGATATGGTGACGTTCTGATGCTGCTTCCAGAATTCCTTCTAGATATAGTTTCAGATATGATCCAGATATGGTGACGTTCTGATGCTGCTTCCAGAATTCCTTCTAGATATAGTTTCAGATATGATCCAGATATGGTGACGTTCTGATGCTGCTTCCAGAATTCCTTCTCGATATAGTTTCGGATATGATCCAGATATGGTGACGTTCTGATGCTGCTTCCAGAGTACTTCTCGATATAGTTTCGGATATGATCCAGATATGGTGACGTTCTGATGCTGCTTCCAGAGTACTTCTCGATATAGTTTCGGATATGATCCAGAGATGGTGACGTTCTGATGCTGCTTCCAGATTTCCTTCCAGATATAGTTTCAGATGTAAACCAGATATGGTGACGTTCTGATACTGCTTCCAGAAGTCCTTTTTCAGATGTTTCCCTCTCCGACGATGAGTGTGAGGTGATATTCTCTTATGGTTCCCTCTCCGACGGTGTGTGAGGTGGTAATTCCTTTTTCAAGATGTTTCCCTCTCCGACGATGAGTGTGAGGTGATATTCTCTTATGGTTCCCTCTCCGACGGTGTGTGAGGTGGTAAGTCCTTTTCGGATGTTTCCCTCTCTGACGATGAGTGTGAGGTGATATTCTCTTATGTTTCTCTCTCCGACGGTGTGTGAGATGACAATTCCTTTTCCCATGATTCCCTCTCCGACGGCGAGTGAAGTGATTCCCTTTCAGATTATAATTTTCTATGGTTCTTCCCGATATTGCAAAGATGGTGATTCCCGCCAAGATTTTTCTCAACAAGCGTTGTTGAAGCTAAAGTCGCCCAAGGTTCTCTTACCATTCATGCTAAGGCAGTAACCATACCTGGTTCATTCATCAGCATTTGAAGCTCCAGACTCAGCTCCTGTAACCAGTCAGGACACATCTATACTAAGCATCTAAAATCAGCTCCTGCAACGTGTCAGGTACTCTTTTTTCTTTTGCAGGTATGCAGGTTCTCGCTAAGGAATCTCCACCGCAATCGACATTCAGATGGCATCTATAAGCCCATCACCCTATCCAGCAATCTCTAAATGGCATCTATAAGCCCATTCCCCCATCATCACTGCTACTATGTGAGCGCAAATTTCTGGGCACTCTAGTGTCCAATCATCTTCTACCCTCGGATTACGAAAGGCACGTCAGCCAATCTGCATCCTCAGGTCTAAGAAGATTGAACAGGGGCAACTGTTGTACCCCAAAATTTGCCCTCCCATATTCATCAAGAAATTGCCAAGTCAAATCACAAAATTCCCCAAGGGTTGTGCAGCTCAACTGTCTCCTATACAGTCAAAACTAGGGTTTGTGTTCTGATCAAGAAATTGAAGGTTTCAAAGGCCCAATCAAGTCTCACATGCCTACAAAGATGGTCAAGTATCCTCATGTCAAGTTTCAAGGCATTCAGCTCAAAATTGCATAGTCAAAACCCTAGATTGCACTACAGTCAACTGTAGGGGCAAAATGGTCATTTGACAGTCAAAAGTTCAAATTTTTGGTCAACATATCATTTTGAAGCCACAAACATCATTTGATCAATGCTTGATCATGATTCTCAAAATTTGGCTCAGAAATCATCAAAGATACAAAAGTTACTATATTTGGACAGTTGAAAAAGTCAACCGAAATTGACCAGGGCATAACTTTCACATGGATTATCAGAAAAATTCCATCCAAAGCTCATTTTGAAGAGAAAGACATTTCCTACAACTCATCTTCATACTTCAAGTCCAAGAAATGCTCTCACAAAAAGTTATCAATTTCAACATTATAGGTCATTTTCAAAAGTCAACAAAAAGGGACTTTAAGTCAAAGGCCATAACTTGAGATTGGTAAATCAAAATGACATGGTACCAAAGGCATTGGTTAAAGGACTCAAAGACCTTTCCAAAATGTCCAAGAACATGTGAAAAGCGTAAAAATTGAGCAAGTTATGCCTTGTGGAAGTTGGGAAATTTTTGGGAATTTTGAAAAGTCAACATTGATGCAAATGATTCAAAAATGCTAATGGGCCCATTTTTCTTCCATGATTCATCATTTCAAGCATATGCACGACCACTTGGCCCAAAGGGAAGTATTTTCTCATTTTTTAGTTATTTATTTGAATTTATATTAATATTAATTCATTTAAATTATTTAAATATATAGAAAATATCTACCTTGACCTAATGAATCTTTTTGTACACATTTTAGGCTCAATAATTCGTGCCTAAGCCAATTTGGAAAGATTTGGAGCATTGGGATATGATTTGTGCAAAAATAACATGAAAAAAAGATATGAAAAGATTCTTAATAAATCAAATATCCAAACCATGATTACAAGGGATTTTATTCAAGTTTGGTGACCTAATTGCTTCCATACAAGTATCTGATCATAACCCTAATGGCAAGAGAGAGAAAGCTGCGCAAAAGACCATTGAACAAACTTGGAGTTTTTGGCAAAAAAGTGCAAAACTGAAAAGCACTCTAGAGGATGATTCAAGCCCTAATCTTGATCCCATTAGCTTCCTTGGGTAATTCTGAACGTGTACCAATCAAGAACTACAATCAAAACTTCAAGAACTGGTAGTTTGAACTCGAACTGTATAGTAAAAATTCCAAAATCGTGCATCATGATTTAAACGTTTTTACAGCATTTTGTCCATTGATTCATGTTTATCATAATGTTTTGAAGCTAACTGATATGTTTAATTGAGTTTTTCTGTGCTATACGAGATTACACCATGATTGAATATTAGGGTTTCTTGAGCTTCAAATTGGGGGTTCTTACTAGAGGAAAAATTAGACCATCCCAGTACCACCATTGCATTCAGCGCATCAAGACGAAGAAATCTTGACCCTCGCGCCCAATTTATGAATTACCTAGCGTTAATCGCTATTTTTCCAAAAGCAGTCTAACACCACGTTTGCAAAACCGTTGCTTAAGGTTTATGTTTCAGGAAAAAAGAAAGAAGATGATGACGTGTGGGGCGAAGAGTGGAGGATTCAAACTTTCGCGCGCTTAGCCACTAACGCGTTTGTGTTTTCTTTTTGTTATTTATTTATCATAATATATTGATTAAAGCATTGTGGCTCAGCTGGCAGGTGGACGTACTTGTAACCCTCATGACCTGGGTTCAAGTCCCAGGTCTGGACAAATTCCATAATATTTTTCAATACAACATCCTATGCAACGCTAACATCCAGGACATACCATACACCTCAAAGCCTGATCGTCCACGCGTCCCACCAATTCAAATCAAAGGCGTGGATGCAAGGAACATGCTATGTCCAGGTCAACGCGCTAGCACACAAGTTGGAAAAGTCAAATGGATTTCAACGTTAATGGGCCAGAATGCTAGGCCTATACCTCCTAATTTGGGGCTACCCCCCTGGTTTGCTTCTTTTTTATTTTATCTTTTAATTGTTATTTTGTTTTCTAATTTAATTAGTTATCTTTTTTTTACAAAATATGAAAACATCAAAAAATACATAAAAAATTCAGAAAAGACAAAAATTTAATAATTATTTTATTTTAATTATTTTTTAAATAAATTAACATGTAAATAAATTTAGTAATTAGGTTGCCACTTTAATTCTTTTAATAATTAAAAATCCAAAATATAGAATTTAGGTTTAATTGTTAATTTTATTCCTTTTAATTTCCTTTTTCAATAATAATATTTATTTTATTTATTTTCTATAATTAAGTTTTGCATGTAAATTAATTTAATATTAAATTAGGTTGAAACTTAATATTTTTACAATAAACATAAAAAACATTAGAATTAGGGTTTGACGCTTCATTTTAATTTTAATTAATTATTCTTTCATTAAATCTTAAAAAATACAAAAAATACCAAAAACATTTAACTTTAATTTCCTATTAATTTTAATTTTGCAAAAGGGTTCAACGCCCATTGTTTTAATTGTTAATTTCGCGCATTTATTTTATATCGTTTAAATAATTATGTACATGTCCCAAAGCCTTGTAACAATTTTTACTTTTCGCACTTTTACTTTATTGCTTCATTTATTTTCCGTCAAATCGGGTCCGGTTTAATTTTGGCGATGTGGACCCGCGCCTTTTGTAATAGTTGTAGATTTATTTTCCCGCAAACTTTATAACTGTTAAAAAGCATGCAAGAATGAATGTCTTAATTAAAATCAAGCGTAGAACACCAATAAACATGACAAGAAAAATAACTGAAACATGACACACAATTCGCACACACCACCCTTAGGGTACGCCTCACTGTTGCCTTTCGAAAGGTGATCGTCGAGTAGAGGACGTCTTAGTAAGTCCTCATGATCCGGGAACCTGGCATGAGGGTAGCTTCTAAGGTGTCTTCCCATTGCTCTGGTGATCACCACGTCCCTAAAACTCGAATTGACCCGAACACCTCCAACGGTGGTGCTACCTACCTTTCAATGGTGGGATGGCACTACTTTTAAGGACATCTACACAGACGAATTCCTTAGGGTAGGTAGGTTCTCAAGGATACTTGCTCTAATCTCAAAACAAACTCAAAAAGACTTTTCACACCGACACTTTTCAAAAGCTTTCAAAGCAAACTTTTCAAACACTCTGACGTACGAGTCGAACTGAATTTTTTCAAAGAAACTTTTTAAACCCACATTGAAAAGCAAACAAACAATTTTGAAAACACATTGAGCAAGTATCTAAGAGCCCATGGATAACCATGGATAGAAAGGGTGCTAACACCTTCCCTTTCTATAACCTACCTCCCGAACCGAGAGCAATCTCTTTAAGGAATTTTTCTGTGCTTTTGTCCTTTCCATTTGGAGAAAATAAAAGACGGTGGCGACTCTTGCTTCCGTGACATTTCGCGAACCAGCGTTAAACAGTCAGTTCCAGATCCACCGATCACACTGCGCTTTGGTATGGGCTGCTCGCCGGCTGAGACAGTATATGCTGACTCACACTACTTTGTTGATCTCAAAGATGGATCCTATAAAGTACATATTCGAAAAGCCTGCTCTTTCTGGGAGAATCGCAAGATGGCAAATGATCTTGACGGAATACGACATTCAGTATACAACCCAGAAAGCCATCAAGGGAAGTGTATTGGCAGACCACTTGGCACATCAGGCCGTAGATGATTATCAGTCAATGAACTTCGAGTTTCCGGACGAAAGCATCATGATAGTAACTGATTGTGAAGTACCTGGACCGGATGAAGGACCTGAACCAGGATCCCGATGGTCTATGCACTTTGACGGAGCCTCCAGTGCTTTGGGAAACGGTATCGGCGCTATAATCATATCTCCGCAAGGTACTCATACTCCACTCACTGCCCGGCTATGTTTCAACTGCACCAACAACATGGCGGAGTATGAGGCGTGTATCATGGGTCTTCAAGCTGCGATCGACCTAAGGATCAAGTTTCTGAGTGTCTTCGGAGATTCCGCTCTTGTGATCAATCAGATCAAAGGAGAGTGGGATACGAAACATCCAAACCTGATTCCTTACAGAGAATGTGTGTTGACCTTGATCCCCCACTTCACAGAGATAACCTTTGAACACTTTCCAAGAGAAGAGAATCAGTTGGCGGACGCGTTAGCTACAATGTCTTCTATGTTCAAGGTCAAATGGGATAATGAGGCTCCCCAGATCATCATCTGGAAACTGGACGAACCAACATACTGTTGTGATCTCGAGACTGAGTTGGTGACTGAGAAACCTTGGTAGCATGAGGTGAAGAGATATTTGGAAGCTCAGGTTTGCAGCCAAGTTCTTCCTTAGCAACGGCATCTTGTACAAGCGAAACCATGATTCAACCTTACTGCACTGTGTGGATAAGACTGAAGCGGAAAGAATCATGGAAGAGCTACATGAAGGGACCTTTGGTACACATTCCAGTGGGCACACTATGGCTAAGAAAATCCTACGGGCAGGATATTACTGGTCCACAATGGAAGCTGACTGCTACCAACATTCTAGGACATGCCATAAGTGCCAGATTTACGCAGATAAGGTGCATGTTCCTCCAGTTCCCCTGAATGTTCTGACTGCGCCGTGGCCGTTTGCATTGTGGGGCATAGACATGATCGGCGAGATTAAACCTACGGCGTCTAATGGGCATCGCTTCATCCTGGTAGCAATTGATTATTTTACGAAGTGGGTTGAAGCAGCATCCTATGCTACGGTAACCAAGACTGTTGTGGCACGGTTCATTCGGCATAACCTGATCTGTCGGTACGGTGTCCCAGAGAGAATTATTACAGACAACGGTACCAATCTGAATAACAAGATGATCGCTGAGCTCTGCGAACAGTTCAAGATACAGCACCACAATTCTTCTCCTTACAGACCGAAGATGAATGGGGCTGTAGAAGCAGCAAATAAGAACATCAAGAAAATCGTGCAGAAGATGACAGTGACTTATAAGGATTGGCACGAGATGTTACCGTTCGCTCTACATGGGTACCGTACCTCAGCTAGGACGTCAACCGGGGCAACTCCTTTCTCTCTGGTTTATGGCATGGAGGCAGTCTTACCGATCGAAGTACAAATACCCTCTCTCCGGATAATGAAGGATGCAAACCTGAACGAGGATGATTGGATCCAGACACGACTTGATCAGCTCAACCTCATTGATGAAAAGAGACTCGCTGCTATCTGTCATGGTCAGACGTATCAGAAACGAATGATCAGGGTATTTAACAAAAAGGTCAGACCACAGGAATATCAAGTTGGGGATCTGGTAATCAAGAGAATCATCCTTCCTCAGAGTGATCCAAGGGGCAAATGGACCCCTACGTACGAAGGGCCATTTGTGGTTAAGCATGTGTTCTCAGGAGGAGCAATGATATTGACCAACATGGATGGTGACGACCTTCCTCACCCCGCTAATGCAGACATAGTAAAAAGATACTACGCATGAAAAAAGACCCGCTAGGCTGACATGCCTAGGCAAAAATTAGGGCTTCCCGGCGAACCAAAAGGGTTCGGGCAAAATGAAGGGATGAAAATGAAAAAATATGTACACCCGGCAAGTCGAAAACCTGAAAAGGCGGCTTGGGCAAAAATGGGTATCCCGGTGGACTGAAAACCCGAAAGGGCGGTCTAGGCAAAAATTAGGGATAAAGCGTAATACTATGTCTCATTGGATCACTTTGCATCCAGAATCCGGTATCTACATCAAGTTCAGATGGCATTGATCAGTCAGCTTCACCTTCAACCAAGGTCATCAAGTGATGAGACGCTCGGAGTTATAAAGGCAATAGCAGAGTTGAAATCCAGTGGGATCATTCATTTCACACAGCTGTTTTATTTTCTTTTGTACAAAATTGGTATAAACTCTCTTGTTCGGCGGCGTTCCTCTTACTAGGACGTCAGCCTCCTGTACACAAAACGCCTATTTTACAGGCCATTCAAAATCAATACAAATATATTTTCAGTTAAACGTGCCAAGTGTTTTTCTTTTTCTGTTTTGTTTTGCGAAGAACGTCCAAGGTTCAATTTGTGATATATGCATTGACAATAATTTGCTAACTCATAAATATTTGCATACGAAACAAAGGAATTAATTGCAGGTGACACTAGAAACAGGGGCAATAAAAGAGTTGTCTAAACAATCCAATTGTTCTATCCTCCAAGGTACCAAGGTAGGTTCAGCTAAAGAATATGACCAGTACATCTGAATTCCCCAGAGAGTCAGCAAATCAATGCACTCTTCTCCAAACAGAGTTATCAAATCTCAAGGAAGTTGAGTATCCTCCAGTAGATGTCAACATTCCCCAGCAGTATACATATATTCTTAACAAGCATCCCCGGCAGTCTTGGTCTAAAGATTGTTCTCCGGCGGCATATCAAATATCCATAGGAATCACTTCCCCAGCATATCAAAACTTCCCCAGGAGAGTCCAATCCAGTTCCCCCAGGAAAATTGGAATTCATCTCCCCAAGCAGTAAGCTTATCCCCAGTAAATTCTGGAAGCTTATCCCTCGCAGAGCACGAACGCGTCTCCCGGCTTTATTCAAAGAGTTATTTCCTTAACAGGATATAACTGGGTTATCCTCAGCCAAAAGCCACGGAAAGAGCGTCCCCGACGAAGTCTTCTTACCCCAGCGAAGCCCATCAACACTTCCAACAACAAGGGTATCCCCAGCAAATTATTATCAACACTCAGCAAGGCATCCCTCTTCCCACAGAGTATTGCTTCCCAGCATGGTCGCTAGAGTATCTTTTTCTCCCCGCAGAATCTTCCATTTGCCAAGTTTATTCCTCAACGGAGTCATCTTCTCCTACCGGTATTCTTGCAATTATTATCCCCAGCGGAAGCAAAAGCTATTCTTCAACATCAGCCCAGGATATGACTTCCCGGCACCCGTCAAGGATTTACTTTCCTAGACGAAAACATCACATACATCATTATAGCATGCATAGACGCATTATATCATACAAATCGCATTTATATTGAGAACATCATTTCTTGATCCATATCATGCATTGCATATGACTGACCTTTACCTTTCAGGAAAGATGCAGTTGAAATTCTCAATCATATTTCAAGACCTAGACCGGTTCAGTTAATCGACTCCAAAGATTTCTTATCCAGTCCCAGGCCTTCTCTAGTCCAGCTAAATCGACTCCCAACAGATTTTTCTGATGAAGACTCAGTAGAAGTTATCAGACTATAATGGTTCTCTCTCCGACGGTGCATGAGATTTCCATTTTAGGTTTCTTCTTTGAGATTATATTTCCCTATTGGTTCTCTCTCCGATGGTGCATGAGATTTCCATTTTGGGTTTTTCTTTGAGATTATAATGTCCTATTGGTTCTCTCTCCGACGGTGCATGAGATTTCCATTTTAGGTTTTTCTTTGAGATTATAATGTCCTATTGGTTCTCTCTCCGACGGTGCATGAGATTTCCATTTTAGGTTTTTTCTTTGAGATTATATTTTCCTATTGGTTCTCTCTCCGACGGTGCATGAGATTTCCATTTTGGGTTTTTCTTTGAGATTATAATGTCCTATTGGTTCTCTCTCCGACGGTGCATGAGATTTCCATTTTAGGTTTTTCTTTGAGATTATATTTTCCTATTGGTTCTCTCTCCGACGGTGCATGAGATTTCCATTTTGGGTTTTTCTTATAATGTCCTATTGGTTCTCTCTCCGACGGTGCATGAGATTTCCATTTTAGGGTTCTTCTTTGAGATTATAATTTCCTATGGTTCCCTCTCCGACGGTGAGTGAGGTGATAATTCCTTTTCCTATGGTTCCCTCTCCGACGGTGAGTGAGGTGATAATTCCTTTTCCTATGGTTCCCTCTCCGACAGTGAGTGAGGTGATAATTCCTTTTCCTATGGTTCCCTCTCCGACGGTGAGTGAGGTGATAATTCCTTTTCAGATGGTTCCCTCTCCGACGGTGAGTGAGGTGATAATTCCTTTTCAGATTATAATTTCCTATGGTTCTCTCCCCGACGGTGCGTGAGATGTAATTCCCTTTCAGATTATAATTGCCTATGGTTCTCTCCCCGATATTGCGAAGATGGTAATTCCCACCAAGATTTTCTCAACGAGCGTTGTTGAAGTTAAAGTCACCCAAGGTTCTCTTACCATTCATGCTAAGGTAGTAACCATCCCTGGTTCATTCATCATCTTTTGAAGCTCCAGACCCAGCTCCTGTAACCAGTCAGGACACATCTATACCAAGCATCTGAAAACCAGCTCCTGCAACGTGTCAGGTACTCATTTTTCTTTTGCAGGTATGCAGGTTCTCGCTAAGGAATCTCTTACGCAATCAACATCCGTATGGCATCTATAAGCCCATCATCCTATCCAGCAATCTCCAAATGGCATCTATAAGCCCATTTCCATCACACTGCTACTATGTGAGCGCAAATTTCTGGGCACTCTAGTGTTCAATCATCTTCCACCTTCGGATTACGAAAGGCACGTTAGCCAATCTGCATCCTCAGGTCTAAGAAGATTGAACAGGGGCAACTGTTGTACCCCAAAATTTGCCCTCCCATATTCTTTAAGAAATTGCCAAATCAAACTGCAAAAGTTCCCCAAGGGTTGCACAGTGCAAAGATCTCCTATACAGTCAAAATTAGGGTTTGTGTTCTGATCAAGAAAATGAAGTTTCCAAAGGTCCAATCAAGTCTCACATGCCTATAAACATTGTCAAGCATCCTCATATCAAGTTTCAAGACTTTCAGCTCAAAATTGCACAGTCAAAAACCCTAATTGCACTACAGTCAACTGTAGGGGCAAAATGGTCATTTGACAGTCAAAAGTTCAAATTTTTGGTCAACATATCATTTTGAAGCCACAAACATCATTTGATCAATTCTTGATCATGATTCTCAAAATTTGGCTCAGAAATCATCAAGATGCAAAAGTTTCCTTATTTGGACAGCTGAAAAAGTCAACTGAAATTGACCAGGGCATAACTTTCACATGGATTATCAGAAAAATTCCATCCAAAGCTCATATTGAAGAGAAAGACATTTCCTACAACTCATCTTCATACTTCAAGTCCAAGAAATGCTCTTACAAAAAGTTATCAATTTCAACATTATAGGTCATTTTCAAAAGTCAACAAAAAGGGACTTTAAGTCAAAGGCCATAACTTGAGATTGGTAAATCAAAATGACATGGGACAAAAGACATTGGTTATAGGACTCAAAGACCTTTCCAAAATGTCCAAGAACATGAGCAAAGCTTAAAAATTGAGCACGTTATGACTTGTAGAAGTTGGGAAATTTTTGGATATTTTGAAAAGTCAACATTGATTCAAATGACCTAAAATTGCTAATGGGCCCATTTTTCTTCCACAAATCATCATCCATGGCATGTGCACGACCACTTGGCCCAAAGGGAAGTATTTTCTCATTTTTTATTTATTTATTTGAATTTTTATTTATAATAATTCATTTAAATCAAATTAAATATATGAAAAATATGTAATCTAGGTTTTATAATCTCTTTGTGCACAAAATCCCCTCAATAATTCGTGTGAAATCAAATAAGGAAAGATTTGGAGTAAATTGATCATAATTGATACAAGAACACATGGAAAAGATTGAAAAAGATCCTTAAAAATCAAATTTCCAAAAACCATGAATGCATTGGATTTGTTCTACTTTTCTTGACCTAATCTATTCTATACATAAGCTTGAACGAAAACCTAATCATACTGACCATCAAGCTGCGCTAGAACAAAAGAGCAAGAACACACTTTTCCTTAAAAAAGTTCAAATCTGATTCCATAGCTAGAGCACTTCTGAAGGCCAAAGAACCATCCTATTGCCTTCCTGACGCATCAAGGAGACTTTCTGAATCAAGACCATAGTCCCTAACCTCAGGAAACGGTAGCATAAAGTCACCCTGTCCATGAGTTTTTGCATAATCGTGCCTTGGATTTCATGCTGTATTCATGCATTTTAAATATTGTTTTACACTAATATGGTTATGCTGAAACTTTTGGTGCTGTTTAATTGAACTAATCGTGCTTGTAGCAAAAGATACCATGTTCGTTTTCTAGGGTTTGCAGGATTTGAAATTAGGGGTTCTATAACAAAGAAAAATTGGCCCTCAAGACCACCACCATTCAACTCAGCGCATATGGACGATCTCAAACATGCCATCGCGCCTAATTTATAGAGCTCCTAGGCCTAATCGTTATTTTTCCAAAACCGGCCTAAGAGAACGCCATGAAAAACGTTGCCTAATGTTTTTATATTTCAGGGATGAAGAAGAAGACGACATCGTGGCGAGATATGATAGGGCCATTTGAATTTCGCGCGAAGAATCACCACTAACGCTTATTTTATTTATTATATTTGTTATTCATTATATGTTAACAACGCGTGGAATGGCTCAGTGGCGAGCGTAGCTATTGATAATGTCAATGACCTGGGTTCGATCCCAGGTCTTCACTCTTTCCATTTGATTTTTTTCAATTAACCTTCATGTGCAGCATAAGCGTTGTGGTCCACCATACGCCTTCCAGGATCCAACATCCACGTGCCCCTGGAGATCAAATCAAAGGCATAGATCTAAAGAACACGTTGCACCCTAGTCAACATTGCTATACGCTGCCTGGAAAAGTCAAATGGACCCAGATTAATGGGCCTGAGTTATCAAGAAAGAACCTCCCAATGTGGGACTGAACCCCCTAGGGTTTGCTTTCCCTTTTCTTTTCTTATAATTTTTCTTTTCTTTATTTTAAATTAATTTCATTTATTTGATTATTTATTTTCATGAAACCACAAAATACCTAAAAAATAAAAAAAAAAGATAAATATTTTTGTTTAGTATTTTTATAAATAAATGTATATAATTAAACTTAGTGTAAGTTAAGTTTTAACTTTAATGCTTTTTAATAAAAAATATAAAAAACATAGAATTAGGTTTAATTAATGTTTTTATTCCTTTTTAATTTTTCTTTTTTATAACAATATTATTTATTTTATTTATTTTTATAATTAAATTTGTATATAAAAATTAGGTTTAATTTAGGTTAAATTCTAATGTCTTCTTAAAAAATTAAAATAAAATAGAATTAGGGTTAGCGTTTAATTGCAATTAATTTTTCTATTAAATTCTAAAATACTAAAAAACACCAAAAATTCTTGCTTTCTTTTTTAATTCATTATTAATTCAATTTTTGCAAAAGGGTCCAACGCCCTCGTTTCGTTTTAATTCTTATTAATTCACATTTATTTTTTTATTTCTCTATAATACTCATGTATCTCTCCCGAAGCCATGTATTTAATTACTCGCACTCTTTAATTCTTTTATTTTCTTTTAATTTCTTTATTTTCTGTCAAATCGGGTCCTGGTTAATTTTGGCGATGTGGACCCGCGCCATTTGTAATAACTTTAGATTTTTACATTCCCGCAACTTTTAACTGTTAATTAAATGGCATGAAAGAATGTATGAATAAAATAAAAACAAGCGTAGAACACCAATAAACATGACAAGATAAATGCAAATGAAAACGACACACGAATCGCACACACCACCCCTAGGGTACGCCTCACTGTTGCCTTGCCTCGAAAGGTGATCGTCGAGTAGAGGATGTCTTAGTAAGTCCTCATGATCCGGGAACCTGGCATGAGGGTAGCTTCTAAGGTGTCTTCCTATTGCTCTGGTGATCACCATGTCCCGAACCTCGAATTGACCCGAACACCTCCAACGGTGGTGCTACCTACCTCTCAATGGTGGGATGGCACTACTTTAAAGGACATTTACACAGACGAATTCCTTAGGGTAGGTAGGTTCTCGTAGACACTTGCTCTAAATTTCAAAACAAAACAAAATACTTTTCACACCAACACATTTTCAAAAAGCTTTCGAAAGCAATTTTTCAAACACTCTTGAGGACCGATACAAGAGTCGAACTGGAATTTTCAAAGAAACTTTTTAAAACCCACAGTTGAAAAGCAAACAAACCATTTTGAAAACACAAATGAGCAAGTATCTAAGAGCCCATGGATAACCATGGATAGAAAGGGTGCTAACACCTTCCCTTTCTATAACCTACCTCCCGAACCGGGAGCAATCTCTTTAAGGAATTTTTCTGTGCTTTTGTCCTTTCCATTTGGAGAAAATAAAAGACGGTGGCGACTCTTGCTTCCGCGACATTTCGTGAACCAGCGTTAAACAGTCAGTTCCAGATCCACCGATCACACCTCTCGAGACTTACCTTAAGTGGGTACGGGCTCGTGCCCAGAGTCTCTTGATGCCTTACCCTTCCATCCTTCCTGTCATCATTGAGCCTGTTATTGAAGGAGACGTCCCATACACCGTTCTTCATCCTGACATGCCTACCTCTCTCGAAGACCTGCAGAAAGCCTGGGTTCAGTTGAAGGAAGAGCGAGACACCTTTGAAACCCAGTACTACGCCAGCGAGAAGAAGGTTCTGGAGCTCACCAAACTGCTTCATGAAGAGAAGAATCTGAATACCTATATTGCTCCAAAAAGGATGTGTTCGGTTTTTTTGTCTTAAGAGTTTTTGTTGTATTTTGTTTCCTTCTTTGTAAGCCCAAGGAGGCCTGATGTATTCAAACTTGGTTTTATTTAATATGACGTGTGTTCTTTTTTGGTTTGGACAAATTTAAATCTTCTAAATTTCCTTGAAATCATTTTTCATATTGCATCTTCATTCATCATAACATCATACATGTTTCTCATAACAGGTCGCCTTATCCTTCTACGGTTTATTTCAGTGAGATGGATGTTGAACAGACTGTGAAAGATCTTCAGGCACAGAATGCCCAGTTTCAACAAATGCTCATGGCTCTGAAAAAAGGGCAAGAGGAGTTGAAGACTCTGCTAGCCAAAGAGAAGAAAAAGAAAACGAAGAAACCAGCCGGGGTTGTGATCATGGGAAGAAGATTTAAAGGACAGACCAGGCGAACCTTGGATTTTGCAACATCATCGGGTGAAGGAGATAACCGAGGGGCCGAGACCTAGGAAGTGAACGACGACCCAGTATCCGAAGGAGAGGAAGAGCTTGATTACTCTAAGGAGCAATATCCTCCTGCTGATGATAAATACAAACAGCTAGAGGATCGTTTGAACGCCATGGAAATTCAGAGAGTACCCGGTTTGGACTTTGAAGATTTAGGACTCATCTCAGGGGTAGTCATCCCACAGAAGTTCAAGGTCCTAACCTTCTCCAAGTATGATGGTATCTCTTGCCCAAAGCTACATCTAAGGTCGTATGTCAGAAAGATTCAGCCCCACACGGCTGACAAGAATCTGTGGGTACATTTCTTCTAGGAGAGCTTATCGGGGACTCAGTTGGATTGGTTCTACCAATTAGAAGGGTCCAATGTCTGTAATTGGGAAGAGTTGGCTGCCGCTTTCTACAAACACTATCAGTATAATGCTGATTTGGCTCCGACTAGGACACATTTATAGAGCATGTCTATGGGAATAGATGAGGGTTTCAAAACTTATGCTCAAAAATGGAGGGATCTCGCAGGCAGAGTCCAGCCCCCTCTATCCGACAGAGAATTAGTGGATATGTTCCTTGGCACCTTGTCAGGACCATTTTTCATTCACCGGATTGGGAGTTCTTCATATGGGTTTACCGAATTAATCATGACTGGTGAGCGGGTCAAAGCCGGTATGAAAAGCGGCAAAATTCAAAGAGATGCATCCTCAAGTTTGGCAAAGAAACCTTTTGTTGGGAAGAAGGAAGTGTCTGTTGTCTATTCACAGAGAAATCAGGGAAGAACAGAGTGCCGACCAACGGTGGGGGCCGTTATGATTCAAAAGCCTGCATCAGACCAGCCAAGAAACGATCAGCCAAGAAACAGCCAGCCACGAAATAATCATCCAAGGGTGGAAAGGCCAGTACGGCAATTCACCAGGATTAACATGACTCCAGCTCAAGTTCTGCCACATCTTCTGAAGCTGAATCTGGCCATGCTAAAAGAGGCCCCAAAGAATCCTAATATTACGTCTCCACACTACCATCCCAACGCCAGATACGCGTACCATTCTGAAAGTCCAGGGCATGACACCAACAACTGTTGGGCTCTGAAGAATAAAATTCAAGACCTGATAGACGCGAAGGAAGTTGAGTTTGAAGCGCCTGAGAAACCGAATGTTATTTCCACTTCGATGCCGAGGCATGGTCATAATGCCAATGTTGTTGAGGAAGATTTGTTTGTTTCTACCGTGGATGAACTGTTAACTCCGCTCCCGACTATTAAGTTGAATTTGTTGAAAGCTGGCATTTTCCCAGGTTGTGACAAAGACTGCCATGTTTGCATGTCTTCATCATTTGACTGCCCACTGTTGAAAAAAGGTATCCAACGACTAATGGATAACCAAGAAGTTCTGTTTGAGAATGTTCCTGTTTCACCCGTTCCAGTTAAATAAGTTTCAATAATAACCATCTACGCCAATCCTTCCAGGGCCCCTAAAAGACCTGTTAGGATTACACCTGCTCCAAAGACTACTCCACTCAAGATTACAATGCCCGGGCCTGCCCCATACAAATCAGATAAATCAGTACCATGGAATTATGGTGGAGAAATCTACTACCATGGTATTAAACAGATTGAACAGACTGCCGAAGAAGAAAGCTCCGAAGAGGAAAATTCCAACATCAGTAACATTGTCGGAACAAGCAAGGTTACTCGTAGTGGAAGAATCTTTTCTCCAGAGATTGCTCCTCCAACAGCAGTCTTTGGACTCGTGGCCATTCCGAAGATTACCTCTACACCAGCAATTGTACCTGCAAGAGCACCCAACGATAAAGACAATACAATTCCTATCCCTACTTCCGCTGCTGAGAATAAAGGAAAGGACGTTCAAGAGGAGCCTGTCCTGACGAAGGCTCAATCACTAGCTATCCTTGAAACATCCAAGAAGGAGATGGAAGAAATCCTGAGGATAATTAAGAAAAGTGATTATGATGTGGTTGAACAATTGGGGCAGACCCCTTCCAAGATCTCTATGATAGCCCTGCAGTTGTGCTCTGAAGCACATGCCAAAGCTTTGGTAAAATTTTTGAAGACAGCTCATGTGCCGCAAGAGACGTCTGCTGACCAGTTCCAGGACTGTGTGGCCAGTTTGACAGCTGATAATGGCTTGGGTTTCTCTAATGCTGACTTGACACCCCGAGGGAGAAAACACAATGATACATTACATGTCTCAGTGGAGTGTAGAGGAACCACCCTAGCTCATGTCTTGGTCGATACCGGATCATCTCTGAACGTCCTGCCAAAGAAAGCCCTTGATAGGTTGGATTGTGAGGGGCTGACTTTAAAACCCAATAACATAATTGTGAGAGCATTTGATGGCTCTAAGAGGATAGTCCACAGGGAGGTGGACATCCCGATCAAGGTAGGAACTCAGGTGTTCAACTCCACCTTCTACATAATGGACATCTGTCCTTCTTATTCTTGTCTGTTGGGACGCCCTTGGATCCACAATGCCGATGTTGTCACCTCCACTTTGCATCAGATGCTCAAGTACCCGGTCCAAGGGAAGATCATAATTGTCCATGGGGAGGAGGAGTATATGATTAGTCATCTGAATTCCTTCCGTTATGTGGAGCTAGATGGCGAGTTCATAGAGACCCCTTTCCAGCATTTTGAAGAAGTTTCTCCAGAAATAGTGGCAACCAAGGCGGTATCTTCGATTCCTATGATCACAAGACCTCCACCTCGGATGTCATCTCTAAAAGACGCAAAGGCAGTAGTGGAAGAAGGGGGATGCACCATTTGGGGGCAGCTTCCAGACATTCCTTACAAATCATACAAGTTTGGCTTGGGGTTTACTTCGACTGGTCAGAAGGCTGTGCGTCGTGCCCGTGCTGGGGGCCACCTGTGAAGATTACCAACCGAAGCGTAAATACAATAGAAGACAATGAAGAAGAGGGAAACTTAGAAAATTGGATATTTCCTACTATCAGCGGAGGACTCCGCAACTGGGAAGCCAAATACTTCATCCCTATAACTTTCATATCGCAGTAATTTACCTTTTACATTTCTGTTGGACTATAATAATTCACAAACAATTCGTACTTTTTCAACCTTGTGTCTTACCCGAGGCACAACGGTCATTTGTAAGGGTTTTTATTTCATTTTCATATGTCATTCAACGAATCATGGACGCTTTTTCATATATAAACCTTTTATGCTCATTGTCTTTCTTTTACATTTCATTGTTTTAAGATGGCTATACCCTTACACACACCCATACTCACAAATGCAGGTACCCTTCCACTCCGGATCCCATGGGTAACAATACTGCTATAGCCTTCAGTGACTCTGAAGATCTGGTCTACCAAGCCGAATACGAAGGTGAGGAAGATTGTGAGGTGCCAGGGGAATTGGCCAGACTATTACAACAAGAAGAAAGAGCAATTCAGCCTCATGAGGAGCAGTTGGATACAATCAATTTGGGTACCGAGGAAGATAAAAAGGAAATCAAAATAGGTGTCAATCTAGAGCCGAGTGTCAAGGAGCGCCTAATTCAGCTATTGCATGATTATGTTGAGATCTTTGCCTGGTCATACGAAGACATGCGGGGACTCGATACAGACATTGTGGTACACCGTCTACCCACCAGAGAAGACTGTCCACCAGTGAAACAAAAAGTCTGCGGCATGAGACCTAACATGTCAGAAAATATCAAAGCGGAAGTCATGAAGCAGTTCAATGTTGGGTTCTTAGCCGTTACTTCTTATCCTCAATGGGTGGCCAACATTGTTCCCGTGCCTAAAAAGGACGGCAAAGTGAGAATGTGCGTGGATTATAGAGATTTAAATAGGGCCAGCCCTAAAGATGATTTTCCACTTCCACATATCGACATCCTGGTTGACAACACAGTTCAACACAAAATATTTTCTTTCATGGACAGATTCTCAGGCTATAACCAGATCAAAATGGCACCTGAGGACATGGAGAAAACTACATTTGTCACACAGTGGGGTATGTTCTGCTACAAAGTGATGCCATTCGGACTGAATAATGTTGGGGCAACCTATCAACGCGCCATGGTAGCTTTGTTTCATGATATAATACATCATGAGATAGAGGTCTATGTAGATGACATGATAGGCCGATCACAAACTGAAGAAGAACACCTTGATCACTTGCAAAAGTTGTTTGTCAGATTGAAGGAGTACAAACTCAGGTTGAACCCGAACAAGTGCACATTCGGAGTCCGGTCCGGTAAGCTCTTAGGTTTCATTGTCAGCAACAAAGGCATCGAGGTTGATCCTGCTAAAGTCAAAGCGATACAAGAAATGCATGCTCCTCAGACTGAGAAGGAAGTCAGAGGTTTCTTGGGACGCCTGAACTACATTGCTAGGTTCATTTCTCACCTAACATCTACTTGTGAACCAATCTTCAAGCTGTTGAAGAAAGATCAGGTAGTTAGATGGAATGATGATTGTCAGATTACTTTCGATAAAATCAAGGAGTATTTACTAGAGCCTCCTATCTTGATGCCACCAGTTGATGGAAGACCACTAATCATGTATTTGACCGTCTTAGAGAATTCAATGGGGTGCGTACTAGGGCAGCATGACGAGTCTGGACGAAAAGAGCACGCTATTTATTACCTAAGCAAAAATTTTACTGACTGTGAAACCAGATATTCACTGCTCGAGAAAACTTGATGCGCTTTGGTATGGGCTGCTCGCCGGCTAAGACAATATATGTTGACTCATACCACTTTGCTGATATCTAAAATGGATCTGATAAAGTACATCTTCGAGAAGCCTGCTCTGTCTAGAAGGATAGCTAGATGGCAGATGATCCTAACAGAATATGACATACAGTACACGACCCAAAAAGCTATAAAGGGCAGTGTGTTAGATGATCATCTGCCCCATCAAGCTGTAGAAGATTATCAATCCATGAAGTTTGACTTCCCTGACGAAGACATCATGACATTGCACAATGTTGAAGAAATCAGGCCATATGACGGACCTGAACAAGGATCCCGATGGACCCTATATTTTGATGGGGCCTCCAATGCACTTGGAAATGGTATCGATGTTGTACTTATATCTCCGAAAGGATGCCATACTCATTTCACTGCCAGACTTTGCTTCAACTGTACGAACAACATGGCAGAGTATGAAACATGCATCTTTGGACTCAAGGCTGCCATAGACTTGGGAATCAAATCTTTAGATGTGTTTGGGGATTCATCTTTGGTCATCAGTAAGATCAAAGGAGAATGGGACACTAAGCATCCAAACCTTATCCCTTACAAAGAACATGTTTTGGCATTGTTACCACATTTCGAGCAGATTACCTTCGAGCATTTCCTGCGAGAAGAAAATTAGCTAGCAGATGCTCTAGCTACAATGACATCTATGTTTAAACTTAATTGGGATAAAGAGGCTCCCCAGATCACCATTAAATGAATGGACGAACCGGCACACTGTCACGAGATTAATACCGAAGAAGTAGTGGACCAGCCTTGGTTTCATGAAGTCAAAAGGTATCTCGAGGCTCAAGAATATCCAGAAGGAGCTTCAGTCAATGATAAAAAGTTCTTAAGAAGATTCTCCGCTAAGTTCTTCCTAAGTAATGGCATCCTGTACAAACACAATCATGATTCTATTCTGCTTCGTTGTATGGACAAGGCTGAGGCTGAAAGGATTATGGCTGAATTGCATGAAGGTACCGTTGGCACTCACTCTAGCGGGCATACGATGGCGAAGAAAATTCTACGGGCAGGCTACTATTGGTCTACCATGGAAGCAGACTGCTATCAACACTCTCGGACCTGTCATAAGTGTCAAATCTATGCAGACAAGGTGCACGTGCCTCCGGTTCCTCTAAATGTCTTAACAGCCCCTTGGCCCTTCACTATGTGGGGAATCGATATGATTGAGGAGATCAAGCCTGCAGCATCCAATGGACACCGCTTCATTCTAGTGACCATTGACTATTTCACCAAGTGGGTCGAAACAGCTTCCTTCGTATCCGTTACTAAGAATGTTGTTGCACGCTTCATCAAGCAGAATCTCATTTGCCGGTACGGTATCCCGGAAAGGATCATCACTGATAACGATACAAACCTTAACAATACTATGATCACCGCCTTGTGTGAGCAGTTCAAGATTCAACATCACAATTTATCCCCCTATCGGCCAAAGATGAATGGTGCAGTCGAAGCTGCTAACACAAACATTAAAAAGATCATACAAAAAATGACAGTCACCTACAAGGACTGGCATGAAATTCTACCGTTTGCTCTCCACGGGTACCGTACCACGGCTCGCACATCAACTAGGGCAACACCCTATTCTTTGGTTTATAGCATGGAGGCTGTTTTACCTATTGAGGTTCAAATCCCCTCTTTAAGAATTATGAAAGATGCGGGTTTGAGTGAAGATGATTGGATCTAGACCTAACTTGATCAACTGAACTTAATTCATGAAAAAATACTTACTGTTGTTTGCCATGGTCAGATGTATCAAAAACGGATGATTAAGGATTTCAACAAGAAAGTCAGACGCCAGGCATATCAAGTTGGAGATCTAGTGATCAAGCGCATCATCTTGCCACAAAGTGATCCCAGGGGCAAATGGGCTCCTACCTATGAAGGACCATTTGTAATCAAGAACATCTTTTCTGGTGGGGCGATGATCTTAACCACCATGGAGGGCGACGACCTGCCACACCTTGTGAACGCAGACATAGTCAAAAGATACTACGCATAAGAGACCCGCTAGGTTGACACACATAGGCAAAACAAGGGCATCCCGACAAACCAAAAGGTTCGGGAAAAATTAGGGATAAAATTAAAAAAAATATGTACACCCGGCAAGTTGAAAACCTGAAAGGGCGACTTGGGCAAAAAAGGGTTTCCTGGTGGACTGAAAACCCGAAAGGGCGGTCCAGGAAAAAGTTAGGGAATTAAAGCGTATGACTATGTCTCGTCGTATCACTTTAATGACAATCTCTTCACGGACAAACTCGGAGCTTCTGATCAATTCAATCATCTTCGGACAAAGCAACAGATGGATAAGATATTCGGAGATATGGAGGCTATAGCAGAATGGGAACCCCTTGGGATTATTACACATAGCTGTCTTTCTTTGTAAAAAAAAATTTCTCTTATTTATGACACCATCCTCTTACTAGGATGTATGTCTCCTTTGTACAAAATACTTATTCAAAGTAAATACAAAGATATCTCTTTCAAAATACAGAAAACTATTTGCCTCTTTCTTTGCACTTGTGTTTTTATTTGCAAAAAGTCCAATGATTCATTAATGAACATATGCATTTGAACATAATTACTATTTACAAATAAACAAAGTGGAACAATTACTGACAGATGGAAAAAAAAATAGGAAAACGTCTCTAGGCTATTTCATGAACAATCCCTACAGTACATCATTAGGATTCCCAGTGGAGCTAAAACTTTCAATCCCTAGCGGAAATCATCCAGTTTCTCCAGGTTCCCCCAGCAAGTTTGTCTTGGAGCCTAAAAATCAACCAGGTAACAGTTAACTTTTGTTTCTCCCCAACCTAGGATAACTCCCCGGTAGAGTGGCAGACGACCGAAACTCCTGAACTTTTTCCAAACAGGAATAAGCTTTTCCCCACAGAGTTTTTATTGCTCCTCGACAGAATAAAGACTCCCATCAATAATCCCTAGTAGAAGTCATTAAAATTCTCTGGATTCCCCAAGCAGATTCCTCAAGAAGTATATGGCATTACTCTCACAACAGAATCCTCAGCAAGATTTATTTTCCTCAGCAATACAGCAAATCAACTTACATGCGCATACATTACATCCTTATATCATAAACATTGATAAAGTACATATATTGCATCATGCATTTCATGCATCATAACTTTGTGCTTCAGCTAACACTTTACCCTTTTCAGGATAAGATTAACAGCTACCGTTTAACAATATGCAATCATGATACAGTACAGATACGCTCCAGATACGGATGCCATCCTGATACTCATTCAGATTCAGATTTTAGATACAGTTTAGATAAGCTCCAGACACGAAAGCCATTCTATTTCTCATTCAGATCAAACTTACAGATACGCTCCATGACACGGAAGTCATTCTGTTACTCATTCAGACCTCAATTTCAAGATATAGTACATATACACTCCAGACACGGAAGTCATTATGTTACTCATTCAGATTTCAATTTAAAGATACAGTACAAATACGCTCCAGATACGGTTGCCATTCTGTCACTCATTCAAATTTCAATTTCAAGATACAATCCAGATACGCTCCAGACACGGAAGCCATTATGTCACTTATTCAGGTTCGTTCTTCAGATACAGTTCGGATACGCTCCAGACATGGAAGCCATTCTGTCGCTTATTCAGGTTCATTCTTCAGATGCAGTTCAGATACGCTCCAGACATGGAAGCCATTATGTCGCTTATTCAGGTTCATCCTTCAGATACAGTTCAGATACGCTCTAGACACGGAAGCCATTCTATTACTTATTCAGATTCAAGTACAGATACAATTCAGATACGTTCCAAATACGGACACCATTCTGATGCTTATTCTTTTCATTTACAACAAACATTCTTGGATGGCATCTGCAATCCCATCTCCAACAAGATTCTAACATCTCTCTGAATGGAATCTTTAAGCCCATTCCCTCAACTACACCTTTGTCGAGTGCAAATTTATGGGCACTCTAGTGTCCAATCTTCTTGTACCTTCGAGTCACGAACAACAAAACTCGTCAATCTAACTCTTCAGGTTCAAGAAGATTGAACAGGGGCAGTTGTTGTACCCCAAAATTTTCCCTCCCATTTTTCATAGAAGACACAACCCTAGGGTTTATCAGATATTCAAGTTGGCTCAGGAATCGATCAGACAGATTCTCTTTTTTGGCGGTAAACCAGTGTTGTACCCCAAAATTTTCCCTCTGATATTCCTCAAGATTTGTCAAGAATGATCTTTAAATTGTTCAAGATTGCTCAAGGGTTGTACAGTCAGACCACCTCCTAAGACAGCTGAAATTAGGGTTTTGATTCTTTCAAGGAATTTGGGGTTTTCAATGGTCCAATCAAGTCTCATAGGCCTATATACATTCTCAAGCACCTACATACCAAGTTTCAAGACTCACCGTGCCAATTTGCACAGTCAAAAGCCTCATTTGATCTACAGTCAACTGCAAGGGCAAAATGGTCATTTTGCAGTCAAAAGTCATAATTTTTGGTCACCATCTTATTTTGAGTTCACAATCATCATTTGATCAAGTCTTGATCATGATTCCACAAGAATAGCTCAAAAATCATCAAGGTGCAAAAGTTACTATTTTTGGACAGTAGAAAAGTCAACTGTATCTTGACCAGGGCATAACTTTTTCATGGTTTGTCAGAAAAATTCCATCCAATGCTCATTTTGAAGGGGATACAATTTCCTACAATCCATATTCACACTCCAAGTTCAAGAAATTCTCTCACAAGAAGTTACCAATTTTTACATTATAGGTCAAATTCAAAAGTCAACAAAAGTACACTTTGAGTCAAAGGCCATAACTTGAGATTGGTAAATCCAAATGACATGGGACCAAAGGAATTGGTTAGAGGACTTCAAGAGCTTTCCAAAATGTCCAAGAACATGGTCATATGATCAAAGTTGAGCAAGTTGTGCATTGGAGAAGTTGGGAAATTTTCATGAATTTGCAAAAGTCAACTTTTCCCAAAACACCTTATTTTTGCTAATGGGCCTCAAATCTCTTCTTGAAACTTCACCCATGACCTATGCACGATCCACCAAGCTAAATGGGATTTATTTTCTTATTTTTATTGATTAATTGGATTTTTAATTAATATTAATTCATTTAATCAATTTAAATCATAAGAAAATAGAAGATTTGTTTTTTTAAATCTTTTTGTGAAGCAAATATGACCTAAACATGCTGGAAAATTCGTGCACAAGTCAAAGATACAAAAAATTCCAAATTTGGCAACTTTGTTCAATCATGAAGAATAAAAAATATTTGATTTCCAATCAAAGATTTAAACATCAATGCAATGGATATTGGCCCAGCTTTTTGACCTAATTTGTTTCCCTTATACATAAGCAAGCAAACCCTGACCTAATGGACGATTGAAAAACTGCAGAAACCACCATAGCTAATTCAAGAATTTCCAAGAAAATTAAAAACCTATTCTTGCATTCTAGGGCGATTCAAGGGTTTTTGTCGATTCAAATACATTGCAGGAGGTTCCAGGAAGGTTTTGCAATCAAACTCAGGCATTAAAGCTCAAAGAATCGTCATATACAGAACCACGGTTTGCCTTTCTTATTCAAAATCATATTGCTTGATTCATGCGCATTTAAAATGTTTTCATGATTGTTTTGCATTGCTAGGAACCATACGAAGCTAATGGCATAATTTAATTGAACTATAACGCACTGAATCAAAAGATGCCATGATCAAAATTCTAGGGTTCTTGAGCTTTCAATTAGGGCTTTCTAAACCAGAAAAAATTGGGACTCATGAGATACATGACTGAACTCGTGTGTCCAAGACGAACATAACCCACCCTTCGCGAAATATTTATGCTTGCTAGATTTCTAATCGCTATTTTTCGTGCAGCTAGATAGTGGAGGTTAAAAACCCTCGCTATCTGATGTTAATTATACAGGTACAAACGAAGAAGATGATGAGGTGTTGGCGTCCCATTGGTTAATTTGAAAAAGCGCGCGTTTGTTTTTATAATTTCAGCATATTGATTGGTTTGCATATATAATGAATACTTATTATTCCAATATCAATTGAGGCAGGTTGGTGGAGTGGTTGAGTGAACGCCCAATGAGCGCTGGGACTTGGGTTCGAATCCCAGGTCCCCCAAAACACTTATTCCATTTTTTCTTTATGTGTTCACATGCAGCTTTCAAAAGGTGGTATACCATACATCTCAAATCTCAACACGCCAGTTGTCTTCAGACTGAAATCCAATGGCCAGGATGGAATGACTACCATAGTCCTTAGTCAACCAGCGCATGGATAATCTCAGAGGTCAAATGAGGCTTGAGCATTGTTGGGCCAGAAAATTCCAGAATCACCTCCAAAATTGGGCCAGCACCCCCCTGAGTTTATTTTCTTCTTCTCCTTTTTATTTTTATTTAAATTGTTTTTATTAATTTTTAATTAACTACTAACTAAAACAATTAACATTTTTTTAATAAATTCAGAAAACATGAAAATATAATATTTTTATTTACTAAAGTTAATTAGTTTATTTTGTAAGTAAATACTAACATAATTAATTTAGTTTTTTTAATTAGGTTAATTTTAATATTTTCACAATAATTTAAAATCGATGTAGAATTAGGTTTTTAATAACTTTTGACCATCTTTTCTTTTTTCCTTAAAAAACATAAAAAAACTCAAAAAAAATATCTTCCTTTATTTAATTAATTAATTAGTCTAGGTTTAATTTAATTAAAAGCAAAATAATAAAAATCTCTTTCTTTCTCAAAAAAGGGTCAAAACCCTAAAAACTCTCCGATCCAATTTTTCTCGCGCGAATGTTTATTTTATTCATGTTTTGATTCATATAATTGTATTTGCTCCGAGGATGTAATAGCTTTAATTAGGACCTTTTTATCGCTTTTATTTATTTTCTCGCATTTATTTTTCAAGGGTTGTTTTTGGCGATGTAAATACCCGACGCCTTGTAATAGCGTAGCTTTACTTTCCGCAATTTATCTTCCGCAACTATTAACTGCTAGATGTATGCTAACTAGGCTATGCATGACAAGATCTCTCTTAAAATAAAATCAATCGTAGCTCACCATAACATGTACAAAGATAACTGTGATCGGTGGATCTGGAACTGACTGTTTAACGCTGGTTCGCGAAATGTCGCGGAAGCAAGAGTCGCCACCGTCTTTTATTTTCTCCAACATGGACAGGACAAAAGCACAGCAAAATTCCTTATGAGATAGTTTCTCGGTTCGGGAGGTAGATTTATAGAAAGGGAAGGTGTTAGCACCCTTTCTATCCGTGGTTATCCACGGGCTCTTAGGTACTTGCTCATTTGTGTTTTCAAAATGTGTTTGCTTTACAAATGTGAGTGAGTTTGAAAAAGTTTCTTTGAAAGTTTCAGATCGACTCTTGTATCAGTCCTCAAGAGTGTTTGAAAAGTTATTTTGAAAGCTTTTTGAAAAGTGTCGGTGTGAAAAGAGTTTTTGATTTGTTTTGAATTAGAGCAAGTATCTATGAGTCATCCACCTACCCTAAGGAATTAGGTTGTGTAAATTTCCTTAAGGTAGTGCCATCCCACCATTGAGAGATAGGTAGCACCACCGTTGGAGGTGTTCGGGTCAATTCGATTGTTAGGGACAGTGTGGTCACCAGAGCAACAGTAGGACACCTTAGAAGCTACCCTTATGCCATGGACATGGACATAAGGACTTACTAAAACGTCCTATACTCGACGACCACGTTTCAAGGGGCAAGGCAACAGTGAGGCGTACCCTAAGAGCGGTGTGTGAATTTGTGTATTGTTTTCAGTTATGTTTTATCTTGTCATGCATTATGGTGATCTACGCTTCGATTTTATTTGGGCCATTCATTCTTTCATGCAAAATTTAGCAGTTAAAAGGTGCGAAAATTAAAATGCGGAAAATAAAGGTCCTACGCTATTACAAGGCGCGGGTCTATACATCGCCAAATTAACAAAGACCCGTTTTTAATAAAATGCAGAAAATAAATAAATTTCCTAATTACTATTACAAGGCTTGAGCAATTACATAATATTTAAAACGAAAAATAAGGACAAACGCGCGAAAAGAAATTAGAATCGAATGTGCGAGGGCGTTGGACCCTTTAAAGATTAAATGAAATTAAAAAGGCTAATTAATTATTTAATAAGAAAAGAAATTGTTTTTTATGCTTTTTTGTATTTAATGAAAATAAAGAAAATTAATTAAAATTAAAAGTTAAATAAACCCTAGTTCTAAGTTGTTTTTAATTGTTAAAGAAAGATGTTTAAGTTTTAACCTAATTTACACTAGTTAATTAATTACATGGGTATTTACAAAATAATTAATAATTAATAATAATAATAAGAGGAAATTATTTTATTAAGAAAAAGAATAAAAATTCTAAAACCTAATTTCTACATATTTTAGTTATTTAAGAAAAACATTAAAATTTTAACCTAATTTTACTAAGTTGATTATAAAAATTTTATTTACAAAAAACATTAATGAATTAAATATTAAACAAACATATTTTATTTTTTTGATTTTTGATTTTTGTGTTATGAAAATTATTTTTGTGAATTAAATAAAATAGTAAAACAAAAAAAAGGAAAATTGAAATAAAGAACAAAAATATGCAAACCATGGGGGTGGCTGACCCAATTTAGAGGTGTTTGTAGAGTAATTTGGCCCAACAGATTCCAGGCCCTTTGGACTTTCAGTGATCACGTGATGAGCAGTTGACTGATGCGTATGGTAAGCTGCATGTTCTGGCCTTTGAATTGAGACCCCTGGACACTTGGCAGGCAAGCAGGCGAGGATGCATGATGGTCTTTTGAGAGCGTACTGCATAGAAACATATTGAGAAAAATATTATGGAAGAAGTGGGGGACCTGGGAATCGAACCCAGGTCCCAATACCTGCAAGCCAGCGCATCAACCATTTGAACCAACGCGTTTCTTTGTTTACATTATAGAACATAATTAATATATGTGAAAAACAAGCATTATACTGAAGCACTCAAAAAACGCGCTAACATTCAAATCTTCCAATCACGTTCCAACAACTCAGCGTCTTCTTCCTTTTTCCCTGTAAATAACACCAAATAGCGGGGGTTTTAAACCCCCACTAACTGCAATGTACAAAAATAACGATTAGAGCATGGTGAATTATAAAAAGGGCGCGAGGTAGTTAATTGATTCGTCTGGATGTCCTGATTTCAATGGTATCAGTTTGAATGGCCAATTTTTCCATATATGTAAAGCCCCAAATCTGGAACTCTGAAACCCTAAGAAACGTCCATGGTGAATTCTCATACAGGCATGGTTAGTTCAATTCAAGGATACCATTAGCTTCAGAATGTTCATGTTAGTGTAAATCAACAATTAAAATGCATGAACAATGCCTAGAAATCAAAACACGATTATGGAAAATTTCAAGAAAAGTATGATTCTGTTATACCAATTCCTTGAGTATGGAGGGTTGGTTTTGATTGGAATAGTTTCCTGGGTCCCTTGGCAATGTATTGGAACACTTTTCAAGCCTTGAAACACCTTGTAATTAGGTTTTCAGTTTTCAATTTTTTTGTCAAAAGTTGCAATGTTGTTCTTGGTTTTCAACGCAGCTTGTGTGTCCAGGGCATTAGGTTTCGATTGTGCTTATGTATGTGAGTGAATTAGGTTAAGAAAACCAGCCTATAATCCATGCATTGATGATTTGGAGATTTGATTTTCCATGAGATCAATTTCAATCTTTTTGCCATGAAACTATTGCCAATTGTATAGAATCTTTCCTTTTGAGTGATGCACGAAATATTTGATTCATAATGGATGGAAATGCTGCACAAAAAGATTCAAAATACATGATTTAGTATTTTTCTCATAATTAATTTTAATTAAATGAATTAATAGGATTAAAAATTCAATTAATTAATTAAAAATAAGAAAATAACTCCCTTTTAGCTTAATGGGTCGTGCATGGCCTTTGGGTGATGATTCATGAAAGAAATTTAGGCCCATTAGCAATTTTGAGGCATTTGAAGCAAAGTTGACTTTTCAAAATTCCCAAACATTTCCCAACTTCCACAAGGCATATCTTGCTCAATTTTTAAGCTTTAATCATGTTCTTGGACATTTTGGAAAAGTCTTGAAGTCCTATAACCAATTCCTTTGGTCCCATGTCATTTTGATTTACCAATCTCAAGTTATGGTCTTTGACTTAAAGTGCCTTTTTGTTGACTTTTAAAAATGACCTATAATGTTGAAATTGATAACTTTTTGTGAGAGCGTTTCTTGTACTTGAAGTGTGAAGATGAGTTGTAGGAAATGTCATTCTCTTCAAAATGAGCTTTGGATGGAATTTTTCTGATAAACCATGTGGAAGTTATGCCTTGGTCAATTTGCAGTTGACTTTTCCAACTGTCCAAAAATAGAAACTTTTGCATCTTGAGACTTTTTGAGCCATGCCTTGAGAATCATGATCAAGAATTGATCAAATGATGTTTGTGGCTTCAAAATAAGATGTTGACCAAAAATTTTGACTTTTGACTGTCAAATGACCATTTTGCCCCTGCAGTTGACTGTGAAGCATTTAGGGTTTTTGATTGTGCAATCTGGTGCTGTGAGTCCTGAAACTTGGCAGATGGATGCTTGACAATGTTTATGGGCATGTGGGACTTCATTGGACCCTTGGAAACCTCAATTTCTTTGCCAGAACCAAAACCCTAATTTTGACTGTGTTAGGAGGCAATTGGACTGTGCAACCCTTGAGAGATTTTGAACCTTGATCTTGGCAAATCTTGAAGAATATGGGAGGGCAAATTTTGGGGTACAACAATAACATAACTGAAAATTGACACATTTGCACATGCCACTCCTAGGGTACGCCTCACTTGGTTGCCTCGACGTGGTGATTAAGTATAGGGTGTTTTAGAGGTCTCCCTCCTGTCTAAAGATCAAAGTTGCCTCGAAACGGTTGCCTCGGATAAAACGGTCTAAGACATTAGGGTTACCGCTAAGGCGTCCTACCATTGCTTTATTGACCACATGTCCCTATAATCGAATTGACCCGAAAAACTCCAACGACGGTGCTACCTACTTCTCAATAGTGGGATAGTACTGTCTAAAGGACATTTACACATCTTAATTTCTTTTGAGTAGGTAGAGGTTCTCAGGTACTTGCTCTTTCAAAACAAAAATACTTTTCGCACTTACACTTTTCTGACAAAAGTTTTCAAACAAACACTTCATACACTCTTGAGGACAGATACAATAGTTAAATCGAAGTTTTCAAACAAAACTTTTTTCAAAACCCACAAACACAAGAAAAGCAAAATCTTTTGAAAACATAGTGAGCAAGTACCTAAGAGCCTGTGGATAACCACGGATAGAAAGGGTGCTAACACCTTCCCTTTCTATAATCTATCTCCCGAACCGAGAAACATCTTGAAAAGGAATTATGCTGTGCTTTTGTCCTTTCCTTGTTGGAGAAAATAAAAGACGGTGGCGACTCTTGCTTACCGCGACATTTTGCGAAACGCAAACGCGAACCAGCATTCCAAAACAATCAGTTCTATTTCCACCGATCACAGAACTGGCGACTCTGCTGGGGAATATCTAATAAGTGAGTTGTACCTTAGGATTAGATCACTTATGTTTTCAATTGTATGCCTTGTATGCTTTAATTTTATGGGCTTGCATCGGAGTTTTATAGATCCTAACCCGGATCTGGGGAATACCCTTTAGGTAAGTAGCAATAAACTGTGAGGGACCTGTCTGGCATAGACCGACACGGGTGAAACAGTAGCTACGTTGGTGTGACACCTTGGTCTGTACCGATATCCCTTGTGTTGGAACAAGGAGAATATGGGTCTTCTGAGGAGTCATTAAGCACTGACTGACCTTAGAACCTTAAATTGACCAACTTGGCCATAGAACAGTAGCAGTATGCTACACTCATTGAGGCTAAACTCTCGCGATGGTTCCGGCCGCAAGAAAAGGTTGCCAAACTGGAATTATGACCGATTGAGGGTAGTCAGTGATATTGAGATCCTCTAGAACTCGGTTACTATTTTTAGGACAGGTCTTAACCAACTGAAACTGAAAGAGGGTAGTACCTAAACTTCATGCCAACCTGAAATCTAAGGGCTCTCTTATGTGACTTGTGTGCCTTTACCATGTTTTCCTTTTGTGAATACTTATGGTGTACCTTTACCATGATATCATAACATCATAACATCATAACATTGCATACATCTTGCATAAGGACTAACCCATTTCAAGGATCTCAAGGGTTTGTGATGCAGGTCATGAGGAACCAAATGTCTAACAAGGGGAAAAGGGGGTTTATTTTCCTCTAGCCAAGGTTGTTTGGAGATCAAGACAGGATAGCTTGAGTCAGGGGCTATGACCCACTCGATATGGTGAGCTTGACTCTTGAAGAAGGGCTCTCAATAACATGAAGTTCCTTCAATCAAGCTACCAGATTCAAATTCTAACAAGTTTCTTTGTTTACCCTGCGAGATCCTTGAAAACATTGCATACATATATCATACATATCATTGCATTACAGGTACCATCGCAGGTCACTTATCTTCTTCGCTGTTTATTTCAGCAATCATCATGTCTACTGAGCCTTCCACTGAGCAAGCTATCAAGGCCCTCCAGGCCCAGAATGCCCAGTTCCAAGAGTTGGTTATGAGCCTAGCCCAGGGTCAACAGGAGTTGAAGACTCTGATTCTGAAAGAGAGGAAGAAGAAGAAGAAGAGGACCGTCTTGTTCAACACTGGACGTAGATTTGGGAATGGATTGCAGAATGAGGTTGAGCTGACTACCTCATCTGTAGGGAAAGACAGCCCACAAGAGAGAAGGGTTCCTAGTCCTGTGGTCTCCGACAACGAGATGGATTATGATGAAGAACAGTACCCTCCTGCTGAGGATAGGTATAAACAGCTGGAGGACCGCTTAAGTGCTATAGAGATACAGAATGTGCCCGGGTTGGACCTTGGAGACCTAGGCTTATCCTCTGGGGTGGTGATTCCCCATAAGTTTAAGGCACCTGCCTTTGCCAAATATGACGGAGTCTCCTGCCCAAAGCTGCACCTCCGGTCGTATGTAAGGAAGATCCAGCCTTACACAGCTGATAAGAATTTGTGGATCCATTTCTTCCAGGATAGTCTTTCAGGAACTCAGCTCGAGTGGTTCTATCAGCTGGATGGAGCCAGTATCCGTAACTGGGAGGATTTGGCTACTGCGTTCTATAAGCAGTATCAGTATAATTCCGACCTTGCTCTTATGCGTACCCATCTCCAGGATATGTCAATAGGGACGGGTGAAGGATTTAAGGAGTACGCTCAAAAGTGGAGAGACCTTGCTGGAAGGGTGCAGCCACCTTTAACTGATCGTGAACTTGTTGATATGTTTCTGGGGACCCTGTCTGGTCCATTCTTTAACCATTTGATTGGAAACTCTTCAGCCGGGTTCACAGACCTTATCTTGACTGGTGAAAGAATTGAAGCTGGCATCAAAAGCGGAAAGATTCAAGAAGCTACACCTTCTGATGCTCAGAAAAAGCCCTACAATGGGAAGAAAGAGTCCAATGTTGTGTATGGTCAAAAGAGTCGTCATGACCAACGGATAGGAGAAATCTTGATCTCTAATCCTACGCCTGCTCAACAAAGACAGGGGCATCAACGTAAGGAGGTCGCACCTAAAAGACAATTCACTAAGATCAACATGTCACTGACTCAAGTTCTACAACAAATGTTGAAGGCAAGGCTGATTACATTAAGGGCTCCTCTCCGGAATCCAAACACTTCCGCTCCTACCTACCATCCCAATGAAAGGTGTGCATACCACTCTGACAGTCCGGGGCATGACACAAACAACTGTTGGGCCCTGAAGAATAAGGTTCAAGACATGATTGATGCCAAAGAAATCCAGTTTGACCCTCCAGAGACTCCAAACATAATCATTGCTCCTAAGCCAAATCATGGAAGGCTTTTGTTTTATTTGACTATTCAAGTTGTATTTTTCTTTGCTTATTCAAACAATTATTGTCATGGCAAACTTTTTTATTTCATTAATGCATCGCATATGTCTGTTTTGAATCAATCCATTCGTATTCACTATATTCAAATTGCTTTCATTTTTTTGCGATGATCAACTCTCGATTAAAAAAATTCTAAACCTTTTGAGGAAGGATGACGAAAATGATATCAAAATCTTTACAGTATGCTTTTGAATAGACCCCGCTGATGAGGTACAGGCATTGTTTCAAATCCTAAATAGTGGAGTTATAAGGAAGATAATCCCTAGTCAACCCCTTTGAGCCAAAGAAGTTGGAGTTTTTCTTTTCACAAATTAAAACCCTTAATCACAACCCGGGGCAGGGTAGTTTTCTCAGTTGATCCAGGTGCACAATGAATGGCATCAAAGAAGTCCTTCCGAGACAAAAAGACAGTGATGGTTCCCTATAATCGTAAGGACAAGCAGTCATTATCTTTCATAAATAAAAGCCCAATAAGTCAAAACCTATGAAGGAGACTTACAAAAAACTGTGGCATCCCGCTGACTGTAATCACAAAAGAAACAGTTCAGGCAAAAAGACAGGGATAATAAAATCGAAAAGAAAGAGGTCCTACAAACCCTCAACAAAAAAAAAGAAAAAAAGAAATGACTGCCTATTCAAAATAAACTATCAGTATCCGAACCATCACTGGTATATCAGAGCGAAGATTCAAACAAGACATAATGCACGATTAGATGAGTTTAGGATCGAAAAACATCACGGAGAGCGGGTGGGTACAAATAAATTTTGAGCCTTTATCCTTTGTTTCTTAAACCGTAAACCAGGCCACGTTATAACCCTTAAAAGTCCTAGCTGAAGCATGGGTTAGTTCGAAAGCATACTGTTATAAAAGGTATCCTGACTCCTGTAGGGCTTGTTGTAAATCCTGAGTTGACGTCACATTTTACACAATTTTCCTATCTTACTGAAAAAATGCATTTTCAAAAATTTCAAAAGACAGACATAAGCTTTGCATTCTTAAAATAACATTGTTTGCATATGACTATTTGTTCAAACAGCAGAGAAATTCGCACGACGAATATCTAGTGAACAAAAACCTTTTCAATAAAAAGGGTCACCTCAAGTGGAAGAAACACTTCCAACCAAGGGGCAGACATGATCATTTTCCATCATCTGGGGCAGTCAAGTCAAGATTCAAGGAATCTCTCAAAATGCCAAATAGCCAGGGGAAAATCTCCATCTAAATCAATTGGGGCATTGGACATGAATTCCAGCAACGAATCTTGCATGATCAAACGAAGATCTTCTGGTAGTATGGCAACACAACACTACCGACAGTGACACCTCCCTACATCCTGAGAGTGTGGACATAGTCAAAAAGTACTACGCATAATCAAAGACACGCTAGGTTGACTGGCCTAGGCAAAAATAAGGGCTTCTCGGCGAACCAAAAGGGTTCGGGCAAAAATAAGGGATGAAAATGAAAAAATCTGTACACCCGACAAGTCGAAAACCTGAAAAGGAGGCTTGGGCAAAAAAGGGTATCCCGGTGAACTGAAAACCCGGAAGGGCGGTCCAGGCAAAAATTAGGGATCAAAGCGTACGACTATGTCTCGTCATCTCGTCACTGGCCTACCAGAAGAAGACTTGTCATTTTGATCGAAAGATACCAAGCACCTCATAGGTGGGGATAATACTCGATCCACAGGGCCTCCGCATGCACCTTCTCCCGCAGAAACGGGGGCAATAAAAAATGTCCAAACTGTACAGTTGCTCTGCTCACCAGGTACAAAGGTAGATTCAGCTGAAGAATATGGCTAAGATACTTTCACTCCCCGTAGAATAAGACAGTAATGATAGCTCTCCCCAGCTGAGACTTGCAACTGTGAATGAATCAGCAATGCTCTCCCCAAGCAGAGTTGGTATACCATCAGCCCCAAAAAGTTGGGTATCCCCAGTAGGTCTTAACATTCCCCAGCGGAGTATAAAGATATTCCTCAGCAAGCATCCCCGGCAGTCTTAATATTCCTGGACAGAATATAAGAGTGTTCCCCAGCGGAATACAAGACACCCCCAGTGGAGCCATTTTCCAGCGCAGTCTAAAAAAGCTTCCCCGCCAGAGTTGAATCATCTTCCCCAGTAAATTCTGGAAGCTTATCCCCTGCAGAATACAAATATTATTCTCAGCCATATTCAGAAGGTTATCCCCACAAGAGTCCAGCTGGGTTATCCTCAGCAAGTTGCAACTGAAAGATCATCCCCAGCGAAGTTCTTTCTATCCCCATCGGAGTTCATCATCAAAATCCCCAATAGAGCTTATCAACGGAATCCCCAGCGGAGTTATCGTTAAAATCTCAGCAAAGCATCTCCTCCCCACAGAGTAATTCCCCGCAGAGTAATCTCCTCATTAGTTTATTCCCCAACGAAGTTATACTCTCCTACAAGTTTATCATCTTCGTTCATCATCCCCAGCGGAAACGAAGAGTCCAACTCTTACTCTCTAGCAGCTTTGGGATTTATTTTCCCCGGCTAAAACATCACATTTCCATACATCATGATACATGCATAAACGCATCATATAATACAATCTCATTTATATTGAGAACATCATTGCTTGATCCATATCATGCATTGCATACGACTGACCTTTGCTTTTCAGGAAAGATACAGTTAAAGTTCTCAGAAGTCAAACGAGACAAATTCAGTCAAAGGAGACAAATCCGGTCAAAGGAGACAAATTCAGTCAAAGGAGACAAATCCAGTCAAAGGAGACAAATCCGGTCAAAGGAGACAAATCCAGTCAAAGGAGGCAAATCCAGTCAAAGGAGACAAATCCGGTCAAAGGAGACAAATCCAGTCAAAGGAGACAAATCCAGTCAAAGGAGACAAATTCAGTCAATGGAGACAAAATCAGTTAAATCGATTCCTAAAGATTTTTCTGATGCGAATCCACTCAATAGAGACAAGACCAGTTAAATCGATTCCTAAAGATTTTTCTGAAGCCAGTCAATGGAGACAAAACCAGTTAAATCGATTCCTAAAGATTTTTCTGAAGCCAGTCAAAAGAGACAAATTAAGTAAATGGAGACAAAACCAGTTAAATCGATTCCTAAAGATTTTTCTGATGCTAACGCAGTTAATGGAGACAAAATCAGTTAAATAGATTCCTAAATATTTTTCTGATGCGAATCCAGTCAATGGAGACAAGACCAGTTAAATCGATTCCTAAAGATTTTTCTGAAGCCAGTCAATGGAGACAAGACCAGTTAAATCGATTCCTAAAGATTTTTCTAAATCCAGTCAAAGGAGACAAATTCAGTCAATGGAGACAAAATCAGTTAAATCGATTCCTAAATATTTTTCTGATGCGAATTCAGTCAATGGAGACAAGACCAGTTAAATCGATTCCTAAAGATTTTTCTGAAGCCAGTCAATGGAGACAAAACCAGTTAAATTGATTCCTAAAGATTTTTCTGATGATAACCCGTCAATAGAGACAACCCGTCAATAGAGACAACCCGTCAATGGAGACAACCCGTTGATAGAGACAACCCGTCAATAGAGACAACCCGTCAATAGAGACAACCCGTCAATAGAGACAACCCGTCAATGAAGACAACCCGTCAATAAAGACAAAACTACCAACCAACAATCTCTAGGTGGCATCTATAAGCCCATCCTCCTATCCATCATCTCTCCAAATGGCATCTGTAAGCCCATTCCCGACATCACATTGCTGATACTACACCATGCGAGTGCAAATTTCTTGGCACTTTAGTGTTCAATCATCTTCCACCTTCAGATCACGAAAGGCACGCAAGCCAATCTACATCCTCAGGTCTAAGAAGATTGAACAAGGGCAACTGTTGTACCCCAAAATATGCCCTCCCATATTCCTCAAGATTTTTCAAGAATGATCTTCAAATTGTTCAAGATTGCTCAAGGGTTGTACAGTCAGACCACCTCCTAAGACAGCTGAAATTAGGGTTTTGATTCTTTCAAGGAATTTGGGGTTTTCAATGGTTCAATCAAGTCTCATTGGCCTATATACATTCTCAAGCACCTACATACCAAGTTTCAAGACTCACCGTGCCAATTTTCACAGTCAAAAGCCTCATTTGATCTACAGTCAACTGCAAGGGAAAAATGGTCATTTTGCAGTCAAAAGTCAGAATTTTTGGTCAACATCTTATTTTGAGTTCAAAATCATCATTTGATCAAGTCTTGATCATGATTCCACAAGAATAGCTCAAAAATCATCAAGGTGCAAAAGTTACTATTTTTGGACAGCGGAAAAGTCAACTGTATCTTGACCAGGGCATAACTTTTTCATGGTTTGTCAGAAAAATTCCATCCAATGCTCATTTTGAAGGGGATGAAATTTCCTACAATCCATCTTCACACTCCAAGTTCAAGAAATTCTCTCACAAGAAGTTACCAATTTTTACATTATAGGTCAAATTCAAAAGTCAACAAAAGTACACTTTGAGTCAAAGGCCATAACTTGAGATTGGTAAATCCAAATGACATGGGACCAAAGGCATTGGTTAGAGGACTTCAAGAGCTTTCCAAAATGTCCAAGAACATGGTCATATGATCAAAGTTGAGCAAGTTGTGCATTGGAGAAGTTGGGAAATTTTAATGAATTTGCAAAAGTCAACTTTGCCCAGAACACCTTATTTTTGCTAATGGGCCTCAAATCTCTTCTTGAAACTTCACCCATGACCTATGCACGACCCACCAAGCTAAATGGGATTTATTTTCTTATTTTTATTGATTAATTGGATTTTTAATTAATATTAATTCATTTAATCAATTTAAATCATAAGAAAATAGAAGATTTGTTTTTTTAAATCTTTTTGTGAAGCAAATATGACCTAAACATGCTGGAAAATTCGTGCACAAGTCAAAGATACAAAAAATTCCAAATTTGGCAACTTTGTTCAATCATGAAGAATCAAAAATATTTGATTTCCAATCAAAGATTTAAACATCAATGCAATGGATATTGGCCCAGATTTTTGACCTAATTTGTTTCCCTTATACATAAGCAAGCAAACCCTGACCTAATGGACGATTGAAAAACTGCAGAAACCACCATAGCCAATTCAAGAATTTCCAAGAAAATTAAAAACCTATTCTTGCATTCTAGGGCGATTCAAGGGTTTTTCTTGATTCAAATACATTGCAGGAGGTTCCAGGAACGTTTTGCAATCAAACTCAGGCATTAAAGCTCAAAGAATCGTCATATACAGAACCACGGTTTGCCTTTCTTATTCAAAATCGTATTACTTGATTCATGCGCATTTAACATGTTTTCATGATTGTTTTGCATTGCTAGGAACCATACGAAGCTAATGGCATAATTTAATTGAACTATAACGCCCTGAATCAAAAGATGCCATGATTAAAATTCTAGGGTTCTTGAGCTTTCAATTAGGGCTTTCTAAACCAGGAAAAATTGGGACTCATGAGATACATGACTGAACTCGTGTGGCCAAGACGAACATAACCCACCCTTCGCGAAATATTAATGCTTGCTAGATTTCTAATCGCTATTTTTCGTGCAGCTAGATAGTGGGTGTTAAAAATCCCTGTTATATGATGTTAATTATACAGGTACAAACGAAGAAGATGATGAGGTGTTGGCGTCCCATTGGTTAATTTGAAAAAGCGCGCGTTTGTTTTTATAATTTCAGCATATTGATTGGTTTGCATATATAATGAATACTTATTATTACAATATCAATTGAGGCAGGTTGGTGGAGTGGTTGAGTGAACGTCCAATGAGCGCTGGGACCTGGGTTCGAATCCCAGGTTCCCCAAAACACTTATTCCATTTTTTCTTTATGTGTTCACATGCAGCTTTCAAAAGGTGGTATACCATACATCTCAAATCTCAACACGCCAGTTGTCTTCAGACTGAAATCCAATGGCCAGGATGGAATTACTAACTTAGTCCTTAGTCAACTAGCACATGGATAATCTCAAAGGTCAAATGAGGCTTGAGCATTGTTGGGCCAGAAAATTCCAGAATCACCTCCAAAATTGGGCCAGCACCCCCCTGAGTTTATTTTCTTCTTCTCCTTTTTATTTTCATTTAAATTGTTTTTATTAATTTTTAATTAACTACTAACTAAAACAATTAACATTTTTTTAATAAATTCAGAAAACATGAAAATATAATATTTTTATTTACTAAAGTTAATTAGTTTATTTTGTAAGTAAATACTAACATAATTAATTTAGTTTTTTTAATTAGGTTAATTTTAATATTTTCACAATAATTTAAAATCGATGTAGAATTAGGTTTTTAATAACTTTTGACCATCTTTTCTTTTTTCCTTAAAAAACATAAAAAACTCAAAAAAAATATCTTCCTTTATTTAATTAATTAATTAGTCTAGGTTTAATTTAATTAAAAGCAAAATAATAAAAATCTCTTTCTTTCTCAAAAAAGGGTCAAAACCCTAAAAACTCTTCGATCCAATTTTTCTCGCGCGAATGTTTATTTTATTCATGTTTTGATTCATATAATTGTATTTGCTCCGAGGATACAATAGCTTTAATTAGGACCTTTTTATCGCTTTTATTTATTTTCTCACATTTATTTTTCAAGGGTTGTTTTTGGCGATGTAAATACCCGACGCCTTGTAATAGCGTAGCTTTACTTTCCGCAATTTATCTTCCACAACTATTAACTGCTAGATGTATGCTAACTAGGCTATGCATGACAAGATCTCTCTTAAAATAAAATCAATCGTAGCTCACCATAACATATACAAAGATGACATAACTGAAAATTGACACATTTGCACATGCCACTCCTAGGGTACGCCTCACTTGGTTGCCTCGACGTGGTCATTAAGTATAGGGTGTTTTAGAGGTCGCCCTCCTGTCTAAAGATCAAAGTTGCCTCGAAACGGTTGCCTCGGATAAAACGGTCTAAGACATTAGGGTTACCGCTAAGGCGTCCTACCATTGCTTTAGTGACCACATGTCCCTATAATCGAATTGACCCGAAAAACTCCAACGACAGTGCTACCTACTTCTCAATAGTGGGATAGTACTGTCTAAAGGACATTTACACATCTTAATTTCTTTTGAGTAGGTAGAGGTTCTCAGGTACTTGCTCTTTCAAAACAAAAATACTTTTCGCACTTACACTTTTCTGACAAAAGTTTTCAAACAAACACTTCATACACTCTTGAGGACAGATACAATAGTTAAATCGAAGTTTTCAAATAAAACTTTTTTCAAAACCCACAAACACAAGAAAAGCAAAATCTTTTGAAAATATAGTGAGCAAGTACCTAAGAGCCCGTGGATAACCACGGATAGAAAGGGTGCTAACACCTTCCCTTTCTATAATCTACCTCCCGAACCGAGAAACATCTCGAAAAGGAATTTTGCTTTGCTTTTGTCCTTTCCTTGTTGGAGAAAATAAAAGACGGTGGCGACTCTTGCTTACCGCGACATTTTACGAAACGCAAACGCGAACCAGCATTCCAAAACAGTCAGTTCTATTTCCACCGATCACAGAACTGGTGACTCTGCTGAGGAATATCTAATAAGTGAGGTGTACCTTAGGATTAGATCACTTATGTTTTCAATTGTATGCCTTGTATGCTTTAATTTTGTGGGCTTGCATCGGAGTTTTATAGATCCTAACCCGGATCTGGGGAATACCCTTTAGGTAAGTAGCAATAAACTGTGAGGGACCTGTCCGGCATAGACCGACACGGGTGAAACAGTAGCTACGTTGGTGTGACACCTTGGTCTGTACCGATATCCCTTGTGTTGGAACGAGGAGAATATGGGTCTTCTGAGGAGTCATTAAACACCAACTGACCTTAGAACCTTAAATTGAGCAACTTGGCCATAGAACAGTAGCCGTATGCTACACTCATTGAGGCTAAACTCTCGCGATGGTTCCGGCCGCAAGAAAAGGTTGCCAAACAGGAATTATGACCGATTGAGGGTAGTCAGTGATATTGAGATCCTCTAGAACCCGGTTACTATTTTTAGGACAAGTCTTAACCAACTGAAACTGAAAGAGGGTAGTACCTAAACTTCATGCCAACCTGAAATCTAAGGGCTCTCTTGTGTGACTTGTGTGCCTTTACCATGTTTGCCTTTTGTGAATACTTGTGGTGTGCCTTTACCATGACATCATAACATCATAACATCATAACATTGCATACATCTTGCATAAGGACTAACCCATTTCAAGGATCTCAAGGGTTTGTGATGCAGGTCATGAGGAACCAAATTTATAGCAATGGGCAAAGGGGATTTATTTTCCTCTAGCCAAGGTTGTTTGGAGATCAAGACAGGATAGCTTGAGTCAGGGGCTATGACCCACTCGATATGGTGAGCTTGACTCTTGAAGAAGGGCTCTCAATAACATGAAGTTCCTTCAATCAAGCTACCAGATTCAAATTCTAACAAGTTTCTTTGTTTACCCCGCGAGATCCTTGAAAACATTGCATACATATATCATACATATCATTGCATTACAGGTACCATCGCAGGTCACTTATCTTCTTCGCTGTTTATTTCAGCAATCATCATGTCTACTGAGCCTTCCACTGAGCAAGCTATCAAGGCCCTCCAGGCCCAGAATGCCCAGTTCCAAGAGTTGGTTATGAGCCTAGCCCAGGGTCAACAGGAGTTGAAGACTCTGATTCTGAAAGAGAGGAAAAAGAAGAAGAAGAGGACCGTCTTGTTCAACACTGGACGTAGATTTGGGAATGGATTGCAGAATGAGGTTGAGCTGACTACCTCATCTGTAGGGAAAGACAGCCCACAAGAGAGAAGGGTTCCTAGTCCTGTGGTCTCCGACAACGAGATGGATTATGATGAAGAACAGTACCCTCCTGCTGAGGATAGGTATAAACAGCTGGAGGACCGCTTAAGTGCTATAGAGATACAGAATGTGCCCGGGTTGGACCTTGGAGACCTAGGCTTATCCTCTGGGGTGGTGATTCCCCATAAGTTTAAGGCACCTGCCTTTGCCAAATATGACGGAGTCTCCTGCCCAAAGCTGCACCTCCGGTCGTATGTAAGGAAGATCCAGCCTTACACAGCTGATAAGAATTTGTGGATCCATTTCTTCCAGGATAGTCTTTCAGGAACTCAGCTCGAGTGGTTCTATCAGCTGGATGGAGCCAGTATCCGTAACTGGGAGGATTTGGCTACTGCGTTCTATAAGCAGTATCAGTATAATTCCGACCTTGCTCTTATGCGTACCCATCTCCAGGATATGTCAATAGGGACGGGTGAAGGATTTAAGGAGTACGCTCAAAAGTGGAGAGACCTTGCTGGAAGGGTGCAGCCACCTTTAACTGATCGTGAACTTGTTGATATGTTTCTGGGGACCCTGTCTGGTCCATTCTTTAACCATTTGATTGGAAACTCTTCAGCCGGGTTCACAGACCTTATCTTGACTGGTGAAAGAATTGAAGCTGGCATCAAAAGCGGAAAGATTCAAGAAGCTACACCTTCTGATGCTCAGAAAAAGCCCTACAATGGGAAGAAAGAGTCCAATGTTGTGTATGGTCAAAAGAGTCGTCAGGACCAACGCATAGGAGAAATCTTGATCTCTAATCTTACGCCTGCTCAACAAAGACAGGGGCATCAACGTAAGGAGGTCGCACCTAAAAGATAATTCACTAAGATCAACATGTCACTGACTCAAGTGCTACAACAAATGTTGAAGGCAGGGCTGATTACATTAAGGGCTCCTCTCCGGAATCCAAACACTTCCGCTCCTACCTACCATCCCAATGAAAGGTGTGCATACCACTCTGACAGTCCGGGGCATGACACAAACAACTGTTGGGCCCTGAAGAATAAGGTTCAAGACATGATTGATGCCAAAGAAATCCAGTTTGACCCTCCAGAGACTCCAAACATAATCACTGCTCCTAAGCCAAATCATGGAAGGCTTTTGTTTTATTTGACTATTCAAGTTGTATTTTTCTTTGCTTATTCAAACAATTATTGTCATGGCAAACTTTTTTATTTCATTAATGCATCGCATATGTCTGTTTTGAATCAATCCATTCGTATTCACTATATTCAAATTGCTTTCATTTTTTGCGATGATCAACTCTCGATTAAAAAAATTCTAAACCTTTTGAGGGAGGATAACGAAAATGATATCAAAATCTTTACAGTATGCTTTTGAATAGACCCCTCTGATGAGGTACAGGCATTGTTTCAAATCCTAAACAGTGGAGTTATAAGGAAGATAATCCCTAGTCAACCCCTTTGAGCCAAAGAAGTTGGAGTTTTTCTTTTCACAAATTAAAACCCTTAATCACAACCCGGGCCAGGGTAGTTTTCTCAGTTGATCCAGGTGCACAATGAATGGAATCAAAGAAGTCCTTCTGAGACAAAAAGACAGTGATGGTTCCCTATAATCGTAAGGACAATCAATCATTATCTTTCAGAAATAAAAGCCCAATAAGTCAAAACCTATAAAGGAGACTTACAAAAAACCGGGGCATCCCGCTGACTGTAATCACAAAAGAAACAGTTCAGGCAAAAAGACAGGGATAATAAAATCGAAAAGAAAGAGGTCCTACAAACCCTCAACAAAAAAAAAAAGAAATGACTGCCTATTCAAAATAAACTATCAGTATCCGAACCATCACTGGTATATCAGAGCGAAGATTCAAACAAGATCTAATGCACGATTAGCTGAGTTTAGGATCGAAGAACATCACGAAGAGCGGGTGGGTACAAATAAATTTTAAGCCTTTATCCTTTGTTTCTTAAACCGTAAACCAGACTACGTTATAACCCTTAAAAGTCCTAGCTGAAGCATGGGTTAGTTCGAAAGCATACTGTTACAAAAGGTATCCTGACTCCTGTAGGGCTTGCTGTAAATCCTGAGTTGACGTCACATTTTACAAAATTTTCCTATCTTACTGAAAAAATGCATTTTCAAAAATTTCAAAAGACAGACATAAGCTTTTCATTCTTAAAATAACATTGTTTGCATACGACTATTTGTTCAAACAGCAGAGAAATTCGCACGACGAATATCTAGTGAACAAAAACCTTTTCAATAAAAAGGGTCACCTAAAGTGGAAGAAACACTTCCAACCAAGGGGCAGACATGATCATTTTCCATCATCTGGGGCAGTCAAGTCAAGATTCAAGGAATCTCTCAAAATGCCAAATAGCCAGGGGAAAATCTCCATCTGAATCAATTGGGGCATTGGACATGAATTCCAGCAACGAATCTTGCATGATCAAACGAAGATCTTCTGGTAGTATGGCAACACAACACTACCGACAGTGACACCTCCCTACATCCTGAGAGTGTGGACATAGTCAAAAATTACTACGCATAATCAAAGACCCGCTAGGTTGACTGGCCTAGGCAAAAATAAGGGCTTCCCGGCGAACCAAAAGGATTCGGGCAAAAATAAGGGATGAAAATGAAAAAATCTGTACACCCGGCAAGTCGAAAACCTGAAAAGGCGGCTTGGGCAAAAAAGGGTATCCCGGTGAACTGAAAACCCGGAAGGGCGGTCCAGGCAAAAATTAGGGATCAAAGCGTACGACTATGTCTCGTCACCTCGTCATTGGCCTACCAGAAGAAGACTTGTCATTTTGACCGAAAGATACCAAGCACCTCATAGGTGGGGATAATACTCGATCCACAGGGCCTCCGCATGCACCTTCTCCCGCAGAAACAGGGGCAATAAAAAATGTCCAAACTGTACAGTTGCTCTGCTCACCAGGTACAAAGGTAGATTCAGCTGAAGAATATGGCTAAGATAATTTCTCTCCCCGCAGAATAAGACAGTAATGATAGCTCTCCCCAGCCGAGACTTGCAACTGTGAATGAATCAGCAATGCTCTCCCCAAGTAGAGTTGGTCTACCATCAGCCCCAAAAAGTTGGGTATCCCCAGTAGGTCTTAACATTCCCCAGCGGAGTATAAAGATATTCCTCAGCAAGCATCCCCGGCAGTCTTAATATTCCTCGATAGAATATAAGAGTGTTCCCCGGTGGAATATAAGACACCCCCAGTGGAGCCATTTTCCAGCGCAGTCTAAAAAAGCTTCCCCGCCAGAGTTGAATCATCTTCCCCAGTAGATTCTGGAAGCTTATCCCCTGCAGAATACAAATATTATCCTCAGCCATATTCAGAAGGTTATCCCCATAAGAGTCCAACTGGGTTATCCTCAGCAAGTTGCAACTGAAAGATCATCCCCAGCGAAGTTCTTTCTATCCCCAACGGAATTCATCATCAAAATCCCCAATAGAGCTTATCAACGGAATCCCCAGCGGAGTTATCGTTAAAATCTCAGCAAAGTATCTCCTCCCCACAAAGTAATTCCCCGCAGAGTAATCTCCTCATCAGTTTATTCCCCAACGAAGTTATACTCTCCTGCAAGTTTATCATCTTCGTTCATCATCCCCAGCGGAAACGAAGAGTCCAACTCTTACTCTCTAGCAGCTTTGGGATTTATTTTCCCCGGCTAAAACATCACATTTCCATACATCATGATACATGCATAAACGCATCATATAATACAATCTCATTTATATTGAGAACATCATTGCTTGATCCATATCATGCATTGCATATGACTGACCTTTGCTTTTCAGGAAAGATACAGTTAAAGTTCTCAGAAGTCAAAGGAGACAAATTCAGTCAAAGGAGACAAATCTGGTCAAAGGAGACAAATTCAGTCAAAGGAGACAAATCCAGTCAAAGGAGACAAATCCGGTCAAAGGAGACAAATCCATTCAAAGGAGGCAAATCCAATCAAAGGAGACAAATCCGGTCAAAGGAGACAAATCCAGTCAAAGGAGACAAATCCAGTCAAAGGAGACAAATTCAGTTAATGGAGACAAAATCAGTTAAGTCGATTCCTAAAGATTTTTCTGATGCGAATCCAGTCAATGGAGACAAGACCAGTTAAATCGATTCCTAAAGAGTTTTCTGAAGCCAGTCAATGGAGACAAAACCAGTTAAATCGATTCCTAAAGATTTTTCTGAAGCCAGTCAAAAGAGACAAATTAAGTCAATGGAGACAAAACCAGTTAAATCGATTCCTAAAGATTTTTCTGATGCTAACGCAGTCAATGGAGACAAAATCAGTTAAATCGATTCCTAAAGATTTTTCTGATGCGAATCCAGTCAACGGAGACAAGACCAGTTAAATCGATTCCTAAAGATTTTTCTGAAGCCAGTCAATGGAGACAAGACCAGTTAAATCGATTCCTAAATATTTTTCTAAATCCAGTCAAAGGAGACAAATTCAGTCAATGGAGACAAAATCAGTTAAATCGATTCCTAAATATTTTTCTGATGCAAATTCAATCAATGGAGACAAGACCAGTTAAATTGATTCCTAAAGATTTTTCTGAAGCCAGTCAACGGAGACAAAACCAGTTAAATCGATTCCTAAAGATTTTTCTGATGATAACTCGTCAATAGAGACAACCCGTCAATAGAGACAACCCGTCAATGGAGACAACCCATCGATAGAGACAACCCGTCAATAGAGACAACCCGTCAATAGAGACAACCCGTCAATAGAGACAACCCGTCAATAGAGACAACCCGTCAATGAAGACAACCCGTCAATAAAGACAAAACTACCAACCAACAATCTACATGTGGCATCTATAAGCCTATCCTCCTATCCATAATCTCTCCAAATGGCATCTGTAAGCCCATTCCCGACATCACATTGTTGATACTACACCATGCGAGTGCAAATTTCTGGGCACTTTAGTGTTCAATCATCTTCCACCTTCGGATCACGAAAGGCACGCAAGCCAATCTACATCCTCAGGTCTAAGAAGATTGAACAGAGGCAACTGTTGTACCCCAAAATATGCCCTCCCATATTCCTCAAGATTTGTCAAGAATGATCTTCAAATTGTTTAAGATTGCTCAAGGGTTGTACAGTCAGACCACCTCCTAAGACAGCTGAAATTAGGGTTTTGATTCTTTCCAGGAATTTGGGGTTTTCAATGGTTCAATCAAGTCTCATAGGCCTATATACATTCTCAAGCACCTACATACCAAGTTTCAAGACTCACCGTGCCAATTTGCACAGTCAAAAGCCTCATTTGATCTACAGTCAACTACAAGGGCAAAATGGTCATTTTGCAGTCAAAAGTCAGAATTTTTGGTCAACATCTTATTTTGAGTTCACAATCATCATTTGATCAAGTCTTGATCATGATTCCACAAGAATAGCTCAAAAATCATCAAGGTGCAAAAGTTACTATTTCTGGACAGCAGAAAAGTCAACTGTATCTTGACCAGGGCATAACTTTTTCATGGTTTGTCAGAAAAATTCCATCCAATGCTCATTTTGAAGGGGATGAAATTTCCTACAATACATATTCACACTCCAAGTTCAAGAAATTATCTCACAAGAAGTTACCAATTTTTACATTATAGGTCAAATTCAAAAGTCAACAAAAGTACACTTTGGATCAAAGGCCATAACTTGATATTGGTAAATCCAAATGACATGGGACCAAAGGCATTGGTTAGAGGACTTCAGGAGCTTTCCAAAATGTCCAAGAACATAGTCATATGATCAAAGTTGAGCAAGTTGTGCATTGGAGAAGTTGGGAAATTTTCATGAATTTGCAAAAGTCAACTTTGCCCAAAACACCTTATTTTTGCTAATGGGCCTCAAATCTCTTCTTGAAACTTCACCCATGACCTATGCACGACCCACCAAGCTAAATGGGATTTATTTTCTTATTTTTATTGATTAATTGGATTTTTAATTAATATTAATTCATTTAATCAATTTAAATCATAAGAAAATAGAAGATTTGTTTTTTTAAATCTTTTTGTGAAGCAAATATGACCTAAACATGCTGGCAAATTCGTGCACAAGTCAAAGATACAAAAAATTCCAAATTTGGCAACTTTGTTCAATCATGAAGAATAAAAACTATTTGATTTCCAATCAAAGATTTAAACATTAATGCAATGGATATTGGCCCAGCTTTTTGACCTAATTTGTTTCCCTTATACATAAGCAAGCAAACCCTGGCCTAATGGACGATTGAAAAACTGCAGAAACCACCATAGCCAATTCAAGAATTTCCAAGAAAATTAAAAACCTATTCTTGCATTCTAGGGCGATTCAAGGGTTTTTGTTGATTCAAATACATTGCAGGAGGTTCCAGGAACGTTTTGCAATCAAACTCAGGCATTAAAGCTCAAAGAATCGTCATATACAGAACCACGGTTTGCCTTCCTTATTCAAAATCGTATTGCTTAATTCATGCGCATTTAACATGTTTTCATGATTGTTTTGCATTGCTAGGAACCATACGAAGCTAATGGCATAATTTAATTGAACTATAACGCCCTGAATCAAAAGATGCCATGATCAAAATTCTAGGGTTCTTGAGCTTTCAATTAGGGCTTTCTAAACCAGGAAAAATTGGGACTCATGAGATACATGACTGAACTCGTGTGGCCAAGATGAACATAACCCACCCTTCGCGAAATATTTATGCTTGCTAGATTTCTAATCGCTATTTTTCGTGCAGCTAGATAGTGGAGGTTAAAAACCCCCGCTATCTGATGTTAATTATACAGGTACAAACGAAGAAGATGATGAGGTGTTGGCGTCCCATTGGTTAATTTGAAAAAGCGCACGTTTGTTTTTATAATTTCAGCATATTGATTGGTTTGCATATATAATGAATACTTATTATTCCAATATCAATTGAGGCAGGTTGGTGGAGTGGTTGAGTGAACGTCCAATGAGCACTGGGACCTGGGTTCGAATCCCATGTCCCCCAAAACACTTATTCCATTTTTTCTTTATGTGTTCACATGCAGCTTTCAAAAGGTGGTATACCATACATCTCAAATCTCAACACGCCAGTTGTCTTCAGACTGAAATCCAATGGCCAGGATGGAATGACTACCATAGTCCTTAGTCAACCAGCGCATGGATAATCTCAAAGGTCAAATGAGGCTTGAGCATTGTTGGGCCAGAAAATTCCAGAATCACCTCCAAAATTGGGCCAGCACCCCCCTGAGTTTATTTTCTTCTTCTCCTTTTTATTTTTATTTAAATTGTTTTTATTAATTTTTAATTAACTACTAACTAAAATAATTAACATTTTTTAATAAATTCAGAAAACATGAAAATATAATATTTTTATTTACTAAAGCTAATTAGTTTATTTTGTAAGTAAATACTAACATAATTAATTTAGTTTTTTTAATTAGGTTAATTTTAATATTTTCACAATAATTTAAAATCGATGTAGAATTAGGCTTTTAATAACTTTTGACCATCTTTTCTTTTTTCCTTAAAAAACATAAAAAAACTCAAAAAAATATCTTCCTTTATTTAATTAATTAATTAGTCTAGGTTTAATTTAATTAAAAGCAAAATAATAAAAATCTCTTTCTTTCTCAAAAAATGGTCAAAACCCTAAAAACTCTCCGATCCAATTTTTCTCGCGCGAATGTTTATTTTATTCATGTTTTGATTCATATAATTGTATTTGCTCCGAGGATGTAATAGCTTTAATTAGGACCTTTTTATCGCTTTTATTTATTTTCTCGCATTTATTTTTCAAGGGTTGTTTTTGGCGATGTAAATACCCGACGCCTTGTAATAGCGTAGCTTTACTTTCCGCAATTTATCTTCCGCAACTATTAACTGCTAGATGTATGCTAACTAGGCTATGCATGACAAGATCTCTCTTAAAATAAAATCAATTGTAGCTCACCATAACATGTACAAAGATAACATAACTGAAAATTGAAACATTTGCACATGCCACTCTTAGGGTACGCCTCACTTGGTTGCCTCGACGTGGTCATTAAGTATAGGGTGTTTTAGAGGTCGCCCTCCTGTCTAAAGATCAAAGTTGCCTCGAAACGGTTGCCTCGGATAAAACGGTCTAAGACATTAGGGTTACCGCTAAGGCGTCCTACCATTGCTTTAGTGGCCACATGTCCCTATAATCGAATTGACCCAAAAAACTCCAACGACGGTGCTACCTACTTCTCAATAGTGGGATAGTATTGTCTAAAGGACATTTACACAGCTTAATTTCTTTTGAGTAGGTAGAGGTTCTCAGGTACTTGCTCTTTCAAAACAAAAATACTTTTCGCACTTACACTTTTCTGACAAAAGTTTTTAAACAAACACTTCATACACTCTTGAGGACAGATACAAGAGTTAAATCAAAGTTTTCAAACAAAACTTTTTTCAAAACCCACAAACACAAGAAAAGAAAAATCTTTTGAAAACATAGTGAGCAAGTACCTAAGAGCCCGTGGATAACCACGGATAGAAAGGGTGCTAACACCTTCCCTTTCTATAATCTACCTCCTGAACCGAGAAAAATCTCGAAAAGGAAGTTTGTTGTGCTTTTGTCCTTTCCTTGTTGGAGAAAATAAAAGACGGTGGTGACTCTTGCTTACCGCGACATTTTGCAAAACGCAAACGCAAACCAGCATTCCAAAACAGTCAGTTCTATTTACATCGATCACAACCAGCAATTAGGTTTTTTGCAATTCTGAAAAGAAAATGAATTTTCAAAGATCCAATTGGCTTTCACAGGTCTTCATGCTTCCTTAAGATTGTACTTATGATTTCTTCAAGCTACAAGATTTTGAGACAATTATGTTTGTTCATGGTCACATGTGATGTCGCTCATCACAAGTCATTTGATTGATTTTGAATTTTCATAAAACACAGTTTACTGGAAAAAAATAATGTTTGTTCTCAGAGCATGATTTGTTGGGACAAGAGATAGAAATTAAGACGGTCATTTAGGACGATCATGATTTTGATCCAGGTTGACCAGATGACTTACGTCCTTTAAAACATTTGCTCGGTTAGGAAATGGAATATACAGTGCGTGTTTGTTTGAAATGCAGTTACAGAATTATTGAGATTACTTGGAATTTAAGTTAACAGACTGGAGCATTTTGTTTCAAATATCTTGATTGGGAATTTCAAAAATCAATTAGGATGCGAAGAGAAAATTACAAGTTATTGTTGATCAAGGATTTCAAGTGACACCAGAACATTTCATAAGATTTTCTCCAAATTCATACATTGTTACAAAACAATTTATTCTTTTAAATACTTTATGTTTTACAACTTATTGTATTTAAAGATGAATTGATACAATTATTGGATACAATACAAGAATGATTTTTCTAAATTACCAAGAAAATCCAAATAAATGTTTGGCCTAGGAGAAATAATCTATGCCTAAGTTTGTCTGAAGATTGAAGTCGTGTCAATTTCCTTTGCTTATCTCCAAGACTTCCTTGCTTGCCATAGAGTTATTTCCTTCCTTGCTTTGTCATACCCAATTGTGCTCACATGAAAACAAAAGAAAGAAAAGAAATGGTTAGTGCAAATCATATGCGCATGAGCAAGAATTTTTCAGAAAAAAAGTATTCATCATTAAGGTTTGCAAAGTGGAATCAGAAGGCCATTTTATTTCCCCTATTTGCAAATCACAAGAAGGTCATCCTTCTTGGTTCACAAAAAAGAAAGAAAGAAAGGAATGCTACAAGCTGTCCAAACAAAGGCAAGCAAATTGTCCAAACAAAAGGCAAGTAAACTGTCCAAATAAAAGGCAAGCAAACTGTCCAAACAAAAGGCAAGCAAACTGTCCAAACAAAATGCTAGCAAACTGTCCAAACAAAAGGCAAGCAAACTGTCCAAACAAAATGCAAGCAAACTGTCCAAACAAAATGGTACAAACTGAACCAAACAGCGGCGCAAACTGGACAACAAACAAGCAGCCTCGCAAACAACAAACAGCATCAACAAAAGCTAAAGCAGGAAGCAATGCAGCAATAAGCAAATAGCTAAGATGCTAAGTCAAATAAAAACTTGTTCAAGAAGCATAAAGTCATCATTTTCCATGCAAACCTTTCAGAATTGGAAAAAAAGGCAAAAGAGCAATTTGCTTTCTTATTGTCATTGAGAGAGAAGAGAGGAAAGAAGTCACCTAGGTTATTGGAATGCACAGCCTTGCTGCCCTGCCTGTCATAAGTTGCATAGAATTTGCTAAAAAACAAAACTGCAACAAAAAAGGCCATAAGGACAATATACTAAAATATTCAATTTTTTGGTTTCCCACCATTTTGAATATGGATAACAGAAGCAGGGTCAATATAATAGTTGACAAGTCTCAAGCAAAAGGGAGAGAAAACATCATCAAACTCAAAAACTTGAAAAAAATTTCAAAGGCAAAAAACCTGTTAACCATTTTCAAACTCACAAAACCAGAGCCAAAAACAGTAAACCAGTAAGGATCTCAAACTGTCAACAAACTCAAAACCTGTAAAAATCCAAAAAGCCAAAACCTGAAACCTGTTAGCCAGCAACAAGGATCTCAAACTGCCAACCGAAAACATAGCCTCAAAAACTCCAAACGTGTGCCCAGTTTCACAAACTCAAAACACCATTAAACCACCATCAAACCAAACCTATAACAAGCCTAGAACCACCATCAAACCAAACCTGTAACAAACCTGATAAACATCAACAAATCCAAAACCAAAACTCCAAAAAACCATTAACCATCATCAAGAACGGGAATACAGTACCAAAAGCCACAAACTCAAAACCTGATAAACATCCACAAAACCAAAACTCCAAAAGCCACAAATACAAAAACTGTTAACCATCAAGCTAACAGAACCAGTACCAAAACTCCAAAAGCCTAAAACCATCATCAAACAAAAACAGTAACAAACCACATAAATTCAAAAAAAAAATTGTTAATCATCATCATTCAACAGAGAAAAATAGAAGAAGTTACCAACGGGTCAGAAGAGCCACACCCTCATCTCTTCCCCTCCCGCAAATTCTGCTACCAAAGGAACGCCGTCCTCAATCTCGCCGTCCCCTTTCCATTTCACAGAAAGAACTTCAACAGGTATGGCTTCCCCCTCTTTCCCAAATCTTCCATAAGCATATGTTTTCCTGCATCTTAAAGAGTAGTTTCTTGATTAAACAGAAGAAATGACAAGATAAAAAAATCAATTAACGAAATTTACAAGGAATAGAACCTCACCTTTTCAAGAAAATATTTAGAAACTCGATTAGGGAGGCGAGAGATTCGGTGTTCCGGCAACAGTGAGTGAGGGGAAGGTCAAGGACAAATCAATTCCGTTTCTGTTAGGTTTAGATCTGAAACTAGGGTTTTCAAAGAGATACGAATCATGGTGAGACAAAGATGGAGAGAGTGATTTCGTTCGTAAAAGGAAATAGGGACGGGTAGTGAAATTGTTCAGAGGTTTCAGCAATATGAACAAGGATGATACAGAGATAAGCGAAGGAGATGAATGAGCGGCGCCATGGGTGACAAGGGTTCCAACACTAATTTTGTTTTTTCCCTTAATCAGATACTAAGTTTAATTAAGAACCTAGGTTTCATTTGTTGGACAGGAGTTTGGACCACCCACCAGCGATTTCCCTAAGCCCATTTGCGTTTTATTGGTCATACCCCCCCCCCCCCCCCCCTTATGCCTGTTTTTTATTACAGCAAGAACAATATTTTGGTTTGGGCCTCATTCTCAAAATCATTCAAGCCCATGCATTTTTTTAAGTTGTTTTCTTCCTACATACTTTTTTTTTGTTATGCAAATACTAATAAAACTTGAATTATTTTTATTAGTTTGATTTAGGTTTTTCTTGTAAATAATTTTTATCATTTTCTTTCTTTAATAAATTTTGCTTTTAAATTTATTTGACTTAATAAAACATCAAAAATAATAATTTAGTTTGTTTTTCTTTCTTTAAATTTACTTAAATTAATAAAATACAAAAAATAAAGATTTTAATTTAATCAATTATTCTTATTTTTTAGAATAAGTTTTGCTTTTCTCTTTTCAAGTAAATACTTAACATTTCATATTTTGTTGATTTTATCTCATGGATTATCATAGCTTTAATTAAATCGCATAAAATTTGATTTGGTTGTATTGTTTGATATTTGGACCTTCCTATCTCATTTGATTCATCCCCATTTGTAAAAATTGTACCCCCATTCCCGAATATTTTTTAATAGCGTAGAATTTCAATTCCCGCAATTTACTGTTTTCCATATATTGTATAGTAACTAGGCGTGTATGGAAAGATTCAAAAATCAATCGCTAGATGACCTAATCAAAGAATAAAATAACTTGAAACCAACACACTTTTTCACACGCGCACCTCTAGGGTAACCTCGCTCGTTGCCTCGGAAATACAATCATGTCCCTCGAATATGGAACGCTTTAGCAATGACCCTTCGATAAAAAAAATTGTAGTCCCTCGATGACCCTCGATGTTGCCTTCGATTAAAACGATCTCGTCCCTTACAAAAATTGCTAAAGCGTCTCCTAAGTTGCTTTCGATGACTGTGAAATTGACCCGCGCATGTCCCTTCACATCCAACGATTGGGCTTCTTACCAAGTAAATGGTAAGATATCACCATTAAAAGGAAGAAGAAAAGAACAATTTAAGACCTTTCGAGTAGATAGATTCGCTCTTATTTACTCGCTTGCTCACGATAAAAACTTTTCACACCTACACTTTCATTTCAAAACATTTTCAAAAAGATAAAAAGTTTTGTATACGTTCTTATAGAGACGAGAACCATTGCAAAACCTCTTTTCAAAACACTTTTCGAAACACGATTCACAAACACATCTTTGAACCACTTTTCGAAACAAAACTTTGTATACGTTCTTATAGAGACGAGAACCATTACAAAGAGATTTTTTTTCAAAATACTTTCAAAGCCCACACCACAAGCACACTGTCAAATGAAAGCAAGTGATCTAAACGAGTAACTAAGAGCCCATGGAAAACCATGGATGAAAAGGGTGCTAATACCTTCCCTTTTCATAATCTACCCCCTGAACCCGAGAAATAATCTCGAAAGGTCTTTCCTGTGCTTTTTTACCTTTCCTTTTTGGATAAAAGAAAAGTCGGTGGCGACTCTTGCTAATCGCACAAGTGCGATCGAAACGCAAAACATCAAGTCAGTTCTCCCACCGTATCACAAGGTGGATAGCAAGACTTTGGGGCACAAGAATTCCATCCCTCTTGAGTCTTACCTCAAATGGGTACGAACTCGCGCTCAGAGTCTTAAACTGCCTTACCCCTCCATTCTCCCGGTAATCATTGAGCCTGTTAAGGAAGGAGATGTTCCATACACTATCTTGCATCTTGACATGCCCACATCTCTTGAAGACCTCCAAAGGGATTGGATACAACTCAAAGGAGAGCGAGATACTTTCGAAGCTCAATTCTACGCAAGCGAGAAGAAGGTTTTGGAACTCACTAGGCTACTTCATGAGGAGCAGACTCTGAATGCCTACATTGCACCAAAGAGGATGCGTACTACTTTTCTATCTTAGAGTTTTGTATTATTTTTCCCAAGGGGCATTGATGTACTCAAACTTTATCTTATTAATATAATGTGTGTTTCTTTTTTGTCTAAAACAAATCTGAATCTTTGAAATCCTTGAAAACATTGCATATGCATATACCATTCATCATAACATAAACAGGTCTTTTGCAACAAGTCTCCTCATCTCTCTACTGTTTATTTCAGTAAGATGGATCTCGAGCAAACAGTGAAAGATCTCCAAACTCAGAATACGTAGTTTCAACAGTTGCTCATAACCCTAGCCAAGGGGAAAGAAGAGTTAAAGACTCTGCTGGCTGAAGAGAGGAAAAAGAAAACAAAGAAGGTAATCGGAGTCTTAAACATGGGAAGAAGATTTCATGGGAAGACAAGAAGGACTTTGGACTTTACAACAACATCTGGTGAAGGAGAGGGGGAAGGCAAGGAAACAGTTGTCCCGTCAGAATCGGAAGAGGAGGAAGAAGAAAAGGACTACTCTGAGAAACAATACCCTCCGGCTGGTGACAAGTATAGACATCTTGAAGAGCGATTGAGCGCGATGGAAATCCAAAAGGTGTCAGGCTTGGACTTTGAGGAATTGGGACTAGTGTCGGGGATTGCGATTCCTCCGAAATTCAGAGTGCTTGTATTCTCTAAATATGATGGAGTTTCATGCCCTAAAATGCATCTCCGGTCATATGTGAGGAAAATCCAACCCCATACCGCCGACAAAGACTTATGGGTACATTTCTTCCAAGACAGTTTGTTTGGTACTCAACTTGACTGGTTCTACCAACTAGAAAGGGCTAATGTTCACAATTGGGAAGATCTTGCCACAGCTTTCTACAAGCAATATCAATACAATGCTGATTTGGCGCCTACCCGTACTCAACTCCAGAGTATGGACATGGCTTCCAATGAAGGTTTCAAGGACTATGCGCAAAAATGGAGAGATTTGGATGGAAGAGTTCAACCCCCTCTATCTGAGAGAGAATTGGTAGACATGTTATTTGGCACCTTATTTGGTCCCTTCTTCATTCATTTAATCGGAAGTTCATCCGTTGGCTTTACTGAACTAATATTGACCGGAGAAAGGATAGAAGCCGGTATAAAGAATGGAATGATTCAGAAAGACACATCCTCTTCTACAGTTGTAAGGAAGCCCTTTATCGGAAAGAAAGAGGTGGCTGCCGTATATCCATAAAAAACCAAGATAGCGTCGAACGCCGACCAATGGTGGGGGTTGTTATGATCCCAAAGCATGCGTCTGATCAGCAAAGAAATAATCAACCAAGGATAGAAAGGTCAGTCAGGAAGTTTACCAGAATCAACATGACCCCGTCTCAAGTATTACCTTATCTACTAAGATCCAACTTGGTGACCTTGAAAGAAGCTCCGAAAAACCCCAACACAACATCCCCTCATTATCATCCCAATGCCCGTTGTGCATATCACTCTGAAAGTCATGGTCACGATACTAATAACTATTGAGCCTTGAAGAACAAAATACAAGACCTCATTGAAGCAAAAGAAATTGAGTTTGAGGCGCTCGAGAAGCCAAATTCCATTTATGCTCCTATGCCCAGACATGGTCACAATACCAATGCCATTGAAGAAGGATTGTTTGTTACTTCAGTTAATGAACTCATGACCCCACTTCTGACTGTTAAAATGAACTTGTTGAATGTCGGTGTGTTCCCGGGTTGTGATGAAGATTGTCGTTTCTATTTATCCTCACCGACGAGATGTCCTTTGTTGAAAGTAGGCGTTCAGTGCCTGATGGATAACAAAGAGATTTTGTTTGAAAAGAATCTTGTTACACCTGTTCCTTTTGAAGATGTTTCTATCATTACCATTTCCGCCAATTCTTCCAGGGTCTCCACCAAAAGACCCATTAGAATTACATCAGTTCCGAAAGCAGCTCCTTTAATAATCACAATTCCTGGGCCAGTCCCGTATGAATCAGACAAAACTGTGTCGTGGAATTACGGAGGGGACATTTACTACCATGGCATCAGGCAAGACTGGCCGGCCGCCGAAGAGATAAATTCTGAGAAGGTCAAATCCGACATCAGTAACATTGCAAGAACTTGCAAAATTACCCGAAGCGGTAGGATCTTTTCTCCAGAAATTGCTCCCCGAAAAGCAGTTTCTGGACCCGTAATCATTCCTGCTTTTGTTCCCCCAAAAGTTGTTCCCGGTCCTACATTTATCTCCAACAGTACTCCAATTGACAAAGTCGTTACAACCCCTGTAATCATTTTTACTGATGATCCTACTGCCGAGTTGATCGAGGCTCGAGGAAAAGGTGTTATGGATGAGCCTGTCCGGACGAAGGCTCAATCATTGACTATCCCTGAGATCTCCAAGAAAGAAATGGAGGAGATCCTAAAAATTATAAAGAGAAGTGACTACGATGTAGTTGAACAACTAGGGAAAACTCCCTCTAAAATCTCCATGCTGGCATTACTACTATGTTCTGAGGCACATGCAAAAGCCTTGGTGAAGTTCTTAAAAACCGCCCATGTACCTCAAGAGACATTTGCTGATCCATTTCAAGACTGCGTGGCCAGCCTAACTGCGGATAATGGTTTAGGTTTTTCAGATGTTGATCTGACACCGAGGGGAAGAAAGCATAATGAGGCGTTGCATGTCTCAGTGGAATGTAGGGGCACCACTCTGGCGCATGTTTTGGTGGACACTGGCTCATCTTTGAATGTATTACCCAAAAAAGCTCTTGATAGACTTGACTGTGAGGGGTTGACTTTGAAGCCAAGCAACATAGTGGTAAGGGATTTTTACGGTTCAAAGAGGATGGTACATGGGGAGGTAGACATTCCCATAAAGGTGGGAACCCAAACCTTCAATTCAACTTTTTATGTGATGGACATCCGCCCTTCATACTCCTGCTTGCTAGGCCGACCATGGATCCACAATAATGGCGCTGTTACTTCTACGTTGCACCAAATGTTGAAGTACCCAGTTCAAGGAAAGATTATCACCGTACATGGAGAGGAAGAATACATGATCAGCCATCTCAATTCCTTCAGATATGTGGAATTAGATGGTGAATTCATTGAAACTCCATTTCAACACTTTGAAGAGGTCCCTCAAGATGTGGTAGTGACCAAGGCTGTTCCCAAGATTATAAGGCCTCCACTCTGGATGTCATCATTGAAAGATGCTAAAGCAGTGGTGGAAGAAGGTGAATGCACTATCTGGGGACAACTCCCAGATATCCCATATAAGTCTGGCAAGTTTGGCCTAGGTTTCACTTCAAATTCTCAAAAGGATGTACGTTGTGCCCGTGCTGGAGGGCCACCCTTGAAGATCAACAACCGTGAGGTCAACGCGGTAGAAGATGGTGAAGATGGTTGCAACCTGGAGGAATGGATCTTCCCGACTGTCAATGGAGGGCTCAGCAATTGGGAGGCTAGAGACTTCTTCCCAATCACTTTCATCCCTCAGTAATTTATCTTTACATTTTGTTGGATCTGTAATATTCAAAACAATTCGCACTTTTAAAACCTTGTGTCTTACCCAAGGCACAATGGTCCATTTGTAAGGGTTATTATTTCATCTTCATATGACATTAATGAATCATGGACGTTTTTCGCATACAAACTTTTGTGCTCATTGTTTTTCTTTTACATTTTATTTTCTTTAAAAGATAGTTATACCCTTACACACACCCACACTCACAATGCATGTATACACCCATTCGGGATCCCATGGGTAACGATACTTTTATGGCCTTTTGTAACTCCGAGAATCTAATCTACCAAGCCGAAGACGAATGTGAGGAAGATTGTGAAGTACCGGGAGAACTTGCCAGACAGCTACAACAAGAAGAGAAAACCATTCAACCTCACGAGGAACCCGTGGATACGATCAACCTAGGTATCGAAGAAGATAAAAAAGAGGTCAAGGTGGGTGCCAATCTGGAACCCAACGCCAAGAAGCTTATGATTCAGTTATTACACGATTACATCGAAGTCTTTGCCTGGTCATATGAAGACATGCCAGGACTTGATGAAGATATTGTGGTACATCGTCTGCCTACAAGAGAGGATTGTCCGCCAGTAAAACAAAAAGTTCGCCGCATGAGGCCTGATATGTCAGAAAAGATTAAAGTAGAAGTCATGAAGCAATTCAATGATGGGTTCTTGGTTGTCACCTCTTACCCCAAATGGGTTGCCAATGTTGTTCCCGTACCCAAAAAGGACGGCAAAGTGCAAATGTGTGTGGACTATCGAGATTTGAATAAGGCAAGCCCTAAGGATGACTTTCCACTCCCCCACATTGATATCCTAGTTGACAATACGGCACAACACAAATTGTTTTCCTTCATGGACGGATTCTCCGGTTACAACCAAATTAAAATGGCGCCTGAAGACATGGAGAAAACAACATTTGTCACACAGTGGGGCACATTCTGCTACAAGGTAATGCCATTCGGATTGAAGAATGCTGGGGAAACCTATCAATGCACCATGGTAGCTTTATTTCATGACATGATACATCACGAAATAGAGGTCTATGTAGACGATATGATAGCCAGATCTCAAACAGAAGAGGAGCACCTTGATCACTTACAAAAAAAATTTGAGAGATTGAAGAAGTACAAGCTAAGGTTGAATCCTAACAAATGCACATTTGAGGTACGGTCTGGTAAGCTCCTAGGCTTTATAGTCAGCAACAAAGGTATCGAGGTCAATCCTGCCAAAGTTAAAGCAATATAAGAGATGCCTACTCCTCGTACTGAGAAGGAAGTCAGAGGATTCTTGGGACGTTTGAACTATATTTCCAGATTCATTTTCCATCTGACAGCTACTTGTGAGCCAATCTTCAAACTATTGAAGAAAGATCAAGTGGTCAAATGGAATGACGAGTGCCAAGTTGCTTTCGACAAAATCAAAGAATACTTGAAAGAGCCTCTTATGTTGATACCGTCAGTCGAGGGAAGACCATTGATCATGTATCTGATTGTTTTATAAAACTCAATGGGGTGTGTATTGGGGCAGCATGACGAGTCTGGCCGAAAAGAGCACGCTATTTATTACCTGAGCAAAAAGTTTATCGACTGTGAAACCAGATATTCATTGCTCGAGAAAACTTGTTGCGCTCTTGCATGGGCTGCTCGCCGGCTAAGACAGTATATGATGACTCATACTACCTTGTTGATATCTAAGATGGATCCGATAAAATACATCTTTGAGAAGCCTGCTCTTTCTGGGAGAATAGCGAGATGGCAGATGATCCTGATAGAATATGACATACAGTATACTAACCAGAAAGAAATAAAGGGCAGTATACTAGCTGATCACCTCGCTCACCAAGCTGTAGAAGACTACCAGTCCATGAAGTTCGAATTCTCGGATGAAGACATCATGACATTAGACAACTATGAAGAATTCAGGCCATATGACGGACCTGAACAAGGATCCTGATGGACCCTGTTCTTTGATGGAGCCTCCAATGCACTCGGCAATGGTATTGGTGTTGTACTCATATCTCCATAAGGGTGTCATACTCCCTTTACTGTCAGACTTTGCTTCAATTGTACAAATAACATGGTGGAATACGAAGCGTGCATCTTTGGTCTCAGAGCTGCCATAGACTTGGGGATCAAATCCTTGGACGTATTTGGAGATTCAGCTTTGGTCATCAGTCAGATCAAAGGGGAATGGGACACCAAACACCCTAACCTTATCCCTTATAAAGAACGTGTTTTGACATTACTACCACATTTTGAGAAGATTACCTTCGAGCATTTCCCACGAGAAGAAAATCAGCTAGCAGACGCTCTAGCCACAATGTCATCTATGTTAAACTTAATTGGGATAACGAGGCTCCCCAGATCACCATTGAACGAATGGAGGAACCAGCACACTGTCACAAGATTAATACTGAAGAAGTAGTGGACCATCCTTGGTTTCACGAAGTCAAGAGGTATCTCGAGGCTCAGGAATATCCAGAAGGAGCTTCAATCAATGATAAAAAGTTCTTAAGGAGATTCTCTGCTAAGTTCTTCCTTAGTAACGACATCTTGTATAAACGCAATCATGACTCTGTGTTACTTCGGTGCGTAGATAAGGTTGAAGATGAAAGGATCATGGCTGAATTACACGAAGGCACTTTTGGTACCCATTCTAGTGGGTATACGATGATAAAGAAAATCCTACGGGCAGGCTATTACTCGTCTACCATGGAAGAAGATTGTTATCAACACTCTCAAACCTGCCATAAGTGTTAAATTTATGCTGGCAAAGTACATGTACCTCCGGTTCCTATGAATGTCTTGTCAGCTCCTTGGCCCTTTGCTATGTGGGAGATTGATATGATAGGGGAAATCAAGTCGACGGCCTCCAATGGACACCGCTTTATCCTAGTGGCCATTGACTATTTAACAAAATGGGTTAAGGCAGCCTCATTCGCTTCCGTTACGAAGAATGTTGTTTCCCGTTTCATCAAGCAAAATCTCATTTGTCGATACGGTATCCCGAAAAGGATCATCACTGACAATGGTACAAATCTCAACAACACTATGATCACCGCATTGTGCGAGCAATTCAATATTCAGCGTCACAATTCTTCCCCCTTTCATCCAAAGATGAATGGTGTTGTCGAAGCTGCAAATAAAAATATTAAAAAGATCATACATAAAATGACAGTCACATACAAAGACTGGCATGAGATGTTACCATTCGCTCTCCACGGGTATCATACCACAACTTGCACATCAACCGGGGCAATACCTTATTCTTTGGTTTACGGTATGGAGGTTGTTTTGCCTATCGAGGTTCAGATCCCCTCTTTGAGGATTATGAAGGATGCAGGATTGAACGAAGACGATTGGATCCAGACTCGACTTGATCAACTAAATTTGATTGATGAAAAGAGATTTCCTGCTGTTTGCCATGGTCAGATGTATCAAAAACAAACATCAAGGCTTTCAACAAGAAAGTCAGCCACCAAGTGTATCAAGTTGGAGATTTAGTGATCAAACGCATCATACTGCCACAAGGTGATCCTAGGGGCAAGTGGACTCCTATCTATGAAGGATCATTTGTAATCAAAAACATTTTCTCTTGTGGGGAAATGATCTTGACCACCATGGATGGTGATGACCTGCCGCATCCTGCAAATGCGGACATAGTCAAAAGATACTATGCATAAGAGACCCGCTAGGTTGACATACCTAGGCAAAACAAGGGCATCCCGGCGAACCAAAAAGGTTCGAGCAAAAATTAGGGATAAAACAAAAAAATCTATACACCCGGCAAGTTGAAAACCCGAAAGGGCGGCTTGGGCAAAAAAGGGTTTCCCGGTGGACTGAAAACCCGAAAGGGCAGTCCAGGAAAAAGTTAGGGAATTAAGGCGTACGACTATGTCCCGTTGGATCACCCCACTGACAACCTTTGGCTTCAACTAACAAATTCAGTATTTCTGATCAATTCAATCATCTTCGGGCGAGGCGACAAACAGACGAGATGCTCAGAGATACGAAGACTATAGCAGAATAGAAACCCCATGGGATTATTACACATAGCTATCTTTTCTTTGTATCAAATTTTTCTTTTTTTATGACAGCATTCTCTTACCAGAATATTTGTCCCCTTTGTACAAAAATACTTACTCAAATTCAATGCAAAATATCTCTTTGAAAGTGCAAAAAAAAACTATTTGTCTTTTCTTTACGCTTGTGCTTTGTTTACAAAAACGTCCAATGATTCATTGTTGAGCATATGCATTTGAACATAATTACTATTTACAAATAAACAAAATGAAAAGAGACAATTACTGATAGGTTGAAAGGATAGGAAAATATCTCTAAGCTATTCCATAAGTAATCCCCTACAGTACGTCGTTTAAATTCCCAGCGGAACAAAGTTTCAAATTATTGATCCCCGGTAGAAGTCGTCAAATTTCTCAGGATTCCCCAATAGGATTTTACAAGCAGCACATGGCATTTCCCTTACAACAAAGTTTATTTCTCAAAGCGGAAATTCATCAACACTTCGACTTCAAAACATGAAGACTTACATATCCTCAACAGCAGTCAGGGATTTATTTTCCCCAATCCAACTACAATGCATCAAATCAGCTCACATACGCATACATTTCATCCTTATATCATAAACATTGATAAAGCAAATGCATCATATCATACATTTCATGCAACATGACTTTGCATTTTAGCTAACATTTTACTCTTTTCAGGATAAGATTAATAGCTACCATTAACAATATTCAAAACTTGATAGAGTTCAGATACGCTCCAGACACGGATGCCATCCTGATACTCATTCAGATTCAACCTTTAGATACAATTCAGATACGCTCCAGACACGGATGCCATCCTGATACTCATTCAGATTCAACCTTCAGATACAGTTCATATACGCTCCAGATGCGGATGCCATCCTGATACTCATTCAGATTCAACCTTCAGATACAGTTCAGATACACTCCAGACACGGATGCTGTTGTACCCCAAAATTTGCCCTCCCATATTCTTCAAAGATTTGCCAAGTCAAGCTTCAAAATTCCCCAAGGGTTGCACAGTGTAAGGGCCTCCTTAGCAGTCAAAATTAGGGTTTTGGTTCTGATCAAAAAAATGAAGTTTCCAGGGGTCCAATCAAGTCCCACATGCCTACAAATATGGTCAAGCATCCTCATATCAAGTTTCAAGACTTTCAGCACAAGATTGCACAGTCAAAACCCTAAATTGCACTACAGTCAATTGTAGGGGCAAAATAGTCATTTGACAGTCAAAAGTTCAAATTTTTGGTCAACATTTCATTTTGAAGCCACAAACATCATTTGATCAATGCTTGATCATGATTCTCAAAGCTTGGCTCAAAAATCATCAAGATGCAAAAGTTTCCTTATTTGGACAGCTGAAAAAGTCAACTGTAAATTGACCAGGGCATAACTTTCACATGGATTATCAGAAAAATTCCATCCAAAGCTCATTTTGAAGAGAAAGACATTTCCTACAACTCATCTTCATACTTCAAGTCCAAGAAATGCTCTCACAAAAAGTTATCAATTTCAACATTATAGGTCATTTTCAAAAGTCAACAAAAAGGGACTTTAAGTCAAAGGACATAACTTGAGATTGGTAAATAAAAATGACATGGGACCAAAGGCATTGGTTAGGGGACTCAAAGACCTTTCCAAAATGTCCAAGAACATGAGCAAAGCTTAAAAATTGAGCAAGTTGTGCCTTGTGGAAGTTGGGAAATTTTTGGATATTTTGAAAAGTCAACATTGATTCAAATGACCTAAAATGGCTAATGGGCCTATTTTTCTTCCACAATTCATTATCCAAGGCATGTGCACGACCACTTGGCCCAAAGGGAAGTTTTTCTTCATTTTTTATTTATTTATTTGAATTTTTATTAATAACAATTCATTTAAATCAATTAAATACATGAAAAATACAAAACTAATGAAATAAAATCTTTTTGTGCATGAAATATACTCAATAATTCGTGCATGATCAGATATGGAAGAATTGGAATTGATTGGATATGATTTGTACAAAAAGTGCATGAAAAGATTGAAAAACTAATGCTTGAAAATCAAATCTTCCAAACCATGAATGCAAAAGATTTTGATCAAATTTCTTGACCTAATTCACTCATACATAAGTTCAGAATGCAACCCTAGTAAGGAGAACCACAAAGCTGCGCCAGAAACCCTTGCAAAAACTTGGAATTTTATCAAGAAAACTCAATTCTGAAAACCTAGTTCTAGGAAGATTCAAAGCCAAATAGCTATTCCATTAGCTTCCTCAAGGATCATAGAACGTGTCTCAATCATTCCCTAAGCCCCATACTCAAGAAAACGCGAAATCACCATTGAAGTTGGTAAGGAAAATTTCAGAATCGTTTTCAATCATTCATGCATTATTAACATGTTTCATTGTTGTTTTTGTGCTTAAAATGATATTTGCAAGCTAACTGCATAGTTTGATTTGAGTTTCATGCCAAAACAAAGAATCCACCATGGTCGTATCTTAGGGTTTGCATAATTCCAAATTAGGGGTTTTCGTTTAAGGAACAATTGGCGTGTAAGACCTAGACCATTCAATTCAGGGCGTTTGGACGAAGAGAAATAAGCCATCGCGCTCAATTTATGGAGCCCCAGGGGCTATTCGCTATTTTCTAATATAGCGTCTATAGCAACGTTTGAAAACCGTTGCCAATGTTTTGTATATTTTCAGGAAAACAAAAACCATGAGGAAGACGATGAAGTGGCATGAGCTGAATGGCTGGTTCAAAATTTCGCGCTCAAACCCACTAACGCTTTTGTTTTATTTGATATTATTTGTTTGTTGTATTACATACAAGACGCGTAACATGGCTCAGTGGCAGGCGCACGGACTGGTAAACCATAGGACCTGGGTTCGAGCCCCAGGTCCTCACCCCTTTCAATATTGTTTTTCAATTAATGTTCCCATGCAGATTCAATATAGTGGACTACCATGCACCCACGAAATCAAACATCCACGCGTCCAAGGGCATTCATTCAAGGGCCAGGATTTGTGGAATATGGTAGGCTCTAGTCAACGCTTGGGTACGTGTCCTGAAAAGTCAAAAAGGCCAAGGTTAATGGGCCTGAATCACTACAAAAAACCTCCTATTTGGGGTCTGAACCCCCCTAGGTTTGCAAGACCTTTTTTATTATTCTTTTTACTTTCTTTATTTATTTTTACTTCCTTTTAATCATTGTTTTTTTTATTAAATTTAATATTTTCGTAATATAAAAAACACATAAAAAAATCAGAAAAGATAAAAAAATTAAATATATTTATTTAATAGTATTTTTTGTAAATAAATTCATAAATTAACTAGTTTCAAATTAGGTTTTAATTTTAACTCTTTTAATAAAAATCTAAAAAAATATAGAATTAGGGTTTATGATAATTTTTATTCCTTTTTATTTCTCTTTCATAATAATTAAAATATTAAATGTTTATTTTTGTAATTAAATTGCATGTAAATTAATTAGGGTTAAATATTAGGTTAAAATTTAACCTTTTCTTAATAAACTAAAAGACAAATAGAATTAGGGTTAGCATTTAATTTCAATTAATTTTTCCCCATTAAAATCATAAAATACCAAAAAATACCAAAAAAAAAACAATTTCTTCTTTTTTAATTAATAAATTTCATCATTTAATTTAATTTTGCAAAAAGGGTCCAACGCCCTCGTTTTAATTCTTATTTAATTCGCATATTTATTTCTTTTATTCTTTATAATATTTATGTATCTCTCCCAAGGCCTTGTAATTAATTTCTCGCACCTTTAATTCTTTACTTTTCTTTTAATTCATTATTTTTCTGTCAAATCGGGTTCAAGAAATTTTGGCGATGTGGACCCGCGCCTTTTGTAATAGCTTAGAATTTTTACCTTCTCGCATTTTTAATTGTTAATCAAGGCATGAAAGAATGTATGAACAAAGATAAAAACAAACGTTAGATCACCAATAACATGACAAAAGACAAAAATAAATGAAAACGACACACAAATCACACACCACCCCTAGGGTACGCCTCACTGTTGCCTTGCCTCGAAAGGTGATCGTCGAGTAGAGGATGTCTTAGTAAGTCCTCATGATCCGGGAACCTGGCATGAGGGTAGCTTCTAAGGTGTCTTCCCATTGCTCCGGTGATCACCATGTCCCGAACCTCGAATTGACCCGAACACCTCCAACGGTGGTGCTACCTACCTCTCAATGGTGGGATGGCACTACTTTTAAGGGACATCTACACAGACGAATTCCTTAGGGTAGGTAGACAACTCTAGATACTTGCTCTAATTTCAAAACAAATTCAAAAAAACACTTTTCACACCGACACCTTTTCAAAAAGCTTTCGAAAGCAGTTTTTCAAACACTCTTGAGGACCGATACAAGAGTCGAACTGGAATTTTCAAAGAAACTTTTTAAAACCCACATTGAAAAGCAAACAAACCATTTTGAAAACACAAATGAGCAAGTATCTAAGAGCCCATGGATAACCATGGATAGAAAGGGTGCTAACACCTTCCCTTTCTATAATCTACCTCTCGAACCGAGAGCAATCTCTTTAAGGAATTTTTCTGTGCCTTTGTCCTTTCCATTTGGAGAAAATAAAAGACGGTGGCGACTCTTGCTTCCGCGACATTTCGCGAACCAGCGTTAAACAGTCAGTTCCAGATCCACCGATCACAGAACTGGCGACTCTGCTGGGGATATACTTAAAGTGAGGTGTACCTTAGGGCTAGTTCATAACTGTGTTTTCAATTGTTTTCCTTGTGTGCTTTAAATTGTGGGTTGCTTGGGAGTTCTATAGATCCTAACCCGGATCTGGGGGATACCTTCTTAGAAAGTAGCAACAAGACTGTGAGGGAACTGTGCGGGGTATACCGACATGGTTGAAGCAGTCTGCTACGTTGATGTGGCACTTTGGTGTGTACCGGTAACCCTTGAGTTCAGTCAAGGAGAGTACGGGGCCTCCGCGTGGTGTCATGAAGCATCAACAGACCTTAGGAACCTTAATTGAACAATCTTGGCCTCTTTAGGGTAGTGAGATAACTGACTTTGGTGCAGTCCGAGGTTGGTTGATACTCGATACTACACTCAATTGAGGGTTGCTTTCCTGGAATATTTCGGTCGCCAGTTCAGTGGCTAAATCGAAACGATGAACAATGAAAGCAATCCCGTGATATTGGGACCCTTAGAACCCGGTTACTTTGATAGGACAGGTTGAGCCCACCAACTTCAAGAGGGTAATACCCAGACCCCATGCTGGCCTAAACTCTAAGGGCTCTTTTGCGTGACTTGTGTGCCTTCAAACTTGGATTACTTGCATGCTTGTTATCTGACATCTGAACTTCTTGCAGGTTTTGTTTATAGTCCTTAACTAGGACTCATAATAAGGTTTACTGAACTTCCTGCAGGTTTTGTTCATAGTCCTTAACTAGGACTCATCACAAGGCTTACTAAGTTTCTTGCAGGTTTTTTGTTTTAGTCCTTAACTAGGACTCATAACCAGGTTTACCGAGTTTCTTGCAGGGTTTGTTTTAGTCCTTAATTGGGACTCATGACAAGTATACTGAATCTCTTGCAGGGTTTGTTTATAGTCCTTAATAAGGGCTCATAACAGGGTTTATTCATATTACCCCATGCATCATGACATCATACCATTGCATACATCCTAACCCATTTCAAGGACCTCAAGGGCTTGTGATGCAGGTCATGGTGAATCAACTATCCCAGCAAGGGGCAAAGAGGATTTATTTTCCTCCAGCCAAGGTAGTCAGGGGCTATGACCCACTTGATATGGTGAGCTTTGACACTTGAAGAAGGTTGCCCTAGCCAAGGTTGTCAGAGGCTATGACCCACTGGATATGGTGAGCCTTTGACCCTGGAAGAAGAATTCTCAACAACATGGGTTTCCTTCAATCAAGCTACAAATTCCAATGCTAACAATTTTCTTGTTTATCCCGTGAGGTCCTTGAAAACATTGCATGCATGTCATACACATCATTACATAACAAGTATCTTTGTTGCAGGTCACTTACCTTTCTCGCTGTTTATTTCAGCAATGGCCTTCCAACCAGATAACCGGGACCTTCTCGCTCAAGAGACTCAGTTCAGGGAAATCCTCCTGAATTTATCCAAGGGGCAGGAGGAGCTAAGGACACTTCTCAGGGAGACCTTTGTTAGGAACAGTGCTGAGGACGAAAGGCTGAAACACCTACAAGCTGAGGTGGATGCATTGAAGGTCCAGATGCTGGGGCAGGCGACTGCCATTCAAGGGTTAGCTCAAAGACAAGATGAGCTCTGGTTTCTCGTCAACCAACTGCTTCAGGGCAACCAACTGGGGAAAAAGTCTAAGGGCAAAAAGCCAGTCATTGTTCAACCACCTTTGAGACAAGGAGGTAAGGGGAGAACTCCTCAAATGGCTCCAATATCACAAATTCAACATCACAACCAACAAAAGAGTGAGAGAAGGCAGTTCACTCGGCTCAGCATGACCTTATCCCAGATATTGCCACAGTTGCTGGAAACCAAGCTGGTAACTCTAAAAGAAGCTCCGAAGAACCAAAATACAACGTCACCGAAGTGTAACCCCAACGCCCGCTGCGCTTATCACTCTGACAGCCCGGGGCATACTACAGATGATTGTTGGAGCTTGAAAAATAAGATCCAAGACATGATCGACGCTGGAGAGATTCAGTTTAAAATACCCAAGACTCCCCACGTGGTCACTGCTCCCTTGCCAAAACATGGCTAGGATTGAGAAATTTTTGTTCATTCGAATGTTCAAGTTGCAATTCTCTTTTGTTCAAACATTTACTCATGTTAAACGTTGTTAGTTCATTAATGCATCGCATATGTCTGTTTTGAAGCAATATATTCACATTCACTATATGCAAACTGTTTTCATATTTTTTCTGATGTCAACTCTTGATCTAAAATTCTAAAGCCTCTTGAGGGAGGATGACGAAAGCGATACCACAATCTATAGTATGCTTTTGAACAGACCCCGCTGATGAGGTACAGGCATTGTTTCAAATCCAAAAACACTGGAGTTATAAGGAAGATAATCCCTCGTCAACCCCTCTGAGCCAAAGAAGTAGGAGTTTTTCTTTTCGAAAATTGAAACCCTTAATCATAACCTGGGGCAGGGTAGTCTCTCAGTTGATCCGAGTGCATAACAAATGGCACCAAGGAGGTCCTTACAAAAAAAGAAGACAATGATAATTCCGAATAATCATAAGGACAGGCAGTCATTATCAAAAAAATTCATAAATGAAAAGCCCAAAAAGTCAAAACCTATAAAGGGGACTTACGAAACTGGGGCATCCCGTTGACTGTAATTCCAAAAAAGGAAACAGCTCAGGCAAAAAAAATAGGGATAACAAAATCAAAGAAGAAAGAGGTCCTACAAACCCTCGACAAAAACAAAAATGACTGCCTATTCAGAGTTATCATCAATAGCTGAACCATCATTGGAACATCAGGACAAAAACTCAAATAAGGTCTAACGCACGATCAGCTGAGTTTAGGTTTGGAGAACATCACGAAGAGCGGGTGGGTACAAATAATTTGAGCCTTTATCCTTTGTTTCTTAAACCGTGAATCAAGCCACGTTATAACCCTTAAAAGTCCTAGCTGAAGCATGGGTTGGTTCGAAAGCATATTGTTACGAAAGGTATCCTGACTCCTTAAGGCTCACGGTAAAATACGGAGTTGACATCACGTTTTACAAACAATCACTTGTTTTATGAAAAGAATGCATTTTCAAAATCTTCAAGACAGACATAAGCTTTGCATTTTTAACATAACTTTGTTTGCATATGACTTTTTGTTTGAACAGCAGGGAAATTCGCACGATGAATACCTAGTGAGTAAAAGCACTCCCAATCAAGGGGCATGACATGATCACGGTCCATCATCTGGAGCAGTCCAATCAAGATTCAGAGAATCTCTCAAAGGCCAAATAGCCTGGGGCAAATCTCCGCCTGAGTCACTTGGGGCATTCCAACAACGAATCTTGCCTAATCAAACACCTTCCGGTGGCATGACAAAATACTTCTAACAGGGGCAACGCCCTACATTCTGAAAGCACGGACATAGTCGAAAAAATACTGCACATAATCAAAGACCCGCTAGGTTGACATACCTAGGCAAAAGTAAGGGCTTCCCGGCAAACCAAAAGGGTTCGGGCAAAATGAGGGATGAAATGAAAAAAAAATCTGTACACCCGGCAAGTCGAAAACCCGAAAGGGCGGTCCAGGCAAAAGTTAGGGATTAAAGCGTACGACTATGTCCTGTCATCTTGTCACCTGCCTACCAGAAGAAGGTTTGTCCATCAACAGCTATCAGTACCTCATAGGTCTTCATCTCCCACCTCAGAAACAGGGGCAATAAAGAGTTGTCTAAGCAATCTGATTATTCTGTCCTCCAAGATACCAAGGTAGGTTCAGCTAAAGAACATAACCGGCATATCTTAATTCCCAAGAGAGTAAGCAGTCAGTACACTCTCTCCAAGTTATATTATCAGGCCTTAAGGAAGTTGAGTATCCTCCAACAGACCTCAACATTCCCCCAGCAGCACACATTCTTGACAAGCATCCCCGGCAGTCTTGGTCTAAAGATTGTTCCCCGGCGGCATATCAACATTCAAAGGAATCACTTCCCCAGCATATCGAAACTTCCCCAGGAGAGCCCAATCCAGTTCCCCAGGAAAGATGGAATCCATCTCCCCAAGCAGTAAGCTTATCCCCAGTAGATTCTGGAAGCTTATCCTCGCAGAGCACGAACGCGTCGTCCGGCTTTATTCAAAGAGTTATTTCCGTACTAGGATATAACTGGGTTATCCTCAGCCAAAATTCACGGAAAGATCGTCGTCGACGAAGTCTCTTTATCCCCAGCGAAGTCTATTAGCACTTCCACCACAACAAAGGTATCCCCAGCAAGTTGTTATCAACAATTCAACAAAGTACCCCTCTCCTCACAGAGTATTGCTCCCCAGCAAGATTACTAGAGTACTGTTCTCCCCGCAGTAATTCATCCGCCAAGTTTATTCCCCAACGGAGTCATCTTCTCCTACCGGTATGCTTGCAACTATCGTCCCCAGCGGAAGCAAAAAATCTATTCTCCAACATCAGCCCAGGAGTGACTTCCCGGCACCCGTCAAGGATTTACTTTCCTAGACGAAAAACATGCATTCCTAAACATTCTCATACATCATTATAGCATGCATATACGCATCATATCTTACAAATCTCATTTATGTTGAGAACATCATCGCTTGATCCATATCATGCATTACATATGACTGACCTTTACCTTTCAGGAAAGATTCAGTTAAATTCTCAATCATATTCCAAGACCTAGACCGGTTCAGTTAATCGACTCCAAAGATCTCTTATCCAGTCCAAGGCCTTCTCTAGTCCAGCTAAATCGACCCCAAACAGATTTTTCTGATGAAGACTCAGTAGAAGTTATCAAAGTTTTTTCTCAAACGTCCGCTTTTGAGATTATAATTTCCTATGGTTCTCTCCACAATGTTGCGGAGATGATAATTCCATTCCAGGTTTTTCTCAAACGTCCGCTTTTGAGATTATAATTTCCTATGGTTCTCTCCCCAATGTTGTGGAGATGATAATTCCATTTCAGGTTTTTCTCAAACGTCCGATTTTGAGATTATAATTTCCTATGGTTCTCTCCCCAATGTTGCGGAGACGATAATTCCAACCCAGGTTTTTCTCAAACGTCCGCTTTTGAGATTATAATTTCCTATGGTTCTCTCCCCAATGTTGTGGAGATGATAATTCCATTTCAGGTTTTTCTCAAACGTCCGCTTTTGAGATTATAATTTTCTATGGTTCTCTCCCCAATGTTGTGGAGATGATAATTCCATTCCAGGTTTTTCTCAAACGTCCGCTTTTGAGATTATAATTTCCTATGGTTCTCTCCCCAATGTTGTGGAGATGATAATTCCATTCCAGGTTTTTCTCAAACGTCCGCTTTTGAGATTATAATTTCCTATGGTTCTCTCCCCAATGTTGTGGAGATGATAATTCCATTCCAGGTTTTTCTCAAACGTCCGCTTTTGAGATTATAATTTCCTATGGTTCTCTCCCCAATGTTGTGGAGATGATAATTCCATCCCAGGTTTTTCTCAAACGTCCGCTTTTGAGATTATAATTTCCTATGGTTCTCTCCCCAATGTTGTGGAGATGATAATTCCATTTCAGGTTTTTCTCAAACGTCCGCTTTTGAGATTATAATTTCCTATGGTTCTCTCCCCAATGTTGTGGAGATGATAATTCCATCCCAGGTTTTTCTCAAACGTCCGCTTTTGAGATTATAATTTCCTATGGTTCTCTCCCCAATGTTGTGGAGATGATAATTCCATTTCAGGTTTTTCTCAAACGTCCGATTTTGAGATTATAATTTCCTATGGTTCTCTCCCCAATGTTGCGGAGACGATAATTCCAACCCAGGTTTTTCTCAAACGTCCGCTTTTGAGATTATAATTTCCTATGGTTCTCTCCCCAATGTTGTGGAGATGATAATTCCATTTCAGGTTTTTCTCAAACGTCCGCTTTTGAGATTATAATTTCCTATGGTTCTCTCCCCAATGTTGTGGAGATGATAATTCCATCCCAGGTTTTTCTCAAACGTCAGCTTTCGAGATTATAATTTCCTATGGTTCTCTCCCCAATGTTGCGGAGATGATAATTCCATTCCAGGTTTTTCTCAATGTTTGCTATTTAGATTATAATTTCCTATGGTTCTCTCACTGTTCCTGTTGAGGTAGTAACCATCCCTGGTTCATTCATCACCGTTTGAAGCTCCAGATCCAGCTCCTGTAACCAGTCAGGACACGTCCTACCAAAGAGTTTGAAAACCAGCTCCTGCAACATGTCAGGTACTCATTTTTTCTTTTGCAGGTACGCAAGTTCTCGCTAAGGAATCTCTTACGCGATCAACATCCAGATGGCATCTATAAGCCCATCATCCTATCCATCAATCTCCAAATGGCATCTATAAGCCCATTCCCATCATCGCATTGCTACTATGTGAGCGCAAATTTCTGGGCACTCTAGTGTTCAATCATCTTCTACCCTCGGATTACGAAAGACACGTCAGCCAATCGGCATCCTCAGGTCTAAGAAGATTGAACAGGGGCAACTGTTGTACCCCAAAATTTGCCCTCCCATATTCTTCAAAGATTTGCCAAGTCAAGCTTCAAAATTCCCCAAGGGTTGCACAGTGTAAGGGCCTCCTAAGCAGTCAAAATTAGGGTTTTGGTTCTGATCAAGAAAATGAAGTTTCCAGAGGTCCAATCAAGTCCCACATGCCTACAAATATGGTCAAGCATCCTGTGATCGGTGGATCTGGAACTGACTGTTTAACGTTGGTTCGCGAAATGTCGCGGAAGCAAGAGTCGCCACCGTCTTTTATTTTCTCCAAATGGAAAGGACAAAAGCACAGAAAAATTCCTTATAGAGATTGCTCTCGGTTCGGGAGGTAGGTTATAGAAAGGGAAGGTGCTAGCACCCTTTCTATCCATGGTTATCCATGGGCTCTTAGATACTTGCTCAATGTGTTTTCAAAAATGGTTGCTTGCTTTTCAATTGTGGGTTTTAAAAGTTTCTTTGAAAATTTTCAGTTCGACTCGTACGTCAGAGTGTTTGAAAAATTTGCTTTGAAAACTTTTGAAAAGTGTTGGTGTGAAAAGTATTTTGATTTGTTTGAAATTGGAGCAAGTATCCTTGAGAATCTACCTACCCTAAGGAATTCGTCTGTGTAAAAGTCCTTTAAAGTAGTGCCATCCCATCATTGAGAGATAGGTAGCACCACCGTTGGAGGTGTTCGGGTCAATTCGAGGGTTCGGGACATGGTGATCACCAGAGCAATGGGAAGACACCTTAGAAGCTACCCTCATGCCAGGTTCCCGGATCATGAGGACTTACTAAGACGTCCTCTACTCGACGATCACCTTTCGAGGCAAGGCAACAGTGAGGCGTACCCTAGGGGTGGTGTGTGACTTGTGTATCGTTTTCATGGATATTTGTCTTGTCATGTTTGTTGTGATCTACGCTTGATTTTATTTAAGTCCATTCATTCTTTCATGCTTTTTTAACAATTTTAAAAGATGCGGAAATTAAATCTAAAGCTATTACAACGGCGCGGGTCCACATCGCCAAAATTAAACCGGACCCGATTTGACAGAAAGTAAATAAAGCAAAAGAAATAAAAATGCGAAAAGTCAAATTGTCCGAGTTACACGGCTTTGGGAGAGATACATAATGAATTAAGCGAAATAAAATAAATACGTAAATTAAACAATTAAAAATATGGGCGTTGGACCCTTTTGCAAAATTAAAATTAATAAGGAATTAAAATTAAAATTAAATGTTGTTTTGGTATTTTGTGTTTTTTTAGATTTAATAGAAAAAAGAGAATTAATTATAATTAAAATAAAATGTCAAACCCTAATTCTAATTACTTTTTTAGTTATTATGAAAATGTTAAATTAACCTAAATTAAACCCTAATTTTCACTTATGTACATTTAATTATGAAAAATAAAATAAATATTATTATTGTGAAAAAGAAATAAAAAAAGAATAAAAATTAACTAAACCTAATTCTACTTCTTTTGGATTTTTTTATTATGAAAAGAATTAAAACCTATTTTAACCAAATAATTACATATTAATTTATTTATGAAAATATTAGAATAAAATAATTTCTTACATTTTTTATCTTTTTCTGGTTTTTAGGCATTTTTTGTATTTAGCAAAAATAATTAATTAATTTAAAACAATAAAGGGAATAAAACAACAATTGAAAATAAAATAAATAAAAAAATATGGAGAATGCAAACCAGGGGGGTTCAGGCCCCAAAGTGGAGGTATAGGCCTGGGATGCTGGCCCAATAAGCTTTGATTCGTTGACTTTTCCCAGACGCAATATGGCACGTTGACTGGAGTTTATGATGTTCTTCAATCTATGGCCCTTGATCTGATGCTGAGATGGACGTGGCATGCTGATTTCTGAAGGTGTATGATGATCCTTAGTATGAGTGCTGCATAGGAGTGATTATGGAAAAATAATATTGAGATATGCAAGACCTGGGACTTGAACCCAGGTCATGAGGGTTACCAGTGTTGTCTCCAACCAACTGTGCCAATTCACGCTTTTGTAATATAATTAACAAATAAATAATATAAAAAGAAACAACGCATTAGTGGATGGAAACGCGCGAAAATTTAAACAGGCCTATCACTGCGTGACACGGCTTCATCTTCTCCATTAGCCCTGTAAAATAAAGAACAAATGCAACGGTTTTTGGACGTTCCCTTAGGCCTGCTACCAAGAAATAGCGATTAGGCCTATGTAACTCATAAATTCATCGCGACTATGGTAACCTCTTCATCCAGGTCTGTTGATTGCAATGGTGGTACTGGGGATGTCCAATTTTTCCTCTATTAAGAATCCCTAATTTGAAGCTCAGGAAACCCTAACATTCAATCATGGTATAATCGTATATAGCGCACAAAAAAGCAATTGGATATGTTAGTTAGCATCAAAACATTATAATGAACATGAATCCATAAATAAATTTCACAAATAATGCCTAGATCATGATGTACGAATGGCAATTTTTCTCTGTACAGTTTGAGATTGTTTTACCAATTCTTGAAGCTTGAGTTGATGTTAGGGATTGGAATGTATTCAGGAGACCACAAGGAAGCTTTTGGAATCAATATTAGGACTTGAATCAACCTAGAACACTGATTTCAGTTTTTGAGTTTTATGGAGAATTTTTCAAGTTTCTAGGGAGCTTTTCTGCGCAGCTTAGAGTGTCTTGTGATTAGGGTTTGACTCAGTACTTATGAGGGAAGGGAATTAAGTCATTAGCTGGCCTTGATCCATGCCCATGAGAGAACTAGTCTTAGGTTTTTCACCATTAACAAACTTTCCCTTTTTTTAAGCAAAACCAAGACTTGGTGTACAACCTAACCCTAGCATGAGTTTGTGAGCTGGCACATGATATATGGAAGCTATTCAAATTCAAATGACACTATTCCATTGATTTTTAAATTTTATTTGAATTATTAAAGATTTAAAATGAATTAAATTAATAAAAATTAAATAAAATAGAAAAATCAATGTTTGATCTTGAAATTAATCATGGGACACGTGTGTGGCATGACAAGGCTGAATCAAGTGGAAGAAAGTGGGCCCTTTTGTCAAAAATTGAAGTTTCAAGGATAGTTGACTTTTGCCATTTCACAAAAATTTCCCAACTTCTACAAGGCATAACTTGCTCAATTTTTAAGCTTTTCTCATGTTCTTGGACACTTTGGAAATTTCTTTGAGTCCTTTAACCAATGCCTTTGGTCCCATGTCATTTTGATTTTCCAATCTCAAGTTATGGCCTTTGACTTAAAGTCCCTTTTTGTTGACTTTTGAAAATGACCTATAATGTTGAAATTGATAACTTCTTGTGAGAGCATTTCTTGGACTTGAAGTATGAAGATGAGTTGTAGGAAATGTCTTTCTCTTCAAAATGAGCTTTAGATGGAATTTTTCTGATAATCCATGTGAAAGTTATGCCCTGGTCAATTTCAGTTGACTTTTTCAACTGTCCAAATAAGGAAACTTTTGCATCTTGATGATTTTATGAGCCAGATTTTGAGAATCATGATCAAGCATTGATCAAGTGATGTTTGTGGCTTCAAAATGATATGTTGACCAAAAATTTGAACTTTTGACTGTCAAATGACCATTTTGCCCCTACAGTTGACTGTAGTGCAATTTAGGGTTTTGACTGTGCAATTTTGAGCTGAATGCCTTGAAACTTGATATGAGGATGCTTGACCACATTTGTAGGCATGTGAGACTTTATTGGGCCTTTGAAAACTTCATTTTCTTGATCAGAACCCAAACCCTAGTTTTGACTGTATAGGAGACAGTTGAGCTGTGCAACCTTTGGGGAATTTTGTGATTTGGCTTGGCAATTTCTTGAAGAATATGGGAGGGCAAATTTTAGGGTGCAACACATCCTCATATCAAGTTTCAAGACTTTCAGCACAAGATTGCACAGTCAAAACCCTAAATTGCACTACAGTCAATTGTAGGGGCAAAATGGTCATTTGACAGTCAAAAGTTCAAATTTTTGGTCAACATTTCATTTTGAAGCCACAAACATCATTTGATCAATGCTTGATCATGATTCTCAAAGCTTGGCTCAAAAATCATCAAGATGCAAAAGTTTCCTTATTTGGACAGCTGAAAAAGTCAACTGTAAATTGACCAGGGCATAACTTTCACATGGATTATCAGAAAAATTCCATCCAAAGCTCATTTTGAAGAGAAAGACATTTCCTACAACTCATCTTCATACTTCAAGTCCAAGAAATGCTCTCACAAAAAGTTATCAATTTCAACATTATAGGTCATTTTCAAAAGTCAACAAAAAGGGACTTTAAGTCAAAGGCCATAACTTGAGATTGGTAAATCAAAATGACATGGGATAAAAGGCATTGGTTAGGGGACTCAAAGACCTTTCCAAAATGTCCAAGAACATGAGCAAAGCTTAAAAATTGAGCAAGTTGTGCCTTGTGGAAGTTGGGAATATTTTGGATATTTTGAAAAGTCAACATTGATTCAAATGACCTAAAATGGCTAATGGGCCTATTTTTCTTCCACAATTCATTATCCAAGGCATGTGCACGACCACTTGGCCCAAAGGGAAGTTTTTCTTCATTTTTTATTTATTTATTTGAATTTTTATTAATAACAATTCATTTAAATCAATTAAATACATGAAAAATACAAAACTAATGAAATAAAATCTTTTTGTGCATGAAATATACTCAATAATTCGTGCATGATCAGATATGGAAGAATTGGAATTGATTGGATATGATTTGTACAAAAAGTGCATGAAAAAGATTGAAAAACTAATGCTTGAAAATCAAATCTTCCAAACCATGAATGCAAAAGATTTTGATCAAATTTCTTGACCTAATTCACTCATACATAAGTTCAGAATGCAACCCTAGTAAGGAGAACCACAAAGCTGCGCCAGAAACCCTTGCAAAAACTTGGAATTTTATCAAGAAAACTCAATTCTGAAAACCTAGTTCTAGGAAGATTCAAAGCCAAATAGCTATTCCATTAGCTTCCTCAAGGATCATAGAACGTGTCTCAATCATTCCCTAAGCCCCATACTCAAGAAAATGCGAAATCACCATTGAAGTTGGTAAGGAAAATTTCAGAATCGTTTTCAATCATTCATGCATTATTAACATGTTTCATTGTTGTTTTTGTGCTTAGAATGATATTTGCAAGCTAACTGCATAGTTTGATTTGAGTTTCATGCCAAAACAAAGAATCCACCATGGTCGTATCTTAGGGTTTGCAGAATTCCAAATTAGGGGTTTTCGTTTGAGGAACAATTGGTGTGTAAGACCTAGACCATTCAATTCAGGGCGTTTGGACGAAAAGAAATAAGCCATCGCGCTCAATTTATGGAGCCCCAGGGGCTATTCGCTATTTTCTAATATAGCGTCTATAGCAACGTTTGAAAACCGTTGCCAATGTTTTGTATATTTTCAGGAAAACAAAAACCATGAGGAAGACGATGAAGTGGCATGAGCTGAATGGCTGGTTCAAAATTTCGCGCTCAAACCCACTAACGCTTTTGTTTTATTTGATATTATTTGTTTGTTGTATTACATACAAGACGCGTAACATGGCTCAATGGCAGGCGCACGGACTGGTAAACCATAGGACCTGGGTTCGAGCCCCAGGTCCTCACCCCTTTCAATATTGTTTTTCAATTAATGTTCCCATGCAGATTCAATATAGTGGACTACCATGCACCCACGAAATCAAACATCCACGCGTCCAAGGGCATTCATTCAAGGGCCAGGATTTGTGGAATATGGTAGGCTCTAGTCAACGCTTGGGTACGTGTCCTGAAAAGTCAAAAAGGCCAAGGTTAATGGGCCTGAATCACTACAAAAAACCTCCTATTTGGGGTCTGAACCCCCCTAGGTTTGCAAGACCTTTTTTATTATTCTTTTTACTTTCTTTATTTATTTTTACTTGCTTTTAATCATTGTTTTTTTTATTAAATTTAATATTTTCGTAATATAAAAAACACATAAAAAATCAGAAAAGATAAAAAAATTAAATATATTTATTTAATAGTATTTTTTGTAAATAAATTCATAAATTAACTAGTTTCAAATTAGGTTTTAATTTTAACTCTTTTAATAAAAATCTAAAAAAATATAGAATTAGGGTTTATGATAATTTTTATTCCTTTTTATTTCTCTTTCATAATAATTAAAATATTAAATATTTATTTTTGTAATTAAATTGCATGTAAATTAATTAAGGTTAAATATTAGGTTAAAATTTAATCTTTTCTTAATAAACTAAAAGACAAATAGAATTAGGGTTAGCATTTAATTTCAATTAATTTTTCCCCATTAAAATCATAAAATACCAAAAAATACCAAAAAAAACAATTTCTTCTTTTTTAATTAATAAATTTCATCATTTAATTTAATTTTGCAAAAAGGGTCCAACGCCCTCGTTTTAATTCTTATTTAATTCGCATATTTATTTCTTTTATTCTTTATAATATTTATGTATCTCTCCCAAGGCCTTGTAATTAATTTCTCGCACCTTTAATTCTTTACTTTTCTTTTAATTCATTATTTTTCTGTCAAATCGGGTTCAAGAAATTTTGGCGATGTGGACCCGCGCCTTTTGTAATAGCTTAGAATTTTTACCTTCTCGCAATTTTTAACTGTTAATCAAGGCATGAAAGAATGTATGGGCAAAGATAAAAACAAACGTTAGATCACCAATAACATGACAAAAGACAAAAATAAATGAAAACGACACACAAATCACACACCACCCCTAGGGTACGCCTCACTGTTGCCTTGCCTCGAAAGGTGATCGTCGAGTAGAGGATGTCTTAGTAAGTCCTCATGATCCGGGAACCTGGCATGAGGGTAGCTTCTAAGGTGTCTTCCCATTGCTCCGGTGATCACCATGTCCCGAACCTCGAATTGACCCGAACACCTCCAACGGTGGTGCTACCTACCTCTCAATGGTGGGATGGCACTACTTTTAAGGGACATCTACACAGACGAATTCCTTAGGGTAGGTAGACAACTCTAGATACTTGCTCTAATTTCAAAACAAATTCAAAAAAACACTTTTCACACCGACACCTTTTCAAAAAGCTTTCGAAAGCAGTTTTTCAAACACTCTTGAGGACCGATACAAGAGTCGAACTGGAATTTTCAAAGAAACTTTTTAAAACCCACATTGAAAAGCAAACAAACCATTTTGAAAACACAAATGAGCAAGTATCTAAGAGCCCATGGATAACCATGGATAGAAAGGGTGATAACACCTTCCCTTTCTATAATCTACCTCCCGAACCGAGAGCAATCTCTTTAAGGAATTTTTCTGTGCTTTTGTCCTTTCCATTTGGAGAAAATAAAAGACGGTGGCGACTCTTGCTTCCGCGACATTTCGCGAACCAGTGTTAAACAGTCAGTTCCAGATCCACCGATCACAGATGCCATCCTAATACTCATTCAGATTTCAACTTTTATACAATTCAGATACGCTCCAGACACGGATGACATCCTGGTACTCATTCAGATTTCAACTTTCAGATACAATTCAGATACGCTCCAGACACGGATGCCATCCTGATACTCATTCAGACTCAACTTTCAGATACAATACAGATATGCTCCAAATATGGATGCCATTCTAATGTTCATTCAAACAAGGTTTTCAAATACAGTATAGATACGCTCCAGACACGGACGCCATTCTGATACTCATTCTTCCAACTTACAAATTACAATTCAACAATCACTCTTGGATGGCATCTTTAAGCCCATCTCTCATAGCTTTGTATCACCTCTCCAAATGGCATCTATAAGCCTATTCCTTCTATCATCGCATCACCGAGTGCAAATTTCTGGGCACTCTAGTGTCCAATCATCTTCCACCTTCGAGTCACGAATGGAAAAATTCGTCAGTCTAACTCTTCAGGTTTAAGAAGATTGAACAGGGGCAGCTGTTGTACCCCAAAATTTTCCCTCTCACTTATCAAGAGTTTTCTCACAAGATCTCTTTGACTCAAGACTGGATTAGGGTTTGACCAGCTCAAGACACCTCCTCATGCACTGATGACCAAAATTAGGGTTTGAGTTTGCACAAGGATTTTTGGACTATCAATGCTTCATATGACTTTCAAGGATCATTATGGACCCCCAAGATTACTCATGTCAATTTTCAAGCCCTAAATCACACTTTTGATCAGTCAATTGAACAGTTGACCTAAAAATCAATTGTATTGGGGGAAAAGTCAACCATGGCCAATTTACAGTCAAACTTCATAATTTTTTATCCACATCAACATCTTAGACTCATATGTATCATTTGATCAAGTTTGGACCATAATTCCTCAAGAAATTTGATCAAATCATCAAAAGGGCAAAATGGTCAAAATTAGGGTTTTGATTGAGAAAAGGCAATTTCTAATTTTTGACCTAGCAAATGATCAATTGGTTTGAAGTATGATTTCAAGAGTTCAATTGCATCATCGTGACCTAATAACATGATTCAAAACATTACAAATCCATTGGATTGACAGATGAATTTTTCAATCAACTGATTAAAAGTCAATTGTACACTGAAAAGTCAAACTTTGACTTTTTGGTCAAAATCAAGTGCCAAAGATCATAATTCATTAAAACATGTCAAAATGTGAAACTTGTTCATCAAGAAATCAAGGATTCAAGATTTTGTTTTGAAAAGTTGAAATTTCTTAACTTAGAAATTTTTCTAAGTATAGAAAATTTCTTTTTTTTTCTCAACTTTGAGCCAAATTTTCACCATGATGCAAGTTGATTCAAAGGAAACTTCCAACATGAAAATTGTAGATCTCCATGAAATATACAACTTTGATTCACACAATTTCTCCTAAAACTTCTTGGATCTTAAGATATAATTTTGTGAATACATGCTCATGAACTAAAATAACTTAGTGAAATTTTGCCCTAGTTAGGCAGATTTTTGACCTAACTTCATGCCAATTTTTCATATGGTTCCAAAGGGAATTTTCAAGAGAAATTAAAATATGATTTGTATAGAACATTGCAAGCTTTCCAAAATGTCCAAGAACTCCTTGAGATAATTCTTGAGTAGGGAGAATCGAAGAGATGAAATTAGGGTTTTGTCACTTAGATTTCAAGCCATTTTGTGAAGAACATTGGATCCAATCCTCAAGCATGCTGAACAAATCCTACTTTGCAGGCTTCTAACTTGACTTTCACTCTATAATTAAATGTTTTCATAGCTGTTGGAAGCTTTAAGCCAAGCATTGAATGCATTGTACAAGAATAATTCCATTTTTGGGAGAAAGGCAACATTGCCATTTTGGAAAAGCAAGCTTTATGCAAAGTCAGCTTGCATTGAGCCTTGCACTTGTTTTTTCTGCATAAAAACACTCCACTCAATCAGAACAAGCATGTTAAAAGGACTCAGCCCCCCTACAAGTTGGGTACTACACCTTGGAACCATGCTTGCTAGTTTTGCTTCACAAACAAGAAACCAAGCAAACATGTGAGTTTTTGAAATCTGAGTTGTTACAAGCCTTAAGACCTTTTGCTTATAAGTAGAGACATTATTTGCAAGTTGACAAACGAAGGCTAAGACTCAAAAACACTTCCAAACACTTTGCAACTAAAAATTTGCCATAGCTTGACAATTTTGAACCTTACACAGCCATCTCCAAATCCACTCGTGCGTATTGAGTTTTAACCACCCAAGCACTTAATATACCTCACATCTAAGTGATCCAGAACCTTGTTCCCTCAACGTAACTACTCCTCCACCATCCACCATTTTCAAATTTCAAGCTTACAGGTTGACTTGAGTAGGGAGATTTAGGGACTTTCAAGACAAAGTAAGGATTGGAATACACTCAGGGAGGTCCAGGCAAGCTAAACAGATCCTCAGGCCTTCTCAAAACTTGCTCAAACTCCATTCACGATCCCAACTGCAAGAGCTAAAAACTAAAACTTCTATCTCTTCATACAAGCATCATTTGGTCCTTATTTGTGAAAGCAAAATGTAGATATCATTGCTCTAAAGCTAACCATGTTCATGGTTTTCATTTATATTAAATGTATATAGAGAATTTTGGATTTGAAATTTCTGCAAAAGTTAGGTTTTAAATTAGGGCCAGTAAAACTAGATCTCATCTTTGAATTCTAGTTTACATAAATTATATGGTTGAACTCGTGGGAAGAAACACTATAACTTTCATGTTTGAACTTTCCATTTTTATGGAGAAATGAAGAAGATACAGGTGATTCGGCCATGGCTCAAGGTTGAAGATGAAGTTGCCTTCAGGAGGCGTTTTCTAATATATATTTATGCTTTTGTTTATATAAACGGATGTACAGCCACCCCAGTGGTAAGGCAGCACGCGTAAATGCTAAAGGTCATGGGTTCGAGCCTCAGCACGCTGCCTTTTGCAATTTCCTCACTTTTTCACTTTTTTTTGTCTCTTGCAGCACTGGGCCTCCAAATCTTGGGCTTTTTGTTTTTTCTAACAGTTACCCCCCATGCCTGCTTATGACACCCCTGGCCCATATCATTTCATTTATTTATTTTAATTTCATTTTATTTTCTTAAATATATTTTTCTTAATATCAAAAATTATAAAAACATAAAAAAATGATAGATTTATATTTTGGCTTGTTTTATTTTATTTTTCTCATATAAAATATTTTTATTTAGTTATATATTATCTATTTTTATTAAATAAACTTGTAAATTAAATTAGAACTAGGTTAAATATTTATTTTTTCTTCACACCCATTAATTATATTATTTTAGTATAAAAGGACCAAAAATACCTCATAATGCCATATATTATTTTCAAGACAAGAAATACAAAAATACTTTTTCTTAAAGAAACCTTTCTTTTAATCAAATAGAATTAGGGTTTATTCAAAAAAACCTTTTCTTAAAAAAAATTCCTTTCCTTAATTAATTTAAATTTAATCTTAATTTACTTATTTTTTAATTAGGTTTTAGGTTAAAGCTTTTCCATATAAAAAACCAAACAAAAATCTTCTTTGCATTTACATATCTTTGCATATTTAATTCACCTTGTATATTATTTATTTCAATTATTTGTGTACATTCAATTTGGTTGTAATAGATTAATTACGTTTATATTATTGCAATCCCCATTCATAAATTGTATACCCCCCTCCCAAAAATGTTGTAATAGCATAGTAACTTTAAATTTCACAATTTATCGCTTTTACATAACATGCTAGTAATTAGGGTTTGTATGGAAAGATAAAACCAATCAAATAGAAAACCCTAATTCAAGACAAAATCAAGCATGAAAATGACACACTTGCACACAAGCACCCCTAGGGTTACTCCACTTGGTTGCCTTATACAAAAAATGGTCATATTACGCATGTAAGGTGTCTTAGCAAAAACAAACAAATACAAGATCATAGTCCCTCGATGACGCTATTCAAAGTTGCCTTACAAAAATGATCTTAGTCCCTCAAAACTGCTAAGATACCTTGCAACATTTCTAATCATGGCTATACGATGACCCACGCCTGTCCTGTTTACATCCAAAGATAGGATTGCTTACCAAATCAATGGTAAGACAACAATGTCAAAGGAAAAGAAAATAAACAAGAAAGACATTTGAGTAGGTAGATTTGTTTTAGTTACTTGCTCCATTTCAAAACAAATATCCTTGCTATTTTCAAAACAAACACCTACACATTTCCAAACATTGAAAACATTTTCAAAAAGATCAACATCTTTTTATACATTCTTAAGAACGAGAGTCATTACAAAGATTGCCTAAACGATGGTCTCTTTACAAAATACTTTCAAAAACCACACAAAGCATAATTTCAAACAAAAGCAAGTGATCTAGCAAGTAACTAAGAGACCATGGAAAACCATGGATAAAAAGGGTGCTAATACCTTCCCTTTTTATAATCTATCCCCCCCCCCCCCCCGAACTCAAGAAACAATCTTAAAGGTCTTTCTTGTGCTTTTTCACCTTTCCTTTTGGATAAAAGAAAAGTCGGTGGCGACTCTTGCTAACCGCAACATTTACGATCAAACGCAAAACAATCAAGTCAGTTCTCCCACCGCATCACACAAACCAACATGCACAAGCATATTTCATTGGTCAGGAAAGAGTTTTCGTTTGGACTAGCTAAATAGGGGTTCAAACGAAGAAGTCCCAGTGATGAGAACATGAGCCAGTCCAAGGGTGCACAAGAGGTACATTCGAAGAAGCATGCAGAAGGCCCATTCGAAGGACACAAAGTGACAAGGGCACAAAGTGTACCCAGAAAGTCCATTCAAAAGAGCCAGTTGAAGGAGGCAGCTTGAGGCCAATCGAAGGGCAGGGATTGAAGGCGTTCGAAGAGGGAAGCGTGTCCAGGTTCATTAAAATTCAAAAGGAGAAAAGTTCCCATGACTTTTACAACGTTACAAAACACCATTCATGACTTTGAAAACACTTGTTTATGGATGTTTAAACCTTTGCCTTCTTGTCCCCTCCATCCCCTCTATATAAAGAAGACACTAGCAAGCTCCAAAGGGGGCTAGACACAACAAGAGGGAGAATCACACGAAATTAAAAACATATTCTTCGAGGTTTTCCTGAAGCTTTTTCCAATCATCCCCAACCCTTAAGCAAGTGTCTCCACATCCAAAAAGTTCCAAATCGAAGGTTCCAACTATTGGTAAGAGAGGGTAAAAGATCAAACTTTGTATTTACATGACACATCAATACTTATAGTCATTCAATTTGTAATCAAAATTAAGAACCTGGGTTCGACACCCAGGTCTGCATTGGTTTTGTTGCTAACACTTGCTGCAGATGTAGCCTGAATAGACCCAACGTGTGCAGAATCGAAAGACATTGGTTTGGCACCCAGGTCATGCTTTTCGTTTTTCCAACATGTTTGCAGATGCAGTGCCCTCATAAGTGATCCATTAGGCAATTCCAACAGCGCCCTCTGGATCGAAAGCCATATCCTGTCACTGGATCAAAGGGTAATCGAAAGACAACTTTCCCTTCATAGAATCGAAAGACATCATCTCCCTGCAATCGAAGGATGCTTCCTGTTCTATTTTTATTTTTGTTTTCATTTCTTTATTGACCCACTTTTATTTAAATTGACCTTAAATCAAAAATCACAAAAAACATTAGGCTAGTTTTTTTCTAATTAAATTAATTTTGTAAATTTAATTAATTATTCTAACCTTTTTCTTGAAATTAAAATTAAATAGACTTAGGTTGTATTTTTTTAAAATAAAACAAAACAAACAAAAAGATTTCTTCCCCTTAGGATTTAGACGTCCATTTTAATTTGTTTGCGTATTTATTTATTTTTGCATTTTTTTCTCATCTTATTGTAATTGCTTCCCAGTTTGTAATAGTAACTAGGACTTTATTTCTCGCATTCAATTATAATGTACCTCTCACAAAGCCATGCAATAGCGTAGGATTTACATTCCCGCACTTTATATTTCTGCACTTTACATTTCTGTATATATATTAACTACTAGTAACTAGGCGTGTATGAAAAAGACTAAAATCAAACGTTAGCAAACTTAATAAAAAGACAAAAATAACTGATCATAACACACTTGCACATATGCACCTCTAAGGTACACCCAATTTGGTTACCTTCAAAAATAAAACAGTCATGAGGCAGGAACGCTTTAGCAAAGACCCATAAATCAAAAGATCATAGTCCCTCGATGACCCTACAGTTTCCTTTCGGTAAATGATCTAGTCCCTAACAAAATTACTAAAACGTCTCCATAAGTTGCCTTCGTGACTGTAACGTCCCTTCGAATGTCCCTCATACATCCATCGATAGGACTACCTACTCACTAATAGTAGGATAGCGCTGTCTAAAGGATAGGAGGAAAAGAAAGACCCTTTTCGAGTATAAAAGTAGATAGTTGTTAGAAGTTTGCTCAAAAACATTTTGCACTTACACAAATACTACTTTTCAAAAGCAATTTTCAAAACATTTGCTTTGTTAACACTCTTGAGGACTGATACAAGAGTTAAACACAAAGCAAATCGCCGCACCAAGGGATTTTCTAAACATTTCTCAAACACACAAAGCACAAAGTACTTTCAAAATGAGAAAATCTCTAAGAGCCCGTAGATAACTATGGATGGAAAGGGTGCTAACACCTTCCATTTCCATAATCTACCCCCTTACTCAGAAAATCTCGAAAAGGTCTTTTTTGTTCTTTTCACCCTTTCCTTAATTTGTATAAAATAAAAGTCAGTGGCGACTCTTGCTTACCGTAACATTTACAAACACAAACACAAAACCAATATATAACAGTCGGTTCTGCCACCGTATCACAGTAAGTAAGGTAAATCGAATCCTTAGATTTTGTTAATTACCGTTAAATTTGTTGATTTTGGGTTTCTGGAAAGTGTTTAGGGTTAGGGTTCATAACGGAGGGTTAAGGTTCATAAATCAGGGTTAGGGTTCTTAGTGTATGGGGTTAGGGTTCATCTGGATAGACGTTTCTGGGTTGAAGACTGCTAGGGTTCATGTAAGAACCCTAGGGTTGGGATTTAGATTCATGGGGTTCACGGTGGTTTCTGGGTTTGGGAGATGAAGCTTTGAATAAAGGTGGCAGTGCCCAGATACAGCCGCCGACGGAAGCAATTTCCGGCCAGTGGCGCTCTGGGCGGGGCAATTTTCGGCCTAATGGATTTCTAGAGAGAGGTTAGAGCCTATCTCTCTATAAATATAAGATAGGTTTTCATTTGTTGTAATAGAGGGGGGAAAGGAGAAAAATGGGCCTTCAGCCCAGGGTTTTGCTTATATAACACCTCTTAATCTGGTGCACCTCCCATTACCGTGCACTTCCCATCATAATCCTTAGACCATCATCAGACGTCCCTGAAATGCATGTCCACCACAACTCCATGATCTCTCCCACACCTTACTCATTGGATCAGATATCTATTTTGGGCTTAGCCCATTACTAAACTCACCCTTTGTTTACTTCACTCAGAATAATCCACACCCCCTAGCGTTATTAGGCTCAATTCAATATCAGAACTTGGGCCCTTCTTGAATGCACCCCCAGTTTTACTTCCATGTTTAATAGCACATCTCCCTCCTGTGTTTGGGCCTGAATCTAATATCTGGATTCAGGGCCCTGCTTTTTACACCCCCTGATTTTACTACGCCAACACAAAATACACCCCATGGCTTTTAATTGTAATTTTATTTTCTTTGTATTCTATATTTTATTATTTATATTATAATTAACTCTTTTTTTTTATATTTAATATATTTGTTTAAATTCCAAAATTATTTTATTATTATTATTATTATAAAATTTAAGTTTTTTTTACTAACTCATTATTAATTAATTATAAAATTGCATTAGAATTTCTTTTATCATGCATTAAAAATATTTTTCTTATATTTCTTGATATACTTAAAAACTATATCTAACCACTCAAATTACTAACAATTTTTCACTAACATAATTTAAAATTCAAGATTATTTTCAAAAAGGATTATGAAAATATTTTTAATCAACTTCGTCTAAAAACTCCATTATTCACACACCCAGACTTGGTTCAAGGAGAATTTGAAATATCTTCATAATCCATAAAAAAACACCAACCAACTGTGAACTATGAATTGGGACTCTGATTCCTCATAAGAGGATACGTATGCATACGACTAAAATCGTGGCGAGTTCCCATAATAAAACTTAAAACCATATTTCCTAAAAATTGAAATTTTAAACCCTAGTATCCTTGTGAACAAGATAGATGAGGGGTGTCTAACACCTTTCCTTCATCTAAAAATGAGTCAACAACTTAGAATCTCTGACCAAATTTGAGTTATCCTTTATATTCCCTTCCTAAAGATAAAAATTAAGGGTGGCGATTCACATTTTAAAATCGGTTATAACAGGTACTAACCACTTTTAACATGTATATTATTCTAGTCGTCTAAAAGAAAACCATCAAAAAGGAACAACCCATTTTGAAGACAGGTTCAACTGAAGCTTCCAAACAAACCAAAACTTCAACAAAAAGTGCCACCCCAGATACCAAAAAATCGAAAGCATCAAAGGTATCATTTGAGATTTTTGTCTGCTTTTTGTACTATATTACTTTTCTAACAGCATTACCTTTTTAGGCAAGTCACTTACCTCCAAAATATCCATACAAAAGAAAATTCACCCATAACATTCCAGTGATGGTCGAAGATGATGGAGACATTCCTCTCACTCCTTTACAAACTAAGAAGACAAAGAAGAAGAAGGCGAAAAATTCTGATGCAACCTCTTTGCGGCCATCCTAGAAAAAGCCCGAGCTCACTATACTGCCCCCAAAGCCCAAAGAGAAAAGCATGTCCCAACCATTTGGAGGCATTGTCCTGGAGCAGGTCGAAAGTGACAACTTAAGTCCTAATGGACTAAAGGTACAACTTTTACTCGTTATTCTTCTTTGATCATCATCTGTTGTACCCCAAAATTTTCCCTCTCATTCTCCAAGGCCTTTCTCACAAGGATTGTCAAGGTTCAAGCTTGAAAAAGTGCATTGGGATTTTCCAGTACCAAAATTAAAAGGAAACTGTCAAAAATGGAGAAAACAGATAAAAATAACATTTTGACAAATTTGGTGGAAAACATGTCTCCTTCGATTCAGCATACTTCGATTGACTCTTTGCCTCTTTCTATTGCTCAAAGTGGCTGCTAGCGTGCCTATTTCGCCTGGGCATGTGACTTCTTGTTACAGGCTTCGTTTGTGCCTTTTGCTGCCTACAAACCTGCTTCGTTTGTGCCTTTTGCTGCCTGCGTGCTTGCAATCGAAGGCCATGACTTACTGGCCACACATGCCCCCTGCAAGGAAACCCTTTTCGATTCACCAAGCGTATTGCCTACAAACCTGTTTCGATTTGGACAAGTAGCTGCCTACATGCATGCTTCGATTTGGACAAGTTACTGCCTACAAACATGCTTCGATTGGACAACATTGCTTCCTTCGAGCACGGACTTTCGATTGGAAAATATGCTTCCTTCGAGCGTGAGCTTTCGACTGGGTATTAGCTTCCTTCGAGTAAGCTTGTTTCGACCACAAGTTTCGACTAAGGCAAAGGTTTCCTTCGAACATGTGTGCTTCGATCTCACTCTTGCATTCGACTCAGGAATGTCCTTCGAATCAGGAAGTAAAAGCCTTCTGTTGGTTGTCTTCAATTCAAAGAGTCAATAATGTTCTGAAAGCTTCCTTCGATTCAGAAGTTAATAACCTTCTGAAAAGGGCCATTCAAAGAACACACAGTTGGTCCATTCGAAGGACACACAACTGGTGGAAACGAATGCAGTGCTGTCCCAGAAAGATGGAGGATTCGACCCAGAAGATCAAGTTGAACATATAGACCCATAGGCTAGGCCACGTGTCTTCCCTTTTTAGGCATGTTTGTTGTCTAAGACCACTTGCATAACACAGTACCACCTTTTAGAAAAGTTTGACTTGGTCCTTGCGCTTATTTTCCTTCAGAATGAAGTAATCCATCCTGAACCGTTCATCTTGCTTTTGTGGCACAAGTTAGACATTTACTTTCCAACTGGGCCTTATTTTATTATTATCTTATGCACCCTAACTACCAAGAGGCCCCCACAGGTACTGTCATGTTACATTATTTTACCATTTACTTGCAAGGCTAGCTTTGGACAGCATGTCCATTCTTTCTCTATAAATAGAGGAACATTTACAAGAAAAAAAAGGAGAGGACTTTTGGCCAGAGAAACGTATCTTCAAAATTCTCACACACCACAAAATTCTCAAACACTTAAACACTTGAACACTTAAACACTTAAACACTTAAATACTTAAACACTTAGACACTTAAACACATACCCAGAATCCAAACAACAAGTCCAGAACTGCATCCTCCTGCCTAAACACCAGAACATCAAACTTGTGTTACAAATACAAGCCTTGAGACCTGCATAACCTCAAAACCTGCCTTCCTTACCAAAGCCAGAAAACTCCAGCCAGTTCAACTGCAACTGCAAACAAACCTGCCTAAAGCTAGTCCAACTGCAACTGCAAGCAAGCCTTTATCAAAACTAACAGAAACTCAGACCTGCCTGCCCAAACCAAACAGTAACAGAACTAGCTTCAGAAAGATCCCAGCAAGGCTCCCTCCACCATCAAAAAAGGTCACCTACAGCTCTTTCGACTAAGCACTTCAAGAGGTAAGTTCTCTCCAGCTTGGGACTTTTTCATTTAAACATCATGAGTACATGCCAATAAAGAAAAATGTAGATATTTCTGGACCATGTTTTAGCATTAGATTCTGATTGCTCTTATGCTGAAAACTCAACCTTAATTAGTTATAATTTAGACTTTGAGACCCATTGGTTTTTTGTGCTAACCCCTGGACTGTAGTTATGTTTGGATGTGGCATTTAAGAACTTGAGACAAGTTTATTATACCCTTCGATTGGCTAGCTGCACAAGCCTTTCGAATCACAATTTGAGGGCTTAAATATGCTTACAAGGAGTCAGCAAGGAGCCTGTGGAAAATCCAGAACCTTGTTGTTTCCAGACCTCAGACGAAATCCATAACCTTTCCATTTCCATGCCATAAACAAAAGACAGGAGTATGAAACGAAGCCCCAGGCTTCCTCACTGACTCCAGATCCAATCGAAGGAGACAGAAAGGCAGATTGCATCTTGCACAGATTCCAAGCCCAATCGAAGAAGGCAACAAGGCAGAAAGGCCAAGCCAGAGGCACACTTGCACTAAATCCAGGCTCAAACGAAAGGTACTTCCATGCTGGTGCCAGCCTCCAATCGAAGTACATGACCTGGCTGGTGCCAAAGCCCAATCAAAGGACAGGACCTCACCCCTGCCAAGGCCCAATCGAAAGACGTGACTTTGCTGGTGCTAGCTCCAATCGAAAGAGGCCAGCAGAATGCCAATCGAAGGCTGCTACTGCCTGGGTCGAAAGCCACTCATTTTCCTCATTTTTTTTCCTTTACATTTTCTTGCCTTTCAATATGGTTGTAATAGTGTAGTATTTATTTCTTGCACTTTTATTGCTTTATACAAATGCTAGTAATTAGGATATGTATGGAAAGATAAAATCAATAAGTAGATCATTAAAATTCAAAGACAAATGCATGCAATCAAACACACTTGCACACGTACACCCCTAGGGTAATTCCACTTGTTGCCTTACAAAAATAGCCATGTTATGCATGTGGGATGACTTAGCACAAACGAATTGAAAAAAGATCATAGTCCCTCGATGATGCTATCAAAGTTTCCTTTCAAAATGATCTTAGTCCCTACAGAAAAGTGCTAAGTCATTTCACAACATTGCTATCATGGTCATACGATGACCCGCGCCTGTCCCGTTAACATCCTAACACAAGGTTGTTCACCAAATACAATGGTGAAACAACATTGTTAAAAGGGTTAAAAACATAAGAAGGATCCTTGAGTAAAATAGGGTAGACAACTCTTAGTTACTTGATCAAAAATCTTGCAAAACATCCTTGCCATTTTTCAAAACACACTCCACAACACAATTTCAAAACAACTTTCAAAACATTGAAAACATTTCAAAAAGACAAACACCTTTGTATACATTCAAACAAGAATCATTACAAAGGTTGCCACAACGATGGCCTCTTTTCAAAACCTCTTTCAAAATCACACACAAAGCATTATTTCAAACAATTGAAAAGCAAAAGCAAGTGATCTAAGCAAGTAACTAAGAGCCCATGGATAACCATGGATAGAAAGGGTGCTAATACCTTCCCTTTCTATAATCTACTCCCCGAACCCAAGAAAACATCTCAAAGGTCTTTCCTGTGCTTTTTGACCTTTCCTTAGGATAAAATAAAAAGTCGATGGCGACTCTTACTAAACCGCAACATTTGCAAACACAAACGCAAAACCCAAGTCAGTTCTCCCACCGTATCACACCATCATACTTTTATTCGAACTAACTTTTTTCTTTTATTTTGCTGGAAAATCAACCAACTCCTACTGAGTCTCCTAACAATACTGATGTTCTTTCTAACAATGGTACTGCTTCTTACCATCCCTTGGCCAGCGACAAACTTTTCAGCAAAGGGTCTTTGTCTACAGTTAACCAACTTGATACAACTGTACCATCTGAAAGGGAATCTATTCCTCAAACTGAGACTAACCAAGAGGTACGTCAAGTTGGGACCAAGAGGGTTAGTGATGATGAAGGGCAAAATAATGATAGCCTTAATGATTCTTCTCCCAAAAAGATTAAGTTTGCTAATGACTTCCTCGATGATGGGGGACATCTTATTGTCAAAATCGAACAATACTTCGATGAAAACGAAGAAGGAGCAGAGGAAGAAGAAGCTAAAGGAGAAAAAGACAAGGAACCTCATGTTCAAACTAGCTCCCAAGATAAAAACCACTTCTACAAATCAACAAACTCATAGCAACACATCACCACAACCTTCTCAAGAAGAACTGGAGGCTTTGAAGAAGAACAAACCCCTTAAGTATGTAAGGCTTATGATGGCGAATAGGGTACCATTTGCCAAAAAAACTTTCCCCAATCCATCTGCTACTTCGAGTAGGAGTTCCAACGCTGAAACTAATGAGAAACGCCTCCAGAAAATTAAAGAGAAAGTTTTTGAAGCTGACATGTTCGAAGTCTTGAAGACTAATTCCACTGCGAGCGTTGTACTAAAGAAGTTGATAAACAAAATTTATATAGTCACTTGTCCTTCTGAGACTGTTGAAGTTATGATGGATGTGACTACCCTGGTCAATATAATCAGCGCAGATTTCCTTAGGGACCAGGATATGGATTAGAAACTCCAAGAAAAGCAAACTCTTCTGGAGACTGAGTGGTGGAAAGCTCTTGACTCAACCAACAAAGCTGAAAAACTTGGCAAAGATTTTAAGAATTCCAAAGAGGAGTTCAATACCAATGTTCGCTCTATCTCTTTCTGGAAAGAACATATCAAAGAATTACACGAGTAGATTTCTCAAATGGAAGCACGCTAGAAAGTTATCAAACAGATGGATCATACTGAGATGGAGCGTGAGATTGCTCAAAGTGTGCAACATGGTCTTCATGTACTAAATCTTCTATTGACTGTAGGTTGAAGCTAGAGAAGACCAAGTATGATTGGAAGAAAGCTAACTTTCCTTTCTGAATTTGGCATAATTCTATTTTTCTTTTTTGTATGTATTTTGGAATATGAAATTTCAAGACAAAGCCATTTTGGCATTTTATGATGACACCATGTTGGCCTTTAATTTGTTACTTTTACTATTCTATCATAATCTTCAGTTCTTGAATTATAGGTTTATACTTCTTTAAGTACTTGCCATTTATCTTCAATATTCTTCGATCCTCTGGCAATTCTTTTATTTCATAGGCGTTATTAATGAATGTTTTAAGAACTCGAAAAGGTCCTTCCTATTATGGAGACCATTTTCCTAACGACTTATTCTTTCGATCCATTAGTAATATTACCTTCCACACCAAATCATCATTTGAAAAGACTTTACCTCTGACTCTTTTATTGTATGCTCTAGTTATTCTTTCTTTTTGTCTTCTTAGGACCTCTAAAGCGTGTAGCCTCTCTTCATCCAAATCAACTAATTCATTCATCATCCTTTCCCAATAATAGTCAGATTGGATTTCATTATGCCTCTAGATTCTTACCGACTGTAAATATATTTCCACTGGCAAAACTGCTTTGTGCCCAAAAGTCAAACGAAATAGAGTTGTGCTTGTCGCTTCTTTTAGAGATGTTCCACAAGCCCACAAAGCCTGATCCAAGGTCTTATGCCAATTTTTTGGCTTTCTTCCCACGTGTCTTTTTATCACACCAATAATTACCTTGTTTGCAGCTTCAACATGTCCATTCGCCTAAGCATAATAAGGTGTAGAAATCAATAATTTGAATCCCAACTCTTTAGATAATTCCTGCATCTCTCGGCCAGTGAAGACTGATCCCTGATCAATTGTAATTATTTATGGGATTCCAAATCTATAGACTATGTACCTTCGAATGAATTCAATAATAATCTCTTGATGCACATTTAACAAAGGTATTGCTTCAATCCATTTTATAAAATAATCAATCCCTACTAGGATGTATCTATGTCCTTTAGATGAAGCTAGTCGATCTCTCCAACCAAATCTAATGCCCAACCTCTAAAGGGCCATGGTTTAATGATCGAATGTAATTCACTTGCAAGAGCATGTTGAATACCTGCATAAATTTGACACTCTTGGTATCCCTTGGAGAATTCTATGCAATCTTTCAGCATGATGGACCAATACATGCCATACCGGAACAAGAGCCACTTCATCTTGTGACCCGCTTGATGTACTCCACATGCCCTACCATATACATTTGACAGCGCCAAGCATGCTTCACTCTCTCCTAAACATTTGAGTAAAACTCCTTCTGGTGTTTTCTTGAGCAATTGGTTACCTACTAACATGTAGCTTAACGCGCGATACTTAATCTTACTTTCTGTATCCGCTGTTGGATTCTTTACATAAACTATTATTGGGCTTCTCCAATCTGTATCTGTTAAGATATCTATGGCCAATACTTCGAAATTTACTTCATTTACATATCCTAAACTTGTATTTTTTAAATCTACTGGAAATAATTTAGTATCTAGTACCTTTCCACGAACTTTAACTAATTCTTCCAACTTCTCCTTTGACACTTTGTATCCTGGAGCAATTTAGGCTAAGTCACTTGCTTCTTGGTTCTTCGGTCTAGGAATATGCTTGATATTAACATACTCAAATCTTCGAAGCAATCTATTTTCTACCACAAAGTACATTATCAAATTTTCTTTTATGCATTTGTACTTCTTGGTTATTTGTTTGATCACTAGTTCAGAATCGCCTCTTATTTCGACTCTAGTTGCCCCCAATTCCAACAAAGCTTCAAGTCCTGCTATCAAAGCTTCACATTCAGCTTTATTATTCAAACAAGGAGGGCCTTCGATCTTATACTTGAAATTGGCTAGAATTTAATCAGGAGAAATAATCAGTATTCCAACTCCAATTCCATCTTTATGAGTAGAACCATCGAAGAATAATTTCCAAGGTTCTAATTCCACAAGATTTTGAGTAATTTTGACCATTGCATGGTCGACTATAAATTCATAGACTACTTGCCCTTTCATAGCTTTTAAAGGCATGAAAGTCAAGGAATACTCAGTTAAAGCAAGTTCCCATTTTCCAATTTGATTGTGCAGATTTGGTTTAGAAATCATATATTTAATAACATTAAAATGCGAAGAAACGTAGACATCAACTAGCTTTATATAGTATTTCAACTTAGTGCACAAAAAGTATAAACAAAGACACAACTTTTCTAGAGCACTATATCTAGTCTCTGCATCATTTAGTACTCAACTGACGTAATATATGGCTCTTTCGATGCCATTCTCATCCCCTTGTGCAAGCATACTTCCTATAGTTACATCTGATGCAGATATATACAATCTCATACACTTATTTCTACAAGGAGGCGACAAGATAGGAGGATGGACAAGGTATTGTTTAATCTTGTCGAACGTCTCTTGATGATTTGGCTTCTAGTTAAAACCACCTTGTTTTAGATGCATAAGGGGAAAGAAGGCTTGAGTGTGTCCACTTAGGTTCGAAATAAACCTTTTTAAGAAGTTTATTTTTCTCAGTAGAGGCTGTAACTCTTTTTTCGTTGATGGAGTTGCCGCTTCCATGATAACTTTTGTCTTGTTTTGATTAATCTCTATTCCCTTCTTATGGACCTTAAAGCCCAAAAAGTCACCAGCCTGCACAAAAAAGGCACACTTAAGAGGATTCATCTTCAATCCATGCTTTCGCATTCTTTCGAATGATTGGCGAAGGTGACCCATATGACTTTCATCTGATACAGATTTTACTACTATGTCATCAATATAAACCTGCATGAAAGTCTCAATAAAGTCATGAAATATAGAATTCATTGCTCTCTGATAAGTTGCCCTGACATTTTTTAAACCAAAAGGCATGACTACCCATTCATAGGTGCCTAATTCCCCGGGGCAACGAAAAGTTGTCTTGGGTATGTCCTCTTCAACAATGAAATTTTGATTATATCCAGAGTATCCATCAAGCATACTAAGATACTTGAAGCCTGCGGCTGAACCAATTAGCATTTCTACCATAGGCATTGGATATTCATCCTTCGAGGTTGCAGAATTCAAATCTTGAAAATCTATGCAAACCCTAAGAGACCCATTTTTTCTTAATAACAGGAACTATATTTGCAATCCATTCGATATACCTTGTGGTCTGGATGAACTTGCATCGGAGGATTCTTTTTACCTCCTCTTTTATCTTCGAGAGAATCTCTAGTGCGAATATCCTTAGCATCTGCTTGATGGGCTTCTTTCCATCCTTGATAGGCAGCTTTAGTTCGACCAGTTCACTACTTAAACCATGCATCTTGTCGTAATCCCAAGCAAAATAATCCTTGTATTCTTTTAACAATTGGATCACTTTGAATTTCATTTTAGGGTTGAGTTTTTCACTTACGTAGGTAGGTCTTTTGATGGACCCATCACCCATATCCACTTCTTTGAGAGGGTCTTATGCCATCATCTTTGCACTTGACGTCGTTAGATCCTTCTCGAATCCCAAAGGCTCTTCATCATACATTGTATCTAGCCCTGGTATTTTTTTCCGAAGGGTATCTCTTCGTCGGGGATTTTTGGCTTAAAATCCACCCCAGGTCCCTTCGCATGTATTACTTCATCTTTGGCTTTGACAGCCATGTGTTTTACTTCGGCCTCTAAGGCCATCTTTAGTTTATTTTCAGCTAAATAAGCCGGAATATTTTCAAAGAGTTAGGAATCAGACCATGTCAATGTCTTCGTCAACCCAGCCAGTTGGTTGTATTCCTTGAACACGTTCTACATCAGCTTCTTCTCCCATAACTTCTCTATCCCATTGGAATCTATAAGTTGGGTGTAGAGTAAGGAAGTAAAGAGTAGTCTTATTGGGTGAATATGCGTCATCAACAGGGTTGCATGGCCCAATGTTTGCCAAATTCCTATTGAAGTTCCTTTATCCACATGGTTAACTTCTGCCAAGTAATAACTTTGATCTACTTCAATGTTTTCGACAATCCCATCTTCTCTCCATATTGATATTCATTGATGCATTAAAAAAGACATTGCCCATATACCATGGATCCATTCACGTCCTAGCAACAAGTTATAATTTGTCTTCGCTGCAATGACCATGAACATGGGGGGTCTTGTAATTGAACCCACGGTGAGATCCACTTGCATCACTCTTAAAGTGTGGCCTATCTTACCTTCATGGTTTGAAAGTACCATATTGTGGGGCTTGATATTAGTGTCGAACATGCCAATTCTTTTCAACATGAATTGAGGCATTAGATTCACTGTAGCTCCACCATATACTAGGATTTTATTGATTCACAAACTTTCCACCTTTCCCTTTATGAATAAAGGTTTGAGGTGATTCTTCATTCTCTAATCAGACCGCTCGAAGAACACATTTTTTCTTCAACAGCTCCATTATTCAAGATATAGTAGCACACTGGTTTTTGTTTTTCCATCTCAATCTCGCCAGCTTCCTCTAATTCTTCGACCTCAGTTATTTGATCATACTCACTGGGAAGCATTGAGACCATATTGCAGTTGATGTTGAGGGAAGACTCTCCATCTAATTCAAAGTCATCAGTCAACATGTCTTCGTCATTCACTGGGTCTTTTTGATCCTTTTCGCCAGTTTCCTCTTTCTATGGGAAAAATAGTTTTCTCCCCGCAGTTTTCTTCTCTTTGACCATGATGGTTAAGGGAAGTTGGTTACTACTGGATTCTCCTACTTCTTTTTCTTCTAATTCTCGTTATACATTTCTTATCCTTTGGTGTCTTCGCCATTGGGACCTGGACGTGGGGTTTTCCCCCTGTTAATTCTCTGACATTGTTTTGAAACTTGGAATTTCTTTCGATATGATATTGATGTCCTTCCTCCTACTTCGAAACTACTTCATTTTTCCTTTCCTGCTCCCTTACCTTCGTCTGGGTTTATTTATTTGTCAGTTGGGATGTTTGCAGGTGGCTTGAAGGTAACTCTTCAATTTCCCTTGGGATAAGGGCTATCAGGCCTCCTAGGAATTCCCCTTTTGTCAAATGTGAAGTTGTTCCTAGGACCCCTCTGGCTGTCCCAACTAGCATATGGGACTCTCTCAAAGGTTTCTGATGCCTTTCGATCATAAACCGCACTGCATCTTGGGCACATCATACACTCAGATTTTGTTTTACGGCAGTGGACAAGGAAACTCATCAAACTTTCTCTAGCCTTTGGGTAGACAACTTCTATTTGGTCATTTTCCTCCAATTGCCCCCAGTTAGAGCAAATCATACTTTTCATAAGTGGTTGTTGCCTTTCGATCATAGATTATGCTGCATCTGGGACACATTAGCCCCTCATAATTCTTTTTGTGGCAGCAAACCAAGTAGTCTAGCAGACTTTCTCTAGCCTTTGGATAACCATTCCCCATCTGATCATATTCCATTCTGAGGCACCTTTTGACTTCCTCCATCTTAGTAGCAGTCTGGTTCAGATCCACCATGTTAACTTCAAGGCTATGACTTTCAGTAATCATGACCTTTTCAAACTTGACTCTAAGGCCTTTAGTGGCCTTTATCATTCCAACATTTATGGCAGTATCATCAGTAATTTTGCCTTCGATATACTGGTTATTTAGACCTTCAACAGTCTTTTGCCCTTCGATACCTGCAACGAAATCCTCAATAATCTTGTTCATGGTATTGGCAAGGCCTTCAGTAGCCTCCTTTGTTTCGAAGTTTGCAACAAAATCTTCAGTGATCTTGTCTTCAGGATGTTGGTTGATGTCGAAACCAGCAACTTCCAGCAAGTGGATATCCGCAGGTTTGGCATAATTGGTTTCTGCTTAGGGGTGGAAATAGGTTGGGCCAATAACATAGGCATACAGGCTAGCTTCCGTAGGCCCAAGCCAAGCCAAACTCTTTTTTTTTAAATAGAAAAGGCTTAGGCTTTTTTACAAGCCTATTTAGTTAAAAAAGCTAGGCCATAAGCCGCAAAAAAAGTATTTTAAGTCTATCAGGCCGGCCTATTTAAATAAATATGAATATTATTATTATTATTATTATATGATGTTTGTATTTTAAATTAAAATACAAAAATAAAGTTTAGTTATCTATAAGGACTTATGAAAATAAGCTAAAAAAACCTTATGAACAATGTCATAAGTTGTTTTCCTAAGTTCTCTCAAACAAACAGTATCATAAAACATGTTTTAATAGGTAAACTTGAATAAGTCAATGCAAATAAGAATTTTGTCTAATTGATCTTTTAATTTGTTAGTCTATTTTAATATTAGTTGAATTGCTTATTTGAAAATATTCAAATAAAGTAGGCTTTTATGTAGGCTAATAGGTCAATCAGGCCTTCGAAAATTCCAGACTCAGGCCTAAAAACAAGCCTTTGATAGGCCACAGGCCAGGCTTAGGCTTTGAATTTTTTAGCAGGTCAAGCTCAGGCTTGGAAAATCCTAGCTCGACCCAACATATTTCCACCCCTATTTCTGCTACATGGAGATGGTCAACATCAACCGTCATTTGGCTTCTTCCCTTTTCGCCAAACTTCAATCTCCTTCCTTCATAGCATTCTGAATCAAATCCCTGAAAAGAAAATATTATGAGGTTTTATGTCCCAAAAAGTTATGATATTTACAAAAAGATATTTTCTTCCGCTGGTCTAACGGGGGAATTTTTGCACCAGGTGGCACTATCATTTGGCCATCCTTTACCAACAAATCAAATATTTCGTCGCATTTTATTACGTCGAAAGTGTATGTTTTCTTAGGAAACTTTTCGTTCTTCTCTGGTTCTGCGAGATTCTTCCCATTCGAAAGGGTTAGAACTTTGTAAGGATATGGTAGGACTTGTTTTAATTCAGCCAAGTCCACTTCACACTCTTCGAATTCTGAAACACCACTGCAGACTTCTTGTTCATCTACACCAGTTTTGACATACGCAACTCTTTCTTTTCTATGACTTTTGTCCGCCCTAGCTTTTTCGACCTTTAAATGCTCCACTTGTCGAACCCTATCTTCCAATTAGGCCATATCTAATAAGTAGTGAGGATCTAACTTCTTCCTAATGGAGAAATTTAATCCTCTTGCATCCATCTTAACTAATTCGTGTTCAGGCACTTGGGAAAAACATCTTGCCTTTAACAGGTGGAATCTGTTGAAGTAATCATCAATTGGTTCGCTGAACTTGCACTTGATGCTAGCTAATTCACTTAGGCTTATCTTCGATTGACCTACATAAAATTGTTCATGAAACATCCTTTCTAAATGTGCCCAATCTTAGATAGAATTGCTGCAAGGGTAATGAACCATGTGAAAGCATTTTTGGTTAGTGAACTAGGAAAATATTTTATCCTTAAATTTTCATTATTCGCTATTGTCCCCAGCCTCGGTAAGGTACCTTTCTATATGTTCGACAATTGATTCGCTGGTGTCACCATAGAATTTTGTGAACTTTGGGACTTCCCAACCCTTGGGATATTCAGTTTGCAAAATATATTCAGATAAGGGAGAAGTGTAATTCGGCCTAGTACCATCCAATATTTACACCATTTCGTGCCATAATTCTTTCGACCATGGCTTCCAGATTGTTGTCTGCTGCCATGTTGTCTTGTCGAACTTGATATAAGACTTCATCAACATTTTGATTTCTATTTACCATCATAACCCTAGGTTCTGGTTGCCTTAGAATTTGTGATTCCTGCCTAAAAGGTTCGACTTTAGGTGTTTCGACATTCGTAACTTTAGGCACTTCGACTATGCCTCCCTGATTTACCATATTCGTTTGGGATGCATTTCTTTGATTCTGTTGAAATTGGTTAATTGTTGGGTCTTCTTCAAAGATTATCCCTTGATTTTATCTAACCCACTACCTCTGAGGATGTGTTGGGGTTGAGGCACACCAAAGAATTCAGCGATGCACATCATTTGCGCAGCCATTTATTGGTTCGCTTGAGTGATGTTTTGAATCAAAGGGTTAAAGATTGTACCCATTGTTTGTGCAAGCATCTGGATCATTTCATGGTTACTCTCGTCCATTTGCTGTCTAATCACTGTTGCAGATTGATTTGTTAAATTTGGCATTTGGAAGGAAACTCCTTCGATTTTTGGTTGGATATTTCGACCCTTGTTATTAACAGCAGATCCAGAACCTTGTAATTGCAAAGTAGCGTTCAACACAGGATCTGAGTAAATTGAAGTGGAATTATGTAAACCCATCATAAACGAAGATGACATGCCATAAAGCCGCTCACGGTCATTTTGAGGCATGGAAAAACCAGGCGGCCTCTTAGGCCTATGGAAAGTATTTCCCTCTGGAGGGGGATTCCTTGTGGACCCTGTGGTCCTATATAGGTTAAAATAGGGTCAATATAAGCATTCGATTGCGTTGACGTCGAACTTGTTGATGACAGTATAGCCTCTGAAAAGCGTAGAAGCAGTAGTTCCCTCTATCGAAGTGACTGGGGGTGGTACATCATCGTTGTTAGGAGAATTCTGATTACCTGTTTGGCTTTGGTTCGCCATTTTTTTAACGTACTTTCATTTAGGTATTCCTTATTGTTTATGGCTACCACTTCTAAGTCTCATACAACGCAGAAAAAACCAAAGGGACGATGAAGATTTCAAAACTTTTTACTAGAACAAAACATCTATTAATTGAACACAGGTCCCACCGATCGTGCCAATTTGTTTACCGTAAAATTTGGTAAACAACTGCTAGTCTTCTAAATCGAAGAAAAGATTGGTGACTTGCAGGATCGACCAGATTGATCCTAAAGACATGTGTTCTTATTCAAACTTTTGTTCTTGAAAACAACGAATACTTTCGACATCATTCATGATCTTTTAAGTAATACTGACTTTGATTGTTATTTCGAAGCTAGTAATGTAATGCTTTAAAGAAAAGACTGGTATGTAAAAGATTTTCGACTTAAACTTAAAAGGAATGTATGAAACTTCAATTGAAAATAAACGGCAGTAAACATAAAATTAGTGCACCATACGTACATTCTCACGAATCTTATTGGTAAGATTCTTATTTATACTATTTCGACCCTAACGGTCAACTACTGAAATAACGTCATGTTTGTTGCTGTATGTCTTCGAATCTCTTCAGGCCTCCATGTGTCTTTTTAGATAAGATCAAATTTTCAAATTTGAGAATCCTCTTACCTTCGAAGCGCCAATCAATATAGACATGACGGTCGAAGTATTTATTCTGATGATACTTCGAATAAATTAAATTTCAATGGTTCGCAAACAAACCTTTTGCCAATACTTAGCGAAATGAAATTCTTTACTAGCTTTTCATATGTCGAAATCTTCATAAGATCTTTTTCATGCTTCCTTTCGAATTACAATTTCTTCCGGAATACATCATTTAAGGTAGAAATTCTCAGTTAACACCATCATGTAATTGCTGATACTTGGCAGAATAGATAGCTTTTACTATTCAATTTTGGGTTTTGTTGAATGCCTTTGCCTATTTGGATCACTCTACACTGACAAGTTAGGCCTGGAGTATGATGCTAGTTGAACTGTACAATGTCTCATACCTTGTTGTTTCTGTTTTCACAATCAAGTTACAAATTTGGTTTTTTGCTATTTGAATCTTTCTGGTCAAGTTTTTGGTTTAAGATTTATGAATCATGATAAGATAAGCTCCTCTGTAATTTTATTTTCATTTTGTGGAATGCAGGTGTCTAGGTTGGGATTTGGATGTGGAGGTTTATTAGGAATTTACGATGCTCCCCTCTCACACGAAGACGGATGTTCAATTATTAAGCAAGTCTTCAATACAGGGGTTGCCTTTTTTGATACATCAGATATTTATGGACACAAATATCATAATGAATAATCATCTTTTTTACTGCAAACCCGAGTGTTGAAAATACATAAGCATTGTATAATTTCCAAATTCTATGCATTGCTCCTGTTGTTACTCCGGGATAGCAATACTGTTACCCGCATTTCATCATAGTATTGCCATTTTTTCACATCAGAAATTAGCATAACATTTTGAAATAGCTTATCTATTCCTTGCTTTTTGATCATAGGATCCAAATCCATGGTAATTGCTCATTCACCAGCCCCTTGTGATCAAAACATCACAATGCAATCAACACAAAGTATAAGAGGATAATGAATGGCAGGATCCTCAAATTAACACACGTCTTATTCTGACATCAAGTTATATATTAAAATAAATTTTCATAACCATATTCAAAGAACTTTGTATTAAAAAAATTGTAATGAAATGACATTTTCGTAACCATCTAAGAAAAATAGAAAATTTGATTAAACTAAAGTAATTTTTCCCAAAATCAAGCAAACCCACAGATATTCATCAGGTTCAGCAATGTGGGGGATCTACACAACTGCGCCTAATCTCTACTCATTTGAATTTGGTTTCATGTAATTCCTAACGACATCACGGTAGAAATCGGCGATGTTCCATCGGGTTGGAGCATTTTCCAACCCATTCTCATCAACTTCCTTTTGCCCCGTAATCTTCTTATAAAGTCGTACCCATTTGTATGATGCTCGCTTTAATCGAACACTCTGAGTTCCTCCAAGCAGATACTTGATGAAGTCCCTAGTTAGCTTTGTAAGTTCCACGCCGTTGATGACATAAACATACTGAAAAAGATGTAAGATGTTATCATATCGGACATGGCCGCACATGCATCATTATCAACATTATTCTAATTCGCAGAGAGGGAGGGAGAGAGTAAGAGTGTACCACAAATATAAAGCCAATTGTTGCAAAAACAACTTGAAGGGTCTCATCTGACATTCCATCATCTGATCCATCAATGCCACCACCGCCGCCACCACCACTTCGTCCACCTGGTGGCTTGGACCCACTTCCTCCACTGTATTCTCCCTTTTGGATTTTTTCTTGTAGGTCTTTCATAGCTTCCTCAAGAGATTTCCGTTGGGAATCCTAATTATCAAAGTTCATAAAATGAAGAAAAATTAAAACCAAAATTATGGAACTATATATACAGTTTAGTAGCATCTAAGCTATTTCTACATGAGCCAGCGCAGAGTCGGCTAGGAATAAATTTAACATGTTTTCTCAAAGGGAATCTAAAGGAAAATTTAGCATCTATGATATAGCAAATGATGAAGGCAATATGTATAGTATAACTCAAATGAAAGTGCATCATACCTCACTATTGTCCATCATCCCTTTCCCACCAGCTAAACAAACATGGAGCGGTTTCCGAGATTTTAAAACAGGCAAACATTGTAAGCCAGATGAAGATTTAGCTCTTGGGATCAGGAAGGTCCTAGAGAGAGGGTTGGCATTCATTGACAATCCATGTGGTGTAGAAAGAAAATGGTGTGGCTGATACTTTTTTCCGATACAAAACCCAGGATTGCTTGCGGCAACTTGGATAGTGTTCATCTTTATTGAATAAATTCGGCACCACAAGCTTCACTCCTGCACGTCATCAAAGCACGACTAAGTCACATAATTTCAGAAGAAATATAAACCAACGTGATGGGAACTTTGTAAAATAAATCTGAGATTTCACATATCGTCAAAAGCAACTGAGCCGCTCAATTAAACTGATAATACGTATCACAACATTAACCATAAAAAACAAGCAATTCAGCAGCAACGGGACCATAAAACTTCAATCACAAACATTAATTTTAGGAATGTGTTATAGCTTCATATCTTGCTTAAATAAAAGCATGACCTCTTGTAACAGAAAAACCTTTTGTATAGACATGATTAAGATTAAATTTATAGCACCTATCACTATTTAAATAACATTTACTTCAATATGAACATGAAGTTGCAAACCTTTCAGCCTTACAAAGAATATCAACCATTATACCATAAATAACAATATCAGGATTACACCCCGCACAAACCATCTCACCGAAAACCTCTCTCGCTTTCGAAAGACTCGGTTCTTTTCCCCACCCCCCTTCAAGCAATATACTAAAACTCTTTGAATCCGGCTCAAACCGTCCCTTCATACTATCAAAAATCTCCTGAGCCTTCCTCACATTCCTAGACTTACACAAAGCACTCAACAACCCATTAAAAGCAGCCAAATTCTGAGCCCTAGCATATTTTCTCAAGATAACACAAAAGGTATATCACAAACCTAATATTACAAAATCAATTGATTCGGTTAATTTAGAGAGAGAAAAAAGTATATTTTGAATTGAAATCAAGGAAGCATATTGCATGATCAGAACCCTAACCGAAACAAAAACAGAGAAAATCAAATACCCAAAAAAAAAAACATAGAGAAGAGTGTTTCTTGAAATTTACCGTTGATTTGGATACTGAGAAGATGGTAGAGAGAGATTTCGAAGAAGCGAGTTGCGAAATGGAAGCGCGATTGGGAAGGGAGAAGAGAGAAGAGGAGATGAATGAACGGTGAGACTACGCCGGTCCGGTAAGAGGCGGCGAAGAATCGTAACCGATGGTGTATGTATGTATGTCACTTTGTTTTTAACGTGTTAATTCTTTCTCACATTTAAACAATGTTATCTTTAATTTTCAACCTAGATTTAATTAATTATGTTTTAATTAACTAATTAATTAATTATTTTATGTTCATTAAACACTATTTTACTTTTAATTGTCATGCACATACACAAGTAGATAGAAGTGGCAAATGAGCATTTTCTCTGTCACTTATACTTACAAATCTCACCATTTTTTGTTTGTTCTTTATTTATACTATAAACTCTAAACATGCTTATTAATGGCATATCGGTTTTAATGTTTAACCTCTTCTCACATATTAGTAGCACTTGTTATATCTTAAATTAGTATGATACCCGTGGCATATCGGTTTTAATGTTTAACCTCTTGTCATATATTAGTAGCATTTTTTCATGGTATATATTAAATTAGTATGATATTTGTGTGTTCGTATGGATATTGGTCTGACATTCTTATTGAGCGGATTTTATTTAGAAAGAAAAAATAATTAAATGTTATGATATTATGTATGATAAAAAATAATATAAATAAAAGAATAAATTAATTTATAAAAATTATATTTTGCATCATTAGTTTGTGCAATGAGTATAAATCAATAAAATGGAATATTTTGAATTAAAGAAATAATGTTAAATTGAAATAGTAACAAAAATATATAATTTTTATTTATATCATTGATACTATTTCATTTAAGTTTAATGTACAAACACATATAATTTTTAACTGCCGTAAGCCTTATATGTTAACTATAAGTTTGCAACAATACATGCTACCTGAGTTAGAATTGTATTTTAGATACCAAAATATAGCATAATGTGATAACACACAACAACATATGTTACTTCAATTAGAATTACCTCAGAACTATTTACATTGTATTACCACACTTTACCGCAGTTGTACAACAATGCAATAAAATGAAAGTTGAGGTTGTTGTAAAGATATTGTTGTGATCTTGTTGTAGATTTATTTTCCCAAATGCAACCAACACATGCTCATGACGCCATCAAAATTTCAATCTTACGCTATCAACAATTACACCCAACAAACATGAGTATTATAAAACATCACAGTCACAACGACATAAATTTGAAGAAGAGGTCATGAATTAAGGGAGAATAGCTTCAATTGTATTCCGCAATTGTTCAACAGTTATAATTGTCACTTGTACGATGTTATAATCAAATTGTCACATAATGATAATAACAAAAGTATATGAAACAAACATACTTAATTATCTAATAAGACATTAATATTAAACATTCATAAGTTTCATGTTACACAAAATAAGTTGTTCACCTAATAACATTGGTGGGGCAACTTGAAATCATTGTAACGTTGCTAAAGACACTCATAAGAAAACAAAATACCATAAGTCTTGACATAAACATATGTCCTTTCTATTTAAATAAAAAATCTTAACATTATCCTACCACGACCGCCAACCCTCAGTTGCATTTCCTCGTTCCACCGATACAAATATCTCATCCACCGGTGGATAGCAGATGCCGAAGTGTAATGTATCACCAACCTTCAGATTGGCTTCTTTGGCATAGTCATACCAGTCACCTAAGAGGTACCTTTCCACGCTCCATTTCCGCTTTTTCAGAAGGCAATAGTACGAGACTCCTTTGTCGCAATCTAACAGCTTGATCGGTATGTCTCCTCCCCGGAAACAATTTCAGATTATGTCTCTGGGTATTTTCTGTTAATGAACAAATATAGATGGATGAATAAAACTGAGTTTGTATAGTTTTGTTACCAATATTCCTAATTGAAAGGTATAGATACATATGAGTTTTTTACTTACAAGGGCATTGCAGCGCATGGTCATGGGACCCGAAACAATCTGAGTCCACTTTGTTCTAAACTCTTCTCAACAACAGGGATATCATTCCTGCAATATTTCAACAGAAACAACAAAGTCTGTTATAGTGTGTGAGTGGCCGGATTCTGTATTTCAACAAAAAACAGTAAATGCATATTACTTATATGAGTATCATAAACTGTTTCGTATATGCTAAGTGTTTGTTTTCAGGTTGATCCGAAGGAAGGTAACCCTAAATAATCATTGTACAAAAACCTTTTCATCATCATTGTAATGTAAAAAATCGGATACATGAGTTTCTAACCCTTTAACCACCAACAACATTATAAATGACCACAAACAACCATCCTTAAACACACATGCAGATACAGACAAGTTAGCATTTTAACAACTGAAATGACATGCAATCGGCGATAATCATAGTTCTAACATTCGCACTTACCGTGATGTGTTTTCGTCTGAGGCTGTTGTGGTCTTCGAGCAGTCCCTGAAAGCCATGTTTGGAGGATCCGAAGAGGAGATAGAGCACTGTGTGGGGAGGGTCAGGATTGAAGACGACTGTGTTTTGTGTACAAAGGGTGAAATGTGAGTATATGTATAAGTGGGTTCAATTTTTGTTTTAATATTGCTTAAATCTTGACCACTGATCTTTTTGTAAGTATAAAATAATAAGACAATTGTAATCTTTATTTTGTTTAAAAAATATAATAATATAAACATGTAATATAGAAAGAAATAATTTGTATCTATTAGGGAATATTTTATTGCCAAAAAAGAGATGGAGAGTCAAATGGGACATTGGGCCGCTGTCAAACAGGGAATGTAAGTACAAAAGGGACATTGTGGTGATAATAGGGTTAAAATATGTTTGCATTGAGATATACAGGAAAAGCGCTTGTGTTAAAATTACAAATTGCAGCTTACCATAACACAGAGAAGCAGTAGAAAGAAAAGCTCGGTTCAGCTTTCGGTTGAAGATGAAGAATCGTGGGGTCAAACGACATGCACGTGGGTAAGTCAATAGCTATCTATCTTCAAGTATTGTTAATTTTGTCGATGAAATCGATACTATTTTGGTTAGAAGTTATATAGGTTGTGAGTAATATACATGCATGATGAAAGTTGTTGCAGATCTGCTTCGGAGAATTTATCATCGATTGAACGGCAAAAGATTGAAAAAAAGTATAACAAATATGTTGAATCTTCGCGTAAATTTCTCCAACAAACCAATATAAAGATGGATATTGTTGGTTTTATGGAATATTATTCTCTGTCTGGAATACATTTGATTCTCCTTCAAAAGGGAAAGGTTCTGATGAACGTAAAGTCGGAGGAAGCAAATGTAATGTTAAAGCGAAAGGAATTATTAACAGTTCAGTAGGCATCAAATGGACAACAAAGTCGGGGTAAGTTTATGTATACATTATTGTTGTCACGATAATAATGTTGGAAATGTTATGTATATATTATTGACGTACAGTGCGGTAATAAGGTTATAAAAGCATGATTTACGTAGGTTTTTGGTTGGAAGTTTAGTATGTACATATCACTAAGTCTTATGTGGCATGTTCTGTTTTATCAGAATTATAGATAATATGAATAAAATGGATACATGCTATATTGTTGTGTATTTTCTATGATGTAGTTATGTTGGAAAAGTTTAACAGTATTGAAAATCCGTTAATAATGTAGTATATGATGTAGTTTTAAAGCATGTTTAGGATGGCTAAAATGTATTGGATAAGTTATATTGAAGAAATACATTAACAATAGTATGCATATATCTGGTTTGGTGCTTGAATCAGGAAATTTACGCCAATGTATGTTGAAGAAAACGAAGAAACATGGAGCAGGGTTGTATGCAATGCTAAGGTTATGAGGAGGAATGTATTGGTAAGTAATAGAAGTTAATCGTTGCCGCAGTATATTTAATTTTTTCAAGGTTGAATGTCATATAATTTAAGTAAATGTTTTGCAGCAAATACCGCGTGAAGTGATTAAGAAGTGCCTAATGGGACTCGTCAGCTCTATTGCCTTATATGATTCGGACAAGGGTATCTCAGAAAATTGTGTAGTGAAAGTGAGGAATGATGATGAAGGCGAGAAGTATCTCACAACTGGTTGATATGAATTTACTAAACATGAAAAATTAAATAAAGGAGACATTTTTCATTTGATATCCGCCAGCCGATGAAATACTGGTTTATGTTGAGCCAGGAAAGAATAGACAGTGAAACAGATTGTGTTGGATATGTAATGGGAAAGAAGGATTAGTTGTCTCTATTTTTTGTTTATGTTGAATTCGTGTTTTTAAATTTGTAAGATTTGAACATCTGTTAAATATTTTGGTCAAGTATTTAGTAAACGATGGGTGTTATGATAATGTTAAATTTTAGTAATCTATTTTTGGCATGGTGTACATATTATGCTAAAATATTTAGATAGTTGATGTTATAATACCAACTTACCATTAAACCAAAACCCAAACATCAATATTGACATATATATATACAGTAAGGCCAAATAGTTCATATCCAGTATGCAATGCAATTTCATTCAAACATGTTAAATGATACAAATTCAAAGATTCAAGTCTGGTTCACAAAAAAAAAAGCCATGACAGTCTGTCTACAATGCAAATCAGAAATCAATTTCAAGCAAAAATATTAGTTTTGAAATCCAAATTAGACTGCTTAAGCTTACATTAACAACTGCACATTCCATTTTCTTAACAGCTCATACTAACTATTAGCCAAACATCTCATGCAACTAACAGTCACTAACCGAAATTAGCTAAACAAACTAACTGATTCACTTAACCTCCATCTATTCTAACTGCAACTTAATAGAGTGGTTAGCATTTAATGGATTTTCTAATATAACTGACATGCTTACCTAATATGCCCAACATGCTAATTGATGTGCAGCAATCTCAAAATGCAGCAACCATACTTTCATGTGCTTTGTGTCAATTATAATTTTCCAATGGAGACGGGTATCCCATGTTGATATAGAAAGGCATAGCAAACATAACGTTATGATTAACAGTCTGAAATAAAATGCCATAAGAATCAACTATAGCTGGTGTGTGCTTAGAAACATAAAAGGAACAACATATATTTTTCAGACAGAAAAGGCTTAACATTAAATTCAGAATATACCAAAAAGTGATGTTATAGACTCATGTACTACACATTTTGAAGCAAGAAGAAAATGACGCAGATTAACAAAAGAGCGTACCTAATATTTGAATATTCATATATTTCCGAAAACTTCTTTGTAAACAAAATTTGTAGTTGTTACTTTGAACTTTCCATGTTCATCATGTATCAATATTTTGATTCCTTGTTTTATTGTGATCCCCGATAGTGAAACATAAATTTGACCATGGGCAAATATATCTCTTGGAAAGTAGAGACCTACGTTATCCAAATATTGTCCCTATGATTTGTTAATCGTCATGACATACGAGACAATAATTGGTAATTTTCGTCTATTTAACTTGAATGGCCATGGTGACTGCGGCAGTGACATATCCATCCTAGGGATGTAAATCAAATTTCCTGAACCCTTTCCCGACATTGTCGAAGCTTCAAGGACATGGTTTACCATGTTTATTATGATTAGCCTTGTGCTGTTACACAAACCTTCTGACTGGTCTATGTTTCACATTAGCATAATGGGTGTTCCTATTTTTAACTTTAGGTGATGGTTAGGCAAACCTGACGTACATAGGGAACTAAGAAATTCTGGTGTCAGGATGTCAAGTACTTCAGGCACATAAATTTAGGACCTATCAATTGAATTTGAACTGTAGTAGTCGCGTATGTCTCCTATTTTTGAAACAGAAATAAATTAGCAAATATAAGTCAATGTAGATTTAACAGTAAAAAGAAAAAATTGGAAGAATATGACAACCTTCCATTAAATAAAGAATGTGGTCGTTGATGTCATCCAAAACTTCTAATGTAGAAGCGATAATTGCTCGACCCTTTAGGTAATTATAGGAATGATAACTATTAATGAAATTAGGATATGTACTATTCACAATTCTAACAACATGATCATCAAAGTCCGTAATCAAAAGCTCAACAAGAATGTCAATTTCTGCAACATCATCGTTAGGTTCTGATACTTTGCCTTCGCCTATTCGCAAAATCCAATCCTAAAAATATGCAATTTCCTTTTTATTTTGCTCTGTCGGACCTGAATGCAAACAAATGTTTTTTGTCAGCGTTAAAACCTGAACTGAATGCCATATGTAAGAGGCATTTATCGCCGAGTGAAAAATATCCAAACGGCTTCCTCGTGGAACAACAGGTAAAATATGTCTAAAGTCACCACCGAAAACTACAACCTTTCCACCAAATACATCCTTCGAATTATTGCATGCACTCATGACATCTTTCAATATTTTTTCAAGTGCTTATATAGCATGCTTGTGTGCCATCGGTGCTTCGTCCCATATAATTAGCTTTGTTTGTCTTAGAAGGTCTCGAACATCATCGTTGTATTCAATGTTGCAAGTAGAATTATCAAGCATCGGTACAGGTATCTTAAACTTAGAATGTGCAGTTCTACCCCCTGACAATAACAAAGAAGCTATACCACTGGTGGCAACGGTTAAACATATATCATGTTTGGACCTCAAAGATGTCACCAGTGTTCTCCACATATAGGTCTTACCAGTACCGCCGTAACCATGAAGGAAGAAGGCACCACCATTTTGTGACTGAACAACCCCCATTATTTTTTCATATATGCCTTTTTGTTCATCTAAGAAATGTTGAAAAGGAACATGTAAAGTAAATAGCCAGGAGGATAATGGCAATGATGTTCATAAGAAAACAAATTTCAAGAATTACCAGTAAAAGCATTGAAGAGTCTTGTAAATTCCAATTTCATAGCTGCAGAATCATAATTACGTTCATCATATATGAGTTTGTTTCCTAACTTCTGCAGTACATAGGTGTCTGGATATGGAATGGGACTAAAATCTTTGAGAGTCCTTATATTTTCTTGCATTATCTTCTCAATTTCTATTAAAGTCAGACTTTGCAATTTAGTTTCTGTCAACACCAAATTTGTACGGATGCAGCGGGAAAAACAAATTTCAGAAGTAGTTAGATAAGACACGGGTTCAAGAAGAATGGACGCACGTCTGCTGTAGTAACATGTTAAAAGTAATGTAGCAGCCCAATAAATAGTTTGCATAAATAAGTGAGAGTGAGATATGAAGAAACCTGGATTTAGAGCTAATAATATTTGGGGATGTAAAAGTCCATCAGACAACAGTTGCCATGATTATGTCCAGACATGTGTTGGTCGATTAACAACACCCGACAGTAGTATTACAACAAAAAGTCTGCGAAGAAAATGTCTCGAACCCCATTCACTTGCTTCCTTGATAGCAGCTACGTATTCTTTATTGTCCTCAAGAAATCCCATTACAAAGCATGAATCTCTAAATGTCTCATATTGGTTGTCACCAACTTTGTGAATATCTTCATAACTTGTAGGTCCCTTGACTATCGTCAACATCATCCTCAAGTAAAACAGTTCTCTAGTAGTCAGAGGAACCCATACCAAACGACCTATTGTGAACCCTCTTTTGTGTGTCCTCCATACCCTATTTCCCTTGTCATAAGCAAACTTTGAAACAAACCGAGCATAAGTCAGTGACCGGGCTTCTTCATATTGTGCATTTGCGGCCAGCCATGCAGTAAACATAGATTCAGTCACACTTGCGTTTTCCAAAATATTTTCCATTCGATCATGATTTGTATAGTAAACAACTTTCTCACCCACTAAATGATAGAACATACGCTCCACTACAGGTTTTCTCCCATGAATGTTGTAAGAGTAAATCCGCCAACACGCTTCACTCGGGGAGATATATCTGTAGTCCAGATATTGTTTGATTTCATCAACGTTTTGTCTCATTTCTAGAAACAGATGTTGTTATCCTATCGTATCCTTTATTTATATATTTGAAAAGACATTTAATGGATGTACTTTGGTTACACCATTCCATTTTTATATGTGCATGATATTTCAAAAGAAATCTTGTATTATATGGGACCACATGTCTATTATCCAATGTAATTCCATATTTTTTCGATAACATATGATTCTGATCTTCTTATGTATAAGGGATAGCCATCAGCGTCAACAACAGTATGTTCAATGAACTTTTTGGGGAAGTATTTAGTGCATTTTCTGTTTTTCATGCATGGTGAATTCATCTGTGATAACCCACAAGGACCATGCATCATGTTCACCTTAACTAAATTGTATAATTTAGGATGAACAATAGGGTCGGGAATTTTAGCACAAATGATTTTATCAATGTCCGAAGGTGCTGGATATTTGCTTCGAGGGTGGAGTAAAATCATAATGTGTGCATGAGGCAATCCACGCTTCTGGAATTCAATGGTGTACATAACTAAAAAAGGGTAATAGACAGTTAACATAAAAAGTTATTGGAACAAAATCTACTGCATAATTGAGATTTAATATAAAGAAGAGTACTTACATGCCAACACTTTGCCTAGAACATGGCATTTTGTAATATCATCCATTAGTTCATCAAATTTAATCTTGAATACTTTTGTAATGATATCCGATCAATCGTGTGGACGTAATCCAGTGCCGGACAATGCACAAATGATTTCGGGCCAAGTTGGATTGCATGTAAATGTAACAAATAAGTCAGGAAATCCCAATCTGCTTGAAATGGACATACCATCAAAATACGATTGATCCATGTATCTTTTGCTTCCAACAAATGTAGTCGGTAAGACCACATGCTTTCCTTTCTTTCGTGTTTGATTCAAACCACCACTAACGCACTGATTAGTCAATCTGTTATATTTTCTAACCCGTAACTTTGATTGATTATCTCTCAACCAATTAAGTCGTTCAGATTCCATCATGGTGTAACCGTCAACTAAAAACTGTTGAAACGGACGTCTAGAGTGAAGTAAGGTTTTTGCCTCATTGGTTTGTTGCTGAAAACGGTAAGAAAGCTAGTCCTTTATGCTTTGACGATTTCTTCCAGTAACTGTCTTATCACGGCGATACTTGTGAAGTATATTTTTCCTATAACCATCTTCACTATATACAAATATAAGAGGGTATTGATATGCCAAATACACGGGATGAAATTCATCTATTCCCTGCAAGCCACCTTTGTGTGGTCGAGAAATGATGTCCCATTTAAAAGCAGAATCAATATCGCCCACAATCAAGGTAGTAATCTCAGACACTATTGGTTTGTTGTAGACACGACCGTCCTCGAATCTATCAGTAATTAGCCTAAACTTTAGGTCCAAGAAAGAATTAAGCTTTAAAACATCGCTTTCCATCCTAAAGGCTTTTGCATGAACATTTCATTCATATAACATGACCTTGAGGTTGTTGACAATGTTGATTCGGATCACCTTATTACCCCTATACATTACAGAAAACATCAAATATTGAGACATGAAATATGGTGACAAAGGAGGTATACATCGTTATTTGATTATAAAACCTGTAACACTTCATTTTTTATTAACTTCATTGTCGGTATCATAAATATATAGTTGTGCATACTTGGGAGGTTGTCCTAATTCCGGTAGTAGAGTACCAATTCGATGACAGGTTTGACCGTGTAGTCTCAAAGTAGGTGGGCCTCTTGTTCTTGAGTATGTTGTGTCTAATTTCATTCCCGGAGACGTGAAAGAAAACATTACGTTATAGGTTCTAATGTTGTTCTGGTAGTTTCTACTTTCTGGGTAGGTTTCATTATATAGCAGATGTTGTAATACCGACGGTGGATCCTGAATAAAGGGTAATACAACTTTTCCACCGTGACAGCAACAGTGGAACTTCAGATTAATTGGTGTTTTTCGTCTGCCAGTACATTCACTGTACCACATTAATGATTAACAACTTTCACATTCCTAAGTTCTATCTCCTATGTTAGAATAGTCTGAAAAAGCAATTCAACAAAAGTATGGAATGAAACTGTGTAGTTATTCCTTTTCGGATTCAAAGCTAAACCTGAATGGTGTTCTAAATAGAGGTGTTGAGGTAATTCACTAAAACAGCTACAGTGAAGAGTTATTTGATGAAGAATCAGCTAAACATAAAGCTATCAAAGTATAGTAATCATATTAGTTGACAACTTAACTTGTAAAATGTAACCTACATTGTAGACGAGAATCTATTAATGGTTTATACTCTGATTCAGACTCCACATCTGAACCATTAGTCAAGCTCATACCGTCACTGGAATTGGAGACTGCATCGAATGACCGATGCGATTTAGAGGTTGTATCAGGTGCTATGTGGTGATGAGAAGTTGATGCCCTTGAGGCATACGCAAGATCGTTGGTATCTATTGTTCGAGCTCCGTGAGCGATACTCTAGAACAATGTTTCTGCATTTCCAAAGCAGGTAAATTATTGGAAATAAGATGTTTGTGAAGACTGATAAATGATGTATCAATGAATATATTGTTATTAGATGGAATCAATGTAACTTATTTCTCCTGTGCACAAGTGGGCAGCACTTGCGCAGGAATTTCATGGATTGGACCGGTACCTATCAAAGTTGAGTCGTTTGTCATATTACGTGACCTTTTCCTGTTATCCAAAATTAGTTTCCTCCTCTTTCTAGCAATAGTTGATTCATAAAGATTTCTGAAATATTCATATGCAGCAGAAAAAGAAGTTGGTGCATTCGATGTAATCGTTGAAACAGAAGGTGGTACAGATGACTGGCATTCAGTTGCTGAATTCAAATGATGTTGGGAATTTTTGCATGCTTTTAAAATGACTCTCCTCCTATGTCTGGCAATGGATGATTGAGAAGGATTGCTTGGAACATTATATGGTAGCATGGCTCCAGGACAAAGCAATGTATAGAATAAGTGATTAAGAGATGTTTGTTTTTGTGAAGAAATGATAGTTAACACAGATAAAACAACAGACCTGTTGCCAAACAGATTACTGTGCACATGAAACTCTGTAGAAAATACAGAACAACACAGGATTGCAGTTTTAGAATGAGGAGCTAATGAATGTTTCTAAATGATATCACATTAAAAAATGGTTGTAATGTTGGTGCTTACTATTATAGTGTGGAAAGCAGGAATATAAGTATAATATAACTAGATTGGTATAAAAATCCAAAAGGTTGAAAGTTATGAATTTTAGTGGATAGGGTGGTTATTAAAATTTGATAACTGACTCTAATAAGTGTATTAATGTGTGTAGTATTTAACATTAGTGATAAGACATTACTGCATATGTATATATAATAAAAACTAGATAATGATGCTTTCCTATTCAATTTGAGTTACAGGTTTAGAAAAAATAGAGTTGGTAGTACCTACATATATCATTTTATTATTTCCATTTTTGGATCAAAGAAGATAGCACATGTGATTAATATCATTTGAGACTGTCAATTGAGTTATAGACATTGAAGGTGTATGCAGATTCTTCTATTATATGGAGGTGTATACCACTTTTTTAACTGAATTAAAATATATTCGATAAGAAAGATACTCTGAATCACAAATCAGATGTTACTGTCACATGGAAGCACAAACCCATAACATTGGTTGTAATAGGATTTTCTATTCTATCAAGTCATGTTTAAATGCCATATGAGATTCAGATCAAAGGATTGAAGTTGCAGATGATATATAAAACTAATAGTTAAAGACACCAACAACAAGAAATAAACACAATCTAACTTGTTTGTTTTTCATATACAACAGAATTTAACGCTGTGATAATTATAACACAGATCTATCACATTATTTGTAATGAGCAGGCTTAATGTACCTACAACTATGACAAATCACAAATGTCATCAACACAATTTACATGAATTTTAGAGTAACATAATTATCTATAATTCAACCACACGACTACAAATAGTGCAATGATTTTCCAACAGATGCCAAACTACACAAGCATATTGGATGGGAATCGTCATGATTTAGCAGGGAAGACCTACAACTGAATTTGCATCCAGTTACTTGCCGGTAATGCAGAGGTTGGAAGTGTCTTGCACACACGCTAATTTCTCGGCACCATTTTGAAGAGGGTTATATGCATATGCTGGCACAAAGCCACGTCTGAAACTGTCATTGTTGTTATGCAGGAGTATATAGATTCAAAACAATGGAGTAAAAGTTGTTGCTCAATAGGAGTGGTAACAGAACAATAAATTCGCAATAGTTTAACATAAACCTGATGTATATAGGATCATTACAAAGAAGCACACAGATGCAGGAAATTGAGTTAACATCAACTTATCATAACTTAATAGCACACTATTCTTTAAAATCACAATTCCAAATCGAAAAGACCAACGAATATAAAAATAAAATAGTGATAATTGTAAACACACAGTCAATCAAAAACCATATGAAGACTCATAACAAATAACAGCCATGACTAATCACTTTTCTCCTACTTGATTGTCTACCTAAGCTTGTTATAAGATAACTCTCCATCATAGAATTACTCTGAGGTTGTTGATTCAGTAGATCCACCTGGAAAGTCTCTCTTACCAATATGCGTCGTTGAAGAAGTGAAAAACACAAGAAGGGGGGTTGAATTGAAAACTTGAAATCAAATGCACAATGACACAGTATTTTTATCCCGGTTCGTTTGATCTCAAACTACTCCAGTCCATCCATCAAGGTGATTTCGCCTCTCTCCAACGAGGACTTAATTCACTAATCACAAAGGATTACAATCACTACTTTAACAACTGTTAAAGTCTTCTTGAGTACAAACACAATCCAGTTAATCTCAAGGAACACTATCTTAAACAATGATACAAGAATGTGTGTACATATGTTTTTCGTTACAAAAACTGTTATCACAACTGTGATAATTTACACAAATTTAGAGCGTGGAAAGATGATAAGTATGCTTGCATCTTTTTGAATTCTCGTGAGTAGTATTGGCAAATCGTAAACGATTTGATCACTGAGTTTTTTATATAGGCAATGGATTCATGTTGATCATTAAGCGTGATAAATGACATTAACTCAATTTCCATTTGGAGAAGATCCTGTCTGAATGAAGCCATTGTAATTGATGTTGTCTTGAATGATTAGTAATGCTTCAGAATCTTTCATCCTTGCCTGCTGCTGATGCTTCAGAACATTAATGACTTAGATTATTATGCTCTTGTTCAGAATCAGAGTTTACTTCACTTAAGCGCAGGTTCTGGTCATCAATCTTCAGCGTAAGTTCTGATTGCTTCAGCGTGTAGCTTCTATAGCGTAACTTCTGATGCTGCTTTGGTCAGAACTTCTGCATACACAATAACATAATTTTTAGGGTGCATATTTGTTCTTTATATTTGTTATCATCAAAACTCTAACTAAGGGTTGTAGAATAAAACTATGTTCTAACACGTCGTTGGATCCGGGTTATGCTTAGAGGTGATATCAAGATCATGCTACACAATGAATCAAACAAAATGTTTTATTCTATACTATTCAGACAACATAAACCCAGAAGGGGAAACATGGACGGAGGCATAAATTATTGTTTCCTTTACACAATCTTCAGGCGCACCTGTCTTGGCCTCATCCACACTCTCCTTAATCTAAGCATAATATAACAACAATTAGTATTTGTCATATAACCATATAACAACAATTATCGTAAAACAAAGGAACAATAAAAAATTGCAATAGGGTAAATACCTGCAAAGGATCAGATGTTATGGAGGGGACCCGAACAACATCCTTATTGAGGCAAGATGTTGTACCCAAAAATTTGCCCTCTCACTTATCAAGAATTTGCTCACAAGATCTCATTTTGCTCAAGACTGCACTAGGGTTGATCAACTCAAGACACCTCCTTAAGCACTGATGACAAAAATTAGGGTTTGAGATTTCACAAGGATATTTGAACTTACAATTCCCCATATGACTTTCATGAATCATTATGGACCCTCAAGATTACTCATGTCAAGTTTCAAGCTTTGGATCACACTTTTGCCCAGTCAATTGAGCAGTTGACGTAAAAATCAGCTGTATTGGAGAAAAAGTCAATTGTGGCCAATTTACAGTCAAACTTCATAATTTTTTATCCACATCAACATTTTAAACTCATATGTATCATTTTATCAAGTTTGGACCATAATTCCTCAAGAAATTTGATCAAATCTTCAAAAGGGCAAAATGGTAAAAATTAGGGTTTTGACTGGGAAAGGGCAATTTCTGATTTTTGACCTAGAAAATGATCAATTGGTTTAAGGCATGATCTCAATAGTCCAATTGAATCATTTTTCCCTAATGACATAGCTCAAAACATTGCTCAAGTTCAATGGATTGACAGATGAATTTTCAGTAAACTGATCAAAAGTCAACTATATACTGAAAAGTCAAACTTTGACTTTTTGGTCAAAATCAAATGCCAAAGATCACAATTCATCAAAGCATGACAAAATATGAAACTTATTCATCAAGAAATCAAAAATTCAAAAATTCATTTTGAAAAGTTAAAATTTCTAAACTTAGAAATTTTTCTAAGTGTTGGAAATTTCTTATTTTTTCATAACTTTGAGCAAAATTTTCACCATGATGCAAGATGATTCAAAATAAATTTCCAACATGAAAGTTGTAAATCTCCATGAAATCTACAACATTGATTTACACAACTCCTTCCAAAAATGCTTGGATCTCAAGTTATAATTTTAAGAATACATGGTCATGAAACAAAACACTTAGTGAAATTTTTGCCCTAATTTGGTCAGGATTTTGACCCAACTTCATGGTACTTTTTCATATAGTTTCAAGGGGAATTTTCAAAATTTATTCAAATATGGGTTGTATATCACATTACAAGCTTTACAAAATGTCCAAGAACTCCTTGAGATCATTTTTGAGTAGGGAGAATCGAAGAGATGAAGTTAGGGTTTTATCACTTGAATTACAAGTCATTTTGTGATGGACAAATTCAAAATTCAAAGTTATGATGCATAACCTCTACTTTGCAGGCCTCAAACTTGTTATGCACTCCATAATTAATTGCTTGCGCAACTGTTAGAGGTCTCATTTCAAGCATTCAATTCAAGGCCATGCTTATATCCATTTTTGGAAGAAAGTGCACAATGTCATTTTGATAAAGTGACTTTTTGCACAAAACTTGTTCTTGAGCCTTGAAATTGCTCTCGTCTGATCATACAAGTCCCATAACTCATAAGAAACTTGTTAGACACTTACAATCACTCAGCCCATACTTGTATTTCCCCTTGAAACTTGTTTTCCCACTTTTCTTGAAAATCAAGTAACATAGCAAATAACTTGTAACTTGTACTTCTGACTTTCAAAAAGGACTCAAACCTTTTTGCTTATACATACACAAGCCATTTTCCACAAATCCCAGACATGCTTAAGCCCTGAAAAGACCAAGAACACAGAATCACCAAAAACACTTCAAAACTTGTCATTTCTGAGTTTTGAATCCAATCTCCAAATTTACTCGTGCGTTTCTTGGCCTTTTACTTTCAGAAGCTTCTAAACAACATACACAAACAATCCCAACACCTGCAGCACCACTGTAACACCTCCATCATCATCCACCATTTTCAAAAATAGAACCTTGCACCTTGACTTCTCCAGAACTCCTCAGGCACTTTCAGCTCAAGCTAAGCATCCTATTAGCTTCCTGGGAACTTGAGGAAGCTAATCCAATCATTGGAACTCACTGAAAGCTACTCAAACTCCAAACCCGATACCCTCTTGCAAGGTAAGTTTTCTAACTTTGGGACTTTTCATACAGGCATCATCAATGATTTATTTTTGAATGAAAAATGTAGATATCATTGCCCTAAAGCTAACCATGTCCATAGTTTTCATTAATTTTGCTTGAGCTTAGAGAATTTTAAGATTGAAGTTTCTGAGATTTTTAGGATTCAGATTAGGGCCATTAAAATTCATGCTTATCTTTGATCTATAATTTTATTGCTTTGCATTTCTGAAGTCGTGAGAAAATTTTCTACAAGTTTCCTGTTTACAGTTTTCATTTTTGTTGAGATTTGAATAAGATACAGAGGCTCTAGCTGGGCGTGAGGTTGAAGATGAAGTTTAGGCCATGGACTTGTTTACTATCATGTTGTTGTACCCCAAAATTTGCCCTCCCTTTCTTCAGGAAACCATCTTAGATTTTTCAAAGTCCCCCGAAACAAATCCAAGTCTTGGGTTATCCTTTTGCCCAAGCAAGCCACTTACAAGAGCAAGATGGTCTCACAAACTCCGGAAACAACGCTTTCATCTTGAGGAAAATCAAATTCTAAGTGTTTCTTTAAAGTAAATGTTTTTAGAAAAATCAGCGCTCCATAACTTCTGGACCCATTCCAGATGAAGACGGTCAGAAGTTGCAAGCTTGGCTCAGCGTGGTCAGAAGTTGGCTCTTCAGCAGCTACATCAGTTCAATCAGAAGTTGTAAACGTGGTTCAGAGTGTAAGCCTCAAACAGAACATGCCCCTTCAGCAGTTACACAAGCTCAGTCTGAACTTGCTAAAGGAATACAAGAGAAACAGGAAAGTATGAAGGCTCCTTCAGAACAGGTCGAAATCAGAAGATGAAAGGCCAGAAGGATAGGTGTCACTGATACAGAATCTCTAAATCCAAATTGTCCAGAAGTAGATCCAAGGAACGTACCAGAAAACCAGGAGAATTTCCAGAGCATGCTAAGACAACAGGTAGCCAAGGCCAGAGCATGGTTTACGCTGCTGATTCAACGCTGGTTTCCCTTACCAGAATGTTGGTATTGACAGGTCTTGTCACCATTTAATGCCCATTAATGCTTCCAACCACTCCTGAGCATTCACGTGTGGCTTGGAAAATGCTTTTGCACAGATTCTGGCATGGGTCTTCACGCCACCGCCCACTTCAGAGGTCACTTCTCCCCAATCTACGCCTGCTGCTGCTACCTAGGCTGAAAGATAGCTGTTATCACAACTTCCCAGGAATTTCTGTCAAAGAACAAATTCAAACTCTGTTGGCGCCTTAAATGTTCAAGGCATCCACAAGAACTTTGCCTATAAATAGAGAGCTTTCATCACTGCAAAGGACGTTCAAGAAAAGAAACAGAAAAACTGCTAAGAGAGAAACGAAACTCCTAGCAACATAACATTCTGAAACTCTGCCAAAATCTCCAGCTTTGTTTCATAACTTTAAGTTTCTTACCTTCAACTTCATCAAACATCCAGCTCTTTTCTGTAAACCAAAAACGTTCTTTCCAAACTTCTGACCCTATACACGTATACACCTTCACTTCCCCTTTTCCAAATCTGTCCAGAACACCACCAGAACCAAAAGCTAACTTTCACCCACCATTTTCCAGACAGTCAGGTAAGCACCTGCTGACCCTAACCACACTGTTAAGCATCATCTGCTGTGCATATTCAAGTCACATAATGTAAATATTCATGTTATTGCTATTTATGTTCTGAGGACTTTCATACCTCAGAACGTTCTGAGCCAGTATAGGACTTGCCTGTGACCTTGGTGATTCTAACCTCTGAAACATTTTTGCTATTTTGCTGGATCTGTACCAAATATGTTTCCTGTTTTGTGGAGTAACAACAGGATTGCAGATGTTCTGATTAGTACAGGAAAAAGCCAAGTGCTGACTTTGACGTTAGCACATCTGAAGCCTGTTTTGCTGTCAATGACATCAGAACCTCTGAGAGTTATTGCCTTTTCAGCAGAATCAGAACTTCTGGTTTCTCCACTAACAAACTTCTGTCTTGCAGCGCAGGGAAATCAGAACTTCTGGTTTCCCCACTAACAAGGTTCTGTTTTGCAGGTTCTAGAGTCAGAAGTTCTGACTCATCCAGTTTCACCAACAGGTTGATCATCTGACAGCGGATCTGGGTCAGAACTTCTGATGGCCTCCCAACAGCGTGCGGGCTCCCTCTCTCTCTCTATATATCTTGTTTTTCGCTATTTTATTTTTTGTCTATTTTTCTCGTTGAACCCCCCATGTACAAATGTGTATCCCCCTCCCCTAATTATTGTAATAGCGTAGGATTTTACATTTCCGCTTCTTATTGCTAGTAATTAGGACGTGTATGGCAAGATAAAATCAATGAAATAGAAAAACCTAATTCAAAGAAAAAAACTCTTGTATGCAATAAAACACACTTGCACACTAACACCCCTAGGGTATTCCACTTTGTTGCCTTCAAATAATTGGGCCATATTGCATGTTGAATTTCTTTGGGTAAAACAAACAATCAAAATGATCATAGTCCCTCAAAAACGTTGCCTAAATGAATGATCAAGTCCCTTTTAAAAAATTGCCCGAAGACATTTAACGCCATTGCAATTATGGTCCAAACGATGACCCGCGCCTGTCCCTTTCATCTCCTAAGACAAGATTGTCCACCAAATGCAATGGTGGAACAAATTTGTCAAAAAGGGCTTAAAACATGACAAAAGTCTTTGAGAAAACTTTAGGGTAGATAAACTCTTAAGTACTTGCCAACTTTCCGAGAAAACACTTGCCTAATTTCAAAACCCACTTCACAAACACTTTCAAAATCAACTTTTCAAACCCTTGAAACATCTTTTTTAAAAGATAAAACACCTTTTGTAAAACATTCGAGTAAAGAATTGTTACAAGGTTAGCCTAGCACAAGGCATCTTTTCAAAACGTTTTCAAAACCACACACAAAGCACCATCTCAAACAATTGAAAACCAAGGCAAGATTGATCTAAGCAAGTACCTAAGAGCCCATGGATAACCATGGATAGAAGGGATGCTAATACCTTCCCCTTCTATAATCTACTCCCCGAACCCAAGAAAAATCTCAAAGGTTTTTGCTGTGCTTTTTAAACCTTTCCTTAGGATAAAATAAAAAGTCGGTGGCGACTCTTGCTCAACCGAAACATTTACGAACACGAACGCAAAACACTAGTCAGTTCTCCCACCGTATCACAGAACTGGCGACTCTGCTGGGGAGTTATTCTTTAAGTGGAGTAACCTTAGGGCTTAGATCACCCCCTTGCATGACTAATTGTGTGATTTGCTTGCTTTATACTTGGGCTCTATTGTTTGGGTTTATAATCCTCTACCCGGATTTTGGGAAACATTCATAGATAGCAATACGTTGTGGAAACTGTGCGGGGTATACCGACACGGTCTAAGCAATAGCTATATTAGTGCGACATATTTGTGAGTACCGGTAACCCTTGAGTTCAATCAAGGAGAGTACGGGGCCGCTGAGTGATGTCACTAAGCACTAATGACCTAGAGTCTTACTTGACCATCTTGGCCTTTTATTAGGGGTAGTGAGATGACCGGCTTTGGTGCAATCCGAAGTTGGTAGATACTCGATACTACACTCATTGAGGGTTGTTTCCTTGGAATATTTTGGTCGCTAGTTAAGTGGCTAAACCAAAACAATGAACAATGAAAACAATCCAGTGATATTGAGCTCCTTAGAACCCGGTTACTATTTATAGGACAAGTTTTTAAGCCAACTACACTCAAGAGGGTACTTACCTATGAAACCCCATGCAAGCCTGAAACTAGGGTTTGGTGTGATTTGCTTGTACATATGTCTTGTGCATACATCATAAACATCATAAAGCATCATATGCATTCACTAACCATTTCAAGGGTTTGGATCTTCATCATTGTTCTTGTTTTGTAGGTCATGGAAATACCTCGCAGAAATACCATTCAAGTCAACCTTGTGAGAATCTCTCCTCAACTCAAGGAGATCACTTCAAGAATTCCGGAAAATTCATCCTTCAGTGAAAGACATGGTAGACTGCTCAGCCTAGCCAACACCAACATTGAAGAAGACATGATAAAAGTGTTATTCCAGTTCTTTGACCCTCTTCACCATTGCTTCACTTTCCCTGATTATCAGTTGGTTACCACTTTGGAGGAGTTTTCTCAACTCCTAAGAATCCATATCCTTAATCAACTACCCTTCAACGGTACGGAGAAGGAACCAAAGCCTGAAGATGTTGCTCGAGCACTACATCTACAACCATCTGAAATCAAGGGGCATTGGGAAACCAGAAGCGGCGTCAAAGGATTCTTAGCAAAGTTCTTGTTTGAGAAGGCACAAGAATGTTGGAACTCATTGGACCTACAAGCCTTTGAAGAGATTGTGGCACTCCTTATCTATGGGTTGGTCTTGTTCCCAAATCCCGACCAATTGGTAGATGTCAACGCTGTCAAAATCTTCTTGTCCAGAAACCCAATACCAACATTGCTTGGGGACATCCTTCACTCATTTTACACACGAACAATGAGAAAGAGGGGTGTTCTCATGTGCTGTACTCCTCTCCTTGCAAGGTGGTTTATTTCGCACCTTCCACAATCTGTCCTGAAGAATGACCAAGGTACAAGGTGGTCCCAACGATTGATGACTCTTACTCATTCTGATGTACATTGGTGTTCTCGGTCCAGAGAAAATGTCATCATCGTCGATCGTTGCGGGGAGTTTCCTAATGTTCCTTTGCTTGGAATCAGAGGAGGTATCACCTACAATCCTTGCCTAGCTTTGAGACAATTTGGATATGCACGGAGGGATGGCCCTCATGACATGTTGATTCCTAGCCTAGTTTTTGACTTCGACAACGATGCGCAAGGACTTCGCCAAAGATTCGTCAGAGCTTGGGGAAAACTCAACAAGGTTGATAGCAAGACTCTGGGACACAAGAACTTCATCCCTCTTGAGCCCTATCTCAAGTGGGTACGAGCCCGAGCCCAAAGTCTAATGATGCCTTATCCTCATGTACTCCCGGTGATTAAAGAGCCCGTCAATAAAGAAGAGGTTCCCTACACCATCCTGCATCCAGACATGCCTACATCGTGGGAGGAAATGCAGAAAAGTTGGATTCAGCTCAAGGAGGAACGGAACACCTTTGAAGCTAGTTACTACGCCAGTGAAAAGAAGGTTCTAGAGCTTACCCGCCGACTCCACGAGCAAGAAGCCCTCAATACCTACATCGCACCAAAGAGGATGCGCAATGTCTTTCTACCTTGAGAAGTTTATGTTGTAATATTTGGCCCATGGGGCATTTATGTACTAACAAATTTCTTCTTATTAATATGACGTGCGTTCTTCTTTGTCTGAAACAATTTTGAATGTCCTAAATCCTTGAATGCATTGCATACATCAGCATCCCATTCATCATGTGCATAAACAGGTCTCACTCCAGGTTTCCTTATCTATCTGCTGTTTATGTCAGCAGGATGGATCTCGAACAAACAGTTAAAGACCTACAAGCCCAGAATGCACAGTTCCAGCAACTCTTGATGACCTTGGTCAAGAGTCAAGAGGATATCAAGGCTCATCTGGAGAGTAGAGACCCAGTGAAGAAGAAAAAGAGGGTCGGAGTGGCTACTTTGGGGAGAAGATTTGACAGAGAAGCTCGGAGGGTGCTTGAATTTCCTCCTACTTCTGATGAAGGGACTAGTAAAAGAGATCGAGTTGCGGTGCCTTCCGAGTCTGATGCAGAGGAGGAAGAGGTTGAAGAGGATGAAGATTATTCTGACCAGCAGTATCCTCCAGCTGATGATAAGTACAAGGGTTTAGAAGACAGATTGGCTGCTATGGAATTGCAAAGGGTACCGGGTTTGGATTTTGAAGACATGGGCTTGGTCGCCGGAATTGTGATTCCCCCAAAATTCAAGGTGCCAGTGTTTGTAAGGTATGACGGGCTGTCCTGCCCCAAAATGCATCTCAGGTCCTATGTGAGAAAGATTCAACCCTATACAGCAGATAAAAATCTCTGGATTCATTTCTTTCAAGACAGCCTATCGGGAGCTCAGTTGGAATGGTTTTATCAGTTAGAAGGGACCAGTGTCAGAAATTGGGAAGATTTGGCCACCGCTTTCTATAAACAATACCAGTATAATTCTGATCTTGCTCCTACTCGTACCCAACTTCAGGGTATGTCACTAGGAACAAGTGAGGGATTCAAAGAATATGCACAAAAATGGAGGGATTTGGCTGGCAGGGTGCAGCCTCCTTTAACCGATCGTGAGCTCGTTGATATGTTTCTTGGGACCCTATCTGGGCCATTTTTCAATCATTTAATTGGTAACTCTTCCGCGGGGTTTACTGATTTGATCTTAACGGGCGAAAGAATCGAGGCTGGCATCAAGTCAGGAAAAATTCAGAAGGGTGTCGCTGCAAGTGTTGAGAAGAAGCCGTTTAAGAAGGAGACAGCTATGGTATATTCTCAAAGAAGAGCAGGGAAGGTGGAGCGTCGGCCGACTGTGGGGGCCGTAATGATTCAAAACACTCCGAGTGAGCAGCCTCGCTACAACCAATCCAGACCAAATCAGCAACGGGTGGAAAGGCCACAACGGCAGTTCACCCGTATTAATATGACTTCAGCGCAGGTGCTTCCCCATCTGTTGAAATTGAATCTTGCCACTATCAAGGAGGCGCCAAAGAATGTAAATACATCCTCTCCGCATTATCATGCCAATGCTAAATGCGCCTATCATTCAGACAGTGTCGGACACGACACCAATGATTGTTGGGCACTCAAGCATAAGATCCAGGACCTGATAGAGGCTAAGGAGGTAGAGTTTGACGCTCCAGAAAAACCCAATGTGATATCTGCACCTATGCCGAAGCACGGTCGGAATGTCAATGCCATTGAAGAGGATCTGTATGTTGCTGACGTTAGTGACCTGACTACTCCACTGTTAACCATTAAGTTGAATTTGTTAAGGGCCGGGATCTTCCCGGGATGTAAAGAAGACTGCTACTGTTGCCACTCTCTACCGTTTTATTGTCCTCTATTGAAGAAAGGCATCCAAGGCCTCATGGATAGCCGACAAATTTTATTCGAAAAAATTCCTGCCGTTCCAGTTCATGTTGAAAATGTCTCAATCATAACCATTCACGCCAATCTTTCCGAGGCCGTCAAAAAGCCAGTTAAGATTACACCAGCTGCAAAGTCTATACCTTTGAAGATAACAATGCCAGGGCCTGTTCCCTATGTCTCCGAGAAGTCGATACCTTGGAACTATGGTGGTGACATCTACTACCATGGTATCAAGCAAGTCGAAATAATTGAAGAAGATTCAGATGATGAAGAAGCCAACATTAGTAACATTGCGGGCACCAGCAAAATCACCAGGAGTGGGAGGATATTTTCTCCAGAGATTGCTCCTCCAAAAGCAGTCTTTGGACCCTCATCAGCTAAAGAAGTCATCCCTGCACCAGTAAAGCTCTCTGCCAGAACTCCTTTGATTGAAGAAATTTTCGTTCCTAGTGCTGTCTCTCCTACCATTGCCGATAAAGGAAAGGGAATACAAGATGAGCCCGTCAGGACGAAGGCTCAACCCTTGGCGATTCCAGAAGCTTCCAAGAAAGAAATGGACGAGATTTTGAGGATAATCAAGAGAAGTGATTATGATGTGGTGGAGCAGTTGGGGCAAACCCCCTCCAAGATCTCCATGCTGGAACTATTGCTTTGCTCAGAAGCGCACGCTCAAGCTTTGATTAAGTTTCTGAAGGCAGCTCATGTGCCCCAGGAAACCTCTGCGGATCAATTTCAGAATTGCATGGCTAGTCTGACTGCAGACAATGGATTAGGTTTTTCTGATGCCGACCTGACCCCTAAAGGCCGAAACCACAATGATGCGTTGCATATTTCAATCGAGTGCCGCGGAACCACCCTTGCACATGTTTTGGTTGATACCGGTTCATCGCTGAATGTTTTGCCTAAGAAGGCCTTGGACCGGCTAGATTGCGAAGGTTTGGAATTGAAGCCGAGTGATATTGTCGTCAGAGCTTTCGATGGGTCGAAGAGAATGGTCCATGGAGAAGTTGAGATTCCTATCAAGATAGGTACTGAGGTGTTTAAATCCACTTTCTACGTAATGGACATCCGTCCATCATACTCCTGCCTGCTGGGTAGACCTTGGATACACCATGCTGGGGCCGTCACCTCCTCCCTGCATCAGATGCTGAAGTATCCCGTAAAGGGAAAGATCATTACTGTCCATGGTGAAGAAGAGTACATGATTAGCCATTTAAATTCTTTCCGATATGTGGAGGTTGGAGGGGAGTTCATTGAGACACCGTTTCAACATTTCGAAGAAGTGCCTCCTAAGATAGCAATGGCGAAGTTGGCAACTGAGACACCGAGACAGATGGCCAGAATGGCATCTCTGGAGGATGCAAGGGCTGCAGTTAAAGAAGGGAAGAATTCAGCGTGGGGGCAGTTACCCGATTTTCCGCATAAGGTTGATAAGCTTGGATTAGGTTTCACCACCGCTGGCCAGAAAGCTATGCGTCGGTCAAAGATTGAGAGGGCGCCAATCAAAATTTCTCCTTACCGAATCAACGCCCTGGAAGATGAAGACAAAGAAAGCAACTTTGAAGAATGGATTCATCCAACTGTCAGAGGAGGGTTGAGCAATTGGGAGGCTAAGGACTTTGTCCCCATTACTTTTATTCCTCAGTAATTTATCTATCAAACATTTCCTATTTGGTCTGTAATATTTTACTTTCAAACAATCCGTACACTATCTTTTCGCCTCCTACCTTACCCGGGGCATGTAGGTCCACTTGTAAGGGTTTTGACTATTTTTCATATTCATATGCCATGTTTAATGATTCATTGGACGTTTTTCATTTGATAAACTGCTTGTGTTCATTTTCTTTCCTTTTTGCATTTTTTGTTTAAGGATGGCTATCCCTTACACACACGCCACCCCCCAATGCAGGTATCCATCCACTCCGGATTCCACGGGTGACTATTCTGCTGTATCTTTCAATAACTCTGAAGACCTGGTCAATCTAGCCGAGTATGAAGATGACGAAGGTTGTGAAGTGCCAGGGGAACTAGCCAGACTTCTGCAACAAGAGGAAAGGGCCATCTTACCGCATGAAGAGCCATTGGAAACTGTCAACTTGGGAACCGAGGAGAATCAGAAGGAGGTGCAAGTGGGTGCCAACCTGGAACCAGAAGTTAAGGAACGCTTGGTACAGTTACTGAATGAGTATGTTGAAATCTTCGCTTGGTCCTATGAAGACATGCCAGGTCTAGACACCGACATCGTGGTTCACCGTCTCCCCACAAGAGAAGACTGTCCACCGATCAAGCAAAAAGTTCGCCGAATGAGGCCTGACATGTCTGAAAAAATCAAAGCAGAAGTAATGAAGCAGTTCAATGCTGGCTTTCTGGCTGTTACGTCCTATCCTCAATGGGTCGCTAACATTGTGCCAGTGCCTAAAAAGGATGGCAAAGTCAGAATGTGTGTGGACTACCGGGATTTGAATAGGGCCAGCCCTAAGGATGATTTCCCGCTACCTCATATTGACATCTTGATCGACAATACAGCTCAGCATAAGGTGTTTTCCTTCATGGACGGATTCTCGGGCTACAATCAAATCAAAATGGCCCCCGAGGATATGGAGAAAACAACTTTTGTCACACAATGGGGCACTTTCTGTTACAAAGTGATGCCGTTCGGGCTGAAGAACGCAGGGGCAACTTATCAACGCGCCATGGTAGCTTTATTTCATGACATGATACATCATGAGATTGAAGTTTACGTAGACGATATGATAGCTCGGTCGCAAACAGAGGAAGAGCACCTTGAACATCTGGAAAAGCTGTTTACCAGATTGAAAGAATACAAGTTAAGGCTGAATCCAAGCAAATGCACTTTTGGAGTTAGGTCCGGTAAACTCCTGGGATTCATTGTAAGCAACAAAGGAATTGAAGTCGATCCGGCAAAAGTAAAAGCAATACAAGAGATGCCTGCTCCCCGTACTGAAAAGGAAGTTAGAGGTTTCTTGGGGCGCATAAACTATATTGCCAGGTTCATTTCGCATCTGACTTCTACCTGTGAGCCAATTTTCAAACTCTTGAAAAAAGATCAGGTAGTTGAATGGAACGACGACTGCCAAGCTGCTTTTGATAAGATCAAGGAGTATTTGCTAGAACCTCCTATTCTGATGCCACCCGTCGAAGGAAGACCATTGATCATGTATTTGACCATCTTGGATAACTCAATGGGGTGTGTTTTGGGCCAGCATAACGAGTCTGGTCGAAAAGAGCATGCTATTTATTACCTTAGCAAAAAGTTTACCGACTGTGAGACTCGCTACTCACTGCTCGAGAAAACTTAATGCGCTTTGGTATGGGCTGCTCGCCGACTAAGACAGTATATGCTGTCCCATACTACTTTGTTGATATCCAAAATAGACCCTATCAAATATATCTTCGAAAAGCCCGCTTTATCTGGAAGGATAGCCAGATGGCAAATGATCTTGACCGAGTATGACATCCAGTACACCACCCAAAAAGCCATAAAAGGGAGTGTATTAGCTGACCATCTGGCTCATCAGGCTATCGAAGACTATCAACCCATGAGATTTGATTTCCCAGACGAGGACATCATGAATTTGGACAACATTAAAGGTGACGGACCGTATGACGGACCCGAAAAGGGATCCCGATGGACCCTGTACTTTGATGGTGCTTCAAATGCACTCGGAAACGACATTGGCGCAGTACTCATTTCTCCGGAAGGATGCCACACTCCTTTCACGGCCCGACTTTGCTTCAGCTGCACAAACAATATGGCTGAGTATGAAGCCTGCATCTTTGGTCTCAAGGCTGCTATAGACTTGGGGATCAAATCTTTGATCGTATTTGGGGACTCGGCTTTGGTCATCAGCCAGATCAAAGGAGATTGGGATACCAAGCATCCTAATCTTATTCCATACAAAGAACATGTTCTGACATTGTTGCCTCACTTCGAGCAAATTACCTTCGAGCACTTTCCGCGAGAAGAGAATCAGCTAGCAGATGCTCTAGCCACAATGTCCTCCATGTTTAAACTCAACTGGGATAACGAGGCTCCCCAAGTCACCATCGAGCGAATGGATGAACCCGCGCATTGTCACGAGATTAGTACCGAAGAAGTAGTGGAACAACCTTGGTTCCATGAAATCAAAAGGTATCTCGAGACCCAAGATTATCCTAAAGGAGCTTCCGTGAATGACAAGAAGTTCTTAAGGAAATTCGCTGCTAAGTTCTTCCTGAGCAACGGCATCCTGTACAAACGAAGCCATGATTGTGTATTACTCCGGTGTGTGGATAAAGCTGAAGCAGAGTTGATTATGACCGATATACACAGCGGACCATTTGGCACTCACTTGAGCGGGCATACAATGGCTAAGAAGATCCTAAGGGCAGGCTATTACTGGTCTACCATGGAGGCTGACTGCCATCAACATTCCCGTACTTGTCACAAGTGTCAAGTCTATGCTGACAAAGTTCATATCCCTCCGGTTCCCCTCAACGTCCTGACTGCTCCATGGCCCTTTGCAATATGGGGCATTGATATGATTGGAGAGATCAAACCCACGGCTTCCAACGGACATCGCTTCATCCTGGTTGCCATTGACTACTTCACTAAATGGGTCGAAGCAGCTTCCTTCGCCTCTGTCACCAAAAATGTGGTTGCCCGCTTTATCAAACATAACCTCATATGTCGGTATGGTGTTCCAGACAGAATCATCACGGACAACGGTACAAATCTGAATAACACAATGATCACTGCATTATGCGAACAGTTCAAGATTTATCATCACAATTCATCTCCCTATCGGCCGAAGATGAACGGTGCTATTGAAGCTGCGAACAAAAACATTAAAAAGATTATTCAGAAAATGACAGTCACTTACAAAGACTGGCATGAGATGTTGCCGTTTGCGCTGCATGGATACCGTACGACGATACGTACTTCAACTGGGGCAACCCCATTTTCTTTGGTTTATGGCATGGAAGCTGTTTTGCCTATGGAAGTTCAGATCCCGTCTCTAAGGATTATGAAGGATGCAGGTTTGAATGAGGATGATTGGATGCAGACCCGACTTGATCAACTCAATCTGATCGACGAAAAGCGACTTGCGGCTATATGTCATGGTCAGACGTATCAAAAACGGATGATCAAGGCCTTCAATAAGAAAGTCAGACGTCAAGTGTATCAAGTCGGAGATCTAGTAGTCAAGCGGATTATCTTGCCGCAAAGTGATCCCAGGGGCAAATGGACTCCTACATATGAAGGACCATTTGTGATCAAAAGCATATTTTCTGGTGGTGCGATGATTCTGACCACCATGGACGGCGACGATTTGCCGCACCCTGCGAACGCAGACATAGTCAAAAGATACTACGCATAAAATAACCCGACAAGCCGAAAACCCGAAAGGGCGGCTTGGGCAAAAATGGGCATCCCGGTGAACCGAAAACCCGAAAGGGCGGTTCAGGCAAAAATTAGGGATAAAAACAAAAAAAATCTGTACACCCGGCAAGTCGAAAACCCGAAAGGGCGACTTGGGCAAAAAGGGGTTTCCCGGTGGATCGAAAACCCGAAAGGGCGATTCAGGCAAAAGTTAGGGAATTAAAGCGTATGACTATGTCTCGTCGGATCACTTCAAAGACGATATCTTCATCAACCGGTTCCAGGTTTCTGATCAATCCAGCCATCGTCAAACGAAGCATTGAATGGACAGAGGTTCAGAGTTGTGAAAGCTACAGCAGAATGGAATCCCATGGAATTATTTCACATAGCCATCTTTGTTTTGTATAAATTTTTCAAATATTTACGACAAGATCCTCTTACTAGGATGATTGTCTCCTTTGTACAAATATACCCAAAGAAAATCAATACAAATACTCTTCCCAAAATTTGTGTCATTTCCCTTTTTCTTTTTCTCTTGCACTATTTGTTTTATTTTGAGAAACGTCCAATGTTTTGTTAAATAGGCATATGCATTTGAAACATGATCACTTCCTAATTGAATCTAAGAAAAGGATTACTGATAGGATGAAAGTACAAACGGACATTTTGACACCCTTTCAAAGGAAATCCCTCAAGATCTGTAATCCACGTCCCTGGCAAACCCTGAGGTCTATCTCCAGCAGACCCTCGGAGCTTATCCCCAGTAAGGTTCTGAAAGGTATTCCCCGCAGAGTAGGGACGTCCCTTCCGAGTTTTATTCAAGGTTATTCCTCACGAAGGCTTATAACTGGGTTATCCTCAGCTAACCACCAGGGGAGATCGCGCTCGCCAAAATTCTTCCCATCCCCAGCGGAGTTCCTCAATATTCCCCCAACAATAACTTATCAATACTATCCCCGGAGGAGTTTATCTTTGCAAATCCCCGGCTAGAGAATCTTCCGGAAATCATTTTCCCTCAGAGTTTAAGCCTCAGTATCCCCAGCAGATCAAAAGCTTCAAATGGACAACCCCCAGCGGAGTCAGACTTTCAAGCCTTCTCCCCACAGAGTCTTTAGGAAGAAAAATCTTGAGTTCCCCAGTGAAATCTCCAGAGATACTTCTCTCCAAGCTGAAGATTCTCAATCTGGCCTCCCCAGCTTTAAGTCCACTAGTTTGGTACTCCCCAGTAGAAGACTTCAGGAATTCCCCAGAAGATTGGTATACAACCCAAGCTCCAGGTTCCCCAGTAACGACCCAGGACCTATCTTCCCCAGCAGCAGTCAGGATACTTCTATCTTCCGCTATCCCGGATTCATCTATCCTGTGCAAGACAGCTCTCCAGCTTACATGCACATCCATTTACATTCATAACACAAAATATACATTGTATCATGCATCATAGCATTGCATACAACTAACTCTTTGCCTTTTCAGGTAAGATCAGTCGACAGACTAAAATCATTCAAATCTCAAGATTTCTGAAAACAGTTCACGGGTTCTCCAAGTAAACGGATGTTAACCTATCACTTGTTCAGATTCTTCTCAAGACTTCTGAAAACAGTTCATGGATTCTTCCCAAGTAACGGACGTTAATCCATCAACTTGTTCAGATGCAATTTCTTAAAGACAGTTTACGGAAGCTTCCCAACAACGGATGCTGCTCTATTGCTGATTCAATCTCAAGATTTCTGAAAACAGTTCACGGGTTCTCCAAGTAAACGAATGTTAACCTATCACTTGTTCAGATTCTTCTCAAGACTTCTGAAAACAGTTCATGGATTCTTCCCAAGTAACGGACGTTAATCCATCAACTTGTTCAGATGCAATTTCTTAAAGACAGTTTACGGAAGCTTCCCAACAACGGATGCTGCTCTATTGCTGATTCAATCTCAAGATTTCTGAAAACAGTTCACGGGTTCTCCAAGTAAACGGATGTTAACCTATCACTTGTTCAGATTCTTCTCAAGACTTCTGAAAACAGTTCATGGATTCTTCCCAAGTAACGGATGTTAATCCATCAACTTGTTCAGATGCAATTTCTTAAAGACAGTTTACGGAAGCTTCCCAACAACGGATGCTGCTCTATTGCTGATTCAATCTCAAGATTTCTGAAAACAGTTCACGGTTTCTCCAAGTAAACGGATGTTAACCTGTCACTTGTTCAGTTTCTTCTTCCAGACTTCTGAAAACGGTTCATGGATTCTTCCCAAGTAACGGATGTTAATCTATCAACTTGTTTAGATGCGACTTCCTGAAAACAGCTTGCAGGTTCCTCCCAACAACGGATGTCAACCTATTGCTTGTTCAGACCCCCAATTCAGAAACGGTCCAAAGCTTGGACACTTTCCTAATGTTCCCTTCCAGATGGCATCTTTAAGCCCATCCCCGACAAGTTTCTGTCACTCTCCTAGATGGCATCGTTAAGCCCATCTCCAAATGGCATCTCTAAGCCCATTCCCGCATCCAGTGCTTTGATGAGTGCAAATTTCCGGGCACTCTAGTGTCCAATCTCCTTTTACCCTCGAGTCACGAAAGGCAAGCTTGCCAATCTAACTCTTCAGGTTCAAGAAGATTGAACAGGGGCAACTGTTGTACCCCAAAATTTGCCCTCCCTTTCTTCAGGAAACCATCTTAGATTTTTCAAAGTCCCCCGAAACAAATCCAAGTCCTGGGTTATCCTTTTGCCCAAGCAAGCCACTTACAAGAGCAAGATGGTCTCACAAACTCCGGAAACAACGCTTTCATCTTGAGGAAAATCAAATTCTAAGTGTTTCTTTAAAGTAAATGTTTTTAGAAAAATCAGCGCTCCAGAACTTCTGGACCCATTCCAGATGAAGACGGTCAGAAGTTGCAAGCTTGGCTCAGCGTGGTCAGAAGTTGGCTCTTCAGCAGCTACATCAGTTCAATCAGAAGTTGTAAACGTGGTTCAGAGTGTAAGCCTCAAACAGAACATGCCCCTTCAGCAGTTACACAAGCTCAGTCAGAACTTGCTAAAGGAATACAAGAGAAACAGGAAAGTATGAAGGCTCCTTCAGAACAGGTCGAAATCAGAAGATGAAAGGCCAGAAGGATAGGTGTCACTGATACAGAATCTCTAAATCCAAATTGTCCAGAAGTAGATCCAAGGAACGTACCAGAAAACCAGGAGAATTTCCAGAGCATGCTAAGACAACAGGTAGCCAAGGCCAGAGCATGGTTTACGCTGCTGATTCAACGCTGGTTTCCCTTACCAGAATGTTGGTATTGACAGGTCTTGTCACCATTTAATGCCCATTAATGCTTCCAACCACTCCTGAGCATTCACGTGTGGCTTGGAAAATGCTTTTGCACAGATTCTGGCATGGGTCTTCACGCCACCGCCCACTTCAGAGGTCACTTCTCCCCAATCTACGCCTGCTGCTGCTATCTAGGCTGAAAGATAGCTGTTATCACAACTTCCCAGGAATTTCTGTCAAAGAACAAATTCAAACTCTGTTGGCGCCTTAAATGTTCAAGGCATCCACAAGAACTTTGCCTATAAATAGAGAGCTTTCATCACTGCAAAGGACGTTCAAGAAAAGAAACAGAAAAACTGCTAAGAGAGAAACGAAACTCCTAGCAACATAACATTCTGAAACTCTGCCAAAATCTCCAGCTTTGTTTCATAACTTTAAGTTTCTTACCTTCAACTTCATCAAACATCCAGCTCTTTTCTGTAAACCAAAAACGTTCTTTCCAAACTTCTGACCCTATACACGTATACACCTTCACTTCCCCTTTTCCAAATCTGTCCAGAACACCACCAGAACCAAAAGCTAACTTTCACCCACCATTTTCCAGACAGTCAGGTAAGCACCTGCTGACCCTCACCACACTGTTAAGCATCATCTGCTGTGCATATTCAAGTCACATAATGTAAATATTCATGTTATTGCTGTTTATGTTCTGAGGACTTTCATACCTCAGAATGTTCTGAGCCAGTATAGGACTTGCCTGTGACCTTGGTGATTCTAACCTCTGAAACATTTTTGCTATTTTGCTGGATCTGTACCAAATATGTTTCCTGTTTTGTGGAGTAACAACAGGATTGCAGATGTTCTGATTAGTACAGGAAAAAGCCAAGTGCTGACTTTGACGTTAGCACATCTGAAGCCTGTTTTGCTGTCAATGACATCAGAACCTCTGAGAGTTATTGCCTTTTCAGCAGAATCAGAACTTCTGGTTTCTCCACTAACAAACTTCTGTCTTGCAGCGCAGGGAAATCAGAACTACTGGTTTCCCCACTAACAAGGTTCTGTTTTGCAGGTTCTAGAGTCAGAAGTTCTGACTCATCCAGTTTCACCAACAGGTTGATCATCTGACAGCGGATCTGGGTCAGAACTTCTGATGGCCTCCCAACAGCGCGCGGGCTCCCTCTCTCTCTCTATATATCTTGTTTTTCGCTATTTTCTTTTTTGTCTATTTTTCTCGTTGAACCCCCCATGTACAAATGTGTATCCCCCTCCCCTAATTATTGTAATAGCGTAGGATTTTACATTTCCGCTTCTTATTGCTAGTAATTAGGACGTGTATGGCAAGATAAAATCAATGAAATAGAAAAACCTAATTCAAAGAAAAAAACTCTTGTATGCAATAAAACACACTTGCACACTAACACCCCTAGGGTATTCCACTTTGTTGCCTTCAAATAATTGGGCCATATTGCATGTTGAATTTCTTTGGGTAAAACAAACAATCAAAATGATCATAGTCCCTCAAAAACGTTTCCTAAATGAATGATCAAGTCCCTTTTAAAAAATTGCCCGAAGACATTTAACGCCATTGCAATTATGGTCCAAACGATGACCCGCGCCTGTCCCTTTCATCTCCTAAGACAAGATTGTCCACCAAATGCAATGGTGGAACAAATTTGTCAAAAAGGGCTTAAAACATGACAAAAGTCTTTGAGAAAACTTTAGGGTAGATAAACTCTTAAGTACTTGCCAACTTTCCGAGAAAACACTTGCCTAATTTCAAAACCCACTTCACAAACACTTTCAAAATCAACTTTTCAAACCCTTGAAACATCTTTTTTAAAAGATAAAACACCTTTTGTAAAACATTCGAGTAAAGAATTGTTACAAGGTTAGCCTAGCACAAGGCATCTTTTCAAAACGTTTTCAAAGCCACACACAAAGCACCATCTCAAACAATTGAAAACCAAGGCAAGATTGATCTAAGCAAGTACCTAAGAGCCCATGGATAACCATGGATAGAAGGGATGCTAATACCTTCCCCTTCTATAATCTACTCCCCGAACCCAAGAAAAATCTCAAAGGTTTTTGCTGTGCTTTTTAAACCTTTCCTTAGGATAAAATAAAAAGTCGGTGGCGACTCTTGCTCAACCGAAACATTTGCGAACACGAACGCAAAACACAAGTCAGTTCTCCCACCGTATCACACATGTATTTATTGTTTTGATTATATAAACGGATGTATAGCCACCCCGGTGGTAGAAACGCGTGCCTGTGACTTGAGGGACTTGGGTTCGAGCCCCAATGGTACCCTTTTGGATTTTTCACATTTTTTTTACATTCTGACTTTCTTTTTGGCAGCGCTGGGCCTCTTTTGGGCCTTATGTTTTTGTTACCTCTCACCCCTTGTTTCACTTACACAGCCCCTGGCCCATTTTTTATTTCTTATTTCTTATTTTTATTTATTTATTTTCTTAAATATTTTATCTAATATTAAAAAATCAGAAAAAATATAAAAAACATTAGATTAATATTTTGATAAAGTTTATTTATTTTTACACAAAAAAATATTTTATTTAATCATACTTTATTTATTTTACTAATTGTTTTTGTAAATTTAATTAAAAAATAGGGTTTTAGTTATTTTCTTTTACACAATTTAGATATATTATTTTAAAAGATAAAAAGACCAAAAATATTTTATAATACTATAGTTTATTTTTAAGATAAAAAAAAAACCAAAAACATTCCTCTTATAAACTTAATTTCTTTTTAATCAACTATTAGATTAGGGTTTTATTTGAATTATTTTCCTAGTAATATTAGGTTTTTACTTTTAATTAATTATTTTCCCTTTAGTTAATTAGGCTAAAATCAAAACCCTTTTCCCCCTAAAAATCCAAATAAACATCCATTTACTTTACATTTACATTCTTGTATATTTATTCATTATGTACATTATTTATTTTCAATTCTTGTACCAATTCAATATGGTTGTAATAGATAATTAGGTTTATTTCCCTGCAATCTCCATTTATAATTTGTACACCCCCTCCCACAAGTATTGTAATAACGTATCAATTTTAAAATTCCGCAATTTATCGCTTTATATACAAGTGCTAATAATTAGGGTTTGTATGGAAAGATTAAAACCAATCAATTAGAAAAACCTAATCAAAGACAAAACCAAGCATGAAAACAATACACTTGCACACAAGCACCCTTAGGGTAAAATCCAATTGGTTGCCTTACAAAATGGCCATATTACGCATATGAGGTATCTTAGCAAAAAACAAATAAAATATAAGATCATAGTCCCTCGATGACGCTATCTATGTTGCCTTTCAAATGATCTTAGTCCCTAAAAGAGAATGCTAAGATACCTTGCAACATTGCTAATCATGGTTATACAATGACCCACGACCGTCCTGTTTACATCCAAAGATAGGGTTACTTACCAAATCAATGGTAAGATAAAAATGTCAAAGGAAAAGAAAATAAACAAGAAAGACTTTTGAGTAGGTAGAATGCTCCTAATTACTTGATCCATTTTAAAACAAACATCCTTGCTATTTTTAAAACAAACACCAACACTTTCAAAAACATCTTTCAAACTTGAAAACATTTTCAAAAGATCAACACCTTTGTATACATTCTTACGAACAAGAATCATTATAAAGTTTACCTAAACAATGGCCTCTTTACATAATACTTTCAAAAACCACACAAAGCACAATTTCAAACAAAAGCAAGTGATCTAGCAAGTAACTAAGAGCCCATGGAAAACCATGGATGAAAAGGGTGCTAATACCTTCCCTTTTCATAATCTACCCCCCGAACTCAAGAAATAATCTCAAAGGTCTTTCCTGTGCTTTTTCACCTTTCCTTTTGGATAAAAGAAAATTCGGTGGCGACTCTTGCTAACCGCAATATTTGTGATCAAATACAAAACCTTCAAGTCAGTTCTCCCACCGTATCATACAAACAAAGTATCGTCAGAAAAGTTTTGTAACATCCAAATTATCAAACAACCTAAAATACCAAAAACCTATTAAATAGATTATACCTCGTCTATGTCCCATGGAGCCTTAAGTTTCCTGATAAAAGTCTCATCCCTAAGGATCCTCACAACAGAGTAATTGTTCCATCGCGGCTGCCACTTCACCTTAAATGCCATCTCCAAGTTCAGCAGCTGATCCAGTGCCAATGGGAATTCCAATGGATCATCAATTCCCGCCTATATAACAAACCTCAACAATGAGTACCAAAACACTACAAAAATGAATATACCAAGGGTGGGGAATAAGACACTAAACCTAGATCATAGTATGACGTAGTTGGGTAGCACACAAACCCAGTAGAAGCTCACATTCTATATTCCAAAACACAAAGTTACTACTGTTGCCCCCGTGGAAAACCTAAATTTGTATCTTGTAAATACAATGTCATGACGCTACGGGTTAAAAAATATAATGACATAAATAAACAAAAATAGCTTTAACAGCCACTACATATATCAAAGGACAAGTAATAAGACCTACAGATTTCAACCTCATTTGAATGACCGACATCACAATCAAACAGCGGAGTGTCACCACGTGCAATGCAAGGACATA